>CM062815.1:1146326540-1147032501 GCA_031772625.1 Pinus tabuliformis
ATTTGTAGCAAATTTCCAAACCCCACATCCCTAAACACAGTCAAGTGACTGTTAGCACATTTCAAATTTCACTTGAAAAACTCCACCATCCACTATACCCATTGTCCCTATTTATCACAGTCCCTCATTTCCCTGTGGCACATTTGGCATTGAAAACAAAACACCTATTTCTCATTTTCAAACCAAACCAAACACATACTTGACATACACCTTTGCAGCGCCATGACAGACACTGATTCATCATATGAACAAGACAGTGATTCTACCATAGAGCTTCATGCACCGAGGAGGCCTCGTAAGGGTGGCAGACATGTCAGAGAAGAGCCTACCTCTTTGACTGAACTGCAAGCTTGCCCACTTGTCGTGGCATGTTTCCAACAACAATCATGTTTTCAGTATTGCAAAATGATAGCTCAGATTCAGCATCATCAGGAATTGGCTCAGTTATTTTTTTTGCATTTGCATGATGGTCAGGTAACTCTTGCTGGTGTAAATTTCACCTTGACACCAGAGACCATTTCTCAAGCAACAGGAATACCGAATGTAGGTGAGGAGTGGGACAAAATAATGCAGGTGGAAAGAGTACAATATGAACCATATATCAGGCCTAGCTATGTGAGACAGCTCAGCAGGGTGTTCCCTTTCCAGTTTTTGAAAGAATCCTATGCACCGTTGATGAGACTCATTATCAGATACTTCAGTTGTGAGGGCCACTTCTCACACCTCTATACATACCATATCAGATTGTTGATGCATTTTACGAGAGTGAATTTGATGAACATTCCATATTTCATGTGCTGAAACATTGAGAGGATGACTACTCTTGTGCAGAAGAAGACTCCTGAACAGCAGTACAACAGCATTTATCACCATGCGCTCATCAAGATCATTGTTGTGCATCAGCTTGGTTTGCAGGGTATCACATGGGAAGACTTCATTTCCCATGAGTTCTTCACAGTAGCTCATCAGGAGGTTTTCCATCATGCAAGTGAACCTTCACATCAGCATGGAGGTCGGGAGGCAGAGACTACTAGTGTGTCAACATATGTCACCTATCACAGAGGCACGAGGGGATTGTTTGCAGCAGCCGTACTATCTCCACCTAGAGTGGAAGGGGTCTCGTTGTCGTCATCAGAAGCACAGGTACAGGATAGAGGCAAGAAGCCTATGCGAGATGAGGGCCCTTCAGGAGGCCAAGACACTGATTTCATCCTCATCGATGATGATGTGAGCTCTCCTAGCTCAAAGCTGAGGGAGATTATTCAGGAGCAGAAGGCCGAGATAGATGTATTGACCGACAAGTTGCAGAGAGCTCAATGGGTCATAAACTATTTGGAGCAGTGAAACAAACAGTTGGAGGATCAGCATACAGTCATGGAGTTACAAAACATTCGGCAAAACCGCCAAGCTGCCCAAAGGAGGAGGATAGAGTTCACTTCATTGGAGCAAGAGATAGAGGCTGATCGAGAGACTTGGCTCGAGAGGGTCAACATTCATCTTGAGAAGCTGTTGGTGAAGGCAAATAGGGACAAGGACATGCTCAGGCACATGAAAAATCATTATTGGGCACGAAATCATGTTTGCAAAGCAAGGATCAAAATCCTGAAGGAAAGACTAAGGAGAGCAATAAAACGACGCAAAAGGCATGATAGGCTTCAAATCTTGGCCAAAGCTTCTTTGGCTGAGCATGATACTTGATGATGGACCTTCAGTCCAAATTTCAACAAATTTGGAGAAAATTTTGTCAATTTTGAATTTTTTGGCTTCAAAATAGATTTTTCTGCCCAACGCGTAGTGCCACTTGGCGCGCGCTTATAATTGGGAGATCCTATGGAGGAAAACTTTGCATTTCTAGATTTGTTATGAAAATTTATGCATGCTCATGGATTACCTAAGGATTTCATCAAGTTCTCGGTTGCCTAAAGGGTCAAAAACACCCTAAAAATGACCTCTCTGCCACCTTTTGCACCCACAGGAAGCAGTCTTGGGAGATTGAATTTTTGGAGGGGCAAATTACATCCAAATCTAGAAATTATACTTTGGTTGGAAAGTAGACAGGCAGGGCTTTCCAACGAGCTATCTTGGGCTCAATTTTGACTTTGGGAAGTGTCTCAAAATCAGCTCCAAAGTTGTGCTATGCATACAGGTTTTGGGCGCGGCGCATAGAGAATTTTGGCCTATTTTTCACTCAGCAGCTCAGAATTTTGCCCAGTTTTGACTAGTTTCACTTTTTCATGTAAATCTTGATATACCTTGATGTAATTTCATGAACATGATGTAATTTTGGCACATATTTACTTGTTTTAGAAGATTCATTCATTAAAAAGTGAAAAACCACGGAATGAATCAGTTTCCTAACATATAGAGGCAAGTTGTTTCATTGCCTATTTTTAATTCCTTGTTTAGATATAGTTGAAACAGCTCCTAGAATGATGAGCTTGACCCCTAGATGCATGGGAAGGAGTTAGGCTTATCTATATCATGTAATTTCTCAGTCACTTTCAGGGTTGGACACTTGGGATTGCTTGGCACTCCATTGTACATCTGATTTTTGCATTTTTGGCAAAGGAAAGACGAGGGTTTTGCAGCACTTGTTGGGATCCTTGTGGCTCTATGTTTTGATGGTGTTTTTCTTCATGTAATTGTAAGTTCATTGATATTTTATGTATGCCATTTCCCTTCTCTTTGCTTCTCAAATTAAACAAATTGAGTGACAAAGGTAGAATTCATGAGTTTGTTGTGCTTTGCCTTAAACTTTGTTTAGTTTTACATGTTTTCATCTATTTGGAGAAGATTCTTGCAGCCTCTTGCCCTCTTCATCTCCTCAGTGGTCTTTTCTATCGATTCATTTAATATAAAGCATCAAAACGACTGCCTACCTTGCCCCAACCGGAACTCTGCAAAAATTTGGCCTCATCCTCGGACCCAAATTTGCCTTTCCCTTTTTCCAACAAAACCCTCAAAAAGCTCAAATTAAATCCTTGCATTTCATACCTAGCCTAAGATTAGTTGTTAAATCAGTCATCTCAAGCCCCATTTGATTATCTTTTGCTGAGATTGACCCGGAGAGAGCCCTCTCTTGTCCTCGTAGGGCTAGCTACGAGGCTGAGCGTGTTTTGATGTGGACCTAGAATCTTACCTTTTCAGCCTGAGGTAAATCTAGGCACTAACATGAACATAAATATGAATTTCACACCATAGGTTTGTATGCACCCACCATGGTTTATTAAGTTTATGTCTTTGACATTTAAAATTGTGCACCATTGTTTTAATATATCGTATGTCATATGGTTAGAAACCATAAATTTTAACCTTTAAAACTAATGTCCATGTACTTGAAAATTGCAACCATATACCTACACCTACACCTATTCATAATAAACTTTGACAGACAATTTCTCCTTCATCCTGAGACCAAATAAGAAACCAATGGTACTACCTGATTCAGAACGACGGGCTCTACCACTTGGCATTATTTCCGAAAACAACTGAGACCTCTGAATTTGGAGCAACTAAAGGATCCTCCTGGATCATTCCTCTCCACTGGAAGCTTTTGGACCACCAAAAGTTATGTTTTAAGCAGACATGAGGTGAGGATACAACTCCCTCAGCCTTCCGATATCCATCCACCTTACCTTGCTTGGATTCATTCCTTTGAGTACCACTCAAAGATACTTAACATCCCTTCGCCTGGAAGTGTGGACCTTCCTATCCAAGATGGTATCTTCCTGCAACTCAATCATGTATTCAGGTGCAAAATCATTTACGACTGAATATATGTGCATATATGAAGGCAAATTTAACTGGAATGCATTATGTCCAATCTTTTCAACAACCTTAAATGGACCATACCTGATAGGTTTTAACTTTTTACTTTCACCTTTCATCCTTTCTTTGCTGATGTGTAGCCATACTTGATCACCAACTTGAAAGTGATGATCCACCCGATGCTTATCATGGCGCATTTTGTACCTCGCTTGAATTTTCTCCAATTGATCCTACACTGCTTCATGAATCTTCTAGATTCTTTGAATGAACTTGATTGCTTTGTCAACATCTCCATGTCCATCCTCCTGAGCTTCATCACCAAACAAGAATTCCATTGGTGATTTCAACAGATACCCAAAACATGTCTCAAAAGGAGATTTACCTGTAGAAGAATGCAAGGCCTGGTTGTAAGCATGTTGGACATAGTGTAAAGATTCATCCCACAACTTAGGATGTTTGCTACAATAGCCCCTGAGAATATGTACCACTATTTTGTTCACCACCTCTGTTTGACCGTCTGTTTGTGGATGAAAATTTGTGCTCTTTCTCAGCTTAGTGTCCACAAGTCCCCACAAAGTGGACCAAAAGTTTCCTATGAAATGAGAGTCCTGAGCTGAAATGATGGAAGTAGGAAACCCAAAATGAACCCATACATTTGAAAAGAACATATGTGAAGTCTATTCAGCAATTACTTTCTTTGTACATGGAACAAGAAGACACATTTTTCTAAATATATCAACCACAACATACAAATAATCATGCCCTTTTCTAGACATAGGAAGTCCTCCTACAAAAGCCATAGATATATTGTCCCATGGTCTAGAAGGAACTGGAAGAGGCATATACAAACCAAACTTTTTGTTGATTTGTTTTCTTGTTGAACACATGACATAACCTTTAATGTACTTAGCAGCAGTTTCATTCATTCGAGGCCAATAGCAATACCTTTGTAACTATGCCATTGTCTTACCTACACCAAAATGACCTAAAACACAAGAAGAATGTGCTTCCCTAATCACATGCGCTCTTTCTCCCTGTGGTATGCACAACTTGCCAAGATGGTATAATAACTTGTCATGAACATGATAATTCACTTCTTCCTCCTAAGCACCATAAGTTAGTGATTCATAAACATATTTGAAATCAATATCTTCAACATATTGTTCAATTTAACTTTCATGTGGTAAAGAACTATTTTGAAGTATAATTGAAGCATTCAAAGATGGTATTGACAACATATTAGCTACTTTATTGGTGGTACCCTTCTTATATTTGATTACTAAGTGGAACTGCTGCAAAAAACCCATCCATCTATAATGTCGATATTGTTGCAACTTAGTTTGAGATTGAAGGTGTTGAAGTGGCTGATGATCTGTATGAATCACTGTTTCTTTTCCCATTAAATAATGTTTCCCTTTCTTAACACTTTCTACTAATGCAAACAGTTCTTTTTCATATGTTGAATAGTTAGCAACTGCTTTAGAAAATGTTTCTGAATGAAAACAAACAGGCTTTCCTTTTTGCAATAACACTGCACCTGTTGCATACCCACTAGCATCAATTTATATTTCAAATGGTTGTTGAAGGTCTGACAAAGCTAAGATTGGAGTTGTCACAATTTTCTACTTTAAATTATCAAATGATATTTGTTGTTTTCCTCCCCACTGGAAATAAACTTTAGAACTTGTTAAAGCATGAAGTGGTAATGCAATAAAAGACAAATGAGATATAAAATTCCTCCAATATTGAATTGCACCCAAAAAAATTCTAACTTTCGTCACATTTTGTGGTCTTGGACACTTAACAATAACATCGATTTTAGCTGTATCTATTTTAAGAGGACCACCTCCAACTATGTAACCAATATATACAACAGAAGTTTTCCCAAATTCATATTTAGAAAATTTGAGATACAGTTTCTCTCTTTGCAACAAATCAAAAACTTGTTTAACATGCTTTACATGTTCTTCCAAACTTGAACTGAAAATAAGAATATCATCTAGATAGATTATGATAAATGTATCAAGAAAAGGATAAAACACATCATTCATCACTCTCATAAAAGTTATTGGAGCATTACATAAACCAAATGAAATAACCAACCATTCATAAAGCCCTTGTCTAGTCTTTAATGCAGTTTTCCATATATCATTCTCTGCAATATGAATCTGATGATAAATACTTCTTAAGTCCAATTTTGTAAAGTAAACAACATTTTTTAATTGATTGGGCAAATCATCTATTCTTGGAAGAGGATACCCGTTCTTTATGGTGATTTTATTTAAAGCTCTAAAATCAACACACATTCTCCAAGTTTTGTCTTTATTAGGCACTAAAATGATCAGTGGTCCACATGGAGAAGAACTAGGTCGAGTAAATACTTTATCAACCAATTGCTGAATTTGTTTCTTAATTTATTCATTTTCTATGACCGGCATACAATACATTCCAATATTCGGAAGAGGGGCATCAGATTGTAATTGAATCTCATTTTGTATTTCTCATTTTGGAGGTAGACTTTTTGGTTCTTTAAACAATTCCTTATAAGAATCAACTATTTGAACCAACTTGTCCTTAAATTGAGAATCACACCCTTGAAAAGCATCACACTTATCTTTAGTTTGTTCCTTAACAAACATGAGAACATACTTTTTACTTGAACTTATGAGTCTTTTCATTTGACTTACATTGATTAAATCCAAGCTTGTTTTAATCTTAATTCCATCTGTTAGCGCTTGGAATTCACCAAGGCTGAGATAGACAAACTCTCAAGGCTACATCAAACCATTTCACCTCGTAGCTAGCCCTACGAGGTATGAGAAGGCTCTCTCGGGTCAGATTCGGTAGATCTTTCAATAGGATGAGCTGACCCAATTAGGAATAAAGATCTTAGGCTAGTAAATTGATATAGGAAGGTTTGCTTGGGGTTTTTAATTAAATGACGGGGCTTTTCTGGGCCGCATGGACAAAATCACAGCTTGAACAGAGAAATATAATGACTACACAGATTATTAACTGAGGCAAGGTAGGCAAGCAATTTAACACCAAATCTAGATTTTAAATGGGATGGCAAGACTGGTGAGGAGCTAAGGAGGGCAAATAATACTTTGAATCCTCCTTAAACAGAAGAAAACATTGAATATGAGCAAATTTATAGGAGGAGCATACAATACTATGAATTCCTACCTAATCACTTCATTTGCTCAAATAGATATGATCATGAGGTGAATGAAACATAACAGTTTACATATGAGACAAAGGGAAAAACTTATGCTAAATCAACATACCACATGAATCTTAGCAAACAGAGCTGTGAAATTCCATTAAATTCTCTGCCAAAAACTGTACAATGAAAGCTCTGTTCCAGCACTCAGCACTCAGAAAATCTCCCCCTCCTGCTCTACTCCTCTAAATGAATTTTTAATACAATCAATAACAAATGCTGCCCAAAACAGGGGCGCTGTTTTAACTACAATTACAAAAATTAGAAAAGGTTGTTTCATCTATGCTAAAATAAAACATCGTATTCCTAAAAATCCTCTGATGGCTGACATATGGAGCGCTGATCCTTTTGAATGAAGTCTGGAAATAGGCATCGAATCCTATTCTGTTGTTCTGGCACCGTTCGAATAGTGGTCACAAAGCGTTCATTGCCTATTGATTCCTTCTCTAATGATTTTCTTTTAATACATTAAATAAGTCTCAGTGGTAAAAGAAAACAAATCAACCCAAAAACTCCTGCGCTGTCTCACCTGAATTACATAAATAGAACATGTAATACTTTCCCCTCGAAAATCTCTAACCAAAAAGCCTAACATTTGGAGCGCAGACTCTTATGCATCTGGTAACAGGTGTCTTCAGGTGACTTTGAAGTGAAAAGCAGGTGTCAAAGACGTGCGCCATATTATCCTTAGTTGAAACGAACACCTTAAATATTGCAACAACTGCCACGTGATGCCTGAGTTTCGTGTAAGCACCTTAATCACCAAAGAGATGGCATTTTCATTAACGTGGTGTATGTTCGACTTCTGGTCCCCAATACTGCTCTGTGGTTGCATTAGTTTTTCTGAGTTGCTACCAATTGACATGAGTTTAAAACCTGTTCTGTTATTGGTAACAAGTGAACTCAAACTAAAGAATTATTTGACTTTTGTAACTGAGAGATAACTTGTGCTCCAACTATATTTGCAAACATGTAGCAGACTCCTTATGGTTCTCAGTAAGGCCCACATATAGCATTTTATCCAATCTCCTCTTTACCACTTGCAATACATACTTCCCAAGAGACGAGTACTTCACCACACACTGGCGGATTTCTTGAGCTTCTTCTATATAGGAGTTATTAGTCAATCCCGCTACCTGAAATGTGGCTCCTTTGTGTACAGTTTCATGAGCCAAAGGATGATGAATAAACTCACGCAATGGCATTAGCATAACTTCCATGTCATAGGAATTTTCAGTTTCTTTCTCTATTGCCATCCTTTCTGTCTGCCTTGCATCGTGCTTTTTTCAATTACATTTGTTCCTGGAGCAAGCAGCTGATGGAAATTTGTTTCTGTATAATTTCAAAACACTGCCCTTACTACCAAAACTTTTGGGAGACCATAAAGGTGCCAAGGCGAAGGAATAATTTCCGAGGAGCCTTCCTTGCAGAATTTTGTCGATGTTGCATGTGCGCCAATGTCAAGATAACATGACTCAAGTAGTCCCAATACAGTTGAAGAAATTTGATGCCAACATAAAGACATAATGGATGGATAATTGTGTATTGCTGCTCTAAGGGCCTGCAAAGCTTCGAAACGAATGACTGGATGTCCCACTGTAGAAAACCTCTGTACCATGATAATTGAAACCATATGAAACGGAAAAAGGCAACTTCGAAAGTATTCTGGAACAGAGTAAAATGTATCAGAAACAGAATCAATTGAGGGCGACCGAACCAAAAATATTCATCACTGAGCCGCACCAATGGAATTCCTTGAACTACAGCATGTTTGGATTGGATTTCTAGTGCCATCTTTCTTATGATTACTTGCAGTTTAGTTCCAACCAATAGAATTATAATCAAAGGAGAAAAACTTAACCAGAAGTGTGCCTGACAACCATGCACGTTGAGAAGTAAGTATGTCACAGCAAAAACCCATAATGGAAGGCTAATCCCAACAACTGTCATGAAGTCATCATCCAGGGATCTCTCAATATATTTGTGAAAATTAAATCTGCTTCCTGGAGCTAAGTGTGCAGAGATGAAGCCATGGCGCAATGTGAAGTAATCGACTTTAGTCACTGAACATAAAAACTCAATCCAAAACACGAGCCAACACGAAACAATTGAAGTTTGATGCGTTTTGGAGGCTTTCTGGACGAGTGGTCGCGCCCCTCCTTCGAGTGGTCGCGCACCCTTGGAGTGGTCGCGCGCGAACAATTTATCACAGGATTTTTGGCACTGGAGTGGTCGCGCCCCTCCCAGGTGGTCGCACACCCTTGTGGAGTGGTCGCGCACCCTCCAAAAGACTGAAACTGCTGCAAATTTGCTAAAATCGCCTTTCAATCTCTCTTACTCGTATTCTCTTGCCTTTAAATGCATTATGATGATCTCCAAGGAGGGAATTTACCTTTATAAGCTCATATTTAAACAAATTTAACTCAAAAACCCACTTTATAATGTCTTGACTTTTGCATTTCTCTTTAACACTGTTTTAGAGTCTTTTTGTCCTGAAATGAGCCTTTTGATGCGTTTTGACTCTGTTCTTTTTGCAGGTTGACCATCTGATGGACTGTGGCGAAGGAACCAGGGCTGTTTCCGACACTTTTGCAAACTTTTGAAAATTTCTTTATTTTTACAAATTTGACATGACCTTGTAGTGATTTTGACTCAAAACCCTAGACCTAAGACCTGGGACCTCAAGGAAAAAATAAAAACAAGTATGACTCAATTACATTGAAGTATGACCTGATCCAGCAAAGCCAAGAAGGGAACAACGACCAGTTCCTCCATTCAGTGTTATGGCATGCCTAGCGGGATGCAAAACTGACACTGATGAGACACCTACTTATGCATATGCAAAGAGCTATTGATCACTGATGGAGGGCTCAAGACCGACACTAACATTGGCTCCAATGGGGATGGTAGCTCCTTGGAGGTGCCAAGAACCTCAGATCTCTTGGGAGAGCAGACCAGTGCCTTATTCATTGGGCAATGGAGTCAATTTATTCACATGTGACCAACTCAAAAACAACTTTATTTGACTTAGACAATTGACAGAAACTTAACTGATGCTTGACTCAAACCGACTCGATGGCAAACTGAAATAACTTGAAAAACTTACTCAACAAACCAAACACAAATGACTCATGACTTGACTTAAAACAAAACTTACATAGCTTATGAAGGGCAGCAGTCCATCAAGATTTGAAATCATGATGACAACCACCTGTGTTTCTTACAAGACAAAATACCATCAAACTATATCAAAATGCCAATGCAACCAATCAAGCAGATGCCTTCTTGATTGATTCTTCTTATCAGATCTTCTGGTCAACATTACAAACCTATCCCCGGGCATCCAAAAACATAGCTGACCGTGATCTCCTTCATCACTGAACACTGAAACAAAAACTATCACTGCTGGCTGCAACAAACTTGCTAGAGGATCGTGAAAAACATGAAGATTTGCCACTGCCACCTCCTGCTGAAAGAACAAGGTGTCTTTTGCTCCAAATTCTGATCTGCCTTCCTCATGTGCTACGGTGAAAGTATGCTCATGGGCTTCAAAAAACTCCGAACAAATGGATGAGCAGATCTCTTCTTGGAAAAACATTTCAGCACATGAAACATATGAAGAATCTGAATGGAAATCCTGAATGCTATGATCTTCTATGGTGTGAATGTGCTGTAGGTCATCTTCATATGATATCACAACCAAATTATCAAGTTCCTTATTACATTCTTCAATCATAAGGAAAGAAACTTCAGCTGATTCTTGACGTGCAAAAATGACATTTCTATCATCTACCATAAATTCATCCAAAGGAACTGTTTCACTTACTTGAATGAAGATGTCATCTTGCTTTTCATGAACTGACTGAATTACCTCCTCATGCAGGCTCTGTTCTAATGGCATGAGAACATTTGGATCAAAAACTTTGTCTATGGTCTCAACAACAAAGCCCTCCTTTTCAGGATTCAGCACAAGGTATGCTTGGTCATCACAATCTGAATCTAGAACTGAAGTAGCTGTCCTGTCTTCTTCAATCTGCATGCTGTCTTCTTCTGTGGGCAGATCTGAAATAAGCTTTTCTCTTTCATCAATTTCAGCCATATGGCCATCTTCAACCTGCTGATCTGCGTTAACTTGAGCCGGAACAAGACCTCTCAAAAGTAGATCTATCTCATCTTCAGATAGAGGAGATAATACCTTTTGTTTTCTTTTGTTCACACAGTGATTGTCTTCATTGATTTCAAGTGAAGGAGTATACAGATTTTCCTCATACTGCTGATCCATTTCATCCAAGTTCTGTTGATTGTCAAGAGGCGAAATTTTTTCATTTTCCACCATACTAAGATCTTGGTCCTGCTGCAAATTTTCATGATCGTCTCTATGGGAATCCTCTAGGTTCTCTTCATGTTGCTGAAATGGATTCTCATACAAAGCCTCCATGATCTCAACATCCATAAAATTATCATCTTCATAATACTTCTCAAGGCTTTCAATAAAATTATGTACATGGCTACAACAGTTCTGAACTAAAATCAAAGATGGATATGATTCTTTATACTTTTCAAAGAACACGGTATGAAAATCCCTTAAACAATAAATTGAAGCAGATGGCAAACTTTCATACCAGAATCGGGCTTCATCTTCCAGAGTAGCCATAAACATTTTCATCAAACAGTCCTCAGGAAAATTGATCTTTAACTTGCGAACATGCATATGAAATCTAATCAAATGTAAAGCAGCATCCTTCTTACCATCAGCGTTAAATGTGGGCAGATTCCTTGACCAATCTACCTTAGGCATCTTATTCGGAAAACCTGGAATGTGATCTCGGCTCAAGGGAGCATATCTTCTTGCAATCCGATCCATCTTGAGAAATCTCAAAGCTACTGATCTCTCTGCAGTGAAGTCACCATGAAGCACTGATTGCTGGATTCTTCAGTGAAAGGAGTCGCCAGTGAATGATTTCAGCCTTTCAAGTGTCTGATCGTTGTCCACTATCAACAATCAGATCTGAACTTGATACATGTACTGGGGTGAAATGCAAATGAAGTGGTCGTATTCACAAGCTCACGGAGATTGACTGAAGCAGCGTTTATCTACTAACGCTGATGTAAAACAAGAGCATTTTCGAAGGCTCCTGGCGTAACTTCAAGCTCCGTCTAAGACTTATGAAACAAACACATCAATCAACAAACAATTTTGTTCTCCCCAGTATGGTCGCCACTATGTTAGCGCTTGGAATTCACCTAGGCTGAGATAGACAAACTCTCAAGGCTACATCAAACCATTTCACCTCGTAGCTAGCCCTACGAGGTATGAGAAGGCTCTCTCGGGTCAGATTCGGTAGATCTTTCAATAGGATGAGCTGACCCAATTAGGAATAAAGATCTTAGGCTAGTAAATTGATATAGGAAGGTTTGCTTGGGGTTTTTAATTAAATGACGGGGCTTTTCTGGGCCGCATGGGCAAAATCACAGCTTGAACAGAGAAATATAATGACTACACAGATTATTAACTGAGGCAAGGTAGGCAAGCAATTTAACACCAAATCTAGATTTTAAATGGGATGGCAAGGCTGGTGAGGAGCTAAGGAGGGCAAATAATACTTTGAATCCTCCTTAAACAGAAGAAAACATTGAATATGAGCAAATTTATAGGAGGAGCATACAATACTATGAATTCCTACCTAATCACTTCATTTGCTCAAATAGATATGATCATGAGGTGAATGAAACATAACAGTTTACATATGAGACAAAGGGAAAAACTTATGCTAAATCAACATACCACATGAATCTCAGCAAACAGAGCTGTGAAATTCCATTAAATTCTCTGCCAAAAACTGTACAATGAAAGCTCTGTTCCAGCACTCAGCACTCAGAAAATCTCCCCCTCCTGCTCTACTCCTCTAAATGAATTTTTAATACAATCAATAACAAATGCTGCCCAAAACAGGGGCGCTGTTTTAACTACAATTACAAAAATTAGAAAAGGTTGTTTCATCTATGCTAAAATAAAACATCGTATTCCTAAAAATCCTCTGATGGCTGACATATGGAGCGCTGATCCTTTTGAATGAAGTTTGGAAATAGGCATCGAATCCTATTCTGCTGTTCTGGCACCGTTCGAATAGTTGTCACAAAGCGTTCATTGCCTATTGATTCCTTCTCTAATGATTTTCTTTTAATACATTAAATAAGTCTCAGTGGTAAAAGAAAACAAATCAACCCAAAAACTCCTGCGCTGTCTCACCTGAATTACATAAATAGAACATGTAATACTTTCCCCTCGAAAATCTCTAACCAAAAAGCCTAACATTTGGAGCGCAGACTCTTATGCATCTGGTAATAGGTGTCTTCAGGTGACTTTGAAGTGAAAAGCAGGTGTCAAAGACGTGCGCCATATTTTCCTTAGTTGAAACGAACACCTTAAATATTGCAACAACTGCCACGTGATGCCTGAGTTTCGTGTAAGCACCTTAATCACCAAAGAGATGGCATTTTCATTAACGTGGTGTATGTTCGACTTCTGGTCCCCAATACTGCTCTGTGGTTGCATTAGTTTTTCTGAGTTGCTACCAATTGACATGAGTTTAAAACCTGTTCTGTTATTGGTAACAAGCGAACTCAAACTAAAGAATTATTTGACTTTTGTAACTGAGAGATAACTTGTGCTCCAACTATATTTGCAAACATGTAGCAGACTCCTTATGGTTCTCAGTAAGGCCCACATATAGCATTTTATCCAATCTCCTCTTTACCACTTGCAATACATACTTCCCAAGAGACGAGTACTTCACCACACACTGGCGGATTTCTTGAGCTTCTTCTATATAGGAGTTATTAGTCAATCCCGCTACCTGAAATGTGGCTCCTTTGTGTACAGTTTCATGAGCCAAAGGATGATGAATAAACTCACGCAATGGCATTAGCATAACTTCCATGTCATAGGAATTTTCAGTTTCTTTCTCTATTGCCATCCTTTCTGTCTGCCTTGCATCGTGCTTTTTTCAATTACATTTGTTCCTGGAGCAAGCAGCTGATGGAAATTTGTTTCTGTATAATTTCAAAACACTGCCCTTACTACCAAAACTTTTGGGAGACCATAAAGGTGCCAAGGCGAAGGAATAATTTCCGAGGAGCCTTCCTTGCAGAATTTTGTCGATGTTGCATGTGCGCCAATGTCAAGATAACATGACTCAAGTAGTCCCAATACAGTTGAAGAAATTTGATGCCAACATAAAGACATAATGGATGGATAATTGTGTATTGCTGCTCTAAGGGCCTGCAAAGCTTCGAAACGAATGACTGGATGTCCCACTGTAGAAAACCTCTGTACCATGATAATTGAAACCATATGAAACGGAAAAAGGCAACTTCGAAAGTATTCTGGAACAGAGTAAAATGTATCAGAAACAGAATCAATTGAGGGCGACCGAACCAAAAATATTCATCACTGAGCCGCACCAATGGAATTCCTTGAACTACAGCATGTTTGGATTGGATTTCTAGTGCCATCTTTCTTATGATTACTTGCAGTTTAGTTCCAACCAATAGAATTATAATCAAAGGAGAAAAACTTAACCAGAAGTGTGCCTGACAACCATGCACGTTGAGAAGTAAGTATGTCACAGCAAAAACCCATAATGGAAGGCTAATCCCAACAACTGTCTTGAAGTCATCATCCAGGGATCTCTCAATATATTTGTGAAAATTAAATCTGCTTCCTGGAGCTAAGTGTGCAGAGATGAAGCCATGGCGCAATGTGAAGTAATCGACTTTAGTCACTGAACATAAAAACTCAATCCAAAACACGAGCCAACACGAAACAATTGAAGTTTGATGCGTTTTGGAGGCTTTCTGGACGAGTGGTCGCGCCCCTCCTTCGAGTGGTCGCGCACCCTTGGAGTGGTCGCGCGTGAGCAATTTATCACAGGATTTTTGGCGCTGGAGTGGTCGCGCCCCTCCCAGGTGGTCGCGCACCCTTGTGGAGTGGTCGCGCACCCTCCAAAAGACTGAAACTGCTGCAAATTTGCTAAAATCGCCTTTCAATCTCTCTTACTCGTATTCTCTTGCCTTTAAATGCATTATGATGATCTCCAAGGAGGGAATTTACCTTTATAAGCTCATATTTAAACAAATTTAACTCAAAAACCCACTTTATAATGTCTTGACTTTTGCATTTCTCTTTAACACTGTTTTAGAGTCTTTTTGTCCTGAAATGAGCCTTTTGATGCGTTTTGACTCTGTTCTTTTTGCAGGTTGACCATCTGATGGACTGTGGCGAAGGAACCAGGGCTGTTGCCGACACTTTTGCAAACTTTTGAAAATTTCTTTATTTTTACAAATTTGACATGACCTTGTAGTGATTTTGACTCAAAACCCTAGATCTAAGACCTGGGACCTCAAGGCAAAAATAAAAACAAGTATGACTCAATTACATTGAAGTATGACCTGATCCAGCAAAGCCAAGAAGGGAACAACGACCAGTTCCTCCATTCAGTGTTATCGCATGCCTAGCGGGATGCAAAACTGACACTGATGAGACACCTACTTATGCATATGCAAAGAGCTATTGATCACTGATGGAGGGCTCAAGACCGACACTAACACCATCCTTAACAAGATCATATGTATTCTCCTTTCTATGAAATATGGCATCTCAATCATAAAGATAAGGACTACCCAACACAAATCGACATATGTCTAAAGGAATCACATCTAAATAAACTTTATCAGCAAAATTAACCGTGATTGCAAATCTTAACCGACACTATTTTGTGACATGCATCTGAGTGTTTTCCTTTAACCATCCTAAAGGGTAACGTTTTGGATGATTCTTAGTTTCCAATCCCAATTTCCTTACTAGTTCCTCAAATATTAGATTTTCCCGTGATCCACTACCGAATAATGTATCTATCTTAGTGTGCTTGGAGATAATCCTAATATGAAACAATTCAACTCTCTTCTTTTCTTCAATCACATCATTATATTTTGAAGAGGATGTAGAAAAAGTAGAACTAGAGCTAGATTCAGAAGGATTATCTGTTAGACCCATAGCGGTTATCTTTCATTCATCACCAGAGTCAAATCCCAAGTCTTGTTGGATTGTAGCATTAGCTTTCTTCTCGCCCTTCCTCTTAAGTAAATTCTTTGGCTTAAGCTCTAGATGAAGCTTCCTACACTTGGACTGATCATGTTCAACCCTATGACAATGAGTACAAGTAGGCCTTCTCCTTCTTTCTTAACTTTTTCTGATTCTTCCACTTTGATTTTCTCTTCCCTTTGTTTTTTGAAGAACTGGAAAGTTCTGCCACCTGATTCAATATGAATGGCTTGTACACACACTTCATCAAAGTCAGATGGATTAAACATAAGCAATGTATGTTTCAAATAAGAATGAAAACTTCCAATATACTTTAAAAAAATTTCCCGTGTGTTTAATGGAATGTTAAGTGCTAAAGCCTTTTTCCTAAATTCTTGTGTTAACTCTTGCACACTTTGTCCTTTACCTTGCCTCAAATGTTGCCAATCTATTACAACCTATTGCATATATCCTAAAGGATAGAATTGTTTTCTAAGAGCTTTAATAAACTTAGACCATGAAGAGATAATTTTACCTTTATGCTTTAAATATGACTATGTTTTAATTTCCCACCAAATCAAAGTTGTTCCCACCATTCTAAGTGTACCTAACTAAATTTTCACAGAATAATCAATAATATTCTGAATTCTACAATACACTTCAAGTTGTTTAATCTAGTTATCTAACTTTTCAGGATTCATTTCACAATCATATATGGGCAGTTCAAATTTAACATCAAGCTTCAGGAAAGGATATTTCTTATGTTTCTTCTTTGATTCGGAATCTGAATCTCTTGAATGATCAGAAGATGAAGGTGGAGGAGAAGGAGGTTCATTACCATCATCTTTTTCCTTGCCCTTTTTCACTTTCATTCCTTTAGAAGACAAAGTTGCATCTCTAGTCTTCTTGTCTTCATAAAGTTATGAAATCATCCTTTACATATTAAGGAACATTTGCTGAAATTTCTCCTCACTCTTTGTCTCAAGAGATTCTCCTTCATTTGAACCTGCCATCTTTTGCGAGACTTTCTTCTTTCCAATCTCTAGATTTAATTCTTCAATTTTCCCTTCTCCACATTGCGACTTGGATCTAGTCAACATTCACATTGGAAAATATCCTGCTTAAACATGATCAACCTCACTCTGATACCAAAATATGATCTGAAATCTACATGATTGATTATTTGTGCAATTTCACCAACATTAACTATGGTTGCATACATGTGAATGAAAGAGGGAAATTAAGTTGTTAATATGCCTTAAACATCAAACTTTGAGAATTGAAATGAAGAATAAACAACAGAAATAAAAGACACAAACACTACAAACATTGTTGACAGAGTTCACCCCTCCTAAACTATGTCTCTGGGTCCGCTTCCAATGGGCATCCATTATACTAGGAATTCTAGAAAAGAAATATTTATATGGAATTTCACTAAGTGAACTATGCACGCAGGCACTGCCAGTTACTATCAAAAAGAAGCCCTCTATCTCAGCTTTCCAACGCCTATCTCCATTCTCAAAATGGCTCAAGGATGGCCAAGATATGCTTACATGAAGAAAAAAAGTCACATACAACACCCTGTTCTGAAACTCATTGTTCACTCCTAACTGCATTGGTGTAATGGCTAAGGTTTTATAAGACCTCCGAAAGGTTCCAGGGTTGAACCTCCCAAGATATACATAGTAGTTGTTTGGTTGGGTCAAAAACCATTTTACATGGTGCAATGATATTTCAACACCCATGCCCACTAAGCTTAGTGCATTCAACTCCAAAACCATATAACTTAAATACCTTCTAACCTTGTCGCATTACTAACCACGTATCATTATTACAATACAACTATGGTGCATTAAACTAACCACATGGTATTTTGTTATAGGTTTGAAACTGCGGCAATGGAATTTAATTTAATTCTGAAATCGTCGTTAACCATTAACCCCGGCGATGATGTGAAACCATTGCATGTGAACCGGTTGGTGGTTTTGCGGGTACTAGTGGGCAAACAGTTTACAGTCATGTGTCTAGCTGACTCACACCCTCCAGCACTCATGGAAATTACTCCACCACTATGTTATTGGACCTCCTCGATGGTCTCGGTTTTATCGCAACAATTCTCTGACGGTTCAGTAGAAATCCCCATGTCATTGTTGCTCCCGACATGTATGAACTCAATGTGGCATTATTGCTCCCCACTTGGATCTGCCATGTATGAACTTGTTTATACTTTGTTATAACTCCGCCATAGGTTCATTATATATTCCACCATAGAATTGTAGTATATATATATGCACCAAAGCTTAAAACCATAACGTTTTGTGAACATAACTATGAATTCCACACCATAGGTTTGTATGCGCCCACCATGGTTTATTAAGTTTATGTATTTGACATTTAAAATTGTGCACAATTGTTTTAATATATGGTATGTCATATGGTTAGAAACCATGAATTTTAACCTTTAAAACCAATGTCCATGTACTTGAAAACCACAACCATATACCTTCACCCGCACCTGTTCATAATAAACTTTGATAGACGATTTCTCCTCCATCTAGAGACCAAATGAGAAGCTGAAGGTACTGTCGGATTCAAAACGACGGGCTCTACCGCTTGGCATTATTTTCGGAAACAACTGAGACCTTTGAACTTGGATAAACTAGAGGATCCTCCTGGATCAATGGTTATGTCAAGTTCTCATTATCCTGGTAAAGTTCCTGAACCAGGTCAGATCTATATTTTCTCGCAAAATGCTTTCATTCGTATTGTTTCACCGGATACAAACTCATCCTTGATGGTTTTTTCAATTTCTGATTATAATTTTCCTATTTCTTGACATCGAGTTTTTTATCATACTATTATGGTAAATTCATCCCCATACAAATCTCTTGTGTCAAATTCAGGTTTAGAGTACACACCTTTCATGAATGTGCAGAATCACGGCGTTGATCAATTTGAAGATTACCTTTGGCCAGAGAGTTCATATATGTTGAGTGATATGGTGGTTAATCAACTCCTAGTTTCTCTTGTAAATGTCTTTATGACACAAGAAATCCTCTTGAGTGTTTACAAGTGATTGAGCTATTTGTTGAATCAAGTTCCTCTTTTTCATACATTACACCTTAACTGGTTTCATATATTTGCTACACTAGCATTCCTCTTTAATTATTTCGTTGATTACAATGCTTGTACAGTTTGTCACCAATTACGGGAAGATGTTTTGTCACATTCGACATGCAAGGAATTTGGTTCTATTATTCATAGCATTCACAAAACTATTCAAATTGATGTATTCTTGTTAATTACAAGCTAGGAATCTGATGCTTTAATCAACCCATTTGATCATGATTCTATCTCTGATGACTGTCATTCAACTTACCATTTTCCCATCATCACATTCAATGACAATTGTTTTAGCTCCTTTGATATTTATGGTTTAACATCTCATTGCCCAAATACTAGCCAAGAAATTCAAGCACTTCCGCCTTCGCTGATGGATATATCAGGTCCTCACTACCTTGACATGCCGACTAAATATGATTAGATCCATTTTCCCTCACAATATTCTCATCCTAACCCTGTGCTTGTATTTGAAAAATCATCTTTAAGGGGATTTTGGGGTTTTGAAGAGGATTGTTTTGAATTTCACGATCAAATCTATGATTGCCTAGAAGAATCTTACTTGGAAATCCCTTTGATAATAACAAGTTTTGGTCGTTTATCATGCTTGCTAAGAAGGATGGCACAGATGAAGTTGGATTCACAAAAATATTTCAAGGTTTGTCTTCTTATAATTTTCACCGAAAAGGTAAGATCACAAGTTGGGTAAGAGTAGTGACTATGGAACATATTTCTACTAATAGGCAATACCTTCAATTTGTTGTGCAAATTATTCAAGCTCTTATATTTTATGTTGCACATTTTTTATGTCAATTTTAATCAATCATATTTGTGTGAATGTAGGTCGAGAACAACTACGTTGGCTTCACTGGAAATTTCATTGACCCTAGCCTTCTAGCTGTTTAGGTTGGGAGTAGGACTAGATGCATTATAGTTTCCCCTCTCTTCCATTCATCATGCACTTGTTCTCCTTAGTCTTTCTTGTGTTTTCTTACTTTTATCTTGCATCATGTTTTGGTTTAGACTCCTTTTTATTGTGCTTTGGTTTTTCTTTCTTGTTCTGTCGTGTCTTTTATTTTTTGTTCTGTTAATGAGACTTTGCATGAAGGGTGTACCATTTGGGCTTGAAAGACAATGTGGAAAAATAGAAAAGAGCTTTGTGACGCTTCAAAATTTGGCTAACATTTAGTCCTTCCTCTCCAAATTGGTTACACATTTTGGTCAATGATGTTCTCACAGAAAATATGATCCTTGCACAAGGAAATCTTTGTGTCAAACCGTGATATCCATGTCTATTTTGGAAACCTTAGGCCTACACTCGGTTCTTTATGTTTCAATTTTTTCCACCCTGATTTGTAAACTAATATCATAGGTTTTATAGTTTCTTCTCTAAAGGAACAACCTCTTCTTCTCTCAATAGGCTGAGATCCCTCTTCCACCCATGAAATAAATAAGTGTCGATGCACAGTCCCATACAAAATAAATAAATAAAGGGTGAAAGAAGAGAAAGGCTTCCTGTGCAGGGAGGTGAAGAAAGCAACTCCTCTAGGGTACTAACTAGGCTTGCTGGAAGTGAAGCAATGTTTGTGTTCCTAAAGTGACTCCACTGAGGTACTGTCTAGGACTACTGGCAGTGAAGAGACACCAGAGATGAAAAACTATACTCTGAAAATCTAAAGCTCGCGAACTACATTAGCCTTCTCCTGATTTGAAACATTATGATATGGTTGGCTTTATTATTACGTTCAATCGATAAAGGACAAAGGGGACTATGTTTATGCACAACGTAAGTGGGGAGACTAGAATGATCTTAATGATGAATCAATACTCCTTGAGGAACTAGACCCTACACGAAATATTTGACCAAGGAAGAGATGTTGGAGTTCTACAAGTGTTTTTCCAAGTCTTGTCACTACGAGAAACACCCTCCAAAAGTTTTCCCACACTTGAATTTTGGAGCCTACTATGGATATTACAATTAGTCAATTCATACTCATTTCTTAGTTGGTTGATGCTTTATTAAGTCCTTGAGCTCCCTTTTGAATTCTAAGTGTTGAAGTCACCTGCCCGCACATGCTCAGTCCGCAACAAGTTCATGAAAGGCATTCTTTTATGGAAGCTTGCACAAGCATAACACAGTCCATCAAGACAATTCTTGTGCAATAATCAACCTATGTTGATAGTCAGTGCACACTTTCATTGACAATATCTGACTTTTGGTTATGGTTGTACTTCTATTTCGGTGAGCCTTTCAAACTATCACTTTTGCACTCCTGCTCTTTCGTGAGTGTCACTTTTATGTTTTTTGTTATTGCTTTCACTTGTGTTCACTTTAATTAGTGTCATTTTCATGTTATCTTCACTCTAGCATGTGTTACTTTCACCGTCGTTCACATATCGTAAGTGTCATTCGCACTTTTCTTCTCATATAGCAAGTGTCCTATTTTGGCATGGGAAGTGTCGCTTATCATGTAAGGTGGGGATCATATATGTTACAAGGCGTAATATTTGCGTTAATGAGTTGTACTTACTTTGTAAACATGTATTGTACTCATTTCCAAAGTTTCAAGCATTGTCGCACAAGTGTCGTCGATATCATCGCAAAGTGTATCACTATTGTCGCACTTGGTGTAAGTCATCACAAAGTTGTCACATTGAGGGGAACTATGTTGTTCATGTGTTCTGAGTGTTCCTTGTCATGTTGTCAAGTGATCTAAGTTTGTTATTATGTTCAAGTCTTGATTGTTCAACTTTTTCTCACTGATCCAACACTTAGTCAAAACCGGGAAAACTCCTCGACTAGGTTACTCAGCCTCATTCAACACTCCTAAAATGTGCACTACACAGTCTTAGCCCTTAACAAGCAACCTTATCTCTTGGCACTATGCAATGTGCAGTTTCTTCCTTCCAGAATTGTGCACTGTGCAATCTCAGTGCTCAAGCCCAACCCTTGAGCTCCAAAAATGTGCAATCCTTGTCTCCAGCGAAGCCTTAATTGCTCATTGCGCAATATCAGACCTCAAGCCTCATCCTTGACCTCCTGAGCTGCACATTTTTTCTCAATCATTGAGCTTCCCCTGCCTCCTAGAATTCTACAGTAGACAAATTTAGTGCTCAAGACCTTACCCTAGCTTCTTGGGCCCCTCAACTGTGTAGTCACTCAACCTTGGTCTTCCAAAACTACGCATTGCACAATCTTAAGAATAAAGCCTCAACCTTGAGCTCTTGAACTGCGCAACTCTGCAATCCCTTGGCTTTTGTCCCTCCAGAACTGTGCATTGGGAAACCTCAGGCCTCAAGCCCCAACCTTGAGCTCTTAAACCCCTCAATTGCACAGTCACTTAACCCAGGCCATCCTAAACTACACATTGTGTAGTCTCTAGCCTCAATCATAGACCCTAGTATATGGAACTAAACAATCCTTGAGTCAGTCACTCAACAAGTCACCAATTCTAGCACTAACAAGTGATTTCATGATGCATGTTAGATTAGTGGTTTTCATACTAATATCATCTTATCATGAATGGATGTCAATTGTAGGTACTGTATCTTATCATGATAGAATGATGATGAAGGGAAAGGAGAAGGATACCATGCTAAAGGACACCTATTGAGCTGAAGATATAAGATGATCATTAGGCGAGAAAGCAAAGGAATACCAGATTACAACAAAAGACCAAAGATCAAGACCGCATGAAGACTCCATACTGATTCACAACCCTTTGGAAGGTGGATGTGAAGAACAAAGTGTATCTCTTATGAAGAAGTATTGGATACATAATGATATTTAGTATCCCTTGGTCATAGCCTCTAGTCAAGGAGGAACTTGGTTATAGTGTAGGAATTTACAGGATAAGTTCCTCAAATAGAACACCAAAGGACACCGCTTGCAAATAGATCACAGATCAATACACCAGTATTCTTGATGTGGTTAAAACCCTCAAAGAGGGAAATAGTCCACGGCGTGAGCCAACGCAGCCACTTCAGGCAATGTATTAATGTAAAAGAACGACAATTTACATAAGCTTCTCCCATGAACGATCACCGTACAAATTACCCTCCATGCTCTTTAAATAGAGATCATGGACCAATCGGGTGTTAAGCCACACATCAAGTGTCAATAATACCGATGAGAGAATGAACCGTCAGATCACTTCATGTCTAGAACATATTGTGACATCGGATTGTAGGTTATAAAAGTACATAGTAAGGAAACACACTTTACCTAACTCTACACTAGACCAAGTTATACTTAACTATTTCCTATGTGTCGGAATATCCTAACATATAACACCTAGAGCTTAAGCCCTCAACATATCACCATATCATCATTTTTAATAGTTTCATCGATATCTAGATATCTCAATAAGTTCCCAGTCACATATGTTGGTCATTAGGTGCATAGGTATGGAACTTGTGGGCTTGAGGCCCTTGACATATCACCATATTAGTATTTTTGTTAATGCATGACTTCACAACTCTCTGGTATCTGGATACCATGTAAGAATCCAGTTACAACCATTGGTTGCAAAAGTGGTTATAACACCTAGGCCTAAAGGTTTAAAGTCCTTGTCATATCACATATCAGGAGTTTTGATAAGTTACATTCAGTGGAATTATTCGATATTCCTATACTACAGTGCTCTGCGGTCATGAAAATATAGGAAATTCTCCAACATTTAATGGAAATCTTTCCTGTTATTCGAACCTTAAAAGTCAAGTTTTTGTAGCATTTCCTAGTGTTAAAATGTTTTAGGCATTGTTTCCAATATGCCAATATAAAGTGAAATTGGAGCTTTTGGCCTCTAATGAACAGAGTCAAAGGTAAATTTTTCCAAGGAAACAATAAATTTCCGAACACATTACAAGAGCATATTATATGGTGCTAAGGTGCATACGCACAAAGTTTTAGAAAGTTGGGATTGAAGGAAGCACCTATGTATTGTAATTATTATGAAGGTGTTACACGAATATGCACACAATATAGTGCTTAATCAAATTTTTTGAATGTTTAGTTAAATGAAGCACTTGGTTCTATATCAAACAGTAAGGGATGACTCTGTAGAGATAGAGAAGTAGAGTAGACTATTATAAAAAAAATTATAGAGTAGATTATAAAGGGGATTGATATCTCTAGTAGGTTGGTTCCTACACAATCATCAAGCTAAGGGGATTAGTGTCTCTGCTGGTTTGATGTCTACAAATTATTGTAATAGTAGGTAAAAAGCATCTTATATTGATTCATCCCCACCCCTACCCCTCTTCGTATAAGTGTGAATTCAACAATTTACCTTGAACCTTGCATCTCATTTTGAAAACTCTCGTCCTTTTAGGTTCCTTCGTAGCCTTGTTTTCAAGTTTGAGTAACACCCTTTTAAACATAAGGTTTTCACCTTCTTCACGTTGAAGTACTAAAAACTTGTCTCCCACAATTGATACCTCACCTGCATGTCTAATCATGAGTTCTAGACTCATTCCTTCTTCTCGAATTGAGCTTCTCTAGGAATTTATATGCTTTCTAGCTTTCTACTCGGACACATCCATAGCAAGTAATGACATATATACCTTGCCTCTTACGAACCCTCTACCTCTATCGATGTGGTTATCTTCTTTGGAAATTTTCCTACTAGATGCTTCAACTTCTCTCCCATCGCTAAAATTTCCTCTTGCAACCCTCACTCTTCCTTTGCCTCTAAGGTTCTTTCCTCTACAATTATGTTGCCACTTCCTATTCAATTTTTCCTCTATCTTTAAAGCAATATAATATGCTTAATCCATGATTTGTAAATAATGGGTATTCATCTCATCTTGAAGTTAGAATTTCAATCCATTCACGTACCTTTCTACCCTTTGATACTCAAACTCTTCAAATCCTAATCTTAGTGCTAGTTTGAAGAATTCTTCTATATACACTTGAACATATGTCTCTTTCTATTTCAAAAATTTTTCTTATTTGCACAAACATTGCTAGTAATCAATAATCAAGAACTTCTTCTTGATCTGTGCTTTTCCACTCCATTTGTTTGCAGGACATCCCACCAAAGTACAACATGCCCTTTCAATTGTGTTATTTCAAAATGGATCCTATTGGGTTCTTAGACATTCTAATACTCGAAGTATATCTCAAGTTCACCTATCAATCTATGAGAGTCTTTACTTTTATGTTTCCATTATCATAAGAAACTTCCACCCTTGAATTGCCTCTATGCTTCAATCTCTCAGTTGGGTCTCTTTCATCAACACTGTGTTCTTCCTCCATCTCATCCTCTTAATCTAATTCTGCTACAGTGCCAACATTTCCAATTTGTTTATTCTCTAATCGTTTAATTCTCCTTCTCAATTCCTCCAATTCTTGGTTCCTCAGACCTCCTTGACTTCCATCTCTTTGACTTAATATTTTTATGATTTTTCTCTTTGTCTTCAACTAGACTACTATTCACAAGCCTTTGTTTTAGCACTGCCTCACACAACTCCTCTCTCAATAAACGAATGTTGAAATGACCATCTTTTGGGTCGCCTTATTTCCACACTTGCACAATAACTAATTTCATGGAACCCCACTCTCAAGAGAAAAATAGTTTTGATACCTCTACAAATTCTCAATTTGAGTTGAACCTTGCTATGATACCACTCGATTCATCAAACAAGTTTTATATTTTTCTAGTATGTTGTAGAATTGGATTAGCACTATCAAAAGTGCAACAACTTGACGCAGGTGCATCTAACCTAGGGTTGAATGTTTACCAAAGGAGTTAGTTTCGTAAGTTAGGATTTAATTATTTATTGTATTTTCCTATAGTTTTAGGAGAGAATGAGAATTATTGTAAATAGGAGAAGGTTTGAGAATATTTTGGAAGAATTGAGAGATTTGTGGGTTAATTAGATTTTATCTAGAGATAAGGGATTAGATGAGAATTTTTATGGATTATGAGATATATTGTGAGAGTTTGTTTAGGATCTAGAACCTACTTTGGGTTCAAATCCACTTGTATAAATCTAGGTGAGCCCATGAGGCATGTAAGTAAGTGAGTGAGAGAGGAATGAGAGGCCAATATTTTATTTATTAATTAATTATTTCTGAGATTTTTATGTCCATTTGATATTGAGTGAATTTCAATTCAGAATTATGTTGTGTGTTAAATTTTTAATTTGCAGTCCGCCTATGGTCTACTTCGTCACAACTGCAGAAGCAACTTATTTAAACAATCATAATGTGGAAAATGTTATAGAACTAATATGATAAAATTAACAATCTACCTAACATGAAACAAAAGGAAATGAATAAAATCTAAATCACTATTGAATAATACATCAATTCATCTAGTGGATCACAATGCAAAGGTATTAATTTCTCCACAATTCACAATATTCAAAGCAATGTGACAAGAAAGGAAAACAATCTTAAACTTCAGTAAACACAGGTTGATATTTACTTTACTCTCCTTTATGGTAGATCTAAAGTTAAACCTTCTCACATTGCAAATTGTCGGAATTCCATCTCCTTTGTTGAACTCTATAGGTCTATATTTTGCTATTGCAATGTTTTGCTCACATGGTAGCTCATTAGTCTTTGTAACTATCACCTCCTCCTTAGTTATCTCTACAAATGCCTAAAATAACTTGTAGTTAATTTCAAGTTTATTGTTCCAATTTAACTTTTAAATTTTATCTTTTAACATTTCTATAATACACATCAATTTTATAGCAACAGTAACATCTTTATTTCTTTTATTAAAACAATATAAAATGTAAATTAAAAATAGATACTTAATAATACGAACCCAAAAATACTCCGCATCAAATTTCCAATTTATCTTTTCTTATATTACTTAAATGTGTAACAACGTGCATTCACTATTTAATACTTAACTTGGTGACTTAAATATATTACTTTGTGTATTTATATATAAAAAAATAATTACGCACCGTCCTTTTAGATATTCAATATTATCCTATAAATGTATAATGGTCAGTTGGAATTAGGAAAGGGGCCGTTAAGTCGGTGTTGGTGGCGTAGAGATTAAGCGACTGTTAGAAGAATAAGTGTAGTGATAAGAGAGTGTTAATACCTAAACTCCTTACGCAACTTATCATACGTGCCTTAACAACATTCGATAGAATATCTGTTTCTCTCATTTTTTTTTAAGAAAAGAGTGTTAATATATTTCCATAACTCTCATTTTTCTTCCGTGGAAAAATATTTCCAAAGTCTAGCCTCAAACACCACTTGTCAATGGCAGATTTTAAGATTTCATACAACATTCAATGCAAACGCGGCGTCAGTCAAAGTTCGGTGGATTACATAAAGAATTTGAGGTCCGTCGGCCTGCCCGCTAACTAAGGCGTTACACATGCCAATTGCTTCGGATATATAATAATGATTTGGGTTGTTGATTTACCTTTACCTCAACGTGTAGTTTGGTACACTCAATTACCGGTGGAATTTTTTACCTTACTCATGTTTCATATAAAATATATATTAATATTTTTATTGAATATTTTATTGTTTAAATTATATTTCTGAAGGCATAAATAAATGTAATTCTTTAAATTTTTTTTATTTTTTTATCTTTTTACAAATTAAATAACTTAAACTTATAATTAAAAAAAATTGTTGGATTTTTGAACAAAATTGACCACAAAAAAGTTTTTATATAAATGGTCATTTCGTCTATTCTATATATACAGAGAAAGATTTACTCAATTTCCTTAATTCGTTGAAGACATAGAGAGTATTATTCAAAGGTATCTTCAAGAGTTACATGGGGAATAAGTTGAATATAAAGAAACTAACAATGTTGAATAGTGAAAAATGTACAATGGAATCAATGCATGTATACTAAAATCAATGTGTTCATTTTAAATTACATGCCAATCTCTATTTCTATTAGAGTTTTTAATGCATTGATTTTAGTACATGTCAATTGTTATTTATATTCAATGTCTAACTCATTGATTTTATTGTACATGTCTATTTCTAGATGCATTGATCTAGAAATGATGGAAAATATATACTTAAATCAACATGTTGATGTCAATATGTTTATGTCTATTCTATTTCTATTTCTATGTCAACTTATATTCCCAATCAATTTCCAACTCAATGATTTCACTGTACATGTTAGTTTCTAGATGCATTGATTTGAAAATGATGAAAAATCTATATTGAAATCAATGCATTGATTTCAATGTACATTTCAATTTCAATTTTATTAATGTTATAGACACAATACACAAACATATAACTCTCCAACTAAACCTAACCACAACATATGGGCACATCACTTCCCTTATTACCATCCTAGATCCATCTTAACCCCAGATCTATCAAGCGCCAAGAGGGATCTAATCTTTTGAGGTGAAAACCTCTTTTTTGAGTGCGAGACTTGAGGAAAGGATTGCACCTCAAGAGATTTGATCCCTCTCGATGCTTGAGAGATCTAGGGTTAAGATGCATCTAGACTGGTTATATAATACTATATAATATCTATATTTGTATTTATGTGTCTCTTTCTTATTCCCTCTCTCTATCTCACCCCGCAAACATGCATAATCTCTCTCTCTCTCTCTCTCTCTCTCTCTCTCTCTCGATATATATATATATATATATATATCTTCCTCTTTCTCTCCCTCTCTCTCTCTTCCCCTTCTCTCCCTCTATCTTCCCCTTCTCCCCCTCTATCTCTTCCCTCATGCTCTCCTCTCTCACTCTCTTTCCATTGCTCCCTTGTCACTCCCTCTCTCTCTCTACCTTTCTCTCTCTATGTATTTATTCTTCCCTCCCCTTCTCTCCCCCTCCAACTCCAACTCTCTCTCCTTCTCTCTCTTGAGTCCTTTCTCTCTTCCTTCCTCTCTCTCCCTTTCTCTCCCACCTCCCTGTCTCTACCCCATCTCTCTCTCTCCCCTCCAACTCTATCACTATCTCCATCCCTCTCTCCTTCTCTCTCTCCCATCCACCTTTGTCACTATCTCCCTCCCTCTCTCCATCTCTCTGCCCCCTCCATCTTTGTGTCTCCCTCTCTCTCTTCCCCTTCTCTCCCTATCTCTCTCCTCTCCTCTCTCCCTCACTCTCTCTCAATTTCTCCTTTGTTAGTCCCTCTCTCTCCATATATATCTCTCTATGTCTTTAGTCTTTTCTCCATCTCTCTCTTGCACCCCTCCTCTTTCTCTCTTTTAAATTTGATCCTATTGTATTTTGTTTAAGAAAGTATTAAAAAAAATAACTTAATTGGTTGTAAATATTGAACCTATATTTTGGATCAATCATGTCAACTAAAATATAATAATAAAAAACTTAAAAACATCATGCACTCTCTTTCCTCTATTATCACTAGTTAAGATGGATCTATATTGGTTCTTAATTATAGTATTTATGTGTAGAGTTTTCTTCCGATATCATCACATCCATAATTGAGAGAATCGACATTTCGAGCCATCCGACGTGGCTCATCATCAGTATAGATCAATAAGTGTGTAAGACAAATCTCGTAGGAATGAATAAATAGAGGGATGAGATGGATGGAATGGGAATGGTGTTAGCCGACCATGTCTTAATTAATATTGATGATATTGATTATTAAAAATACTTGATGGCATCGTGATGCAAGTGGCCTAGTCTCCTATGCCACAGCTCACCAACATCTTAGCTTTGTACCACCTCTTCCTTGGAACTCAACGCAACACAATCATCTACCTCTAGCTTGTAGAGATTCTTTACTCGAATCCCAATTCGCTTGGTCTATCCGGTGTCGATATGCCTCAGGAAAAAATTTCCTTTACTAATGACTACATCATAGCCTTTATCTTCTAGCATAGCAATAGACACAAGATTATTTTTCAATCCTGGTACATACTTAACAGTAGATAAGGTGAGAGGAGCACCACGCTCCCTATGAAACACAACTGTACCTTCACCTGAGACACAATACTTTCCATCATCGCCCATCTCGATCCGCATCTGGATATCCTTATCCTCCAATGTACTGAAAAGATTCTTGTCACCCGAAATGTGGAAAGAAGCTCCACTGTCTAGGTACCAAACACATCCCACCATGGATGAAACCATGCATGCGATAAGCGAGAAATCTAGCTTAAACTGTGAGGCTAATGCATCAGCATCAGATCCCCTGGAGGAACCCTTCTTGGATTTATTTAGTGGACAATTCATTGCATAATGGCCCACTTCATGACAGTGAAAGAATTGCACTTTTGACTTGTCAACCTTCTTCCCACCATGAGAAGATTTGGATTGGGATGCCTTCCCTTTCCCTTTCTTAGCTTTGCTCGCTAAAGCTAGATTTTCTTCATCATCTTGTTTTGATGAAGATCCACCCCTGGTGCTTCGCCTTATCTCCTCCTGCATCAAATCCGACCAAAGTCATTCCCAATATGGTAGTTTCTCTCTTCCATTAACTGAGTCCTAGTAGTTATGCCAGCTCTTAGGAAGACTGAGGAGTGCAAGACTCACCATGTCATCATCAAAAGACATGATCCCTACGCTTCGAAGCTCATCCCTGTAGGTGGTGAGCTTGTTCAGGAACATAGAGATTGTGTCGCCCTTTTCGCACTTGATCTTTCGAAGTTTATCTTTCAGCGCCAGCTTCCTCTGATCGCTGCTATTCTGATAAAGATCTTTCAATGTTTTCCACATCAAAAATGGAGTCTCCTTCCCATGGAGGCTCGAGAAAATGTGATCTCAAACTCCCTCCATGATGATTCTCCTAGCTTTAGCCACACACATTTTCCATTCTGCCAGTTGAGTAGCATTAGTCAGCTTCTGGACTTCTTGATCAATGAAGTCCTTTAGACTGTTATCTTCTAATACTGCCTCCATGCGATCCTTCTAGGCTATATAATTCGAACTGCCATCAAGGGCATATTCGAGTCTTAAACCACTGAACGCCATAGGTGAAATAGATGTGATAAGAACTCAATTCAATATTCAGAAACCAAACTTTGAACTTCTCCTGCTTGTATACTATTCTTCCTTGATCACCTTTGTTCCGGTACCATGTAGATTTTCCCACTGTAGATGACCTGGGAATGCAATGTACTAAAGCAAAACACTTGATCTACTTCTACAAACAATTTAGCGGAAGCTTAATCGAACATGAGAAACATCAAGCATGAATATATATAACTGAGAATGAGAAGTATTCAACCATAACACAGAAGATATAACACTGGGGAAAGCACCAGCCTAAAACCCCAACTCTGTATTATCTATAATGGGAAAATCTATACAGTAAGTGCGAAGGTTGGACCGCATATCAATCACCACATATCAGACATCCCCAGGGTGTGGAAAACTAGTTCTAGCACCCTCCCATACTACTTCAGGTGAGACCTCAGTCTGAGCTCTGCAAACTCTTGCCGAAAGGGCTAGTATCACTAGGATTTTCTTGGCTAAATCACTTCCGAACCTAGGTCAGGCCTCATTAAGCTGTAAGGGTTGGCCCTACGGTTGCAAAATTTGTCCCTGGGGCTATAGAGGTTGGCCTTGTGAGGACATGGGCTGGGAGGTTTGCAGAGCATAGTGCATCTGCTGTTGCACGGTTTGTTGCAACTGTTGCAAGGGTTTCCCTTGTAGTTGTTGCAGTTGACCTTGCTGCGAGATCATTTTCCCTTGTTGTTGCATGGACAACCCTTGCTGCAACAAAGGTTTCCCTTGTGGTAACAAAGGTTTCCCTTGTTGTTGTAGAGGTTGTCCTTGCTATTACAAGGGTACTTGAACAGTGCCCGGAAAATTTCCAAACTAAATCTGGCCATAGCCACCCTGGAAAGTGGATGAGCCAGGCTGAATGTACTGCCCAGACTGAAGGGTGTAAGGTTGATTAACGATTCCTTGAGAATAATATGGAATGTAAAGAGTTTGGTATTGGACCTAAGCCTCATAGGGCTGTTGATATTGGACATTGCTCGATCCAGAGGGACCAACAGGATTTTGAACCTATTGGTACTGGACATTTCTTGATCCAGTAGGATCAACAAGGTTGTGAATAATGCCAGAAGAAGGCTGGTTCATACCAAGCATGTGAGCCACTCACATTGGTGGCCCTTGACACCATATAAACATTCAGGTTTTTCCCCCCAGCTGGTGGCATAGCTTGGCCACTGACCAAAGGGATGGAGGAATTGACAAAGACATTCCTTGAGACCATCGGTTGAACTGGACGGGTGACTAGGACTAACAATATTGTTGAAAATAGCAACAAGAAATGGTAAAAATAGAAGTGCTAAAATTAGCACTGCTATAAATAGCATTTTGGGATACATTCCAATTTTAGTTAGTCCTTAAACTAAAATTGAGAATTAAAATTCGAATTTGATCTTAGCAATTATTTGTAAAATAATTAATTAATTAATCTTGAGTTAATTAGTTGTAGAAAATCAAACATGAAGTCTATGTGAAGACATGCAATAGTTTCTCCATTGATTGAGGAAGTTATCCCTTGATTAAAGGAGATCAAGATGAGTTGTACTTTGAGTTGTAATTAGTTAGCTTAGTTAACTGAGTTAAGTCCAGTTAGATTAGTTCAAATAGTTTGTTAAACTAATTGTGAGTTCAGTTAGTTAATGCATACATGCATGTAACTATTGCACTTCAGATAATTGAATATTCTCTCATAAATAACCCATGCATGTCAGTTCAGACAGAGACCCAGTTGAGATCAGATGATGGGACAGTGTACTATCAGTTGCAGGAATATTCCATGGAGGATATCTCTTGCATGCAGAAGGAATTCATTCCTTGGATATTGCGCAGTTACTTTTGAGTTTGATGAGTGTGTGATGAGGTCAATTCACACAGGTGGCAGCATTGGACCCCAAGGAAAACTACACAAGGAAATAGGAGGCTTGGAGGGCTGAGGAAAGGCATATCTTGTGTCTATTCAGTCTGTGAGCTGGAATTGTTGGATTGTACTGAGAGCGGGATAACTTGTGAGCTAATTCTTTGTGTAATCTGAACATATTTCCACTTGTATGATAATACCGATATCAGGGCTTTTCGCTAAGGCTTTCCCCAGAGTATTATTCTATGTTCATGTGTGATTGATTTCTCATTCTCAGTTATATGTGCTCTATTTGATCTTACTCAAAATCGATTAAGCTTCCGCAAGGTTTTTGTAGAAGTAGATATGGTATTTTGCTTTAGTATATTGCATAATATGTTGATTTACAGTGGGAAATTCTACATGGTATCAGAGCAAAGGTGATCAAAGCGAAGAATAGTATACAAAGAAGGGACAAGTTCGAAGTTTCAAGTTCCGATTATAGAATTCGAATTCTTATCACATCTCAAATTTCCCCAATGGCATTCAACGGTTTAAGACTCGAGTATGCCCTTGATGGCAACTTGAATTATAAAGCCTGGAAGGATCGCATGGAAGTAGTATTAGAGGACAACGGTCTAAAGGACTTCATTGATCAAGAAGTCCCCAAACCAGCAGCAACTAATGCTATAGAATTGGCGGAATGGAAGAAATGTGTGGCTAGAGCGAGGAGAATCCTTCTGGAGGGAGTTCGAGACCACATAGTCTCAAGTCTCCATGGGAAGGAGACACTATTTTCAATGTAGAAAACATTGAAAGATCTATATCATAACAACAGCGATAAGAGGAAGCTAGCGTTGAAAGAAAAGCTTCGGAAAATCAAGTGTGAAAAGGGCGACACAATCTCTACATATCTCAACAAGCTCACCACCTACAGGGATGAGCTTGGAAGTGTAGGGATCACGACAACCGATGATGACATGGTGAGTCTTGCTCTCCTCGGTCTTCCTAAGAGATGGCATTGCTACCAAGTCTCGGTTAATGGAAGAGAGAAACTGCCAGATTGGGAACGACTTTGGTAAGATCTAATGCAGGAGGAGATAAGAAGAAGCACCAAAGATGGATCTTCATCAAGGCAAGATGATGAAGAAAATCTTGCCTTAGAGAGTAAGGCAAGGAAAGGGAAAGGAAAGGCGTCCCAATCCAAATCTTCTCATGGTGGGAAGAAGGTTGACAAGTTGAAAGTGCAATGCTTTCACTATCATGAAGTGGGCCATTATGTAATGAATTGTCCATTAAAGAAATCCAAGAAGGGTTCCTCCAAGGGATCTGATGGTGATGCATTAGCCTTACAGTTTGAGCTAGATTTCTCGCTTATCGCATGCATGGTTTCATCCACGGTGGGATGTGTTTGGTACTTGGATAGTGGAGCTTCTTTCCACATGTCGGGTGACAAGAATCTTTTCAGTACATTGGAGGAGAAGGATCTCCAAATGCGGATCGAGATGGGCGATGATGGAAAGTATTGTGTCTCAGGTGAAGGTACAATTGTGTTTCAAAGGAAGTGTGGTGCTCTTCTCACCCTATTTGTTGTTAAGTATGTACCAGGCTTGAAAAAGAATCTTGTGTCTATTGCTATGCTAGAAGATAAAGGCTATGATGTAGTCTTTAGTAAAGGAAAAGTTTTCCTAAGGCATATCGGCACCGGACAGACCAAGCGAATTGGGATTCGAGTAAAGAATCTCTACAAGCTTGAGGTAGATGACTGTGTTGCACTGAGTTGGTGCAAAGCCAAGATGTTGGCGAGCTATGGCATAGGAGACTAGGCCACTTGCATCACGGGGCCTTGAAGATCATGCAAAAAATTTCTACCGACTTACCCAAGGGAAAACTAGAGCAAACGGACACATGCAAAGGATGCACCCTGGGTAAGTATGCAAAAGCTTCCTTTTAGGATCGAGATAGTAGAGCTGGAGCAATCCTAGAGTGAGTTCACTCAGATGTATGTGAACCATTCTCTACAGCCTCCACCGCTAAGCAAAGGTACTATGTTATTTTTATTGATGATTTTTCTCGTAGATGTTGGGTCTACTGCAGAAGGAATTAAATGGGAACTGACGACACCTCATAACCCACAACAAAATGGGGTGGTTGAAAGGAAGAACAGATCTATTGTGGGAGCAGTTTGAGCGATGTTGCATGACCAAAGCCTACCACTTCATTTGTGGGTTGAGGCATGCAATACATCAGTATGCTTGCAGAACAGAAGCCCGCACTGTATACTAGGAATGAAGACACCTATGGAGGCATTTTCTGAGAAGCGACCAGATGTGAGTCACTTCAAGATCTCTGGATCATTATTTTATTGCCATGTGACCAAAGATTCCCGGAAGAAGCTAGATCCAACAGCTGAGTTGGGGATACTTGTGCGGTACACTGATACACCCCACAACTATCAGGTGTTCCTGCCTACTAGTCAGAGGACAATAGTACGCAGAGATCTGAAGTTCAACGAGCAGAAATCCATGTGAGTATCAGTTGAGAGGGAGCTCAAGCTACATGCAGAGGAGGAACTTTTAGTTCCTAAGGAGGAGGAGCCTCAGATTGATGCGTAGCAGCCGCATGCAAAGGATCTGGGAGTGGAGACATCTACTCATGACGAGTCTTCCAGAGATGGGAAGAAGCGCTCAAGGGAAGCTGACAGGTTGACGATGGATGCGCGAGAGAATGTGGGACAACCATCTTCTCAGCGCAGACAGAGGAGGTCACCCGAGCGGTACACAAGTTACATGGACCTGGTTGGGGAGTGTGTAGAGTCTGAACCTTCTTCATTCAAGGAGGTAGTGCAGCAACCAGTCTGGGTTGATGCTATGGTAGAGGAGTACGACTCTATCATTCGTAACAGTGTGTGGGATGTTGTCCCAAAAACTCAGGACAAGTCAGTGGTGAGTTCTACATGGATTTACAAGGTAAAGCAGGCAGCTGATGGCAGTGTTGAGAAACATAAGGCAAGGTTTGTTGCCTGTGGTTTCTCACAGGTCGAGGGGATTGACTATGATGAGACATTTGCTCCAGTAGCAAGGTACTCATCTATCAGATCGATGTTGGCACTATCAGCTCAGATGGGTTGGAAGATCCATCAGATGGAAGTGAAGACCGCATTCCTCAATGGGAAGATTGAGGAAGAGGTGTACATTGAGCAGCGAGGATGCTTTGAGACCTTCGATCGCGAGTCGCATGTGTGCCGACTCAAGAGGGTTTTGTATGGGCTGAAGCAAGCAGCTCGTGCTTCGTACACTAGGATCGACAGTTATTTCACGGGTTGGGCTTCACCAAGAGTGAAGCAGATGCAAACCTTTACCACATCATGGTAGAAGGTAAGCCATTGATCATTGTTATTTATGTGGCTGATATGATTTTGACAAGTGATGATCAGTTGATCAAGTCTTGCAAGGAGGACCTTGCAAGAGAGTTCGAGATGAAAGACATGGGTCTTATGCACTACTTTCTAGGCATAGAAGTGTGGCAGAAAGATGGGGAAGCATTTGTGTCTCAAGGCAAGTATGCCAATGAGATACTCAGGCACTTCCACATGGAGAAGTGCAAGCCCATGCAGACTCCTATAGCTCGTAACTGGAGGAAGGAGGATGCTACTTCAGGTGAGGTAGTAGCTGCTACTATTTATCGGCAGCTTGTGGGTTCACTAATATATCTAGTGAACACACAACCAGACTTATGCTTTGTAGTGAACCAGCTGAGTCAAGCTATGGGTTATCCTACCAAGCTGTTTTGAAAGGCAACGAAGCATGTACTGAGATACCTCAGAGGCACATCTCATTATGGATTGTGGTACAGACGAATAGAGGGAGTGACGCTTCAGGGCTTCACAGATGCAGATTGGGCAGGGAGTCCATTAGACCGGAATAGCACTTCTAGAGGAATTTTCAACCTTGGTTCAACTTTAGTTTCCTGGTACAACAGGAAACAGAGGTTAGCTCAGCAAAGGATGAATACATGGCTGCCAGTCAGGCAGCATGCAAGGCCATTTGGATGTGGAAGATTCTAGTGGGATTTTTTGGTCAAAGGATGGATCCAACTGTGATCTACTGTGATAATAAGAGTTGTATCAAACTCTCTGGGAATCTAGTATTTCATGACAGGTCCAAGCACATTGATATCTGATACCATCATCTTCAAGACTGTGTGGTCAAGAGGATCATGTTGTTGCTGTATGTTTCAACTGAGGAACATGATGCAAATATTTTGACTAAGGCATTGTTAAAATGCAAGTTCGAGTTCCACAGAGACAGGATTGGGGTGACTGATAATCCCTTTCTTGTTGAGAGAGAGTGTTGAAAATATTAACAAGAAATGCTAAAAATAGAAGTGCTAAGATTAGCATTGCTATAAATAGCATTTTGGGATACATTCCAATTTTAGTTAGTCCCTAAACTAAAATTGAGAATTAAAATTCGAATTTGATCTTAGTAGTTGTTTGTAAAATAATTAATTAATTCATCTTGAGTTAATTAGTTGTAGAAAATCAAACATGAATTCTATGTGAAGACATGCAACAGTTTCTCCATTGATTGAGGAAGTTATCCCTTGATTAAAGGAGATCAGAATGAGTTGTACTTTGAGTTGTAATTAGTTAGCTCAGTTAACTAAGTTAAGTCCAGTTAGATTAGTTCAAATAGTTTGTTAAACTAATTGTGAGTTCAGTTAGTTAATGCATACATGCATGTAACTGCTACACTTCAGATAACTGAATATTCTCTCATAAATAACTCATGCATGTCAGTTCAGACAGAGACCCAGTTGATATCAAATGATGGGACAGTGTACTATCAGTTGCAGGAATATTCCATGGAGGATATCTCTTGCATGCAGAAGGAATTCATTCCTTGGAGATTGCGTAGTTACTTTTGAGTTTGATGAGTGTGTAATGAGTCCAATTCACATAGGTGGCAGCATTGGACCCCAAGGAAAGCTACGAAAGGAAATAGGAGGTTTAGAGGGATGAGGAAAGGCATATCTTGTGTCTATTTAGTCTGTGAGCTGGAATTGTTGGATTGCACTAAGAGCAGGATAGCTTGTGAGCTAATGCTTTGTGCAATCTAAACATATTTCCACTTGTATGATAATACAGAGATCGGGGTTTTTAGCTGAGGCTTTCCCCGGAGTATTCTTCTTTGTTCAGGTGTGATTGATTTCTCATTCTCAGTTATATGTGTTATATTTGATCTTGCTCAAAATCGATTAAGCTTCTGCAAGTTTGTTGTAGAAGTGGATCTGGTATTTTGCTTTAGTGTATTGCATAATCTGTTGATCTACAGTGGGTAATTCTACAGATATAAGAGGTTTTAGAATGGTTGGTTGCACCGGGACTGAGATAACAGCATGTTGGGAGGTTGAGTTTGCAATGAACGGACCTGAAGTAGGCATGGTGCCTGACGCCCAAACAGGGTTATGGTCAAGTGATGAGGCATTAATTGTACATGAAACCAACTGTGCCAAAGAAACATAATTAGGTGACACACTGGCGGGAATAACCCCTGTATAGGGGAAACCTTCAAGAGGAAAGGGATGTTCTTCCTCTTAGACAGTGTGTGGAGTAGAAACTTCTGACTCCTCCGAAGAGGTGACTAGAGCATCACCTTTGGGTTCCATATCTGGGAAAAAATGATGGTGAACGTCCGAAGAAGTACGAGGGGATAATTCCAAGGGAACACCCAACTGATCGTATACACTGTAAGGATGTTGTGGTGATATCACAAAAGAGTCAAACAAAGGATTCAGAGGATAGATAACCAGTCCAAGTTGATCGTTAGTGGTCAATGAACTCTCAGGAGTTTGAACGGCATTGTATGGAGATTCTGGGCCAAGATCAACAGATGACCCAGTGTCTAAAGTAGGTGGAGGACGAGATGACAAAGATTGAATGCTCAGAACAATTTCGAGTTCAACACCTTGGTCCTTGAGTGACTCTGGTAACTCAGGAAATGACTCCTCAAACAATCTTTCAAACGAAGGACAGGAAGATGGACTAGGTGAACCAGATGGTTCAACCACGATGACCTTGTCTTAGTTAGCAAAAAAGAGACAAATAAACTTCAAGGCTTTAAAATGTTCTTTAATGGAAACTCACAATTTGGTCTAGAAAAAGCTTATAGGATGTTATCGGATTGTGGGAAATCAATTATTAAGACGCATAAATAGACTGGTACTCTTTCATTTTTTTAAGAGTCGAGAAAGAAAAAAAGATGACTCTATCGCTTTCGATTGGAAACAAGCTTGAAAGGACAAGTGCTCGAATGATATTTTAAGTTTAATGAGTCAAAAATATCAAATGACTACTCTGGATGATCTAGGTAAATAGGATTACCAGGCAACCGTGAACTGCAGAATATCTCCCAGCGAACTGAGAAGTTACGAGCAGGAAATCTCCCCGAATGTTGTGTTCGGTGTAGCACGTTTGCAAGGCAGCTGACTCAGCTTCCTAAGGATAAAGGATTGTAGCCTATAGGGGTCTCCTGTTATATACTTGATAGTACAGGGAGCACAAATCTGTACTAGCGTTGTCTAATGCAAAGCTAACGACAACTGCTAGGTTTAAAGATGTCGGAACACGTCTCTAGCCTAGACCTTCTAGATATGATCGTTAGGTGTCAAATGTGCCTTAGGTTAATTGAGTTCATTTTAAAGTTTATCTTGAGTTATGTCTCAGTTTTTAGGCCTTAGCGATGTGACTTGAAAACCTTAAATGCAACTAAATGAGACAAGTCATTTTCAATTCGATGAATTGCCTACACTAGAGAGGGTAGAAACTACACAATCAAATGCAAACAACCAAGCAACTGAAAGCAAAATGATCTTTCACTACTTCACTTTTCGATAAAATAAACTAATGAAAAATGCATTCCAATTCCTAATTTCTTGACAAGTACATTTCTAACAGTCCTTTCAAAAGCAAAAGAGTTCTTTTCTTTTTCAAATGCTAATGCAATCCTAGTCTTTAATGATGCTAACTATCGTAGCGTAATGATGCAACAAACTAGAATTTCATACTTTTTCATGAAACGATGAAATGAACTTTCACATGGAACGCTTCAATGAAAAATTTTCGAGACAATTAGATCTTCAAGGGAATAAAAAACATGAAAAGAGAGACTCATTCACACTAATGAAGCACCAACCTTACCAAAAACAAGACAAGCAATGTAATCCATCTTGAAAAAGAAAAGTTTAGACAAGCAAAAGAAAACTTTTCAAACTTGTGTAATGGAGTTCAAAGTCGTAAAAGGATCACAAACGAAATGCAAGGAGTAAGTACACCAACAACTTGACTCACTGAGTTCACAATCAACTGAATGGATAACAATCTAGATGCCCTAGTGTCACTAACTATCCAATGACTCAAGAAATTAAGCAGAAAGATGATAAGCCAACAAGCAAACAAAACCAAATGAAAAGCGGCTTTCTAGTCAGGGAGAAAATGGTCTAAAATGCTTATGGGGTCGAAATCATGAGAGCAAAACACACTGGCCAACATTGGGGACAAACCCTAATCTTCACTTACAAGCATCGGTGCGACTGCCTAACTAACAACAAGTGCGAGAGGTAGGCCAGTGCGACTGTTTCTAGCATCTCGTGCTGATTGACGCGACTGTCAGCGGATTAAATGCGCTGAGCGAGGGAGCCAATTTTTTATTTTTATTTTTATTTTTAGTTTATTTTTTTATTTTTTAAACAGGGACCAGATCTGCTGCTATAAATTCCAAACTCAAGCCAATAAGCAAAATAAAAGAAACAGAACCAAAGGGAAAAAGTGGAACTAGAAAAGTTCACACGAAATCATGAAATCTCAAATAAGACAAATAGAAGGATTGGCTCCCCAGTATGGTCACCAATTTGTGGTGAAGTAAATTATGAGTGTGGACACAAACAATTCCTCTAGCCTGATAATGGGTCTAGCCACAACTGATACATTCTATGGAATATTTCCTTAGGTTAAAACCAATTAAGAGGGCCTACCTCTTAGCACGCTTATCCCATTTGATGATGTCCTTGTTTGCTCACTCCAGCTATCTCTTGCTTCTTTCTTCAAACACCTAAAACAAGTAAACAATAGCAAACAACAACCATGATAATAGACAAATTGTAATTCAACCTACTTAACAAGTCAAGAAACATTAAGCCATGAACATGTAAGATGACAAATCATGTAGGAAATCAATCGATAGTTGCAGATATATTGAATCAAGAAGAGATTACAACCATTTTCTTGACGTTGTCGTTCTCCTTTGACAAAACCAGGTTCCCACACACTTTTGCTAGCATTCCATAATGGCCTCAACAACAATAGTTTTAAGGCTCTTCCCTTTGGACTTCACACTAAACCAAATTCACACTTCTCCCTCACACAACTAGAGAGCTACAACTATGAATAGCTTGTTGTTTACTCCAAACTTAATTAGCACTAGCACACCAACATTAACACTAGCTTGTGCTTGAGAAAAAGGGAGGTTTATATAGGATGAATGGATGGGAGATGGATCATCTTCTCATGGGAGAAGGTCTTATCCCTTGAGGTATTTGCATTATTATAGGGGAAAAGAGCCCAAACTGACATCCTCAACCTCATCCGACCAAACCATTTAGCAAACTTCTGTTACAAAGCTTCTAGAGTTGGAAGCTTCGACTCTTTATTTAAAAAAAATTCCATAAGAAGACCGGCACGACTGGAACAAAGCTCAGTCACTCCGGTCAGTGCTAGGGATAGTGTTAATCCCTGCATACAGCGTGGGGAGGACAAAAGGGAAATGGTGCAAAAGGGAATTGTTCTACTCATGAAGAGGGACAACATGGGAGTTTCTTCATGAAGGGTAAGCATGTAGGGTTCACTATAGAAGTCCTCTAGGATCAAGGAATGGGGAGTACAAGGACAGTGACAAAATGTTGTGTAACACTACATATAACATATTTGTTCGTATGTTCACAAGATACTTGAGTAAACCCACCAATTTCTAATAAACAATAGCATCCACTTCCTCACCTGAAGTGGCATCCTCTTTCCTCCAATTGGTCTCTAGAGGAGTCACCACGGGTTTGCATCTATCTAAGAAGAACCTCTGAAGTATCTCATTGGCATACTTTTCGTGAGAGACAAACAATTCCCCATAACCTTTCCATACTTACAATCCAAGGAAGTAGTGCATGAGACCCATGTCCTTAATTTCAAACTCTCTTGCAAGGTCCTGCTTGTATGATATGATTAACTGCTCATCACTATTCAAAATCAAGTCATCAAAATATAAGACAATAATCAACAATTTACCTTCTACCAAAATATGTTAGAGGTTTACATCCACTTCAATTTTGGTGAGCCCCAAATCGGTGAGACAGTTATCGATCCCGATGTACAAGCACGGGGTGCTTGCTTGAGACCGTATAACACTTTCTTGAGTCTTCACACATAAGACTCTCGATCAAAGGTCTCAAATCCTTCTGGTTGCTCGATATACACCTCCTCCTCAATAACTCCATTGAGGAATGTTGTTTTCACATCCATCTGGTGGATCTTCCACCCCATATGTGCAACCAGATCAAGGATTGATCTGACGAATGAGTACCTTGATACAAGAGAAAAGGTCTACTCATAGTCAATCCCCTCAACCTGAGAGTACCCCTTGGCCACAAATCTAGCCTTGTACTTTTCTATGCTTCCGTCTATTGCATGCTTTACCTTGAAGATCCATCTTAAGCCCATAATTGATTTATCTGTTGGCCTTGGACCACTTCCCATACACTATTGTTTACAATGGATTCATACTCTTCCACCATTGCATCAACCAATTAAAATTTTTTCTACTTCTTCCTCGAAAGAGGATGGCTCAGTCTCTGTAAGCTCAATCATTAGAGACATGTAGCCAATGTACCAATATGGTTACCTTCTCTGCCTGCGTTGACTTCAAGGAGCACCCACATTCTCTGTCGCATCCTACTTAAGTCTCTCAGCTTCCCTGGTTCTTTTTCTTCCTTCTTTGGTTTTTAATGCTTGAGTGGTTGTCTCCACTCTCTTCTCCTCAATTTGTGGCTTCTCCACAACTTCTTGAGGTTCCTCGTTTGGAGCTAAAAGATCCTCTTCTAGTGGGATCTGAAGCTCCCTCTCAAGAGAGCACCGCATGGCTTTGTCTTCATCAAATTTTACATCCCTTCGCACAACTGTCATTCTGAGGGATGAAAAGTACACACAGTAGTTGTGGGGAGTTTCCATGTAACCCACAAATATCCCCAACTCTATTGTCAGCTCTAGTTTCTTCCTTGTTTCTTTGGAGACATGGTAGTAGATAGAGGTTCCAAAAATCCTAAAGTGCGACACATCTAGCTTCCTCCCCGAGAAAGCCTCCTCCAGTGTAATCATGCCAAGAATCCAGTGAGGACTCCTGTTCTGCAAATAGACTGTTGTGTTGCATGCTTCAACCCATTAGTATAGAGGTAGGATTTGGTCTTGTGACATCACCCTCACTGCTCCCAGAATATTGCGGTTCTACCTCTCAGCTACCACATTCTCCTGTGAGTTATGGGGTTTTGTCAACTCTCCTCAAATGCCTTCTTTTGAACATAAATAAGGGTCAAGAAGAGAAAGGATTCCTGCACAGAGTGATGAATTAAGAAACTTCGTCGGGGTACTAAACAAACCAACTAACAACAAAGTAATGCTTGGGATTCCTTAAGGTGACTCTGTCAGGGTACTGAACATGCCTACTACCGGCAAAGCAACACGAGGGAAAGTGCTTAACTATGAACATCAATAGCTTGATATACTCATTATCCTTTTCCCTAATCAAAATAGTTGAGGTAGGGAAAGTTTTATGAATGTGTTTAAAGTCGAGAAAGGTATAGGAGAGGCTATATCTTAATCAAGAAAAGTGGTGAATCCTTGGTGATCTACACGGTGAATCAATACTTCTTGAAACACTAAGACCTCATACTTAAAGTTAGACCTAAAAAAAGAAGATAGAGTTCTTCTAGTGAATCACCAAGTGTTGTTGTTGGGACAAACACCCTCCAAAATTTTGCCTAAATCCAAATTTTGGAGCCTTCTTATGGTCATGCCATCTTTCATTTGAAGCCACTAAGGCAATTCTTGGTCATGTTGTTCAAATTTTCAAGTCTTCCTTAAGAATTTCAAAGTGACCTACTTTTACATGCTTAGCTTGTGATGCCTACATAGTGAACTTATTCTAAGCAAGCTTAGTAGATGTGTACCCTTGGAAGTAAATAATTGCACAATTCTTTATGATAGTGACTACGATGTGCTTAATGACAGTGACTATGCAATGCCTAATGACAGTGATTGCGTAGTTTCTAGAGATAGTTATTGTGCAATTTTTGATGACAATGCTTGCGCAGTCCTTGATGCTAGTACTTATGCAGTTCCTAGAGATAGAGATTTCACAATCCTTATGGACAGTGACAATGTAAGGGAATCCTTTGCATATAGTGATTGTGCACTCTTTGTTGATAGTGAGAGTTTACTTCTTCAAGTCAATCAATTCACTCTTGGCCCCTAGTCTCCCAACATGCACTAAGCGCACTCACCAATCTTAACCCCAATTACATGTATGCTCTCACTATATAAAGATTCCAATCCAAACCTCATATTCATTCATCTTTTTCTTTTGAGCTATGTGCATTGTTGGAGTATAAGGAGCATTCTCTCACTCATGATTGCAAATGTGTCATCTTCCATGTGAGTTTCTCAGTTGTCGCTTTTGATTTTGCAAGTGTCTATTTTGCTTTCTCTTTCTCTTACATGTTTCATTTTTTCTTACTTTATCTTTTTCAAGTGTCGCTTTTCTTTCTTTCATTCTTTCATGTGTCGTTTGTGCTTTCTTTTGTTTTTGCAAGTGTCACTTTTTCTCATACATGTGTCACTTTCACTTGCTTTCTTGTATCTTGCTAAGATCACCATGGCACATCTTATAGAGGTAGCTCTAGCACACTCTCTTGCACTAATTGATACCATTTATCATTTAGAACATGTTTTGGATACATTCCAATGGCATAATGCACTTTCTCTTTGCAGTTGATACTTATGTTGTAATAGTTTGCATCTTAAGTGTCACACATGGAGATAAATGTCGCTTTGTTGTTGTTTCAATGAATACATTTTGATTTAGGTACCGTGTATCTTGTTTTCATGTCGTTGATCATATATGCGTGTGTGTGATCATGTTCAAGACTTATTGTATGCTCTTACTCTTACTTTCTTATCTCACTAATCTCACACTTAGTCAATTTTGGAGTTTTCTTTATCCTCATAAGTTGTGCAATCAATGATAAATCCTCAACCTTAAGCTATTGTGCAGTGAACATTCCTAAGCCATAGTGTTGAAGCCCTTACATTTTGGAAATTCACATTGCACAATCCTAGAGGACAACCTCCTTCAACTATGCTTTGAGAAACCTCAATGCACATTCACTCAAAACTTGTTGCCTACACATCCTCGCTGCACAGTCCTTGATCAACCCTACCTTGTATTGCATGCTATGAAGTCTTAGTGGACATTAGGGCCATCCTTCAACCTTGCAGTGCTCAAATGCATAATACATGGATATATAGAAATATGGTGATAGAATTGCAATTGCTAAAGAAGTTTAATCTAAAATCAAGAGACATAATTCTACTCTATTGATCTGCAAAATTTAATTCACAATTTATAACAACATTCACAAACATGTAATAAGAAAAACCACACATGCACAACATTTTTCTAGGGGAACCCAACTAGGAAAAACCCCTCAAGCTTCTTTTCATTAATAAGATGAATAGAGATTTTATTACAATTTCTTGCTTGCTCTGAGCACAACCTGCAAGTGAATAACCTATCTCTCTGCTCAATGAGAAGCTCTGACCTAGACTTAGTCAATTTCTACCTTTGCTTGAGCCCCTATTTCCTCGCGTAAATCTTGAGCAATTAGCCCTTATAATTTAGGAATTTTCCTCCAATTGATTGCACAATTGCCAAGGATTGATCATCTGACTACATGCAACACCTGTACACTCAAACTAGTTTACAACTACTTGTTACACTACCTTGGAATCTCCACCACAATTGAGGAACTCAAATTCCTTACATGCACTAGCTATTTTGAGCTAATTTATCAGCTAATTGGATGATCTTTGAGTTAGACTATTGTCCCACTGCCCATCTGACCTTCCATTAGTTCCCTTAACTATTAGAACTAGTTTAACTGAATACAACTGGAAATAACTGAACTAGATTACTACAAATTAGCAATCAACACATGCAAATTGAACTCCAAGCGCACTAACTCAAATTTACTGAGCTAATTAAGTGACAAGAGCCATGCCACCTCAATTAACTACCTCCAAGTTGTCTGCTAATGTGGAAATTCGAATTTTCTCAATTTAGCCAAGGCAAAGTCAAATTGAGACTTTCTTGCTACTCTTATCACGACCTCGATTTGTGTGTGTCATCCTTGCATAGGGGCCATGCTAATATTCTCTGTATCGTTCCAATTTTATTGAATTTCTCCAAAGAGACAACCAAGGAAAACATTTGAGTTATGTTGGTTGGGCCTATTATTCGGATGAGGCTCCTACTCCTAATGGTGTGAGGTCTAGTTGGGGATTCATACTAGGGAGACACCCTGTGTTGGTGGACTTATAACACTGTCAACAGGGGCTCATCTACTTTAACAATTATATAGTTGAATGGAGGCTTTTGTGAGTAGAGTTATTCAAAGATGTTTCTTCCAGACTCATCACATAAATAATTTAAATTGTCGACGTGTTTTGAACCAACTAATGTGGTTCATTTTCAAGACGATTGGATGAAAATAATTTGATCCAATAGGGGGAATAAAAAGGGGAGAGAATCCTACAAGCTCAAATATTAGGTCAAAGGTCAGAGAAAATAGTCATTAGGAAATAAATAAAATAAAATAAAAATATCCTAAATCAAATTTTAAGGTTAATAATATTAAGGGGGGATAAAAAGGGAGAAAATTCCTACAAGCTAATCTTTTAGCTTGTAGGAATTCTCTCCCTTCCTATTCCTCCCTTAATATTATTAACCTTAAAATTTGACTTAGCATATTTTTATTTTATTTATATATTTCCTAATGGCTATTTTCTCTAACCTTTGACCTGATCATTTATTTATTTATTTCCTAACGACTATTTTCTCTAACCTTTGAACTCATCTTTGAGATTGTAGGAATTCTCTTCCCTTTTTATTGCCCTTATTGGATAATATTCCCTCCATCTAATCATCTTGAGGATGAACTATTAGCTAGTTTGAAACACATCAACAATTTAAATGATTTATGTGATGGATCTAGAAGAAAGATCTCTGAATTATATAGTTGACTTAAGACTTATGCGTTTACACCCTTCCACCATACATGCTATCATTAATGTGATGCAATGCCTTGTGATTATATCATTTGCGCTAGTGAGCCCGAGTTAAACAACCTTTAACAAATATATCTTGCTATCCACTATATATATGTATATCGTATATGCCAAAGGCGCCTTGGTGAAGTTTGTATTAGTAGGGAAACCTCATAACAATTTTATAATCATGTCATTATCACTATAGTTCTCACTTTCGATGGGAAAATTTGTCACATGGTTGTCATATTTTATATTTTAAAAAATAAAAACTTTCTGCCATCATGGCTCCTAGTCAAATACTTAATGTTTGCATGACCTTAAATTTCCTCTCAGTAGTGGTTTAGTTTTAGTTTCAATTTGGTAATTCGGTTATTTTATTGGATAGTTTGTTCCTCCTCTAGGTTGGTGCATAGGAAGTGTGTTTTCGAATTGGATTCTTTGTAAAAAGATTAAAGTTGGATTGAATTTAATTTCCATCTCAGTAGTGACTACATCATGGTTAGAATTGCGACTATTATGGTCATTTGGAAAACTTGGTCTTGCACTGGGATATTATACATAACACTTCTTATCTAAATTGAGTTCAAAGGTTCTACAAGGACTAGACTTAAGAAACATCGAATCAAGGCATTTATTCTGCCAATAATTACTGTAAGCGAAAGAAGGATTTTGTGGCTCTATTTGAAGTTTGGATTTACATTTTAAGTTTGAGTGTTTATATTAGGTTCAATTCTAGTATCTCTAGTCTGGTTTGTATGAATTCTCACTTTGGTATTATGGGTGAAACAATAGAACATAGAGATATGGTGGAGATTAAAAAGGTTCTAATAAGAAATGAGGATTTTATCCACTATATAGGACTTCATTATTTTTAATCACCACAAAGTTCATGAAAATGAACATCTCTATGTCACTAATCATGCTTTCTTTATGAAACTTCTCGTCAATCAAAAGTAGAAAATAGATATACTTGAGGTAAATTGTAATTTGCTTAGAAATATAGTACTCAACATGTGCAAAGATGCCTTCTCAACAACCTTGAATAACAAAATATTTGCTAGAGCTCAGGAAGAGGAAATCATGCTTCAACTTAAGGACCCCATAAAAGTCAAGAATTGCTACTCTTCATACTCTAAAACCTACACATTTTCATAAAATAAAGTTATTTATATTTCCATTCTTTATAAATATGGTGTCTTACCCTAGAAAGCATATATGAAATGTTTTGTATGTGATATGTAGGGAAAATCACTAAGCATATACAAAGAGTTATTTTCTGTTTAACTTTGAACATTTGGTAATAGCACCATTTACTCTATTACAACATTAGCTATAGCTTTTATATAAATGAAATTTTTAATTCTAATTAATAATAATAATAAAAAAAAATCATTGTAATTATTTCTAATATTCTTTAAATTGTTTTTTTTCATGCTTTGCAAGCTGGATATTTTTTTGTCAGGTTTGCTTTATGTAATTTTATCACATAATTGATTCATATATCTTGTTATATTCTATTGGTGATGTTTGATTTTTTTAGCTTGATAACAATTATATTTGTATATAGATTTTTGATATAATGAATTTTAAAATTAAAATTTATTGCAATATTCACTATTCTTTTTATGTGATTATAGTAAAGTATTCCACAAGTCATATTCAAATGAGAATTTTAACATAGTGAATCTAAATTTAATTGTAATTTGTCCTTATTCTTTGTATGTGATTTGCATTGAAAGATTCTACTTCATGTATCTTTTTTCTACTTTTAAGAGGTATCCTTTTGAGATGAAACATTCTACATCATGTATTTTTTTTCTACTTTTAAATGGTATCCTTTTGAGCTCATTTTTATTTATATTAACCATCTTTATTCATAAATAAATATCAATTTTAAATATATATCAATATTTAAATTAAATTAAATTTGTAATAATATTAAATCACATTTTCATATTTAAAGTTTATATATAAGAGTAATAATTTAAATAAATTTTAAAATAAAATATAGTAAAATAAATAATATATCAAATAAAATAACTTATAATTTAATGATAAGTAAATAACAATTTTAAATATATATTACTATATAAATTAAAATTAATATATAAATCAAATTACAATAAATCATATTTATTTTTATAGAGTAAAATTATTTTTAAATTACAATTGGATTTTGTATTAAATGTTCAAATATTCAAATCCAACTTTTTTTTTTTTTTTTTTTCAGAAGAAAAAAAACATCATAGCTTTATATTAAGGGTATATAAAGATCTTGTATACATAAACTCAGAAAGACTGATATGGCTTGGATGCCCAGACCTCATTCATATTGATGCGAAACAATTCCAACTTACATAAATATCTCATTACACCCTTGGAAAGGTTTCAAGTTGTTGAAATGAACGTTAACAATGCTATGTGTTTCATTTTTCTCTTTACATTTAATAAAAAATCAATTATAAATTAACTCAATAATGAAATAAATTATATTTACATTTTTATTTTCAATTTTATAAATAAAATAAAAAAATTTTATTTAAATTTTTAAAAATGTTCATATTTTCTGGAGAAATTACATAGAGAACAAAAGGTCAACGCTTTTGGAATCTAGATCTAGGTTCATCATCAAAACATAATGAACTTAAATATCTAAGTTCGAAACGCGTTGAGCCTTTATTCTATATATCATTTTTCCAGAAAATATGATTTACTGTAACTCGTTTAGTGTCTTTTCTTGGAACAAAGAAAAAAAATGTAACATAATGTCGTGTGGTTCTTCTATGTCAAAGAGTGTGATGAAAATTTGCTTCCCTGATACTTCGGATCAAGAACTTGACACCTATAGTTTGAAATCTGTATCAAAAGTGAAAATTAACAATTCACATCTAATCCAAATTTCAAACCTTCAGTTTATTTATAACTTAAAATAATCTCAATATATGTTAAAACAAGGCAAACACAAAATTCAACGGTAGTTAAAGTTAAACCGCAACTAACTTCCCTATTATAATAGTACAATAGGGAAGCGTACGTCAAATAGTTTATTATTCACCAATAAACTGAAAATCCACCGTCCTAGGGAAACAAAGACATTGAGGTTCCAACTTCCCTGGTAACAGCAATTCGAACGCAAAAAAGTATTCACAGAAAATCCACCGTCCTAGGGAAACATTGACATTGAGGTTCCAACTTCCCTGTTAGCAGCAATTCGGACATAAAAAAGGCAGTAGTCTTTAACGTGACTTTTTGAAAGCCTTTCCGGCGATTTTTTCCGGTGAAAATCCGGCAGTAATTTATTGGAATCCAAGTTTGATAGCTAATTTCTGCACACTGAAACTTTCCCAGGGGTTTTTCAGGGTGCTGAATCCAAATATGTAGTTAAAAAACCATTTTAACTGCAACAAATCATGATTTCATCTCAATTGCTTCCGCCGGATTCCGTCACCGGAATCTCAAAAAGTCGCATTATAGACAACTCCATAAAAAAGTAGGCCACCGCTTGACTTCCTGCCTACCGTTCAAGTTCGCGGAAGAAGCCTCTGATATACGACACAAATTGCGAAGACTCTCAGCAGTTGTTGTGTTTGTTGTTCTACTACTAAATTCTATATGAATTAAAATAGATTATCCAGAGAATTCTGGAAATCGTTAAAGTTCTTTTCCCTCCAGCCCTGGATTCCGCATGACCCCATTCGTTGGTCCTACTGTTGGGACCCAGAAAATAACCCGGGCTTGTCAGTTCCTTTTTCAAACCGACTCTAATATGCTACGTGGCGCATGCACAGCCTTTGAATGTTTATTTCGCTTATGGCAATCACGACAAGTGGCAAGGCTTTAATCACTGGTTTATTCCCATGGCAAGTCCCTTGGAAGGTAGGGATGCTTCGCGAGGTCCGCTCACAAAAATATTTGAATTAAAAAAAAAAAACATAAAGAGCGATGCCCGATTTGTGCCTATAAATGTAGCAACGCCTTCTCCATTTTCAGCATTCTCAGTTGTATCTTTATTTTCTCGCAGAGTTGAAGAAGTTAGTTGAGTGATTGAGAGTATCGACATTTCGAAGCCTGGTCCGACTGGTAAGGTTGAATTTTTGAGACTCCGTATCGAATCTGCGGGTAGCCAGGAGCCCAGTTTGTATATTTTTTTCTAACTGTTTTCCCTTGAGTTCTCAAACTACTGTTAATTGCTTAGCCCAAAGTTTTGTTCGATTTCTTGTTTGAATTCTTTCAATGGCTCCCAATTTGCAAACCGATGTAGATATGTTGTTGGGCCGCGTAGAGCAGCCCATTTCTCTGTTAGACGGGAAGCTTTTTGTTCATGAGTTGCCTTTCTTGCTTGATGTCCCTCCCAATGTCGTTGTCTCGCCCTTTTCTTCCATTTGCAGTTCCAAGGTCGCTGATCGGACTGGGTGTTTCCTGGGATTCGACACAGCGACCTCCGAGAGCAGGCACGTTGCCTCGCTCGGAAAATTGAAAGGCATTAAATTTGCCAGCATTTTCCGTTTCAAGGTCTGGTGGACGACCCACTGGGTTGGCAACAATGGTTCCGACATGGAGATCGAGACGCAATTCTTGCTTCTGGATACTCCGTCGAAGGCCGCCTCCCAGAATTTAGCCCCGCACCCATATGTCCTCCTGCTTCCCATCATAGACGGCCAATTCAGAGCCTCGCTGCAGCCCGGAGAAGACGACAGCGTGGACGTGTGCCTGGAGTCTTGCTCCGACAAGGTCCGGGGTTCGAGTTTCCGGAGCTGCGTATACGTGCACGCCGGGGCGGATCCTTTTGATCTCATGAAGGACGCGATGCGGGCGGTGAGGTACCATTTGGGGACCTTCAGACTTCTGGAGGAGAAGACCCCGCCGGGGATCATCAACAAGTTCGGTTGGTGCACGTGGGACGCCTTTTATTTGACGGTTAAGCCGGAAGGCGTGTGGGAGGGCGTACAGCGCCTGGTCGAAGGGGGCTGTCCCCCGGGCTTGGTGCTCATCGATGACGGCTGGCAGTCCATCTCCCATGATGCCGACCCGTCCAAAGAAGCCATGGCGCTTACAGTTGCTGGCGAGCAGATGCCCTGCAGGCTCACACGCTTTGAGGAGAACTACAAGTTCAGCAGTTATGTCGGTGGAACGCTTCCCAAGAAGCAGCAACCTGACAACGACACCGATGTCGCAGAATCAGAGCCTCAAGTCGGCATGGGAGCGTTCGTTCGGGATCTGAAGTCCGAGTTCCGCAATTTGGAATACGTTTATGTCTGGCACGCGTTGTGCGGGTACTGGGGCGGAGTCCGTCCGCGCGCAACGACGTTGCCCGCAGAAATATTGACACCGTCGCTTTCACCCGGGCTGCTGACCACCATGAAGGACCTCGCTGTCGACAAGATCGTCGACAACGGCATCGGTTTCGTTCCACCGGAGCGCGCCCACGATATGTACGAAGCAATGCACTCCTATCTTGCCCAGGCGGGGATTGATGGCGTTAAAGTCGACGTTGTTCATGTGCGTGCCTCATTTTATCAATTTTATTTTACTTTCTTTCATAATCTATTTGACATTAAAGTCAATTGTAGGTAATTAACCCGCTATCTTATTTTATTCACAGGTCCTGGAGCTACTGTGCCAAGAGCTGGGCGGTCGGGTCGATCTAAATAAAGCCTATTTCGAGGGTTTGAGCGCTTCTGTGCGCAAGCACTTTAATGGAAATGGAGTTATCGCCAGCATGGAGCATGGCAGCGATTTCGTCTACCTCGGCACAGACCAGATCTGCGTAGGCCGAGTTGGTAAGCCATCTTAAAACCTCGCAGACAATTTTCTCATGGATAAAGCGTGCTCTGCCAATCTTTTACACACGTTGTCGTAAGAAGCTACAATTTCGCTTTTTCCAAAAGTCTGGAAAGAAATTTTTACATAAATCCAATTGCAAAAGTGTTTCATCATTTTTATATTTTAGAAATGTAGTCTATTCTACAATTTTTTACATTTTGAAAAAATTTTGACCACCAAAAACAAAAAAACAAAATCCCATAATAAGGAAACTTAACACACACTCACTTAAATTTAAATTTCATAGGAAAGTATTTAGTTTAGAGTTTCTGTCATTGTATAACTACATACCTATTTTTAATTATTTATGGGAATTTTGGTGGAATTTAAAAAGATTTTGACTATTGAGTCTGCAGCATGTGTTTGGATATTGTTTCATTATGTAGAAAAGCTGGATTTTGATGAAACTCTGTATATGTCTATTAATTTTTTATTCAAATAAATATATTAATCTTCAAGATTAACTTAATCTCCTGATTTGGTCTTAAATAAATTCATTGGTTAATATTTTTTATAATAAAATAGAGCTGTAATCAAAATGACGACCTCCAGTATCTAAAATTTTGGGTTATTGTACAGGGGACGACTTCTGGCCGTGCTCAGACCCCAACGACCCCAACGGTTTAGACCCCAACGACACCTACTGGCTACAAGGGTGTCACATGGTACACTGTGCGTTCAACAGTTTGTGGATGGGACAGGTGATGCAGCCGGACTGGGACATGTTCCAGACCACGCACCCGTGCGCGGAGTTCCACGCGGCTTCCCGCGCAATATCCGGAGGCCCTATCTACGTGAGTGACAAGGTCGGTCAGCACGACTTTGCACTGCTTAAGCGCCTCGTACTGCCCGACGGGTCCATCCTGCGCTGCCGACACTACGCCCTCCCCACCCGCAGCTGTCTCTTCAACGACCCGCTCCACAATGGCGAAACCATGCTCAAGATCTGGAATCTAAACAAGGTAACGACTCAGAGTCCAGATCCATCGATTCTTTTGGAGTATATACGCATTGAATATATCCATCAAATTGCATATATACAATGAATATCTATCCGCTGCTATGTGTAAAACAACATTCAAATGGCATATATATTAAATGAATATGTATCCGTTGTGTGTACCAGTATTCGGGCGTTGTGGGGGCGTTCAATTGCCAAGGAGGGGGATGGAACAAGGAAGAACGGTCGAACATGTGCTTCTCCCAGTTCTCAAAGCGCGTGCGTTCCACCGTTTCTACCAAAGACGTCGAGTGGTACCAGGTCTCTGATCCGATGGTTGTCGTGGAAGGAGTTGAAGAGTTTGCCGTGTATTTTTTCCGGGCACAGAAGTTGTGCTTGATCGGTCCAACGGACGAGATCCCCGTGGAACTCGACCCATTCCAGTTTGAACTCTTTACCATTCTTCCCGTGAAGATGATGCCACGTGGAATCCGATTCGCTGCAGTTGGGCTGGTGAATATGCTCAACACGGGTGGCGCTGTGGAGAGTGTGAGATGTTGGGGAGGTCGTGCGACGGTGGAAGTGAGAGGGTGTGGAGAGATGTGGGCATATGCTTCGCCCAAGCCGAAGCTCTGTAAATTAAATGGTGCGGAAGTTGATTTTGTTTATGGAATCGATGATGGCACCGTTCGAATTGAGGTCCCATGGAATGGTGGCTCCAACACCAGTTTAGAATATGTTTTCTAAATTTTGATCATACAGTTGAAGGCAACGTTCTAGTACAGATGATGCCAGCGTTCTAACGTTATTGTACAGATGATGGCGACGTTAGAATTGAGGTCCCATGGAAAGACGGGCCCAATTCAAATATTTTAGTAGATTGCTGCTACTGATTTACTTGTAACCGGATGGCCAAGATGGCTTCTTCTAGTTTTGTCATTGTCCATATTCATTTATAAATATTTAATGTTTTATCATCCAATTTCTTGTAAACAGATGGCCAAAATGGCATCTTCATCTTCTTGTTCTTTCTATGTACATATTCAATTTAATACTTAGAAAATCCCCTCACTCAAAGTTACTTAAACTATGTGTCTAATACTTTGTTCTGTGCGAATGTCTTTTCTCCCTTTTTCGTAAAGAAAATAAAGTGCTGGTATAAACTCTACACATTCCCTATGCACACTTCTTAAATATGCCTATGCCTATTCTACATGACAACAGCTCCGCTTCTTAAATACGCTATTCTACATGACACCAGCTCCACTTTCCTATGCACACTTCTTAAATATGCCTATTCCACATGGCACTAACTTTACTTTTAAATCAGCGAGTGATTTAATATACCTATATCACATGGCACCTAACTCTACTTCTAAACCGGTTAGTGATTTAACATGCCAACTAAAAGATTTGATGAGCAAACTCCAAGTTCATAAAATGTTGGCCCTTTTTAAGAATAGAATGCAAAAACAAATATACCCTCTTGAGTTGACATGGTATCAGAACCAACCCTTATTTTTAGCAAATTTTTGCTCAGTAACTTTTATTTTCTCTGTTATATTCTGTCCTTTTGTTCTTTGTCCCAAATTTCTGTGTGTTTGGACAATACATTGAATTATCTCTATGCTACATCCTCTCTCTGCCCTAAATGCATTATACATTGTTTTTGAAGTTTGTGTGTTAATATCAATATTGACCTGGTCTTCCTTCATTCATCCATTGTCTGTCTAATATGAGAAGTGACTGAATCTGAATGGCTTTGACTTGATGTGGTCAATTGTTGCCCGAGGGATCCTCTTCCACACCCATTTCTCTCAATTCTTAATTACATTCTTTTGTCATTGCTTGTATACAACTGTCTAGCTGATTGTTAAGGCGGGTCATATTCCTCACTTTCGTTAGTCAAATCTCTTGAGACAGAAAAAATGACTTAACCACTGCATGGATTGTGATGGACGGTGTTAAGAAACAATGCACTTGAAAACCCCACTTCATACAAGGAGCTTGCCATTTGGAAAAAAAAATAACAACAAGGTTTATGCCTTGATTTCAGTGTCAGTAAATGAGGAGGTGAGTTGCCACATTTCTCCATCTTCAAATGCCTTTGAAGCTTTAAAGAAGTTGAAGGAATTGTATGACTCACACTTTGAACTTGAAGTTATTCATTTGATGATTAAGTTGTTTAGTCTGGAATTGAAAAATGATGCCCTCTTGCCTTAGCTTCAGAAGTAAGATCCATTATGCATGATATAAAATCCATTGGTGTTGAGATAGATATTTCTCTCATAGTTTATGTCAAGACCCTATATCACACCTATTCACATTATTTTGAGCCATTGCAAACAAGTGGTAACCTTAAGGAGATTACCTTTGATGCCCTTAAGAAGATGTTTTTTGAGAGAGAGAATGCTTTTGGGAAGAAGACAAATACTCAATCTACTAAAGAAGTTGTATGCCTTGCACAAAAGGAGAAGAATCATGCACAAGATTCTTCTAGAGGGAGAGGTGGCCGAAGAGGAAGAGGAAGGAGAAATTTTAGAGGCAGGGGGGTGTTGTACTACTCAACAACCCCCCATTATGGTTAATATTATAACTAACAAATAACGGGGACCCTTTTTAAAATTTAGGATAAAATCCAAAAAATTCCAATAAAATAAGGTAATTTTAGCTTTATTTTTCCAAAAAACTTGATTAAACGAGAAATCTGCCTTATCTGAACCCTTATATTGGAGCTTAAGCCCATAATACATTGGCTTTCATTTAAAATCTATCATCGGAAGTATTTTATCGAAACATTGTAACATGTCCCCTTAGGATAAATTGCAACTAAACCATTCCCCGATTGAGTTTTCAAATGTCTAAGCCTATTTTACGAATATAATAATAAAATATCGACCCCACAACATTGCCATGTAGCGTATCAGAGATTCCAGTATCAAAATTTTCAATTTAATGTTCATGTCACACATCTCCTATTTCCCAATCCTCCAACCTCTGACATCCCTTCCCACTACATCCTTTGATATGTGACTTCGCCAATATGGAAATAACCCATACATCTCTGATATTCATGAAACGTCCGATCTCCAATATGTGTGAACATCCTATCTCCAATACACTAGCCGCTACTCATTTCACAACATTCATATCGGGACTTCCCATCGACTGTTATCCTTTCAATTTTCCGATACGAAACCTCTGATATAGGACCTCCAACAACTCTTCCCACCTGTAACTTTAGCCATTCACTCTATAACGATGTCACATGTTTCAACGATGTAACCATAAAATTTCTCCGATAAAATCTTCCATTGTGCTGACATGTACCAAAGCCCATGTAAATCCACATTTTATCGTTTAATGACTGAATGTAATGAATTTATGATTCTCGAAGGGCTAAACGAATTCATTATTGGGTAACGATTTCTTAAAATTTTGTTCATAAAAGACATGGATTTATAAGAAATTAGTTATTCGCTCTAAGTAATTCCTCAGTCTTGAAAGTTTCTACTCACTCTCATATTTCTCTTTGCGGACCAATCCCGATAAACAAAATCAAATAGAAATGTCTCAGCCAACTAAACCCAGAAGGAAACGTGTTGTTCAACAACATCCAACCGCTCCTCCAGCTAAGGTTATTGAAATGCTTACGTTATTCTCTGATACTACATGCACCCCAGATGTCAGAACCTCCACCTGGGAGGCCATGTACAAGCTCTTCGAAGACGAAGAACCTAGGGTAATAGGAAAGACAATCACAACTGAAGATGTGCTCTTGTTTCTAAAACTACCTACAACGACGTTGCCAATTCATTCCTCCACAGAATTGCAGCTCAAACAAACATTTTTCCCTACACATATATGATTATATGGGTCATTGACCATCTAAATATCGCAGCTAGAAATTTCATGGCCAAGAGGAACATGGTCATCGGCTCATTCACCAGCAAATATTTGTCCCACATGTATCAGCTACTGCCACCCCAAAAGAAATACAAGGAATTCATTGAGAAATTCATGAAAGAGAATGAGGACCAGTCAGAGGTCATCAAAGGATGGAGAAGAGATTCTAACAAGCACAAGCGAGAGGATAAGGGTATGTACACTATAGCCTCTATTGTTGGACCATACTGTTATATTGCTGCCATGATGTGTAGACTATTTGGTTATCATAATACCGAGAAGTTCTCAGAACAATGGGTGCTCCTAATTGATGTTGCTTCTGATGGTTATGTTATGTATTGGGGAACTATTTTGTCTAATAATATAAATTCCCAAATCCTAGATTACAGGAAGAAACACACTTTTTTCTAAGAACATTATTCCCCCCTTCTACATGAGTGCTTACATAATGGACTCTATCTATTTCACTTCTGATTTCCCATCCATGGGATGGAAATGGACCATACATGACCCTATGCCTATCCACATCTACCATAGCATTCTCTGGGAATCAAAATACCAACCACATTTCTACAAAATTTCTCATGGTGTTATGCTACCAATTCACCAGCATGTCTTTAATGAGAAAGCCCCTAGGATCTCACCTGAAGCCAATAATAACTTGTTATCATTTGGAAGATGGTTTGGGGAGGAATCCTTTACCTATATCCGAATTTTTGACAGTCTTGCACACCCACATGTGTTGCCCCTATATGTTCCTGACAAGCTCCTGGCCCGAGAAATAGCTTACCAGACTGTGGGGAATGGCCTATCTAAGGTGATGAAAGAAAACAAAAAGACAATGTGGCCTACCTTTCCCCTTCATTGTGGTGTCTATTCCCTTGAAAATTTCAGGCTTGCTACTGTGGAAATTGAAGAAATACATCATCTAAACTTTCCAACCATTCCTAATAGGTAGTATGATCCTAATGATATTTCCAAGAATGTTACTATTCAGGTGAAACTCAGGCAACTCAAAAATGGACTTGATAAGTTTGATGATTTGTTTGATTCAGCCTATGACTATGAAAAGGTTGAGAAACATGTAGCAGCATAGTTGAGTCCCGAAGAATTGATTCAGTTTAATCAATACAATACTAAAAGGATTTCCCACTTCCCCACAGATTTGTTGAAGCTTAATCAGCAGAGCACAGAGCATGACAAAGGAGTGAGCACATCACAGGTCCCAGATGTAGCTCATAAAAAAGAAACAGAGGCTTCTTCTTCTTCACAGGCATAGGAAGTTTTAACATATAAGAATCTAGATGTGTTTTCGGAGCAGTTTACCAAAGAAACTGACCCTAGAAATCTACAAAATTCATTCCAGATTAAGATCACACGGACTCTTGAAGTCATAGAGAAGACCTTGTTCATTGTTGAGGCTTTCGAAGAACCTATGGACACTAATGATTTGGAGATCATCCAAGTATTTCCGACCTCTAGGGTCATTCTGAAAATTGAGGAGATTCCTCCTCTTGATGTATTTTACAGTCTGAAGCATAAGGCAGTGGTAAGCAGACATAGGAAAAGGAGAAGAATTGAACAGAGCCAAGCCTTAGTCCCTGGTAATGCTTCCTTCCAATTACTTTGGAAAGATGCTCAAGTCACTCCTACAGAAGATTTAGGAAGGCTATCATATTATGCAGGAGCATATGCCAATGCAACAATTGACAAAGCCTCTAAGGCACAACAACTCCTAAGGGAGAAGGATGAAAAGATCAGGAAACTTGAACAAGGTATTGAAAATGAGAAATAAGGAATTGCTCAACAATGACAAGCTCAGCTTGCACAACTACAAACATATTTTAATAACTTAAAGATTCAATATGATTATGATATAAAAAGCAGGGATTCTGAAATATAGGAGCTTCAACACAAGATTGAGCAATTGAAAGCCAATCCTGAGATAGTAGAATTTAAGAAGGAAGTAGGAGAGATAAACAACCTCCTTGGTAAAAAACAAGTTTCTTTTTGTCAGAAACTAGCCATCATGCAAGACCTATCTCAATCAAGCGATTCACTTGTGAATCAATTGTCCAATATGAGGACATATTGTAGAGAGTTCGAGGAGAAGATTTCCAATTTCATAGACTAGTATGTTAAACTTACATGGACAGCGAAACAGATGGAAAGATAAATCAGTGATTGCCTCTTTATTAACAATAGATATAGTACACATATGTGACTCTTGGGATTCAGATCCCAAGGTCTCTTGGACTGCTTTGTCCATTCAACTTCCACGCTAACCCTTTAGGATTAGGTGTCCAACATTCCCCCCCTTAATCCGAAGGGTTATGTATGAGTCCAAGAAGAGAGCTGTAATACAAAATGTGCAAAAAATGCATGGCAGCACTAGGCTGAATGTGCTCTATGAAATGTTGGTAAAAAATGGCGGTGGTTTAAGGATGACCACCAACACTGGAATGCTTAGTGCATTTCCTGGAACTCTTCCAAAACTGGCAAGAAACTGAAGTTTTCTGCTAGAGGAAGTGATCCTATTATTTTAAAGAGGGAAACCTTCAACCATAAAAGGGAGGTCTCACCCCGCATAAAAGGTAAAACTTCATCCTGTAAAGGGAAGTCTCAACCTGTGATGGTTTAAGGATGACCAACAACTCTGGAATGCTTAATGCAATTCCTGGAACTCTTCCAAAACTGGCAAGAAGCTGGTGTCTTCTGCTAGAGGAAGTGTTCTCAATCTATTCACGGGCATCTTTGTCTCTGGCTGCAACTCTGAAACTGGTGTGGCAGGTTGTGGCTCAGGCTCTCTTGATGTGACTTTGAAGCTTGTAGATGACCATCATTTCCCCCCCTGTCAGATACAAGGTGAGAAGATGGAGAAAACTCAACTGCAAGACTATTCAATACTCTGGAACAAGTTCTGACATGTGTTTGGAATATCTTCTTGGCTGTTGATGCCCATTGCCAAGAAGCGATCCATCCAAGATGAATCTTTGTTCTTGCAGGACGTTTATTTCTGAAGCATCTGTGTGAAGAATGGCTGGTTTTATGACAGTGCTTACATGGATGAAGATCAAAACAGTGATCTTTCAAATGGCCAACTCGGTCACAGTGTTGGCATTTTACAATCTGTTGTTGTTGTTGCTGCGGTGGAAGAGGAGTAGAATCTGGAACAGTTGAAGCTGAACTGTCATAAGGAGCAAGTGAACTGTCATTAATGAATCCAGCACTCTGAAACTGAATGGGCTTGGCATAGTCTGGAATATGAAAGGACAAGTCCTTGTCATATCCAAGACCAGTTTTGTGCTTGTTGTGGACAAGCTGTTCCCAAGGTCTGATGATGGGCTTGGGAAGTGCAGACTGAACCTCTGCATCTGCATGTAACTTTGCTGCTTTATCTGAATGAACTGTAACATTATTGACTTGCTGTTTATGGGAGTCTGCTTCATTGTTCTGAACAGAAACAGGTTCAGAATGATGACTCCACTGGTGTAATTCTTCCTGCTGTAGCTTTGTCTCAAGCTGCAAAAACTCTATCTTTTCTTGTGCATATTGTAAACATGTCTGAATTTCTGAGAGAGATTCTTTGCTGATTTGTAATGTGTCATCAACAGTAGATAATATCAAAGTTTTAAGGAGCCGTAATACTTCACTGGTTCTTGCCATTTTCTTCTTCAATGTCTGATTTACACCTTAACACACTGATTACTACTCAATGCAGAAAAATAATATCTGAGCAAGAGGCTAGAGATCCACATCAACCACTGGCAGAAATTGGTAGCACTGCTTTTCTGCTCTATCAGCTCTAGGTTGATATTTATGTGTTTCTGCTGAAAGATGACCCAAAGTTTTGATTCCAGTTCCAAAAACTCAATGCACTTATCCAAAATTCAACATAATATGGCAAGGAATTTAATATGGCATTCAACGCTATTTACCAACACAAAAACCAACTTACAAAACAAATATACGTATGCAGAGTCATGCAACGCACAGTCTTCTTATATATGAGCCAATATACCATCCTCCAGCACACCGTTAACATATGTCATGGAATTCACGGATTTTAAAGAGAGGCATATGGTCTTCAACAGTCAACATAACATTCAAGGTTTTCATCCTTCAAAAAGAACTTGTACAATTATCCAGCAGATTTTTACAATTGGAATGCTTGCATTTGAATATAGCCCCATGGGCCAGCGAAACATTAAATACACTCTCTGTTCTGTGAAATCCTGAAAACCACTTTCCTAGTTTAACTGTCTTTTGAGGAAATTACTATATATCTCCAACCTATATGTCATTCTTTTGCTGGTGCCGTTCTCTATGAAGGCGACTATTGTACAATTGGCCCACTTTAATAACGCTACCAGTTCCACTGGGATATTGGTGTCGGTGACAATGCTATGGGGGGGCCATATACTGTAACACATTCATTCCAGCACACGGCAAAAAAACTGGTTTTGAGATTACTGGTGGCCACAAGGAGAATACCAAGTATAGTCAAAAACCTTCCTATCCATACATTATGTATCAGAAAATCCGATTTTTAAACATTCGGACTTTCATCACTGTTCCGTTTTTTTTAACTTGATTCGTCACCTCGGAACGCGAGGTAACCCAGCGCATTCAATATATATCACGAGAAGCAATGTGTCCAAAAACAGTGGAAGAAACCCTCCATAAGCTCTTTCCAGCCTGCCTTGACGCTTCAATAGCTGCAAGAGTTCTTTTCGTGACAACAAAACTAATGCACAGCTCTAGCAGTTTGTTACAAACTAAACACAGACCTTATTAACTTGTGTTTTTCGGTGAACAGAAGCGGCAATACCACGCAGAGGCAAATACAAACTTTTAACAAATGTTGGTCGGCCTTCTCTTCACATTTCGACTCTCCATGACGTGATCTTTTCGAACCAATGATTTTCTATATATTAAATAATCCCTTCGCTGTCGTTCTCGTTGAAGAAGAAACAAACATATTCCTCGCTCAGTCACTTAGGAGAATCAGAAACTGTCCCCCTCTCCTACAGGCCGTAACATCAAACATTTTCACAGTAATTCAAACTTGAATTTGGCAATGGAACATACACCATGCAACAGCGCTCATCTTGGGAAGGTCTTGAAATCAATTCGGCCACTTTATAAAGACTGCTACAGGTACAACATCAATTCATTCCTTTTCCAAATGAACTGCTGTTAGCGTATGTAAACAAGGTTTTCTGATTTGGAAGAGTGGTTATGTAATTCGATCTCCTATTGGACTGGTGCCAAGAACTTCAACAAATCTACACGGCTTACCAACAATACACTCCAAGAATTTAACAATGAAAAGAAGATTCTATACAAGCTGGAAATTATTATGAAGCTCAACAAATGTACAAATCTATTTATGCCAGATATATGGCTGCTCAGAAATATTTTGAGGCCTTGGATTTATTACAGTCATCAAAACGCAGTAACTATTCTCTTTCAAGCGCGGCAGAGAAAGCAAAAAGAAGTGAATCTTTGATGCCAAAAACATGGCTTGTACACAACAGCAGTCGGCTGGAGTATTCTTCGAAACAATCCTTCAACGCCAGGTCGATTCCGGCTGTGGACATATCTTGGCTTTATAATCTTAACTCGGAGTCTGCAATCTCTTCCTAGAAGGAAACGTACCCGCCATGACACTTCAGATGTTATGTTGGAGATAAATGAAACTGCAGAAAGGTGCTCAGGTTTAAGCGATTTAGAGCTCGAATCTGATTATACTGAAAGAACTTTCTCTGAATTGGACAGTGGAAGTGACTGTGACTTGGAATGGGGATGCGAACTGCATGCAATTTGAATAGCAGAGAAGAGAATCGATTTTGAATTCATATTGGATGGCACCTGAAGTCATTCGTCAAACTCGACATGGCTTGTCTGCGGATATATGGAGTGTTGGTTGTACTGTTATTGAAATGGCAACAGGCAAACCTCCATGGAGCCAGCAATTTCAAGAGGTGGCTGCATTATTTCATATTGGAACAACAAAGTCACACCCACCAATTGCGTTCAAACGTATGACTGTGAGATGAATGTCAGAGAATGCAGATGGAGCAGCGCATTCAGGCAAAAAATGCGCAGTCTCTCAGAGAAAACGGATGCCCAGTCAGGTCAGAGGCAGCGCAGAGAGGGGCAGCGAATCGACAGAGTATATGGGCAGAGCGCAGGAGGTGCAGCAGAATAGAGCAGCGTTAGAATATTTCTTTAAATAGGGAAAGGACAGACAAATTTTGAAAAGAATGCAGCTGACATGGTATAGCCTTCCTCCGACTAAAACATTCAACCAACGCTCAAAAAGACCAAGAGACTAGGGTAATTTGTAGACTGTTAAATCTGCAAATTCGCCAGAGAAATGCTCTATTCACCATAAAGAACCTGCCCTTTTTTTTTTTTTAATAGAAGGTAAATGGTCGCATAACAGTGTGCACAAAATGACAGGTGCTTTCTTCAAGACAATGTAATTGTGCAGGTAACGTTTCTTAGCACTGCTACAGAACTGGGCAGAGATTGCAGCTACAATTTTGCTGACAACATATTCATGAAATGTAAGACAGACATGCACAGAGATGCCAGGGAAAACAGGCCACACAGAGATGCCAGGGAAAACAGGCCACTCATCATGGCTCTGATACCATGTTAAACTTACATGGACAGCGAAACAGATGGAAAGATAAATCAGTGATTGCCTCTTTATTAACAATAGATATAGTACATTTATAGTACACATATGTGACTCTTGGGATTCAGATCCCAAGGTCTCTTGGACTGCTTTGTCCATTCAACTTCCACGCTAACCCTTTAGGATTAGGTGTCCAACATAGTAGAATAGCACTGAGGGAAGATCATCCGATCTCCCTAAAATCGAAGAATCTCAAAAGGATATTGTTTTCCAAGAGTGGGAGATAAGGCTCAAACATTCAGAAATGGAAATATTCAGCGATAGAGACATTTCAAACAATATCATGGAATCAATCAGCGGCAACTTACTACAGGCTAACTTGATTTCAAACTGCCCTAAAGATACCTTTCCCGATGAAAAATTGTTAACAAAGACTTGGCAAGAATCATCAAAGAAGAAGTCTGAAGGAATTCAGGCTCTATCAAAGATTGACTTGGAATGCCATTGGAATTTCCTAGTCAAACCCCATAGTCAATGGCTGATGCTGAGGTGTCTCTCAAATACAACCAGTTATCTTCTTCTAGAACTCAAAAATGTGTTATTCACTGCACAGGTGCGCATTAATCCTCATCATCCACCTGAATTAAAGCTAATGACATACATATGTGAGCTTCAACAACGAATGGCAGACCAGTATTCATCCCAATCATGATCGAGTTGTTACAACAACAAGTTATTATTATCTTCGTATTTTATTTTAAGTGTGGTTTGTTAAAACCCCTCCAGTATTTTATGGAACTTTTCTATATTTGAATTTTGATTACAAACTATAAATCCCATTCATTGTTATGAAGAAGGGGTTCTGAATTTTTGCAAGAAAGCTTTTGGTTTGCACTACTGTAACTGAAAAGGATGTTAATAGAAAGAGGAACCACTCATATTTTACTTAGGAAAAGAGTTAATGTTTATCAAGTACTATTATTTGTATAGTGATGTTGTGTTTATGAGTTGAATGACTATTGTATTTCAGTTTATCATATATGTTTTTGCAAGTGATTGAACACTTATCACTATGTTGTAGTGGCTACAACCACCCTCCAAAATTTTGCCTTAACTTCGTTTTGGAGCCTCCCTTCCAATTTTCATAGCAACTTGCCTTACTTCTTCAAGGTCACAAGCTTCAGTGTTTTTCTTGCACAAAGGCAACCTATCAATCATAGCTTGATGCATTCCCCTCACTGGTTGTTCACATGGACTTGGTCCAGCTATAGGCTAAGCATCTTCCCCAAGAAAATTGTGCATTTATGGAGGACAACCAACCTTCCCTCCAAAAAATTGTGCAATCCTATCTGGCAACCTACTGGGCTCCAAGATTGTGCAATCTTGTCAGTCAACACTCCCAATAGGAATTGCGCAATTTTCCCCAGCAGGGCTGGTCAGCTCAGAGTTTGCACAAATCTGGGCAGTAGTCAGCTGCTCTGCCCAAAAATTGTGCAAACCTCTTAGGCAACCAGCGCAGCTCCCAGCTCCCAGCTAGAAATGTGCATTTCCTTCCAGCAATCGAGCAGTCTCTTGCATGTGCAGCTGAGTTGACCGGTTCCCTCTTGGACCGAGCAAAAATGACTCACATGAATGGACTGCTTCTCCTAAGGCAGCATGCAAAGGCATCCCTTGTTTTAGGGATCTATTTTTAGCAGTTGAAGGTTACATGCAAGGATCAATTCAGAAATCTCTCACCAAGTGTCGCTTTCCCTAGATTTGTGGCATGCATGTCACAACCTCGATGTTATCAAAATTCATCAACCGGATGCCGTAGAGCTCATTCCTCACATCAACCTTGCAGCTCTGACCTCCCACATCACATCTAGGAGCAATCAGCACATTCAGCTCAGCTGTTTTCGGGTAAGCCAACTTCCCATGCCTTGTGTTGCATTTATGTCATTTTTTGTGTTTTCTCTTGTTTGAGAAATGTTTTCTTGTTTTATTTGAACGCTTGGTGTCATTTACATGTATATTAGCTTGTCCTAGAACCGTTTCAGTTTTCATCAACATATCACTACTGTCGCATGCATGAAACTGTTTTTCGTGAATAGTTGCCGATTCGATGACTCACCTCACCCACATGCATGTTCTTTCATGCTATGAATCTGTCATTCACCATTCGCATGTATGATCATTCACTTATGCTTACACTCAATATCACCAAGCATTCACACTCACAAACACTTTCAGTTGCCCGTCAGCAAGTCTGGCCAACCTCGGCCCGGACTCTGCCTCACCAAGAGCCTCACCAAGATAACATTGCACAATCCTGAGAAGGAAGGTTCTACCTTCCTCTCTAGAAATGCGCATTTCTACCTAGTCGGTATTCCCCAGACTTGCTTTGCGCAATCCTAAGGGATAGTGACTGTTGGCCAAGAAAATTGCACAAAGAAGTCACTGAGCCTGCAGCCATTGCCAGCTGAGATTGCACATTGTGCAATCCCAGCAGTCAGTAGCCAGACTGGACTGTGAATTGCGTAGTTCCAATAGTCAGTCAATCTCCCAACAGCCGAGACTGTGCTTTGTGCAGTCTTGGCAGTCGGTCTCTCGACCTCCTGACCGAAATTGTGCAACGTTCATGAACAATCACACAGGTGTGTTGCAAGTCAGTTCTCAAGTTCATTTTGGTTTTCGACTGATTGATTTCTTGCCATGAGTGTTGCCATGTCTCTAGGTATTGCAGGTGTTCATCTGCCTCTCAGCAATGCAAGTACAATGGTTTCCAAGAGAGCAGAGTCGAAGACACTGTTCAAAGCACACCTGGAGATGTAGTCAATCAAATGTCTATGAGCTTGCCTACTCACGAAGATATCAAGTTGTTCGTAGACAAGAACATCAAGACATCACAACAAGTAGCATCATGAACAATCGCTGAAGGTAGCATACCAAACACAGCAGATACAATGAATACAGTGAACACAACGAAGGCAATGGATGCAAGGAATGTAAGAGGAAGGTTGTTAACAACACAAAGGCGGAACGAATTTGCAAGATCAAGTAGATCCACTGATAACGAAAGCAGCTTTGGAGGCTCGGGCTATGAGGTGACGACGTGACATGAAGATCGCTCAAAGATAGAGAATGGAACAGAGAAGGAGTTGGATGTGCTGAAGTAGCAACTTAGGAAGAATATGAAGCTGCACAGATAGACTAATGAGTTGCAACAGGAACAGGAACAATAGTGGGCGCAACGTGCACTCACGGATGAAACTCCGCTCGTACAAGTTAAAGATCCATCCTGAAAACTGACACTAAGTAGACATGGTGAGTAGTGTCGTTGATCACATGCAAGGGATTCAAAATCATGCATTTCATTGTGCGCACACATGAAATCCAACCCATTCAACACACTCACCGAGACGAAGACAAGAGGCAAGTCCAATTGGAGCTAAACATGTACTTCGACAAGTTAATGTGCATGACCACCAACATGCACTTGAAGATCAGCACGAACACTATGCATTAGTGTATTGCCAATTCAGCTACACCCAAGAAGACCATGTGCATGTTAGCAGACGAGTTGGATGAAGGAGCTGAACTAATGCATTGGTTGCAGTGGAGGCAAGAGTTTGCTTCAGCAAGATGTCACCATGAGGTGCATATACACCATCACAAATGACCAAGCTTGGAATCAACTCACCACCTTCACCTTCAAAAGCATGTCAAAGAGTTGGTCTCATCACAGCAGACCGAGTGTCACTGATGTCTTGCAAGGCTTGCTCAAGCCATGTTGTCTCACATGAGTACATGTGCATTGTAATGTTGAGTCATGTCGAGTGTAAGTCAAGTGTCAATAGTTGCATGTAATAGTCATAGAGTAGGTGAAGATTCATGAGGGTATTTGAATGGTCACAAAGGGGATGTTGAAAATGCAACAAGATGATGGAGCTTAGTGGAAAGGAGTCGCCTTCACTAAGTGGGCCCGAAGGCTATTTTTGACGCAAAGTCTATTTTTAGACATATGGATCATGGTCTATGAGTTGCAGAATGCTATTTGTGGATGATTGGTCATGTTGGTAAAAATAGATGGACTTCTATTTTTAGACATATGGGCGATTTCTATTTTTAGACTACCAGTCTAAAAATAGAACAGTCGAATATACTAGCTCTTAATAATATTTGGACTATAAACATTATCTTATCCTCTTGGAGCACTTCAGTTTGAGCTATAGATGTGGCACATGCAGATGTCAAAAGGAAATACGCTTTTCTTATGAGTCAGTTGAGCTATTGCATGATGGACTTCAGTTAGAACTCAAGTGATTGAGTTTGGTGGAGTTGATTGAGGAGTTGATGGAGTTGTGTTCAGTTTGACTTGGTTGAACTAGTTGTATTTAGTCTAACTGCAAATACACTAGTGATGAGTGATGTGAATTAATTATTAATTAATTCACTAATTATTAACTCATAAATCAACTAAAGAATACATCAGTTAACTCAATGCATGGACAGTTCAGTGGAGACAGGTGTTAGAGGTTGTGATTACAGTTGTGCATGAGATCTTACACAATCAATGGGATTGAGTAATGCCAATGAGGATTGCATGGTTTAGCCAAGGAAATATGAGTTTGCTTCAGCCATTCATCATTATTCTCATGCAGGATTGCGCAGTGGAGGCAGGAAAATAGTGGAGGAGATTTGAGGCATCAGATCTGAGCTAGTTTGTGTGTAACAGGTGGAGATAGTACTGAGTACTTGCGAGGAGTATTGTACTATGAATTGTTACATGTTCTCAATCATTATAATATATAGATAGTGTACGGTTCTCAGCTGTATGCTTTCCCCGAGTTACATATTGTGTTAATGTGCGCATGCGATTGATGTTTCATTGTTTTTAATGCTGCAAAATTGATGATCAACGTAGAGGAGGTTATGTATTATGCATGTATTCTGCAATAGTGTATAATCGGGATAATCTCTGTGAATAAGTGTCATATTATTCAAAATTTCTACATGGTATCAGAGCAGAGTTGATCATCAGATCTATTATTCAGAAAGTGTTTATATTTTATTTCTTCAGGCAGATTCTGTAATCGGGTCAGGTAGCCTCTGGATTCATCCTTCCTTTGGAAGGTGAGATATCTGGTAAAAGCCCATACAGTCAATCTCTGTACGAGAAATACTTTGTTCTCACGAATTTTAGATCAGAAGCGGTTGAGTTTTGAGCTGGTGGAATTCGAATTTGCAGCAGTGTTTTCTTGGTGTCAAAGTTGAAATGTCTTTCAACGGATTGCGATTGGAGTATGCTCTTGAGGGCAGCTCGAATTATATTGCATGGAAAGACAGGATGGAGGCGGTGTTAGATGAGAATGGCTGAAGGAGTTCATAGAGGCTGAGGTCCCAAAGCCTACTGATTCTGCTCATGTTGAGGTTTGGCAAAAGAAGACAACAAAGTGTCGAAGGATTTTGTTGGAGGGCGTGAAGGATCACATTGTATCTAGCCTGCATGGAAAGGCTTCTCCATACTTGATGTGGAAAGTGTTGACAGATGTATTCCAAAGCAAGAGCGACCAGAGGAAGTTGGCACTCAAGGATAAACTCAGAAACATTAAGTGTGAGAATGGAGACAATATGCCCAAGTATCTCGAAGTTCGCCCAATGCTGGGATGAGCTGGGAAGTGTGGGGGTGATTATAGATGATGAGGACTTGGTGAGCTTGGCTCTCCTTGGTCTTCCGAAGAGTTGGAATTCCTATCAGGACTCTGTCAATGGTCGGGAGAAATTTCCAGGATGGGAGAGACTTTGGTTAGATCTTGTGCAAGAGGAGATCAGGCGGAATACCAGGGACGGATCTTCATCAAAGGCATCTGATGAAGAAAATTGTGCTTTGGCTGCCAAAGCAAAGAAGGGGAAGGAGAAGGGTTCTCTTTCTGAATCCAGTTCTTCCAATGATGGGAAGAAGGTTGAAAAATCTAAAGTGCGATGCTTTCGTTGTCATGAGGTGGGCCATTATGCTGCAAATTGTCCATGGAAGAAATCCAAGAAGGGATCCGGGAAGGAACTGAAGGTGAGGCACTTGCTTCACAGTTTGAGTTGGATTTCACACTCTTCGCATGCATGGTTTCATCCATGGTGGGAAGTGGTTGGTTTCTTGATAGTGGAGCTTCTTTCCACTTGACCAGTGACAAGATTTTGTTCAGTACTTTGGAGGAGAAGGATCTCCAGATACTCATAGCGATGGGTAATGATGAGAAGTATAGTGTCTCAGGTGTAGGCACGGTTATTTTTCAGCGGGAGCATGGAGCTCGCCTTACCTTGACTAATTTCAAGTATGTACCAAGACTGAAGAGAAACTTGGTGTCGATCGTGATGCTGGAAGATGGAGGCTATGATGTAGTCTTCAGTAAGGAAAAGGTTTTCCTTAGACACATCATCACTAGACAGGTGAAGCAGATTGGTTCACGGGTCAAGAACCTGTATGCTCTTGAGATTCAAGATGTATGCAAAGCCTTGAGCAATGAGTCAACCGATGGAGACTTGGTGGTTGAGAGGGAGCGTATATTACCTCTCAACATGCAAAGCCAGAAGAAGTCTCAGACGATTGTGGAGGAGCCACGATTGGTGCAATAACTTCAGGAGGTTGTGGAGTAGCCACAATAAGGGAAGCTGAGAGGAGATTGAGTAGAGACATCTACTCATGTAGAGACCTCCAGTAGGGGGAAATTTGAGCCAGGTGGGCTGAGGGATCGCATGTAGCCATACCTCCAAGTAGGAGGTGGGGTGATGTGGATTGATCGTCCCAAGGAGGAGGGGCAGGATCCTTGAGGTACCCAACCTCTTGGACGAGACCTTGCTACGGGAGCCTCGATGTGGAGTAGCAGGAACTGAATGATTGGGTAGAGACAGATGCGGATGGAGAGGCAGAGAGAGCTATAGTGCAGGGAATCCCAGGACAACGCATAGCTAGCAGGCTGCAGCAATGCGAGAGGCACAAGTGTTTTTCACAGTGCTAGGTGGCATAGAGAAGTGTGCAATGGTGCGAGATGCATGGAGATGTTGCAGTAGTGCAGATGTCAGAGAGGGAGCACTTTTCAGCAGCAGGTAGAGCTTCAGCATCAGATTATGTTCCTAGCCCAACAGAGTGGTCAGTTGGGAGTGTTTTTTTTTCCAAGTGTTGTTGGAGCAAGTGGATCGGGCAAATGTGTTGCATGCATAACATTCTAGAGTTGCAGGATAGGGGTTGCAGATAATCCATATCTTGTTGAGAGGGAGTGTTGAAAATGCAACAAGATGATGGAGCTTAGTGGAAAGGAGTCGCCTTCACTAAGTGGGCCCAAAGGCTATTTTTGGCGCAAAGTCTACTTTTAGACTATGTCTATTTTTAGACATATGGATCATGGTCTATGAGTTGCAGGATGCTATTTGTGGATGATTGGTCATGTTGGTAAAAATAGATGGACTTCTATTTTTAGACATATGGGCGGTTTCTATTTTTAGACTGCCAGTCTAAAAATAGAACAGTCGAATATTATTAGCTCTTAATAATATTTGGACTATAAACATTATCTTATCCTCTTGGAGCACTTCAGTTTGAGCTACAGATGTGGCACATGCAGCTGTCAGAAGGAAATACGCTTTTCTTATGAGTCAGTTGAGCTATTGCATGATGGACTTCAGTTAGAACTCAAGTGATTGAGTTTGGTGGAGTTGATTGAGGAGTTGATGGAGTTGTGTTCAGTTTGACTTGGTTGAACTAGTTGTATTTAGTCTAACTGCAAATACACTAGTGATGAGTGATGTGAATTATTAATTAATTCACTAATTATTAACTCATAAAGCAACTAAAGAATACATCAGTTAACTCAGTGCATGGATAGTTCAGTGGAGACATGAGTTAGAGGTTGAGATTGCTATCAGTTGTGACTATAGTTGTGCATGAGATCTTGCAAAATCAATGGGATTGAGTAATGCCAATGAGGATTGCATGGTTTAGCCAAGGAAATACGAGTTTGCTTCAGCCATTCATCATTATTCTCATGCAGGATTGCGCAGTGGAGGCAGGCAAACAGTGGAGGAGATTTGAGGCATTAGATCTGAGCTAGTTTGTGTGTAACAGGTGGAGATAGTACTGAGTACTTCCGAGGAGTATTGTACTATGTATTGTTACATATTCTCAATCATTATAATATACAGATAGTGTGGGGTTTTCAGCTGTATACTTTCCCTGGGTTACATACTGTGTTAATGTGCACATGTGATTGATGTTTCATTGTTTTTAATGCTACAAAATTGATGATCAACGTAGAGGAGGTTATGTATTATGCATGTATTCTGTAATAGTGTATAATCGGGATAATCTCTATGAATAAGTGTCATATTATTCAAAATTTCTACAGGGGAATGTCAAGGGTCACCCCACCCTTTGCTATAAATAGTCCCTCATAACTCATTGTATAGGCTTTTGGTCAGCCAAGCTTCTAATAAGACTATCTTGGAAAAAGCTTTGACAGTATTGTAACACGCCTTAGCTTCTCCACTGCATGGAGCTAGTTCATCTCTTTGGAGGAGTAGGCGGATGTGGCTGTAATGCTTCACAGTTGGGGTTAGCACGTTTACATGGATGTATTGTATGATTGGAACTTACACTTCTTTATATAATAAGAGCCAACATGTTTTCACACATGTATTGTATCTGTTGTAAGACTGATCTTTAACACTTGTAATGCATGTTGCCTTAACCTATGTTCTACATCTAAACTATTTCATTTCTTGTAATGCATAATCTATTAATGGAGATGTATTGTATATGTTGTTAATGTTGTCTCGTCCGTGTCAACTGCTCTGCCAAACATCAGACAAACATTTCATATGAAGCTCGCTATAACAACCATTGCACTCGTTCGGACTGATCTGTGAGTTCTGTACGTGTTATCTTACCTTGTATGTTGTGACTGCCGCATCTGTGTGGACTGCTCCATCGGAAGTTGTGTATGTCTTGTGTGTTGTGTGTTCCTAGCCGAGTTGGGACTGATCCCTTTTAACTTGGAACTCACCTTCACCCTCATCTCAACCCACCTGTGTTAGAACCTCTCATACACCTTCCTTGACTCACTACAACGGTCATACCCTTGCTACTGATAGAGTTATCTTGCTTGCCTCTATGCGACATCACGGTCAAGGCATTACCTTACGACCCACTGCTGGGACTCCTACACCAAACAGTCCTAGGTCTGATTGAGACTTCTTAACGGTGAGATCCCCTTACATGTTGGCGGGTCCAGCATTGTCAACATTCTCGCACTAGAAGGAGGGCCAAATGACAAGCTGAGTCCTCACATCTGTTTTGAATCTCTACACATCTAACATGACTACCTATCGAGTTGCTCTTCCAGAGTGCATGTCCTATGGAAATGACTTCATTATCTCGGAAAAGCTCTCAGATAACTTGTCTCATAAAACATTTGATGGTGGAGGCTACGTAGCCTTGGTAAGGCACACGGTCGGCGTTGTAGGCTCATGTGAAAGACATGGATTCTTTGAAGAATACATGAGTTGTGCGTTGTTCATTTACATGCTTCGAGGGCACCCAATGCACTGGTGTGCCACGCTGCCCGAAAAATCTATTCATTCTCTTTCTCATCTGGTCGCAGATATAGACCATTCTTTCAATCATTATGACCGTAAAGCACTCAACAAAGAAATTCTAAAATTACGAAAAGCACCCGATGAATCCATTGAATAATTTCACACATGCTTTTGTAATCTTACATACTGATTCCCGGAAGATGATATTGATTGGGAATTTCTTGATGGAAGATTTGAGTATCTTCTTCACATATCTGAACCCCGCTCAACACACTTCGGTGATGGAGCTGCGCAATCACAGGCAGGCATAGTTACTGTCACAAGTGACTATCTGCCTTCACCTCATCAAACAGCTCCACCACCACAGAGTGATGTGGGAGATCATGCACATACCTCGGTTGAACTGTCACATCCTCCCACCCCAATTGCTCTTAAGATTTGCCCAGATTTGGCTTGCAAGCCGGTTGGTTGTCACGTGGACTCTTTCCCTCAACCTCTGTCCTTGCATTCTGTTGATCCTATAGATTGTATTGTCTTGTGTTCCTCCACTCCGGAGTCCTCACCTGTTGTGAACGAGGATCAAGCTATTGACAGAGTTGGTGTTATGCAGCCAACATGCGCCATCATTCATGATGAGTGTGTGCGAGAATCTAAAGAAGATCTCGCGGTGAAGGATGACTCACTTCCAGTCGCACCTCATCCACTTCATCCTGATATCCCTTGTGATTCTGCCACTGCTGATTATGAAAACTCATTCCAGATGCTTCTATTTTCGATCATTCACAAGACACCTCAGATGTCAGTCTATCATTACAGTGCGGAGAGGAAACATCTTCCTCGGAAAATCCGTTCAATCTGTCATTTATCTTTCTTGAAAACACAGAGGGTGAACATATTTTCTTCCCATCTACACGTTTGCCTAATTCATTGAATCATGAGGATGCTGATAAGCATCTCGAATTTTTTGATCTTGGTTGTTGTGATCTATTCATTTCCTCATTCGATCACGATGTTGATTCAACCATTGTTCATCTATCTAAGACACTGGTCTAAAATAATCTATCTTTCAACGAAGTCGAAACCTCCCAGACTATCGAGGCACTTCAGCCCGAGATGTTGGTTATGTCAGGCCCTGGCTATCCTGAGGTTGGATTCACTTCCATTCAGGAAATTGTTAAAACACTCAAGGGTCCTCATCACTCTCTGCTTTGCATTGAAGATCAACCAAACACACATATTTCGTTTCCTCCACTCAAACTACATGATCCCATCGCTTATGCATTGGAGGAATCTTACACAGCAAGCACACATGCACAACACAAGTGGTCTACCTTTCTCACATTGTCTTTCATGCCATAGTCAAGAGAATGCATACACTCAACATTTGCATGCAGTGCAGCACAACATCATAACAGAACCACAGAATGCATGTCATGCACTCTCACTCATCTTTGTTCTTTGGTTACTTGCAAGCTTGGAGTGTGTTTGTCTTCACTGTCACATCTTTCTTATTTGCTGGTTTGCACAACTGCCTTGTTCGCGAACCATTCCTTCACCAACATGGGTCAACCAATGAGCCAATGGCTGCATTGGAAGTATCACTTCACGTGAGATAGCCCATGCACCGTTAGCTTAGGAGTAGGAGTAGTGTTTGATTTCAATTAGTTTGCTTGCATGCTTGTTTGATTACTTTGTTTGTTTTTTTGTTTGTCTACTTACTTGTTTACTTACTTTCTTTGCTTTCACTCTTGCTTTGCTTTGTTGTTTTTTAGTTTGCTTGTTTCGTTTCATAGGATAGTTTCGCATGAAACCGTGTATGGCTCTTAAAGCAAGCTGGGTAAAGTACAAGAGGCCTTGTGCTACTATCACTACTTGGTTATTTGTCATCTTGCCTCTGTATGAATAACTTGTTACTTTCACTCCATGATACGTCGATGGAAAATACGTACTGTTCAAAGTGAACATTGATGAAAACACAATGCTTGCGCGCTAACTAGTGTCACCTACTCTAGTCGGTTGTTTTTAGGTTAACCCTTGTGTTGTAGCGACTACAACCACCCTCCAAAATTTTGCTTTAGCCTTGTTTTGGAGCCTCCCTTCCAACCTTCACAACAGGTTGCCTTGCTTCGTCAAGTTAACAAGCTTCAGTGTCTTTCTTACACAAAGGCAGCCTGTTGGTCACAACTTGATCCATTCCCCTCACAGGCTGCTCACCCGGACTTGGTCTAGCTGCAGGCTGAACAGCTTCCCCTTGAAAATTGCGCATTTCTGGAGGTAAACCAACCTTCCCTCCAGAAATTGCATAATCCTCTCTGGAAGCCTATTGGGCTCTAGGATTGCATAATCCTGCCTACCAACACTCCCAGCAGGTTTACACAAATTTCCCCAGCAAGGCTGTTCAGCTCAGAATTTGCGCAAATCTGGGCAGTAGTCAGTTGCTCTGCCCAGAAATTGCACAAATCACCTGGGCAGCCAGCCTAACTCCCAGCCAAAAATGCACATTTTTCTTTGGCAGTTGAGCAGTCTCTTGCATGTGCAGCTGAGTTGACCAGTTCCCTCTGGGACTGAGCAAAATAGACTTTCATGCATGGGTTGCTTCTCCCAAGGCAACATGCAAAGGCATCCCTTGTTTCAGGGATCTATGTTTAGCAATTGGAGGTTACATGCAAGGAGCAATTTTGAAACCTCCCACCAAGTGTCACTTCCCCTAGATTCGCAGTATGCAGGTCACAACCTCAATGTTATAAAAAATCATCAACCGGGCGCTACAGAGCTCATTCCTCACATCAACCTGGAAGCTCTGACATCCCACATCACATCTAGGAGTAGTGGGCATATTCAGCTCAATTGTTTTTGGGTAAGCCCTCTTCCCATGCCTTGTGCTGCATTTCTGTTGCTTTTTGTGTTTTCGCTTGTGGGAGTATTGTTTTCTTGAGTTCTTTGAAAGCTTGCTGTTGTTTACATATATACTAGCTTGTCCTAGCTCTGTTTCAGTTTTCGTTGCTATCTTACTGCTGTCGCATGCATGAAATTGTTTTGCACGGATGTTTGCCCAATCGACGAACTACCTCACCCACATGGATGTTGATATGTTTGATGAATCTTTCATTCATGTTTAGCATGCACTGTCAATCACTTCTGCTATCACTTAGTGTCGCCATGCATTTACTGTCTTAGTTGCTTTCAATTGCCCGTCGGCGAGTCGGGCCAACCCTGGCCCGGACTCTGCCTTCACCAAGGCTGCATTGCGTAATCTGGTAAAGAAAGGCTCACCTTCCTCTCCAGATTTGTGCATTCCTACCCATCACTGGCCTCTAGGGCTGTTTTGTGCATTTCTGGAGGACATTGGCTACTTGGCCCAAGAAATTTCACAAATCTATCCCTAGGCCAGCAGTCCTTCCCAGCTGGAATTACGCATTGTGAAATCCCAACAATTAATAGCCAGACTGGACTGTGCATTGCGTAGTTCTAGTAGTCAGCCATTCTCCCAATAGCCCAGACTATGCCTTGTGCAGTCTTGGTAGTCAGTCTCCTGACCTCCCGGCCAAAATTGTGCAACCTTCATGATCATGCACCTAGGTATGTTGCAATTCAATTCTCATGTTCATTTTGGTTTTCAACTGACAGATTGCTTTCCATGAGTGTTGCCATGTCTCTAGGTATCCCAGGCATTCATCTACCTCTCACCATTACAGGTACAATGGTTTCCAAGAGAGTAGAGATGAAGACATCGTTCAGAGCACACTTGGGGATGCAGTCGATCAAGTGTCCATGGGCTTGCCTACCCACGAAGACATCAAGTTGTTTGTAGACAAGGACATCAAGATATGACAACAACAACATCACAACAATCAGCATCATGAACAGCAGCTGAAGACAACATATCAAATGAAACAAATGAAAGATGAGGGTTGTTGAAAACACAAAGGTGGAACAAGGTTGCAAGCTCAAGCAGGTCCATTGATGATGAAAGCAAATTTGGAGACTTCAGCTATGAAGTGACGACGCGACATGAAGATCGCGCAAAGGAAGAAGATGGAACAAAGAAGGAGTTGCATGTGCTGAAGCAACAACTCAGGAAGAACATGAAGTTGCATAGACATACGAATGAGTTGCAATAGGAACAGGAACAACAGTGGGTGCAACATGCACTCATGAATGAAACTGCGCCTGTACAAGTTAAGGATCCATCCCAGCAGCTAACACAAAGTCGACATGGTGAGAAGTGTTGTTGATCGAATGCAAGGGATTCAATAGCATGCATGTCGTTGAGCACATACATGCAATCCAACCCATTCAACGCACTCACCAAGGCGAAGACAATAAGCAAGTCCAACTGGGGCTGAACATGTACTCCAGCCAGTTGATGTGCATGACCACCAGCACACACTTGAATATCAACACTGACACTATGCATCAGTGTGTTGCCGGTTCAACCGTACCCAAGAAGGCCATGCGCATGTTAGCAGACGAGTTGGATGAAGGGGCCAAACCAATGCATCGGTTGCAACGAAGGCAAGAGTTCGCTTCAACAAGATGTCACGATGAGGTGCATGCACACCATCACAGATGACCAACATCCACATACCACCTTCACCATCACAAGCATGTCAAAGAGTTGGTCTCACCACAACGGACTGAGTGTTAGTGATGTCTTGCTTGGCTTGCTCAAGCCATGTTGTCTCACATGAGTACATGTGCATAGTAACGTCAAGTCATGTCAAGTGTAAGTCAAGTGTCAATAGTTGGACGTAACAGTCATAGAGTAGGTGAAGAGTCATGAGGGTAGTTAAACTGTCACAAAGGGGAATGTCAAGGGTCACCCCACCCTTTGCTATAAATAGTCCCTCATAACTCATTGTAGAGGCTTTTGGTTAGCCAAGCTTCTACTAATACTATCTTGTTGTTTAACTTACGTACTTGCGTGTGAACAGATTCACATGTAATTATATGAATCTTGTTGTTAATGTGTTGATATGTTGTTAATGCTGTCACCGTCCGTGTCAACTGCTCTGCCGGACATCAAACAGACCTTTCACATGAACCTTGTTGTAACAACCATTGCATTCATCTCGGACTGATCCGTGAGTGTTGTATGTGTTATCTTACCTTGTATGATGTCACTGCTGCATCCAAGTCGACTACTCTACCGGAAGCTATGCATGTCCTTTTGTGTTGTGTGTTCCTAGCCACGTCGGGACTGATCCCTTTCAACCTGGAACTCACCTTCACCTCCTTCCCCCTTCGAAGTGCTAGAACCTCTCATACACCTTCCTTGACTCACTGCATTAGTCACACCCTTGCTACTGATAGAGTTATATTACTTGCCTATGTGCGACATCGTGGTCAAGGCATTACCTTATGACCCACTGCTGGGAATCCTACACCAAATGGTCCGAGGTCTAATTGGGACTTCTTATTGGAGAGATCCCCTAGACATGTTGGCAGGTCCGTCACTATCAACACCTTGTCAGCTCAATCAAGTAGAGTTAGGTGAGGGGGAAAACCTTAATAGGGATGTCAGAGGTGTAGTAAACTACTTCTCTGCTGGAGCAACCTCTTCTTCTCTCAATAAGTCAGTATCCCTCTTCCACCTCTGAAATGAATAAGTGTTGTGCACAGTTATAAAAATGAAAAAAATGAAAAGAAAATTTTGAAAAAATGAAAAATGAATAAGGCGAAAGAAGAGAAAGGCTTCCTGCGTAGAGAGGTGATGCAAGTAACTCCGTCGGGGTACTGACCAGGCTCACTCACAGTGAAGCCATGCTTATGTTCCTATGTGACTCCGTCGGGGTACTGTCCAGGCCTGCTGGCAGCAGAGCGACACCAGAGATGAAACTAAGACTCTAATGACTATACTTATTGTGCACAAATATACCCCTAAACCAAAATCGAAAAAACTGTGTTTCCTTGGCTTGGAATGTGTGTCAATCGACTAAGAGCTTGGCAGATTCTACATCTTACAATCAAGCTAGTGTGAAGCCAAGACGAACTGAGAACTGAACAATACTTCCGGAGGTGTTAGACTTGCTTTTCACGAACAAGGTCCATTCATAGAGCTGGAGTTCTACCAGTGTGTCGCCAAGTGTTGTAGCAGCTACAACCACCATCCAAAATTTTTCCTTAGCTTCGTTTTTTACCCTCCCTTCCAATTTTCACAGCAGCTTGCCTTGCTTCGTAAAGTTCACAAGCTTCAATTTTTTGCTTGCACAAAGGCGGCCTGTTGATCATAGCTTGATGCATTCCCCTCACAGGTTGTTCACCCGAACTCGGTCCAGCTGCAGGTTGAGCATCTTCCCCAAGAAAATTGCACATTTCTGGAGGACAACCAGCCTTCCCTCCAGAAATTGCGCAATCCTATATCGCAGCCTGTTGGGCTCCAAGATTGCGCAATCTTGTCAGTCAACACTCCTAGCATGAATTGCACAATTTTCCCCAGCAGGGCTGTTCAACCCATAATTTGCACAAATCTGGGTAGTAGCTAGCTGATCTACCCAAAAATTATGCAAACCTCCTGGGCAGCCAACCCAGCTCCCAACCATAAATGCGCATTTCCTTCCAGCAATCGAGAAGTCTCTTGCATGTGCAGTTGAGTTGACTGGTTCCCTCCGAGACTGAGAAAAACTGAATTGCATGCATGGGCTGCTTCTCCTAAGGTAACATGCAAAGGAATCCCTTGTTTTAGGGATCTATTTTTAGCAGTTGGAGGTTACATGCAAGGATTAGTTCAGAAACCTCCCACCAAGTGTTGCTTTCCCTAGATTTGTGGCATGCGTGTCACAACCTTGATGTTATCAAAACTCATCAACCAGACACTGCAGAGCTCATTCCTTACATCAACCTTGCAGTTTTGACATCCCACATCACATCTAGGGGTAGTTGGCACATTCAACTCAGTTGTTTTGGGGTAAGCCCGCTTCCCATGCCTTATGTTGCATTTCTGTTGCTTTTTATGTTTTCACTTGTTTGAGTACTGTTTTCTTGTTTTCTTTGAACACTTGTTGTCGTTTTCATGTATATTATCTTTTCCTAGCACCGTTTCAGTTTTCATGAACATCTCACTACTGTCACATGCATGAAACTATTTTTTGTGAACGGTCGCCAATTTGGTGACTCGCCTCACCCACATGCATGTTGTTTCATTCTCAGAATCTGTCATTCACCATTTTCATGCATGATTATTCACTTATGCTTACACTTAGTATCAGCATGCATTCACACTCATAGTCACTTTTAGTTGCCCGTCAGCGAGTCTAGCCAACCTCGGCCTGGACTCTGCCTCACCAAGACAACATTGCACAATCCTGAGAGGGAAGGCTTTGCCTTCCTCTCAAAAAATGCACATTTCTGCGCAGCAGCTATTCCACAGGCCTGCTTTGCACAATCCTGAGGGACAATGACTACTAGCCAAGAAAATTGCGCAATGAAGTCACTGAGCCTGCAACCATTTCCAGTTGAGATTGCACATTACCCAATCCGAGCAGTCAGCAACTAGACTGGACTGTGCATTATGCATTTCTAGTAGTCAGTCAATCTCCCAGCATCCCAAACTATGCTTTGTGTAGTCTTGGCAGTCGGTCTCTCGACCTCCCGGCCGAAATTGCGCAACCTTCATGATCAATCACATAGGTATGTTGCAAGTCAGTTCTCAAGTTCATTTTGGTTTTCAACTGAATGATTTCTTTCCATGAGTGTTGCCATGTCTCCAGGTATTTCAGGTGTTCATCTGTCTCTTAGCAATGTAGGTACAATGGTTTCCAAGAGAGCAGAGTCGAAGACACCGTTAAGAGCACACCTAGAGATGTAGTCGATCAAATGTCTATGAGCTTGCCTACTCACGAAGATATCAAGTTGTTCGTAGACAAGAACATCGAGACATCACAGCAAGCAACATCATGAACAATAGCTAAAGGAAACATACCAAACGAAATAGATACAATGAATATAGCGAACGCAGTGGATGCAATGAATGCAAGAGGAAGGTTGTTGACAACACAAAGGTAAAACGAAGTTGCAAGATCAAGCATATCCACTGATAATGAAAGCAACTTGGGAGGATCAGGCTATGAGGTGACGACACAACATGAAGATCACGTGAAGACAGAGAAAGGAACAGAGAAGGAGTTGCATGTGCTAAAGCAACAACTCAGGAAGAACATGAAGTTGCACAGATAGACAAATGAGTTGCAGCAGAAATAGGAACAACAGTGGGCGCAACGTGCAGTCATGGATGAAATTGCGCCCATACAAGTTAAAGATCCATCCTAGTAGCTGACACGAAGAAGACATGGTGAGCGGTGTCATTGATCGCATGCAAGGGATTCAACAACATGCATGTCATTGTGCGCACTCATGCAATCCAACCCATTCAACACACTCACCAAGGCGAAGACAAGAAGCAAGTCCAACTGGAGCTAAACATCTACTTTGGCAAATTGATGCACATGACACCAGCATGCACTTGAAGATTAGCACGAACACAATGCATCAGTGTGTTTCTGGTTTAGCCGCACCCAAGAAGACCATGCTCGTGTTAGCAGACGAGTTGGATGAAGGAGCTGAACCAATGCATCGGTTGTAATGGAGGCAAGGGTACGCTTCAGTAAGATGTCACCATGAGGTGCATATACACCATCACGGATGAAAAAGCTTAGCATTAGCTCACCACCTTCACCATCACAAGCATGTCAAAGAGTTGGTCTCACCGCATCGGACCGAGTGTCAATGATGTCTTGCAAGGCTTGCTCAAGCCATGTTGTCTCACATGAGTACATGTGCATTGTAATGTTGATTCATGTCAAGTGTAATTCAAGTGTCAATAGTTGGATGTAACAGTCATAGAGTAGGTGAAGAGTCATGAGGGTAGCTAAACAGTAACAAAGGGGAATGTCAAGGGTCACCCCACCCTTTGCTATAAATAGTCCCTCATAACTCATTATATAGGATTTTGGTCAGCCAAGCTTCTGATAAGACTATCTTGGAAAGAGATTGGACATTATTGTAACGCGCCTTGGCTTCTCCACTGCACGGAGCTAGTTCATCTTTTTGGAGGAGCAAGCGGATGTGGCTATAACATTTCATTGTTAGGGCTAGCAGGTTTACATGGATGTATTGTATGATTGGAACTTACACTTCTTTATATAATAAGAGTCAACACGTTTTCACACATGTATTGTATCTGTTGTAAGACTGATCTTTAACACTTGTAATGCATGTTGCTTTAACGTGTGTTCTGCATCTGAACTGTTTCATTTGTTGTAATGCATAATCTATTAATGGAGATGTGTTGTATATGTTGTTAATGTTGTCCCATCTATGTCGACTACTCTGCCGGACATCAGACAAACCTTTCATATGAAGCTCGTTGTAACAATCGTTGCACTCGTTCAGACTGATCTGTGAGTGTTGTACATGTTATCTTACCTTGTATGTTGTGACTGCCACATCCATGTGGACTGCTTCATTGGAAGTTGTGTATGTCCTGTGTGTTGTGTGTTCCCAGTCGAGTTGGGACTGACCCCTTTCAACCTGGAACTCACCTTCACCCTCATCTCAACCCACCTATGTTAGAACCTCTCATACACCTTCCTTGACTCACTGCAGCGGTCACACCCTTGCAACTGAAAGAGTTATCTTACTTGCTTCTCTGCGACATCGTGGCCAAGGCATTACCTTACGACCCACTTCTTGGACACATACACCAAACGGTTTGAGGTCTGATTGGGAATTCTTACGGTGGATATCCCCTTACATGTTGGCAGGTCCATCACTGTCGACACACTATTTATGTGTTTAATCGACATCTTTTAGGTATATAGATGAACAATGATATCTTATATGTGCAATGAGTTTTAACAGCTAATTTAATTAACTATTTAATTAAATTAGTTATCTTTATTCGTTTTAATTTCATGAATGATTTTATCATCTATATTATCATGTTATAAGTGATATCTTTCTAAAGTCACATATATAAAAGAAACATTGTCCTGTGATAGATATTACAAGTATATTAGTTACCTTTATTTCTTAGTTTTATTCACATTCATTAGCTTCACACTTATATATATTTTGTCCATATTTATTTAATATTTTGTTAAGGGAAACTGGTCCCATAATTCCATTTAGAGCCACCATTCCAAATGGAAAAGGAGTTGCATTAAGTTCCTGACCGGGTGGTTTTCCCCGATGTTGAGGTCAAGAATTTCGAGCCTTCAACATTTTTGGTGCTAGAAGGAGGGCCTTCAGACTGTGAATGGCAAGTAGATCCACTCTTAAATTAAAAGGTCATTCAAAGAGTCAATCCCCCTCAAGATCACCACCAAATTCTAGATCACATTCTAAATCTCCAAATCCATGATCTAAAGTTGCTCAAATAGCCACCAAAGCTCCTAGCACACTTCCACTTTTAGAGTCCCCTGAAGTTTAGTCTTTAATCCATAAATTGGAGGAAATCTCCATTTCTGGAGAAAAATCTGTTCAGTTGGACATATCAAAAGGAAGTGTTTCATCCTCCTTACAGTCTTCTAGTGTAGTAACTATATCCCAGAGTAAAAAACTTAGAATTAAGCCTTTTGAATTTCCATTAACTACTCATCGGAGAAAGAAAAGCACACCAGAAACTTACTCTTCTGCTAGTGATCTCACATCATCATCTCCTCCTCCTACTCCTTCTCTTGGTCCTGCTTCTTCTTCCACCTCTTTACCTTCTTCTTATCAACCTCTCATCCCATCCATTCATATTTCTCAGCCAAAATCATCTAGTGATGTTGTAATTGGTAGCACCATAGCAACAACATCTTCCACTTCCCAATCCTCTTCACCCTCCGCATCTTCTGTAACCTCCTCTGTTCCTAACATTCCAAGGATGGAAAAAATACCATGGAACAATCATGGGGCAAATCATATGGCTCCACCACTACATCCTCTTCCTAAACACCCAGAAATATGGCTTCCTAAATTCAATCCTGATGATGGCCTCCCTGCAGAGGAACATCTTCATAATTTTATGTTGGCCATAAATTTAAATGGAGTCTATGAAGAAGATTGTGTTGTCAGACTTTTCCCCTATACTTTTGAAGGGTCTGCAAGTTCATGGTATTTCTCTCTTCCCTCTAGGTCAATAACTAACTGGGATATGTTTGAAGAACAATTCTTACTCAAATTTGGGGATGACTAAACCACCGCCACTTTGATTAATGAATTGTCAAATCTTAAAGCTAATCCAAATGAGAAGATTAAGGATTTCAATTCAAGTTTTAACAAGCTCCTGAACAAAATCCCAACCACTTCCATACCTGGTGTAGATGTACAAATTGAGTGGTACATTAGTGCCCTCCCTTAAAATATTGCAATATTCGTAGATAGGGCAAACAAAATGTTATTATTTGATAATATGAAAGAAGCTTTGTCTATTGAAAAGAGAGTCCTTGGCCTCGAGAAGAAAACAACTCTTGAGGAAAGAAAGCAAACCAAAAAAGTCACTTTCAAGGATGAATCAAAGAAGAAAGCCCCCAAAGATCCTTTCGACCTAGAAGGATTACAAAAGGTTCTCAAAACTATGTTAAACGATATGGTAGAGATTAAGAAACAAGTTGTTAAATCTTCCAAAAATCCTTTTCAACGTTTTAGAAGAAATGAACCATCCCAATCACAACCACCTTCCATTATCTCAAATGAAAAATCTGACCAAGATGATGAAGAGGAAGAATTAGGCCTATCCGCTAAAGAGTCCCAAGAGGAAGAATTAATAAAAGCTCATGGTTTGTGGGATTTTATTTTAACTTCATCAGAAAATGAAGAAGACGAAGAAGCCCTGCATGTTGGTACTAGAAGTAAAGGACTTGTTGATAACCCTCCAATAAATAAAAAACATAAGTCTCTTTCTCCTCCTACTAAAGACAAAGGCATAGTTAAAAATACTTATACTCATTCCTCAAATTCTGATCCAACTACTTATAAGTGTCCTTCTTCATCTAAAACCCTTGTAGTCTCTGATACCATTGAGTATAACATTGTGGAAGAGAAGAATAAGGTTAAAGGCAACATATCCCTATATGAAGTTAGTAAGTTAAAACAACAACAATTTTTTTACTCAAGGAGTTAAATGAAATTCCCACATCTCCATTACCTATTGTTGTTACTACAAAAGATTCAAAAGGGAAAGGTAAGCCTCCTAATGTCTCCTTAGATAAAATTTACCCTTCTGATGCTATTCTAATCGGAGACAGATCAAACTCTCATACTTCTCCCTTTCTATTGACTTTTGAAATTTTTAGCAAAAACGTTCATAATTATTTAGTGGATTCAGGTGCACCATCTAATATCATGCCTTATGCAGCATGCCTTAAACCAAATATATCACCCCAAAAATATGTTGTAAAAATTGTTCAATAAGATCACTCAAAGGTCAGAGTTTTAGGGGAAATGAATTCTGTCTTAATTAGAATATCTTCAAATTCTAAGGTTTGTCAGATAATTGATATATTAGTAGTTGACATTCTTGAGTTTTATGGTCTTATTTTGAGCAGAGATTGGTCTAAAAATATACATGGTTACTTTGCAACTGATTGGTCACATATGTGGCTTTCCTACAATGGAAAACCAAATCAAATTCGTGTTGATAGGGAAAAACATATGAAGCATTCAGTTACTAATTTTGATGAAGAAAATGAACCAATAGTATTTTCAAATAACATCCTTGGAAACTGTTCTTTTGAATCTTTCTTAGGAAATTTTTGGGCACAAACTTCTTCATTTTTAGTTGATTTTGTTTCATCTCAAATTATTCCCAAACAGATTCATCTAAATGTATTAATATTATAGACAACATTGTAAATAAGCATGATATATTGTTTTGGATTCTTTATTTTGATGGTTTGAAATCTAGCAAAGGTGCAAGAGCTAGTTGCATCTTAGTAAGCCCCGATGGTGAGAAAATTATGCTTGCATGTAGATTGGAATTTGACTGTACAGATAATGTTGTTGAGTATGAAGCATTGGTACAGGGTTTACAAAAATCTATTATTCTTGACATCAAATACCTTAAAGTGTTTGGTGACTCATAGATTGTCATTAAACAAGTTAGAAACAACATCCATTGCGTTTCTTGTCATCTTAAATGATGTTTTTTTGGCAATCTACTACCAACTAGTTTATGATAATATTTACTTTCCTGTTGTAGTCCTCGGAGAGATCTTTCCAATGGGGTATCATGCACATCAAACGGAGATAATATGACCAAGTCACGACCCCAGGAATTTGGCTGTCCAACCAACCCCAATGGGGCCCATAAACTCTTGGTGTTACATCTCCTCGGGTTAGGGTTTTGGTTGTCTAGGGTTTGCTCTTATTGTTCAATAATAAAAATTCCCTTGAGCCTCATTGTAACACAATTCAGAGGCATGTAGATACCACATCTCTTCTTAGAGATAAGTTACCATTTCCGAGCTAGTTTATTTCCATTTCTATTTGTAAGCATATTTCATTATTTTACCATTAATGAAATGAAGTATTATTTCTGCTGCATCTCTGTATTTATGGTTATCTATGTAATTTGTTGCGTTCCTATTTAAATCTGGATCAGTGGTATCAGAGCGGTCTTCTTTTTCTCTGTTTTTCTTTGCATGTCCCCAACGAGGTTGGGATATAAGGAGTTAGGGCTTGATCTGGTTGAACCTTTGCAAGACCAGCCTCGCAAATCCCGACGCCTCCCATGGTAGATGAAAATAAAGACAAGGGAGTAGGAGATCCTATCAAAATCTTGCTCAAAGAAGCCCTCAAGTGGCAAAGGAACGCTATAATGGACAACTTTTTCCAAATCCTTCAGTGGCTACCCAGGGGTGACACATCTACTTCCAGTAGCTACTCTGGAAATGCCACACCCTTTAAGGTACAAGTTAACTTTGAAATCCCCATATTCGAGGGTCAGATAGATGCAGATGTCGTAGATAAATGGTTAAATCTACTAGAAGGGTATTTTTTTGTTCATGATTTTTCCAACCAAGAAAAGATTACTTTCGTTCTTCTCAAAGTCGCCCCCCATGTCAAGGATTGGTGGGAAACCTACTGCGAGTAGAAGGATGAAAATACAGCCTCAATTTTTTCAGTTACACCCACTTGGAATTAATTCTGGGATGCCATCAAGGAGTAATACTACCTTGTCAGAAGCTATGAGGATAAATACATAAAGTTGACCACACTGTAGCTGGGAAGGGACCAAGACGTGCCGAAGTTCACCAACATTTTTCATACCCTTTGCACAAAGTTGGGTATCAAAGATTCTGAGTGGCATTTAGTACTCAAATATCGTAGCTATCTACACAGGTACATCCAGGATGAGATGGAGTTCCTGGACATCTCCTTGCTTGGCACGACATGCCGATACGCTGTTAAGATCAAGCATAAGTTTAAACAAAAGAAGCAAGATTTTAGATCTGCGAATCTGAAGAACAAAGGACAAAGCCAAGGCGGGGTGACCCAAGACAACCCATTGAAGCCACAAGAAAATAACAACACCACGAAGTCAAATAAGGACACAAGAAAGTGGTGTGAGTTCCATAAGAGCCCCACTCACAGCACAAGTGAGTGTCGAGCCAAGCAGTCGCTGGTGGCCAAATTGAAGGCTTCAGAATCAGATGCATGTTCTGACCCTGAGTCAGAACCCGACAAGAGGAATGAAAAAGGGAAGCAGATCATTCATGCGGAGCCCAGCGCTACTTTTGCCACCGCTAAGATCCATAAGAATGAGCCCGAAGATCCAGATGAGGGGGAGCGCCTTTTCCACTCACAGATGTGGGTGGAGGGTTCGCCGCTACAATTCATTGTTGACAGTGGGTGCCAAAAGAACCTCATTTTAGCAGAGGTCGTGAAGTGGCTGGGATTAACGACCATACCACACCCGCATCCGTACAATATCAGATGGCTTCAACAAGGACGAGATCTCTGAGTCTGCCAGTAGTGCCACCTTCCCTACAACATCAAGCCCTTCACAGATGAGGTATTGTGTGATGTTGCACCTCTTGATGTTTGTGATGTATTATTAGGCCAACCATACTTGTGGAAGCAACATGCTGTGTATGAGTCAAGGCCTCATGTTGTTATTATTTCTTTGGGTAATTCATTATACATGATACTGGAGGTAGCCCCACCTACCGCCACCTCTTTGATCTCTGCTAAGAAATGCAGTAAGATCATCTCCCAGACTAGGAAATTTATTTTCTTTCTGGTTCACTCTCAAAGTAAGGGGAAGATTGTAGCCACATCCATGGCCCCCAGGAAGGGTTCCTCCATGCAGCAGAAGCAGGTGGATACGGTCATGAAAGAAGACAGGAACATCTTCTCCTCACCCATAGGGGTACCGTTGCACTGTCAGGTCAAGCATTCGTTCGATCTGACTCCTAGAGCACCTCTACCCAACGAGCCGATATATCGCCACTCCATTGTGGAAAATGATAAGTACAAGTAGTGACATGATCAACATCGGGTGCCACACAAGTTTACGATGGGCAACAAAGCCCAGTTTCATTTGTAGAAAGAACACCTTAAAAGATCCCGTCAGAAGCTTAAACCACTTTGATATGGTCCTTACACAATTACCAAGGCTGTGGGAAACAATGCTTTGGAGCACAACATTCCCCCATTCCTTGGCTTTCACCGAGTGTTCAATGTGGACCTCCCTTGACCATGCTTCCCACCATTACTGGACACATTAGAGATTGCAGAACAACTCACCAGGGACCAAGTTCAGCAAAATTTTCCCCATCTCATGGAGGCACTCAACGCAATGGGGACCATTGCTTCCTAGGGGGGAGGAATGATCTAGGTGGATCTTGGTGGCCACCCGCCTATCCCACTTGGACCCCCACAACTGTCTCTTTTAGTTTCTTAGTTTCCTTAATTGTAGCACAGTTTACTATTTTTAGCAGTTTTTCGTGTCCTAAACTTCCGGAGCCGTTTTGAGGCCCTAAACGACGGTTTTTAGCAATTTTTCAGGTCCTAAATTTCCGGAGCCATTTGAGGCCCTAAACAACCTTTTTTTGGCAATCTACCGCCAATGAGTTTCTAATAAAATTGTCTTTTCCATCATAGTCCTCGGAGAGATATTTCCAACGTGGTATCATGCGCGTCAAACAAAGATAATATGACCAAGTCACGACCCCGGGAAGTTGGTTGTCCAACTAACCCTAATGGGGCCCATAAACTATTGGTGTTACATCTCCTTGGGTTAGGGTTTTGGTTGTCTAGGGTTTTCTCTTATTGTTCAATAATAAAAAGGCCCTTGACCCTCATTTTAACATAGTTCAGAGGCATGTAGCCACCACATCTCTTCTCATAGATAAGCTACCATCATCGAACGAGTTTATTTCCATTTACGTTTGTAAGCATATTTCAGTATTTTAGATTAGTGAAATGAAGTATTATTTCTGTTGCATCTATGTATTTATGGTTATCTTTGTAATTTTTTGCGTTCCTATTTAAATCTGGATCAAGAAGGTTCTTACTCTGGATCATGTTATTGATGAAGATGAGCATGTCTTTCAATGAAAATAACTTTCCCAAACTTGTAGTTAAATTGGAAGACTTATATGACTTGAAAGATAGATTCAAAAGGACCACCAATTGCAAAACTCAGAGTTCTACCTTGAGATTTGAATTAGTTAACATAGGATCTGATCATAAGCCTCAGAACATTAATTTGGGCCTTGGAATTTCACCAGATGAAAGATCTTCTTTCATTCATTTTTTGAAAAGGTACAAGGATGTTTTTTCATGGGATTATGATGATCTGAAAACCTATGATACATCCATCATTCAACACACTATTCCTATGCTTCCAGATGTCAAGCCTATTCAACAAAATCTTAGGAAGATCCACCCTAACTTGGAAGCTCAAATTAAAACTGAACTGAACAAGCTTCTTAAATCTAAAATCATTTTTCCAGTCAGACATTCCAAGTGGGTCTCAAATATTCTGCCAATCAGAAAGAAGAATGGAGACATTCACATTTGTATTGATTTTAGGAATTTGAATAAAGCTTGTGAAAAAGATAATTTTCCTTTACCCCCAATGGAACAAATTTTACAATCTGTTGTTGGTTCTAAACTAATTTCCTTCTTAGATGGTTTTTCAGGATATAATCAAATACTTGTACATCTAGATGATAGAATAAAGACCACATTCAGGACCAAGTGGGGGACATATGCTTATCAGAAAATGCCTTTCAAACTAATTAATGCTGGAGCTACTTTCCAAAGAGCCATGGATATTTTTTTTAGAGGTTTGATTAACAAGTCAGTTGTAGTGTATCTAGATGACATTACAATTTATTCCAAACAGAGGAGTAATAATTTACAAGATTTGAAACAAATATTTGAAAGATGTAGAAAATTTGGAATCTCCTTAAATCCGCAAAACTCAATTTTTGCTCTTAACGAAGGAATTTTTTTAGGTTTTTGTTATGAAACCAACTCAAGAAAATATAGAAAAGATAGGTCAACGCCTTAGAATTCAGCCTCTTCGAGGGGGAAACCTCCTTTACATTACATAAATGAACAATTCTTGGATGATTCAAATGACAAAACCTCCTTTCTATATATAGGAGTCTAAGGAGTCACAATATAATCCAGCCGACCTAACAATAATAATATAAAGCCACAAAAATAAAAATAGAGGGATTCTATGGGGCACAGTAATAACAATATGGGGGCAATAGGGGCACCACAATATTAATAAGGGGTATAACTACAATAGTGATGGGGTAATCACTAGTATTATAGAGACCCAACATGCCCGTCTCCTTCAAAAAGGTGTTGTCCTCAACGCTTGAGTAGTTCTGGATACTTCTGCATAAAATTCTCATCCTCCCATGTGGAATCTTCAGCGGATAAGTTCTTCCACTTGATAAGATACTCTGAAATTGAAAGATTTCGTAGCTGTCGAGTTCTTGTTTCTGTGACTGCTTCCGGTTCCAATATAATTTTTCCTTCCTCGTCAAGTTCTGGCAATATTGTTTGAACTGGGAGCTTGTCGCCTATAACCTTCTTTAAACATGAAACATGGAAAACTGGGTGCAATCGAGAAGCTGTAGGAAGCTCCAATTTGTATGCCATAGTACCAATCTTTTGCAATACCTTGTACGGACCATAATACTTTGGTGATAATTTATTATCCTTCTTAGCTTGCTTGAGGGACATTTGCTTATATGGTTGTAGCTGTAGGAATACACAATCACCTACATCAAAACTTCTTTCACTGCGATGTTGATCTACCTGTTGTTTCATTCTATTCTGTGCCAACACGAGGTTATCCTTTAAGAGTTGGAGGACTTGTTGTTGATGTTCGATGTGATGTTCCACTGCCTGAACCTTAGAATTTTCTCTTAAATATGATGTGATGGATGGTGGTTGATACCCATAAAGTGCCATAAATGGGGTCATTTTTGTTGCTGTATGGAAGGAAGTGTTATACCACCATTCAGCCAGAGGCAACCATTTGACCCATTGTGTCTGTTTATCAGATACAAAGCAACGAAGATATACTTCCAAACATTTGTTTACTATCTCAGTTTTCCCATCAGATTGAGGATGATAAGATGAGCTATGAGCTAACTGAGTACCATGACAAGAAAATAATTCTGTCCAAAAATTTCCAGTGAAAATGGGATCTCTGTCACTTACAATAATCTTTGGGTTTCCATGTAGCTTTTGAATTGTTTCCATAAATGCAGTAGAAACTGTACTGGCTTTAAATGGATGTGATAATGCACAAAAGTGTGCACACTTGGTAAGTCTGTCAACTACCACCATGATGACACTATTTCCCTCAAACTTGGGAAAACCTGTGATAAAATCCATTGAAACCTCCTCCCAACGTTGGCTTGGAATGGATAAAGGTTGTAATAGACCCGCTGTCTTAATTGTTTCAACTTTATTTTGTTGGCAAACCAAACATTCCGCCACAAACTTTTGAATATATGATTTAAGGCCATCCCAAAAAAATTCCTTCTTAACCCTGTGGTAAGTTTTTAAAAATCCTGAGTGCCATCCTAAGGGAGAAGTGTGCAATTCCATAAGAATCTTTTGTTTTAGCTAGGAATTCTTACAGAGGTATAAGCGATATTTGTACCATAACAAATCATTTTTCCAGCTAAATGTATCAGACGTACTGGAATCTTGTTGTAACTTTCGAATAAGTTCCCACACTTCTTCCTCATTCTTCCATTCCTCCCTTGCTTCGTTTATCCAATCTGGTTGGATAACAGAAATGGCGCACAAAAATGCTTCCACATCCTCATCCTTTCTTGAGAGTGCATCTGCCACCACATTTTGCTTCCCTTTTTTGTAGATGATTTCAAAGTCATAACCCAACATCTTTGTGACCCACTTTTGTTGCTCTTCAGAGGATAATCTTTGTTGTAAAAAACATTTAAGGCTATCAGGATCTGTTTTTACCTTGAAGTGTCTACTCATTAGGTAGGGTCGCCATTTCTTAAGTGCATGGAGTATTGCCAAAATTTCCTTCTCATAAATAGCTTTGCTTAAAAACTTTCCCTTGATTGGACGACTTTCAAAAGCAATGGGTCTTTCATCTTGCATTAGAACAGCACCAATTCCATTTCCTGAAGCATCACATTCCACAATAAAGGTTTTTGTGAAGTCCGGTGTAGCTAAGACTGGTGCTTGGCACATTGCCTCTTTAAGATGTTCAAAGGCCTTTGTTGCTTCCGAAGTCCATGAAAATGCATCTTTCTTCAATAATGTTGTTAGAGGTGCTGCTATTCTCCCATAATTCTTAACAAACTTGTGATAATACCCTGTCAACCCAAGAAATCCTTGCAAATGCTTTATGGATGTGGGGATTTTCCATTCCTTAATGGCTTTAATTTTGCTAGGGTCTACCTTAACTCCTTCATGAGATACAATATGACCCAAATATTCCACCTCCTGGACTCCAAAGAAACATTTGGATCTTTTTGCATATAATTGTTTCTCCTTCAATAGTTGTAGCACCCTGTCAACATGTTCAACATGATCCTTCCAAGACTTGTTGTAGATTAGTATATCATCAAAAAATACTAACACAAATTTTCTAAGGAATGGTTTGAAAATTGAATTCATCAAACCTTGAAATGTTGAAGGTGCATTGGTAAGGCCAAAAGGCATGACCAAAAATTCATAATGACCCTCATGAGTTCTAAATGTTGTTTTCGGGATGTCTTCAGTCTTCATTCTGATTTGATGATATCCTGAACGAAGATCCAACTTGGTGAAGTAAATTGATCCATGCAATTCATCCAGTAATTCATCAATGACAGGAATGGGGAACTTATCTTTAATAGTGAGCTTGTTGAGCTCCCTATAATCCGGACACATGCACCATGATCCATCCTTCTTGTGCACCAATACTACTAGAGCAGAGAAAGAACTTTGACTCGGTTGAATTATACCAGCCTCTAGCATTTCTGCAACCATACGTTCAATTTCACTCTTTTGGACATAGGGATATCTGTACGGCCTGATGTTTGGAGGAACACTTCCTGGAATCAGATGAATAGCATGATCATGATCACACCTAGGTGGGAGACCTTTGGGAGTCTCAAATACCTTGGAATGATTGTCCAAGACTTTTTGGAGATCTGGAGAAATAGATGATTCCGATGTGGAAACATCTAGCGAGCATAATTGTGCAATTACACCTCTTTGCTCCTTTTTTAGAAGCTTTGTCATACTATTAGAACTGATTATCTTTCCTGGTTTCCCTGCAATACCCCTTAATTCAACTTCCTTTCCTTCCGTAGAAAATTTGATGAAAAGTTCTTGAAAATTAAAAGCTATTGTACCCAGGGATTGTAGCCATTGGACTCCTAGTACAACATCAACACCTCCCATTGGAATGGAAAGCATTAGGCTAGTCAATACATATTCTCCCATGGATAGCTTGATATTATGGCACTTTCCAGAGCAATTTATTGTTCCTCCATTTGCAATCATCACTTGACACTCTAGTGCTGGATATAGGAAGCAATTCAATTCTTTTGCTACCTTACAATGAATAAAATTGTGGGTACTTCCTGAATCAATCAACATTATTACCTTTTTCTTCTTGATTTGTCCTTCTATATTGATGGTTTGAGGAGTGGTAATTCCCGCCAATGCATTACAAGATATGGTCGGATTTATTTGTTCTTCATCTAGGCTTTTTTCCTGGAGTATATCCTCTTCTTTTGACCTTTCTTGCTCCTTTTCTTCTTCCTCTTCACAATCTATGTAGAATAATTTCTTCTCAGCACACTTATGACCTTTAGTGTATTTGCTATCACAACTGTAACAAAGCCCTTTTGCTCTTTTTTCTTCCAATTGTTGTGGTGTCAACCTTATAGGTTGTGGAAGACTAGGGGCAACAACACTTCCGTCTTTATAGTTGTGAGTGGTATGCTTCCTGGTTGCCATAATTTTTCTTTCCATTTTTCTTGCTAACCTGAATGCCTTCTCTAATGAATCAGGTTCCCAAAGGCGAACATCATGTTGGATATTATCCTTTAAAGACCCTATGAACACATCAATCCTATGCTCCTCTGGAATATCTTTTACCCTTATGTTCAATTTTTGGAACTCCTCAATGTGCTCCATTATTGAACCCTTTTGTTTGAGACTTATCAATTGGCTAAAAAAAGTGTTTCTTTTTGTCTCTTCATAATGTGCTATCAATTCTTCCGTAAAAATTGCCCAAGTGATAAATGGTTTACGAGAGAAAAGCCATTGATACCATACAAACTGATTTGGTTCCAAATATAAAGTTTCCATATGTACCTTTTGTGTGTTTTGCACATTATTGAGATCGAAGAATTGCTCCATCTGTAATATCCATGTGGCAGGATCCTTGCTATCAAACTTCCTCCTATCGATTTTTGGAATATGGTGAGTCTTTGATCCAAAATTAGCGTCTACGGAATCATGATTAACATTTCTTTTGTTCTCATCATGAGTTTCCTTTAGTACCCTTTCACCCTTAGGGACCATTTCTTGTAGCAACTTATTCATATTTATCTTCAATTCGTCCATGTCTATCTTCAAATCTATCTTCAAATCATCCATCTTAGCTTCCACGTCAATCATCTTAGCTTCTACACCTTTCTTTAAACAGTCCATCTTAGCTTCTACACCTTTCTTTAAACCATCCATCTTAGCTTCTACATCTTTCTTTAAACCATCCATCTTAGATTCTGTTCCTTTTTGTGCAAGGGACAGTTGTTGCACTTGGTCTTGTAATTTTGATATATCATGTTGCATTTCTTCCTCTTCTTCATGAGTCATGCTACAGATTTCAGGTTCCTCACTAGGTGTTTGCGTTTTCTTTCCTCAGGGCATCAATTACTGATAATAATTCTCTACTATGCCCTTTGAATTCCTTCAAAATAAATTTTCAAACCAAGCTTAAGCAAAAATTTAAGAAAATCTACACACCTTTTTTTCACTTTGTAGGGGCTCGATATTTCCTCTGATATATCTCTATACTTCCCAATCATCTAGTTCTGAATTTGTGACCTGTAGTAGCCCTCTGTGTCCTCTTTCCAATGCCACAATTCTGACCCAAATTGGATTCTCCAAGGAAGAGTTATGTGAAATCTCCCACAGTGACTTGCTTATAGACTAGTTCAATAGGGCGAACTTGTACGACGTTCCACGAGTCACTGTTTCGACCCTTGGATCTGAAACATGCATACAAGAAACTAAAATCTGTCCTCTTTCTGTACCTTCTTACGAAATTTCAATCTGATCCTCAGAGAGAAAGTTATGACGATTTTCCCTAGGTCACCTGTTTTGAATGTAATTCAGGAGTCTGCAAAAATACCAACTTCCTCAGATCATATCTCTGCAAATATCATGCGAAAAGCTCTGAAATTTGGATACATGGTTCAGCGCGATTTCTTCTCAAATGGGTTTTTTTTGCAACTTCTTAAACGTCACAGAAAAAAGGTTATAGTTAAAATTCCATGATGACCTGTTTGGAGCAGCGAAACCCTAGAATCCAAAGCTCTGATTCCAAATGTTATTAAACCAGCTAGAGAAAATATAAAAAAGATAGGTCAACGCCTTAGAATTCAACCTCTTTTAGGGGGCAACCTCCTTTACATTACATAAATGAACGATTCTTGGATGATTCAAATGACAAAACCTCCTTTCTATATATAGGAGTCTAAGGAGTCACAATATAATCCAGCCGACCTAACAATAATAATATAAAGCCACAAAAATAAAAATAGAGGGATTCTATGGGGCATAGTAATAACAATATGGGGCAATAGGGGCACCACAATATTAATAAGGGGTATAACTACAATAGTAATGGGGTAATCACTAGTATTATAGGGACCCAACAGTTTTATTGTCTCTAAAGAAGTAATATGCATAGACCAAGATAGAATCAAGGCAATATCTGAAATTCCCTTGCCACATAACAAAAAATTGATGCAATCCTTCCTTGGGCAAATTAATTTTGTCAAAAGGTTTGTCCCTGATTTCTATCAAATTGTACTCCCCTTACAAGTTATGATTAAGAAGAATTTGATTTTCAAGTGGGGACTGATAGAAAGAAAAGAATTTGAGGTACAAACAATCATTGATTCCCCTTCATTATAAACACCTAATTTTACCAAACATTTTTTTCTTTATACTTTTTCTTCCCAACAATCCTACAAAATAGTCTTGAGTCAATATAATGAACAAAAAATTGAGGCTCCAATTTCATTCTTTAGTTCCAATCTACAGGGAGCTGAGATTAATTATTTAGAGGTTGAGAAGCAAGCCTTTGCAATATTTAAGTCCATAAAACATTTCAAGCCTTTCCTCCTGAAGACACACACAAAAGTAATTGTTCCTTTCCCTATTGTTAGGCAATTACTTATCCAGAAAGAATTAGGAGAGAAAAGAGAAAATTGGGTTACTGCCCTGCAAGAATATGACCTAGATATCAAACCAACTAAAATTATTAGAGGTCAAGGTTTTTGTAGATTGATTACTGGAGCTTATGAAAACTCGACTAATGAAGATTTAGGTAATAATGTTCAAATCATAGAGGTATGTCCCATTGACACTGAATCCCAATATGTTGATCTTATTTTTTATTTAAAAAATGGTTATGCTCCATTGGAACTCAATTACAAGAAGAAAAGAGCTTTCAGACTTAAGGCTAATCAATATTAGCTTGTCAATGATGTCTTATTTAAAAGAAATTATGATTCTGTTTTGTTAAGATGTCTAGAAAAGTATGAAGTTGAAAAGGTCTTGCAGGAGCTACATGATGGACCAACTGGAGGACACTATGGTGGAGACACCACTTCTCATAAAATTCTGCATGCTGGATGTTATTGGCTGAACTTATTCAGGGACACTGATAGTTATGTCAGAAAGTGTAAAGTCTGCCAGACTGCTTCAGGAAGACAAAAGAAACCAACCTTACCTTTACAGCCAGTTAACATTGATAAACCCTTTGAACAATGGGGACTGGACATAATAGGTGAGATTGTTCCTAACTCTTCCAAGCAGCATAAATACATCTTGACTGCTACTGATTATTTCACCAAGTGGGTGGAAGAAATACCCTTGAAGGTGGCCAATTTTGAGAACATTATTGAATTTATTGATCAATTTATTGTTACCAGGTTTGGTCTTCCTTATGCACTTATTTTTGATAATGCATCTTATTTTTCGGGAAACACAATTATTGAATTTTCTCTTAGAAGAGGTTTTAAACTGAAGTATTCTGCAAATTATTATCCACAAGGAAACAACTTAGTAGAGTCTACTAACAAAAACCTCATTAGAATAATCAAACGAACCGTTGACCAAAATCAAAGAAATTGGCATAAAACTCTTGTTTTTTCATTATGGGCTGACAGAATCACTTAGAAGGTCTCTATAGGCACTTCTCCTTTCCAATTAGTGTATGGTAAAGAAGTTATTCTACCACCTAATCTAGCTATTCCATCACTAGCCCTAGTGCAGTCCATTGAAGAAAAACCTTCCTCTGCTTTACAATTAAGAATGTCCCAAATCCTTAAGCTAGAGGAAGAAAGAGATAAAGCTAGACAAGTCCATGCCCATCATCAACAATTGGTTAAGTCTTCATTTGATGCAAGTTCAGTTGATAACAAAATTTTTGAAGTTGGCGATCTAGTTCTGAAATGGGATAAAGCCCATGAGGAGAAAGGAAAACATTCAAAGTTCCAAAGACTATGGCTAGGCCCATTTTAGATTGTTCAAAAACTAGGCCCATCAACCTTTATTCTCCGATATCTACAGCGAAAGAGGGATGCTCTTCCCATTAATGGGCTATTTTTGAAGAAATATTTTTCTTAAGGAACCTTATCCTTCTGTAAATATGTAAATAATCACATGTGCAACCTGTGTCTTTAGCTATAGTAGTGTTAGGTAATACACTTTTGTCTTAATATTAGGGTCTCTCATCATTAACATGAAATTTGATTGATTAAATGAGAGACCTTAGAAAGCAAATTTTAACATTGAAGTTTAGTATTGCATCTATTCTAAAGCTCTGAAATCTTTATATCCATTAAATTGTGAGTGTTTCATATCTTGAAAACTTTATAAAATCTAGTTATCCCATGATTGATCATGCAACAGGTTTTCTTTAAAAAAGTAAAGGTTATTGTGAAGTTTTAACATATTTTGACTTCAATTGTCATCCATTACTCTTAAGGAGTGAATATGCCTTCCCATCCACTTAAAAAAAAAAAAAAATAGAGTGTAATTTAAAAATATATAAAACTTGAAAGATAAGAGGTCTCATCATGAGCCGACTTACCATGATCATGGGAAACCAATGATACTGACATTATCAACACTGGCCACCAAACTAGGATAATGGCTTATGATTATATAACCATAAGACAAGAGGTCTCATCATGAGTTGGCTTGTTCAATATCATTATAACTTGTGAATGACATTGTCATAATCTAGTTACCAAGCCAGGACAATGGTTTTCAAGCAAACTTTAAAGCAAAATTTTAAAGAAAATATTAAAAAAAAAAACCTAAGAGTTTTGCTATAAGTGGATGGGATACTGGTATATATATGGTTAAATGGTAACCATATCAAGGCTATGAATGACTGCTGGAAGCAGTGGCTTTACCAGTGACAAATAGGTATATCCTAAAAACTAAGCTTCTATAGTTCTATTGTAGCGATTGCAACACCCTCCAAAATTTTGGCCTGCACCCAAATTTCAGAGCCTTCCTTGGTTTTTCCCCTTGATGGTTGTAAACACTCAGTCTCATCCCATGAGATCTTGTTGAGTCTTCACACCCTTTTTGCTTGATCAACCACCGGTCGTCTTTTGGCATGTTGATCATTATGTCATGCTTGCGAGTTTGTTCTGGCATTTTTGAAGGTTGTCTTTGTGTGCATGATTTTTTTTCACTTTGTCAACATCAGTCACACTTGCACACAAAGTTGTAAGCACTGTCACGCAAGTGTCATCACGGTCGTTCGAAGACATATCTCAACTGTCACACTTGTCACTCTTAACCTTTGAGTTAGTCTCACTGAGAACATGTTTGTCTTGTTGGTTTGAGGTGTCTTGTCATCGAGTCGTGCTAAGTGTGTGATCACATTGTCATGTATGCACAAGTACATTTAATTTCACACTTAGTAATTTTCCTGAAAATATGTCGACCAGGCAACCCTACGTCAACTAAACCCGAACTAAGTAACCTCGCACTGCTGCCCATAACTACACAGAGCTCGAGGCTATCCTCCGGGCATCCTGCACTGCACATTTTTGGAGATGAGCTAGTTGACTTGTCTCCCAAAACTGTGCAGAAGTTGTCCAAGAACCCGATCCAGTTTATGCTTCTCGCAAGATCTCCCATCAAGCCTCCCGCTGGTCAACTGGAAAAATTGACTTGAGATGTGACCCATGGCTGTACTAATCTCCAAATCTACGCAGAACTTGTCCATCCTGAGTGCCTTGCACTGCCTGCAGAATCTGCACAGACATGTGGGGAAGGCCTATGCTACCTATCACTGCATTGTCCCGGAAAATTGCACAAATCTGCCAGGCATGCTTCTCTGCTGGCCTACTCTACAATCAGTCGAGGAATTGCACAGAGTTTTCTGTGACCTGCCATTCTGCCCCACTTTGAAATCACCCCAGAAACTGCGCAAATCTAAGGTAGGCTTCCCTATTGGCTTGCTCTTCTCTCACTTAGAAAAATGCGCAGATCTGGCTATCACCAACCCTTCTTTCCCACTCTGCAATCAACTAAGAAATTGCGCAGTTATGTCTGGGTTCAAACTATCTCCTAGGATTCAGCAATTTTGACCAGCAGCTCCTACAACCTGAACTTTTCCTCCTCTCTAAATCTGCATAGATTTTTTTGCCAATGCCTCCTGTTGCCTGCACTGTCTTCCCCGAAGAAACTGTGCAGATCCTAGCTGGATGACCTACCTAGTGGTCCCCTTGAAAATTGCACAGATTGGCCCAGTAGTTCCCCAACACCTTTTTTGGCCTTCCTCCCGGAAACTGCATAATTATGCCTCCTAGTTGGGCTTTTCCCCACAACTGTCACTATTGTCTCGGATTGCACAAATCTGCCTCCCAGTGACATCTTCATAGCTTTTCTCGATAGTGCTTCGGAGCCTTGTATCCTGGGCTATGTTGTGCTCTACGCATTTTTAGTGCCTTGTCCCTCTCTTGGTCACCTGCTCCAAAACAGAAAACAATGCATCATGTTAGACTAGGACATTTTTGGATTTTATGTCATCTCATCATGAGTGATTGCAGGAACAGTTAAGTCAATGAAACATGGCACGATTAAGAACGAGATGGAAAAGGAGCACATGCTAAAAGACTTGCTCGTAGTCGAATGAACGCATGAAGCACATCAAGGAGCGAGAAAAAGGGACACATATACATGCACCATCAAGCAAATACAAAGACTATCGAAGAACCCATGCACTTTGCCATGTGGAGGTGAAGACATGTTAGACCGAGAGCATACCATCACTCAGCAACACAACAACTTGACATAGACAACACAGTCAACGAGTACATGGTAGCAGTGTCATGTTGAGTTGTGTCGTGAGTTGTCTCGATCACATCACTACCATGGGCCATACTTGTTGTAATTAATGTAATGTAAAGTGAAAGTCCAAGAGACCCACATATGAATTTGAAGAGTCATGTAAAGTCGAAAAGTCATAAGAATTCAAATAGTCATGAAGGAAGTCGAAGAGTCACAAGGGTCAGTTATACCCCCTTGGCTATATATGCCCCCTCATTATATGAGCAAAGGACTTTACACCTTGGCTCCTCCCACATAGCCTTGACAGTCTGTAGTCTGTTCTTTGAGGAGCGAGGAGTGGCTCCAATGTCCCACTACTAGGACCAGTGATGATGGTGTACAGACACGTCTTGGATCTTTTGCTTAATTCAAAAGCCTGTCTCAGGCCAGCACGTTTCCACACATGTTTTGTATTCGTTTATAAGACTATTCTTTAAACATTTGTAATGCATGTTTGATTGACCTATACTAAGATAGTTGAACTACTTCAGTTATTTTAGTACTCATATTGTTGAAGATGTGTTGTATTGTTTATCACTGTTGTCCCATCTGTGTGGACTACTCCGCCGGAAATTAGACAGACCATATTTGTGTTTTCTTGGTTTTAACGACTGTCACCCCCATGTGGACTATTTCATTGGATGGTGTACGTGTTTTCCTTTGAAATTTGGTTTTCACGACTGTCGCATCCACTGTGGACTATTCCATTAGATGCTGGACAAACCCTTGTTGTTGTTCACGTGTGTTTCTTCCTGGGTTGGGACTATTCCCTCTCATCAAGAGGCTCACTTTACTTCCCCCTTTTGACAGTAAGAGAACCCAAACACAGAGTTACATTAAGCACTCACCAGGCACACTCACCTCACTTTCTTGAAGTTACAAGCATAACACTCTCATGTGTTGAAAAGCAAGAGCTAAGGAAAATCTCTAAGATAATGGCAACTAGGCCATCATACCATATGGGACTCCTACACCAAACAGTGTGAGGTCTAGTTGGGACTTCATACTGTGGAGATCCCATGAGTGTAGGTGGGCCCAACACCATCAACATTTCTGTCACTACAAGGAGGGCCACCATTTGTTTATGGCTGAATATCCTCTCAACCCCACATATCCATCATCTGGTCAAGGCAGTAACATGAACTCCCTCTCTCCCATGCGCAACTCTGAAGTTGGTTACTCCTCACCTCCCAGACCCAAACAAGAAATTTCATATCATCACCTTCACTTTGTCTGTCCCATCACTCGTTAGTTTTCCAAAGTTGTTGGACTGATTCCAGGAGTATACAACCTTCCCTCTTTGAGGAGGAAGCAAAAGACTACACCCACAAGAGTGGTAGTCTCGTCTATTGAAGAAGTAATTCTCACGATTCTTGAAGAGCTGGCAAAAGTTGTTGAGAACGAAGAGGAAGCTCCTATTTTCCTACAAGGAGAAGAAGTTAACAACACATTCTTAGGCTCAGGTTCTAGCGGAGGAAGCGAAGGGAAAGGCAATGGAGGAGGCGGGGACGAACCAACAGATTCGAAGGTTGAACCATCTAATTTAGAAGAAGAGGAGGGGTCCAAAGAAGAAGAGAATATGGCTAATCAAAATATTGAATGGATGACACAAGGCCCATTGGAACTCCATGTTTTCTTGCACAAGATGCCAAGGCATGAAGAGAAGATGTTAACGAAGTATTACCCTGATAGAGCAGTGAAGGCAGAAGGCCATATAGACACGTTCTACCTACATCTGTAGATAGTCGAGGTACGTTACAATGATGTTGCATGTAGGTTGTTTCCATGTACCTTGGATGACAGAGCAATTGTATGGTACCACAAAATTCCTGTCAACTCCATTCAGATTTGGGGGATGTTCAAGATAATTTTCCTTGAGAAATTTTTTGATGACAAAACCCCTGCCATGTTGTTGAAAGAATTGGGTAGTCTTAAGACAGAGCTGAAAGAGAAAGTGAAATATTTTAACCAAAGGTTTAACAGTATCCTGAACAATTTCACTACAAAAAATAAACCTTGTGACTCTATCACAATTGAATACTACACGTCTACACTGCCGACCAACATTGCGCAATTCATCAAGTGAGCTACGAAACCAACACTTTCCGAAAATTTCCAAGAAGTAATTTATGTGGAGAAATACCTACGTGTGTTTTGAGTCATTGTATATGATGAACCAACGAAGGACTCCAAAGACGTGGGAAGGAGGTCCCAGACTACTGTGAGTAGGGTAAAGGAAAATGAACAAGTGAAATTGAGACCCTTACTTGTCTCCTTAATTCCTTGACAATTGAAGTAGCAGAACTCAAGCAACAGAAAACCAAGACAGGAGTGAGAAGCAGACCTTCCATTTTCACGTGCAGGAAGAATGTGACATCAGTTAGTAGCAGTAGTCACCCAGCTAAATCTGCACAGAGTTCAATTTTTTTTTTCCAAACAAACCTGATTTCGAAGGACAACTTCTGTGAGTTCCACCAAGTACGACATTCAGAGAAGACCTGTGCAGATTGGAACCAAGTTATGGGCTTCGTGGCTTCAAGGATGAATGATCATTTTAACGTGGTGAGCAGGTTCAGCTGGAAGATGAAGATGATGAAGAAGATACTACATATGATGAAGCTCCAAGTTCTGGGCACATGGTTAACATGTATCAATGTCTAAACGTTGTCCCAGAAGAAAACAACCACCGAGAAGGAGCCCCCAAAACAGAACGGTCGATATAACTTGAGAAGTCAAGGGGCTACTACTGTGATTGAGATACCAAAAGAGAAGTTCAAGCAAATGATCAGAAAAGTTGATCCACCAGCATCCTCAACACAAAAAACACAAAGCAAGTCCGGGAAGATAGCTACAATGAAAGATACGTCCATGAGCAGTTCACTTCAAAACACTCCACCGGACAGTACAAACACAAGTCTTCCCCCAGAAAACTCAGTGAGTCTTCCCGCTTTGGATTACAATACTCTTGAAGACATGAATAAGACTCGTGCGAACATCTCTATGTACGAGCTTACCAAACTCACGAGTCAGCGGGATATTATTTTGCGCACACTGGGGCAAACCTCCATAGATAATGTTGCCTCTTCCAGCAATGGACTAAGTAAGTCTCCCGGATCACTCACATCTATACTCAACATGCTTCTCATGGAAGAAGCAAACTCGCTCTGCCCACCATTTTTGTTATCATTCGAAATATTCAACTTCAATGTCCACAACTGTTTGGTTGACTCTCGTGCATCATTTAATGTCATGCCACCTTCCAATGCTAAATAGATCAATGCACAATGGAGTAGTACAACCACTCATATCATCCAACTTGACTGAACATGTGTACCAGCCATTGGTGAACTCCGGGATGTGATCATTTGGTTATCGTCCGACAGACGAGTTCACTAGTGCATCAACATTGTGATCGTGGACATCTCGGAAGAATATGGCTTACTGCTCAGCAGAGATTGGTCCAACAAGTTGCAAGGATATTTTGCTACAGACTGGTCACACTTATGGCTTCTGTACCAGGGCAGAAACAATGAGATTTGAGTGTTATTTGAGAGGTATATGAAACCCAACGTTACTCCCTTGGACGGTTAGAATGAACTGTTGGCTTTCGTAGAACTTTTGTTCGACAATTGATTTCTGGAAACGCAAATGGGGTGCTATCTTGCACAGCCAAGCCCCACCCCACCATATACACACTTGGGTCTCCTTCCTTTCCCAACCGGTGAAAATGAAACTTGCACAGTACTTTGTAACAGTAGTAGTAGTAGTAATGTTAGCAGTACTAGCACGATAAGTGGTCCTTGTACAAATGACTTGTGGACCTTGTATTTGTATGGATCCAAAACACAGTATGTCTCTGGAGCTGGGTGTGCTTTGATCAGACCAAGGAAAAGAAAACATTTAGTCTCAAGCTGCTTGGAGTTTGAGTGCACAAACAACACTGATGAATATGAAGCACTCATCTTGGGTTTACAAAAATCTCTCAACCTCAATGTTTCTATGCAAAAATGGTAGGTGATTCAGATATTGTGGTATGGAAGGTATGTAACACCATACACTGTGTATCATCTCATCTTAAGAGCTACCATCAAGAAGTGTGGTGGCTTATTTCTAATTTCCAAGCTTTTAATATCATATATGTACCAAGAATGAACAATGTAGCTGCAGATACTCTGACAAATGCAGCTGCTAGGATGACACTGCTTAGGGATAGATTATTGTTGAAATTTTGTATAAGCCATCTATCCCTGAAAACATCACTAAAAAATGGAAAGAAAGCTCATCTAGAGGTGCGCGCTGAAGTCTGGTGTATAGAATGCAAGGATAAGGGGCATGATAAGGATCATTCCTGTTTATCAGACTTACCTGATTGGAGGAGGTCTTGTGCCTCTAAAGCCTCAAAATACACGGGTCCGAGCACAGGAGTACCATTATGGTGCGCTATCTTCCAGATAGTTGGGAAGCATGTAACCAATAATTGTCATCTCTTGAAAATTTTGTTCAGACACCACAACAATTGTTTTGTACCTTCTGTATCGGTTGGACACAGTGAACGAAATTGTCAAAGTTATGGATTGATGATGGAAAGGACCCCTACCTAAGGAATGCATGTGGAAAATTGGCCTCAAGATCAGGGCGTGGGTGCAACGTGCGAGGGATTCCAAGGTCGTGGAAGAGGAAGAGGAGGAGGGTCTAGCAGAGGTCGTGGACAAGTTATTTGTTATAAATGCGGTGAAGTTGGACATTTTGCGCGCAACTGTCGGGACCCAACGCATCCATCTTGTCAATATTGCAGACAATTCGATCATGTCATATAAGATTACCTGGTGTTGATTTCCAAGATGCAAGAGAAAAAGACACAACATCCTACGCAGAATATCCAGATAATGAGGGCAGAGCCTCGTGAAGAGGATCATAGCAACAATATCGTAACGCGTAGTGGTATGGCCATAGGAGAAGATAAGGGAAAGTAGCTAGAAACTGAAGGATGGGTGCGTAAGAATGCTAAAAAGGAAGTTGAGTTTGACCTCAACCAAGCTAAAGAAACTTTTATGGAGGCCAAGAAGAATTTTGTTGAAGCTTCTATGTTTGGTAGTCAAGAGAAATCAGTTGGGAATAGTGAAGTGAAAGATGTGGATCCTTCGTTGTTAGCCACTTTTCTCAAAACTTGTATGAAGTTGTTGAGGGATCAGAAGGTGGTAGAAGGGCTCCAGGAGATGATTGACAATTGTACGAGAAAAAATAAGATTCCTTCAGAACAACGTGCTGTGAGGAAACTAGGTAAACATAAGAAGCGGACCGGGTGTGAGATGAGGTTAATCGTGTAGATCAGGGAGTATGAAATGGACCAAGTCATCCTGGATTTGGGTTCTGATGCAAATGTACTACCTAAGAAGACATGGGAAAGGATGGGAAGACCTGCACTACAATGGTCTCCTATACAGCTACACATGGCCAATCAACAAAAGATCATTCCTATGGGGTGCTTGTATGGGGTAACAATGGACATTGAAGGAGCGAGTGCATTGGCTGACTTTGAGGTAATTGAAATAGTGGATGAAAACAATCCTTACCTTGCGCTACTAGGAATTGATTGGGCCTTCGACATGGATGCGGTGATTAATATGAAGAAGTGAAGGATGAAATTTGAGAAGAAGGTGCTTAGGGTTATTGTGCCACTGCACCCTATAGGAGTGTGCTACACTGAACCGGTCCATGATTATGTGGAAGACGATGATCTAGATCAGATATACAAGATAACTGCGTGAGATGAAGATTGGATCAATCCCACTATAGATGGGTGGATCACGTGGGATAGAGATAGCTCTTGTACCTCAGACTTAGATGAAGAGTTCGAACACTGGCAGAATCAGTTGGACGAAGTATCTACACTACGTTGCAATATGATGACAAAATCATTGTGGTGCGTATCTACGGAGGTAAGAAATCTCCCTAATTATGATGGTTTGAATGATGTTAATATCTTTTTGGATGAGTTTGAAAGGGAAGTGACTGAGGAACATCGATTCCAAGCACTTGAATTGGCATTGTGCGCAACGCCTGCCTGTTAGTGGGGTACGCATAAGGAAATCTTCGCTGACTGGAGGGAATACAAGCAGATGATGAAGCTGAGGTTCAGATATGCTAATACCCAGATGAATGAGAAATATAGTGGAAAGGATGATCCGCATGAGCACTTGGCACGGTGTACTAAAGCTTGGGGAGAAGAGCCACAACCGGAATGGGTACATATCTTCTGTCATACCCTCGATACTATGCCAATGAATGGTACTTGGAAAACGAGGTACGCCATGGGACGAACGAATGGGACATCTTGAGGGAGAGCTTCTTATTAACTTTTAGCTTTGAGGATGGATTCGAATGCATTGATGAATCACTCTAGGAAATTAAGGCCACTATATTTAGAACACCTAAAGAGCTAGTAGAATGGGTTCAATCAGACTGTAGTACACAGCTATGCCATGCACTAGAATGCTAAAATGTGGCTGCAAAAGAAGAAGAAAATCATCCGCGAAAAATGAATATTTTGGAGACTGAGGGACAGCGTGAGGTTAAAGGACCTAAAGCAAAGAACCCTGATATGTTATAACCTTTGAAGACCAGGCAAGTAAACATTGGATCTGATGCACAACTTAAGTTTGCAAAGATAGGAGATTATTGGGATGAAGATACAGTTGATAAATTTGCGGAGCTATTGAGTGAATACCACGACTTGTTTCCTACCAAGTTCTTGGACCTAAAGGGACTAATAGGGGATATGGGAGTGATGAAGATAAATTTAAATCTTGATGTGAAGCTCATGAAATAGAGACCTTACCGACTGAATCCCAAGTATACAGAAAGGTGCACAAAGACTTAGACCAAAACGCTGGAACAAGGAATTATTGAGCCATTAGAAGAATTTGATTGGGTGAGCCTTGTGGTAGTTCAAGAGAAGAAGCAACATACTGAAATCAGAATATGTGTAGACCTGAGGAAGCTCAATGACGCATGCGTTCATGAACCATTTCCAACACCATTTACGGACGAAGTTTTGGATAATGTTTCAGGGTAGGAAGCTTATTCATTTATTGATGGGTTCTCATGGTACCATCAGATTAAGATCGCGCCAGAGGATCGTAGCAAGACGACCTTCGAGATGGAGTGGGGATTCTTCCAATACACAATGATGTCATTCAGACTGAAGAATGTGCTCGCGATATCTTCAAGAGTTGTAATTGCAACATTCAAAGAATTCATCCATAAATTCTTAGAAGTGTATTTTGATTACTGGACTGTGTTTGGGTTGGAAAAATGCCATGTTGCAAGTTTGCACCTTATGTTGGATACATGTCATAGATACCAAATTGCTCTAAATTTTAAGAAGTGAATCTTTTGTGTGCCTTATGGGATATTGTTAGGTCATGTGGTCTGTTGTCACCTTCTGAAAAGAGAGTTCCAGTTGTACAAAGAGGGAAAAATAACAGAGATGTTTGGAGCTATACTCCAAGCCATAGAAGCACTCAAAGATAAATTAGACACCATCCAATGGATAATGCTTGGAACTAGCTTTCCAATGGTATATGGAACTCCCCAAATGGACTCCAGAATCAAAAGTTAGAGCAGGTTGAAAGTTACCCTTGAAAATTAGAAAGAAAAGGAAAATGTTTAAGTTTAATCCTGGATCTCGCAAATCAGAGTTTTCTAAAGTAGAAGCAGGGGAGTGCATCGGTAATTAGAAATCAACAATCACCAATATCGACTTATCACAGATCTGAGGTCTGTGAGCTATTGCAAATCGGTGGATTAGGTGATGAGGCAATCCGCGCTTTGCGTACCCAAGGTCCGATAGTGCATATCGACATATCAGTGATCGGGGGTCCATGGCACATGTCATATCAGTGCATCACAGGTCAGATGTCTGACATATCGGAGGTCTTGTATTGGCGGGATGAAATGGCGGGTCAGAAAACATGGAAAATGGGTCAAGCAGCATGGAAAATCGAAGGTTACAACAACCCCGGATATCGGTGATCACAAATATCTTAGGTTCTAGTGACATAGCATGTTGACAATCGCAATAGTGCAAGATCGACGCATTGCAATCGATGATAAAACAAAAGACGCCCTTCCAAAGTTTCAATTGCGATTAAAAGTGATGGGATTTAAGACGATAGTACAAATCACCTGGAAAGGGTCAAAACATCTAACAAAGGAAATCAACACGAAACCAAGGGCAGGCAAGCCCTTTTCTCTTTCCTCCAGGAGGCCACGTGGCAGAATATTATTGGATTGGGTAAAGACACTATGGCGTGGACATCACCATGATGTGGTAGTACAGAGGACACGTGGCATGCAGATCTGGCATTTTCAAGGGTCCAAAGAGGGCATTTTCAGGTGACACGTGTCACCACTCAAGAAGTGTCACGTGGCAGAAGATGATGTCACATTAGAGATCATAAATCAGCGTTTTCAGGTTGAGGCATGTTATTACATTAGGGTTAAAACCCCAATTGCGATCCATCAAGAAAGGACCTCCGATAAATGGGCTAGCCAGTGGTCACAGGGAGAGAAAAGAACTAAGAGCTAAGAAAAATAGACGACCCCACATATCGATGATCGCAAGTATCAAAGGGTGAAAACAAACACAATGTTATGAAACCACAGATTGTGATAGCCCAGGTGGGCCCAATCATCATTTGGCAGTCGCAAGTGTCAAAGGGAGAAAAACAAAAGCGATGTTATCAAATCACCGATTATGGTATCCTGGGTGGGCCCAATCGGCGTTCGACGGTCACTTGCTATAGAGGGTGCAAACCCTCCCTTATCCTTTTTCCATGTGGTCCAGACCACATCACACATCAAAGATTGCAATGTTGGGGAGGAGTCACCAAAGGTGAACATCAGAAATCACCAATATGTGGGATTCCACGTAACAAAGAAAAAAGACCCCCAGAAGGGAGTCTAAAGGCCCTAGCGTCCGAGGACTAAGCACTTGGTCATAGCCTCCGGTCACATGAAGAAAAAGGAGTTAAAGTGGATCAAAATGCCCTGTCCCATAAGGACTTTTAATGGGAAATCCTGATGCGATAGCTCTGCGATAAAGTAATGCAAAAATTTAAAGGCATGGTGGGTTGGCAGCTGAGGCATTTAAGAAAGGAGATGCAACATTCAAAATTGGCATGGGATGACCTAGTAAGGCCCCTTGTGACATGAAACTAGGGGTGACACTAATAGAGTAAATGAAAAAATTGAAGATTATGAGGACTTGATGATCCATCATGGTGCTCCATGCAGAGGGAAGACGAAGTACCGCCCAGACGACGTCTGCTTCTGTACTATGGCATTAAACTGGTAGTCAACCGCTCCTAGTTCTGGAGAATGAATGATTCAAGAAGTAAAGGTAGAAGTGACGAGACTCAGATGGGTGTCACAGAAGGCCAGACCGAAGGCAAGAAATAACCTAAGAAAAGGAAATCCCAGGGATGGGCATGGAGAGATTTTGTTGGCATTGCCATATAATTGTTGACTTTTTTTGTAATCATGTAATGTGTCGGCCATTTAATGAATCAATTAATCTTTTGTAGTCAATTTTGGTCCAGAGAGCCATCCCAGGCCGAGACAGCTAGTCGATCTAACAACTGAGGCTCGACTGGAGATATTTTGTTGTATTTAATGTTCAATGCTTCCCTCTCTAGATAAATAGTGGGAAGAAACACTTCACAAAGGTTCAGAATCCTAAAGAAAGAAATACATGTTATTTTCGAGACTGTATGACTTTATGATATGCATATTTTAGAATATTAAGGAAATGGTGGTGATTCCTCCTTCGAGTACTACAGTATGTTATCCCTCTGTTAAATTCCATTATGTTCATGTTTCCTCTCTGAATTCATGTAATCGTAGCTGCTAGAATTTTTTCATATGTTCTTACAGATTCATTTGTATTGACTCGTTAATGCATGTGCCTATATGGATCATTGATATTATATCTTTAAAATTGTGTTCCATGAATCATCACACCCATCCTCTTTCATCCATTATGGCTACCTTTAACTCAGATAAGTGTATAATTCTAGAGGCTTCAAGCTCTATGTGATAAGTGTAGAATTCATGATGCTTCAATCTCTATGTGGTGAGTTACTCTATCTCCTTATCCTCTCTCATTTCTCTACCAAAGCTTATTAAACTGTAGGTCCTTTAACTACTCGGCCTCCACTAGTTTATACACATATTTTTGTGAGTTATATATGTGAAGAAGTACCAGAAATTCATGGCTTACGCCTTTAGATGAATGAACCAACCCATTTTGTTTATTATATATATGAATATGTATATATACAAAAATATATGTGATGTCTCTAGTTTCCTGAGAATCTTATAAGACACACAAAATCTAGATGTTCCAGGCACTAGTCTTGTAAGTAATCTGAGGCTGTCTCTGGAAGCGACAAGATGGTTTGCAAGTAGGGATTAATGGTAGATCCTGCGATGATAGTAGTGATTGTCAATTTAGAAGCTCCAAAGAATGTAAAGCAGTTGCACGCAACGTTGGGACACATTGGTTACTATAGAAAGTTCATCAATCTTATGCACAAATAACCACGCCGATGGAGAAATTATTGAAGAAGGACGCGACCTTCTGTTGGGATGAAGAATGTCAGCGCAATCTGGATGTGTTAAAGGAAAAGATGGTGACTGCACACATTTTGGTGTATTTCCAGACTGGAAGAAAGAATTTCATGTTCACTCGGATGCCTCCTGTATTGCGTTGGGTGAAGTATTGACCCAGCCAGGAGAAGGAGAGATAGATCACCCTATAGCCTTTGCGAGCTAGAAACTGTCAAAGGTTGAGAAGAATTATTCAACTATAGAGTGCAAAGGATTGGCAATGGTCTACGTGCTACAAAATTTTTGACATTATTTGTTGGGTGCACATTTCAAAATGTATGTAGGTTTTAACCCCGTACAGAAATTACATGCATACGAATTCTAAATCACAGAAAAATAAACAATGCGAGAGCATAACACATAAAACACATATACACAGAGATTTTCTCCTGGATCCCAAAACCGGGACTACTAGATTGATTTTTCATTATATTCATTTCAATGTTACAATACATATTTATACATGCCGAAGCATCCAATACCATGGACCAAAAAACCATCGCGTCCAAAACCAAGGACCGAAAACCATAGGTAGGTTTGCCCAACCTAATATAGGGTCCAAAAAAAAATTTCCCGGGGCGCTACCTGGACCCCATAGAGGGGGGCTACCCCCCCCCCTCAAACCCCCCCTGTGACCCCCCCCCGCTGCGCAATCGGCGCAACGAAGGGGGGGCTTCGAACCCCCTCTAACCCCCCGGTTCACTACGTGGGTTAGTTGTGGAAAGAATATAACACAACCCAACAATCTCCCACTTGTTGTTTTCTTTCCAAAGGGGGCCACAAGAGAGCTTAGTCATTTTTCCAGCCATGAAATTCCCATTGTTTCTCTACACCAAGAGAACTTCTCAGAGCTCACAGATTTTGTCAATGCATCTGCAGTATTCTTCAAAGTGTCCACCTTTACCAGCAACACCTTTTTGTCTTCTATCATATCCCTCACAAAGTGATACTGAACATCAATGTGCTTTGTCTTTGAATGATAAGCAGGGTTCTTTGCCAAGAAAATTGCACTTTGGTTATCACAGTCTATTCTTATAGCTCCCTGTACTAACCCCATACTTGAACACAATCTCTGCAACCAAACTGCTTCCTTGCTTGCATGAGTGGCTGCCATGTATTCTGCCTCTGTAGTTGATAGTGCCACTACAGATTGTTTCTTACTCATCCAACTGACTGCACCTCCAAATAGGTTAAACACATACCCACTTGTAGATCTTCTCTGATCCAGATCTCCAGCGCACTCTGCATCAACAAAGCCACGAATATCCAACACTCTGTCCAATCCTGGTCTTCCTTGGTAGCACAAACCATAATGACTAGTGCCACGCAAATACCTGAAAACCCGCTTCACTGCTGTCCAGTTCTCCTTCCCTGGTTTTGACATAAACCTTCTCAATACTCCCACTGCATGTGCAATGTCTGGTCTAGTACAGACCATTGTATACATTAGGCTATCGACTGCACTCACATATGGAACACGGGACATGTCCTCTTCCTCTTCTTGTGTCTTGGGACACTGTTCAGCAGATAACCTCATACCTACAAGAATAGGAACCTTCACCGGTTTACTATCCTGCATATTAAACCTCTGTAGTATTGACTTGACATACTTCCTCTGGTTTAACCAGAGCTTCCTCTTTGCCCGATCTCTTTTAATTTCCATGCCCAAAATATAGTTTGTAGCACCAAGATCTTTCATGTAGTATTTGGAGGACAATTGGGTCTTCAAGTCCTAGATAATTTCTTTGTCATTTCCAACCAGCAACATATCATCCACATACAAGACCAGATAAATAACACGGTCACCAATTAATTTAAAATACACACAGTGATCTGCTTTGCTTCTGGTGAAGCCAAGTCCCCGTATAAATGTATCAAATTTCTGATACCACATCCTTGGTGACTGTTTTAACCCATACAGAGACTTCTTTAACTTGCATACCAGTTCTTTCTTACCCTTCACCACAAAGCCTTCAGGTTGCTTCATGTCGATTTCCTCTTCCAAATCCCCGTGAAGAAATGTTGTCTTCACATCCATCTGTTCTACCTCAAAATCAAAAGCAACAGCAACAGATAAAAGTAACCTAATAGAAGTTACCTTGGCAACAGGAGAAAAAATATCACCAAAATCAATTCCCGGCACCTGGGAATAACCTTTTGCTATAACTGAGCTTTGTATTTCTCCACCTTCCCTTCTGCATTTGTCTTCTTTTTAAACACCCATTTGCTGCCAATGGGTTTCCTTCCAGCCGGAAACTCCACTAGATCCCAAGCCTCATTTTTGTGTAAAGATGCCATTTCATCAACCATGGCCTCTTTTCAGAGTTTTCCATCCTCTGAATCTACTGCTTCCTTCACGGTTCTGGGATCATCATCAGTAACAGACAAAGAAAAATTTGAACAGAAAGCAGAAGGACTATACCTTTCTGGCTGCCTTCTTTCTCAAACTGATCTTCTCATAGCCGGAGTTTGTGGCTCTTCATCTTCTGATTCCTCCTCTGCTGCAGAGTCTGATTCTTCCTCCTTTAGCTCAAACTCTATCTTCTCAGGTTCCTTTGGTTGGACTTCATGTTTAATAACATATTTTACCTCTCTGAACACCACATCTCGGCTGTACACAACCTTCCGTGTGACTGGGTTCCAAAGCTTATAACCTTTTAAACCATCCTTATACCCAATAAAGATGCACTTTTCAGATTTACTATCCAACTTGGTTCGTTTCTCCTTTGGAACATGTACATATGCATCACATCCAAATACCCTCAGATGTGAAAGAGAGGGTTTCTTACCAGTCCATACTTCTTGTGGAGTCTTATCCTCCAACGCTGATGAAGGTGACCTGTTGACCAAGTAACATGCAGTACCCACCGCCTCTGCCCAAAATTCCTATCCTAACCCGGCACCACTGAGCATGCTTCTTGCCCTTTCCATCAACGTCTTGTTCATTCTTTCTACGACTCCATTTTGCTGAGGTGTATATGGAGTAGTCTTCTGCCATGCTATACCACACTTCTTACAGAATTCTTCAAATTCCTTGCTACAAAACTCTCCACCAGTATCTGTCCTCAGCACCTTTATCTTCTTCTTTGTCTGATTTTCCACCAGAGTCTTAAATTCTTTAAACCTGTCAAAGACTTCAGATTTCTTCTTAAGGAAATATATCCATGTATTCCTTGAGAAGTCATCTATAAATGATACATAGTACACAGACTTACCCAGTGATGGAACTTTCACAGGTCCAAACACATCACTGTGCACAAGCTCTAATATCTGTTTCGCCCTCTTAGTACCAGAGGAGAAACTCACACGATTCTGCTTCCCATATACACAATTTTCACAGAAATCAAAATCCAGAGAGCTATTACTCATACCTTCTACCATACCTTTACCATGAAGTATTCGAAGGCCCTTCTCTCCAATATGTCCACGCCTTTGATGCCACAACATGGTATTCTCTCCAGAGACCACTAGATTTTCAGCTCCACTTTCAGGAACCACAGAACTGTTGCACCCATCAACAACAGTGCTACCTTGCAGCTTGTACAGAGTTCCAGTCCGAACTCCCCGCATCAATACCAGTGCTCCCCGAACCATCTTGTAGGTATCCTTCTCGAACACTGTTTTTACACCTGCATCATCCAACTTGCTTACAGAAATTAGATTTCTGGCCAATGCAGGAATATGCAGAACACCTGGAAGTGTTCTAACCCTTCCACCTTGAAACTTCAACTTTACTTTTCCGCGACCAATGATTCTAGCCTTCCTATCATCTCCTAAGAAGACATCACCACCATCGTATTTCTCATACTCGCAGAACCACTCTCTATGGGGAGTGAAGTGAAAGGATGCACCTGAATCAATCAACCATGCCTCATGATCTACATGTGTACTTGAAGAAGCCAAGTACACATCCCCACCTTTACTGAGGTGGTTTTCGCCTCTGCAGAAGGAGCATCATTAGATCTCTTTCCTTTATGAGGAGCTTTAGATTTACAGTCCCTTTTGAAGTGCCCTTCCTTTCCGCATTTCCAGCACACCACCTTTACAGGTTTTCATGGAGATTTAGATCTCCCTCTAGATTTAGATCTCCCACTCGATGACTTATTTTTGTTTCTATTCTAGGACCGTCCTCCTACAGACAAGGCATCACCATTCTGGCTCTCCATATTTTTCTATCTCATCTCCTCCGTCAGCAAGGCTGAGACTATTTCATCAAACTGAAAAGCAGTTGCATTGCTACCTATTGCAATAACCAAACTATCCCATGAATCTGGTAGAGAACACAACAAACTGATGCACTTATCTTCATCTGAAATTTTAATATCAACAGATGCTAACTGACTTACCACAGTATTAAGTGAGTTCAGATGCTCTATCACCGAGTCTCCATCTTTCATCCTCAGGTTATACAGCTTTTTTCGCAGGAACAGTTTATTCACCAGAGACTTAGATTGGCACAAAGTCCCTAACTTGTCCCACAAAGCCTTCGCCGTAGCTTCCCCTGATACATTCAACAATACTAAATCTGAGACACACAATCATATTGTGCTCTTTGCCTTCCGATCCAACTTCTTCCATTCTTCATCGGTCACTCCCGTTGGTTTAGTACCTGGATCTACCGCAATCCACTGATCTTTATCCACCAACAGATCCTCCATCTTGAGTTTCCACAACTCAAAACTCTGACCATTGAACTTCTCGATCTCTATCTTTCCGCTGCTCACCATCTTCTTTCACCAACAGAATCGATCTCATACATCTCCCACTGAACAAGGTCTACCACAGGCCTGAGCGAAACCCCTCAGCAACAAAGGCGTCCCCTTGAAGCCAAAACAGCTCTGATACCAAATGTAGGTTTTAACCCCGTACAGAAATTACCTACATACGAATTCTAAATCACAGAAAAATAAACAATGCGAGAGCATAACACATAAAACACATATACACAGAGATTTTCCCCTGGATCCCAAAACCGGGACTACCAGCTTGATTTTTCATTATATTCCTTTCAATGTTACAATACATATTTATACATGTTGAAGCATCCAATACCATGGACCAAAAAACCATCACGTCCAAAACCAAGGACCGAAAACCATAGGTAGGTTCGCCCAACCTAATATAGGGTCCAAAAAAAAATTTCCCGGGGCGCTGCCCCGAACCCCGTAGAGGGGGGCTACCCACCCCCCTCAAACCCCACCACTGCACAATCGACGCAACGAACCCCCCGGTTCACTACGTGGGTTAGTCGTGGAAAGAATATAACACAACCCAACAATGTATATAGATCACTTTTCTCTCAAGTACCTTGTCAACAAGTGTTGGGTAGCGGAGGCCCCGTGTAACGGTTTTGGGGCTTAAAGCTAAGAAGTTAGGGTAATAATATTGTAAATCTCCGAAATGCGTGGAGCGCGAAATGTAATAGGTCGAGTCAAGGGGTTGTCTACCCAAAAATAATATAGAATAATAGGAAGTAAGTTGGCCTGCCCATGGTCCGCGGACCATGGGAATGTATAAATAGAGTGAGGCTCTAAGGGTAGAAGGCAGTTTTTGGGGATGAGATCTGATGTGTTATGGGTGGATGAAAGTACTTGGTGTTCTACATCTGTAAGTCCAAGTCAAGGGTGTTAGTGGGTAGATAGAGGCTCTGCAGCTGTGTGCGTGGAGGCCTGATAGAGTCTGCAGCTGTGTGCATGGACCCCTGCAGCTGTGTGCGTAGGGAAGAAAGAAGATTGTACTGAAACGAAGATATTAATAAAGATAAGTTGTTTCTGAAATATCGCGGATCTATTGTATTCTAGTTCATACATCTGTTATATGAGTTTGTTATATGAGTTTATGTCTTTAAAAGAATTATGATTGCGCGCACTGGGTTTTATTGTTAAATGTTTGCTTAAAGATTGTAACAAGAAGATCAGATCTGTAACAATTTCATTAGTAAGAAAGTGCACCTGCGCGGATCTACGCGAAAGTCCGATAACTGTACAGAGTGGCGTGAGGCCGCAGAACGGTTCATGACCCCTCTAGACCACATCAAGACATCCCAAGGGTGCGGAAACCTGGTTCCAGCACCCTCCCTTGCTACCTCGGGTGAGACCTCAATCCACGCTCTGCGGAATGTTGCCGAAAGGGCTGGTAGCTGCGGGATTTGTTTGGCTAATAACTCTTTCGAACCTGGGTCAGGGCCTAATAAGCCAATAAATGGTTCCGTTGCCGGGACCAGGATCTGCCTGAGGGATGTTTGATGTCGGAAGTTTGGAACCCTACGAAAATTGAAGATTGATTGGATCAGGAGCGGTATGAGTTCGTAGGTGGCCTTAGCACACCTACACGCAAACCAGAAGTTTAGCATGGCGAACGTGATCAAGTTGCCTGTGTTCAAAGGAGTAGGAAGTGAAGATCCAGAACAGTTTTGGTTCGTAGTAAGGGTAGTGTGGGAAGCACACGGAGTTACGAATGATAATATTAAAAAGGCTACCCTAGTAAGTGCACTACAAGATCGCGCACTGAATTGGTATATTAAGCACTCCAATGATCACCCCAATGCCAGAATAGCAGAGATCCGGGATGTGATAAAAAAGGAGTTTAGTCAGCCGAAATCGGAGACACAATCGATCATCAGATTCAAGGAGATCGTGATGCTACCAGGAGAAACCCCTTGGGATCTGGATCAAATACTAAAGATTATGATCCGAGAGGCTAACATGATACTAACGGATGCGTAGCACCGCGCGTCGTTTGTGGCATCTTTAATGCCACACCTGAGGACGGCGCTGTCACAGCGAAAGATCTCGACCCAGGCTGAAGCATTAGAAATAGCGATGAGGTTACATGAGGCTCCAATATAGGATCCTAGGTTGGGAGTTCAGCAGATTCATGTGCAAATACAAAATCTATGCTTGGAAATGCAGAGTATGAAACAGGAGAAGGCGTCCAGGCCAGAAGTGTGCAAGGAGGTGTGGTGTGTAAAGTGTGAAGGCCAGGGCCACAACAAGGATCATTGTCCGATATTCACAAACTACTTAACAGCGGGGGGACTAATGCCGTTGCGACCAGAGGCACAAGCGGGGACAAGCACGATGCCCTCGCTCTGGTATGCAATCTGTCAGGTGGGAGGAAAGCACAACACGGACAACTGTCACCTACTGCAAAAGTTTACCCATACCCCCCAGCAGTTATTTTTTTTGCAGATCAGTGGGCCACGATGAATGAGACTGACGTAGTTATGAATTATTGATGGATCGAACACTGGCCTACAGGATGTAGACAGAGGCGCGAGGTCAGGATCCAGCCACGGTGATAGCATGCGGTGGGTTCCAAGGACGAGGACGGGGAGGAATGGGGTGAGGAAGGGGCCGCGGGCAGCTAATCTGTTGCAACTGTGAAGGACCAAGGCACTACGCACGAGATTGTACCAACCCGACCAGAATATCGTGCCCCTACTCCGAGCAGTTCGATCATGAAATGATATATTTCCCCACACTGATAGCACAGATCCATGAGAAAAGGGCAGCACAACCTACGGCGACGCAGAACGTCAAGATGATGAGGCCCGAACCGCGTGAGGAAGACCCCAATGTGATCATGATTCTCAGAAGTGGCATGGCCACAGGGGAGGATAAGGGGAAACTAACCAAGGAAGATGCAGGGGTTCACAAAGGGACATGTCTGGAAGCTAGGAAGAGCTACGCGGAGGTCTCTACCCCAGGTAATAAGGATCAATTCGAGCTGGAAAGGGATCCCTCGATGCTAAATACCTTTTTAGAGACATGCATGAAATTTCTTCGCGACAATAGGGCGGTTAAGGGATTACAAGAGCTGATAACTAGGTGCGTAGGGTCGGGTGAAACTCTCGTGGTCCGAAAAGTGGGGAAACATGCTTCGTGTACTGGACGGGAAATGCGATTAACGATGCAGATTGGCGATTATGAGATGGATCAGATCATTCTGGACTTAAGCTCGAATGCAAACGTGCTACCTAAACAGACTTGGGAGTGCATGGGCAAGCCCACACTGCAATGGTCTCCTATTCAATTGCAAATGGCGAACCAACAGAAGATCCTGTCCATGGGAAGACTGCAAGGAATTACAGTAGATATAGAAGGCGCGAGCACACAAACAGACTTTGAGTTGATAGAAATCGTGGATGAAAGTAGCCCTTACCCTGCATTGTTAGGAATATACTGGGCCACCGATATGAGTGGGGTCATTAATTTAAAGAAGAGGAAAATGATATTTGAGAAGAAGTCACTTCGCATAGTCATTCCGCTAGACCCGGCTGAAGGACCACGTTACATTGAACCCGTGCGTGATGAAGGAAGTGATGATGAACTAGATTGTATCTACAAGATTACTGCACGAAATCAAGATTGGGTCAATCCAATTGCACAAGGAAGAATATCGTGGGAGCATGCAGAGTCTTGCACTGCAGATTCAGATGAGGAAGATGAGCGGTGGCATAATTGGCTAAATGGGGTAACCACGTTAAACTGCACTATGATGACTGTTGAGCCTCAAACCTGCACCTTCCTATACACCCTCTCAGCCTTCTTTTTCCACTTATTTCATCCACCCAGCTGTTAAATCATTGCATTGTAGTTTAAAAAGAGCTTTTTACATGGTTTTCTGACTATGCTTATGACTATTGTTTTGTTTAGTTTTTGTTCATGCAGCTGCGGAAACTTCTCAGTTTCCGCAACCAGCACAGGTTTCCACAGCCAGCACAGGATTTCGCAGCTATTTTGTTAAAAGCTGTGCTACAGGTGTCCTATGAAGAAACGCGCTACATGGGCAAGCTACAGGTGACGGATACATCGAACGTGTCCCTTCAAATCAGCCAAATCATCCATGGAAGGTCACGGTCAACGAGGGTCAAAGGAAAAGCCAACCAAGGAGTTCAGCGGTGGCACGTCTCTGTTTCGGGCACGTGAACGTTTACGTGGCACAGTCCTCAGCCCACGAAGACACCGACACACCTGGAGATCATCACCGTAACCTGAATCCAACAGCTACCACTCCGAAGATTTAATAGACATGATGACAGTTACGCTAGATCTCGGCTGAAGGGATCTACGTGTCTTTGGCAACACAGTTAATAGCGTAGGATTCAGTTAGTTAGTTCAACACTTTTTCATTATAAATAACGTGTTGATGAACGCTGTGAAAAAAGCTTTTGGATATGTAATTTTCCGAACTGTTGTTGTTATCACCCCACTGTTTTATATACGTTGCTGCTTTAATACATGAGAAGACTTTTCTGAGTTCATTCGTCTGACTACTCGTTGACTGGCTGAAGTGGCAGAGGGCCCCTGCGCGTTGAAGCCTTGTAAAGTTTTCATTTGGTTTTATTATGTTCTGCTTTCATAATCTTTAGCTTGTACATAACACGCTGTTTTGATGCTTCTTAATTCACTGTTATTTATACTTTCACTTCTGCTTTCTTGTAGCTGTCAGCTGATCAATGTTTTTCTGCAGGTTTTCTTAGGCAGCCCGGGAAAATTTTCATCTTTTTGATAACTATTGACATATGAGATCATCTTGTCCTTCCTGCTAACTTTCATTTTCTGAAGTTTAATTCCAGCACTGTCTTTTTCAAGTTGTGATTTGCTTATTTGTTTTTTCTGTTATTTAGATATCATACTGCTCATCAATTTATGCTTTCTTTCTATAGTCAAGTGACTCTATTAGTAATAAATCAAAATATTACTTATTGTAGTGTGATTTAGTTATCATATTGCTTAAACTTATTCATGATTGCTTCCCACAAGGTAGATTGAGCTGAAGGGTAAAGGATCAGAAGAGTTGAAGTAATGTGACTAGTTTCTTTTATGCAATTTAATTTCTTGCCATTTAGATATCATATTGCTTGACTTGTTCATGATTGCTTCCCACAAGGTAGATTGAGCTGAAGGGTAAAGGATCAGAAGAGTTGAAGTAGTGTGACTAGTTTCTTTTATGCAATTTAATTTCTTGCCATTTAGATATCATATTGCTTGACTTGTTCATGATTGCTTCCCACAAGGTAGATTGAGCTGAAGGGTAAAGGATCAGAAGAGTTAAAGTAGTGTGAATTAGTTGCTTTGCTTTGAGTTTCTTTAAGTTCAATTTTTACTTTCTTTTCATTCAGCAGCAAGGATACTAGGCCATTGTCATTAGTTCACTGTTTTTCTTAAGAATTGATTTCATTATAGTTGTTTTAAAGCTTTCTTTTTGAGCACTTTTAAGTTTGAGAAAAATCACTGTAGAAATCACCATCACCATTATCATCCATACTTCATTTTCATTTTCACCATCACACATTAGGGAAAGATAAATCCAAAAACAAACTAAAAACGAGAAAACGAGAAAAGATTAAGGAAATGGTTATCTAGTACATATAGTACACTTCACTTCGTCAGCTTACGGATCCCAGATTGACATTTTAAATAGCAATTTAGAACACACTAAATTGACCAAACATTTTGGCGTCGTTGCCGGGGAAGTGAAACTAGGTAGCCAATTTCTTAGAAAAAAAAACAAGAAAATTTCAAGGAAGGAAAATTGATAACCTCTCAAAGTATGCTCTCCTCTTGCACTTAGTGTGATCTAGAGGATCATAAAAGAGAAATTTATTGGTTTAATAGTTCTTGAGTATGCTCTCTTCTTGCACCTAGAGTGACCTGGAAGATCAGAAAGAGAATTATTAGCCCGACTTGAAGAAAAATAAAAAATGACATGCATAGAGCAAGAGATTCTAGGGGAAGGTTTTTAGCTAGAGCCAAGAGTTCAATTTTTACAACTCCATCTACTTCAAGGAATAGACAAGAGACACCTCCATCATCTCCAACCTACACTCCTAGCCCTAGGATTCCTGGAATTCAAGAGGCAGTAGTTGACTCTCCCACACCATCCATCGAATCTGAATTAGGAAGAGATCCTTTCCTTCCTTCTACAGGGAGACAAATTGTAATTGAAGAAGTAGAATCATCTGAGGAAGAAGAGGGAGAAATTCCTCCTCGTTCACCCTTAGTAGAGGAACCAGAGGACTCTGAATTCTCCAGGGAAACTACCATGACAAAAGAAGGAGCAAATGGATTTGGTAGAGGTAGAGGTAGAGGAGGAGGAGGAGGTAGAGGTAACATTGGGGGAAATAGGGATGGAGATAACTCATTCGGATTTCCTATAGTCGATGAGGACTCTCGAGCCACAATGAAGAACATCTCACCATCTGTCCTCCCAAACTTTCATGGGTTAAGAAATGAGGATCCTGAAACATTTCTATTTGAGTTTGAGGTCGTGTGTCGAACTTATGATTATCTGGAAGACTCTCAAAAACTCAAACTGTTTCCTTCAACATTGAAAGGAGCAGCTTTGAAATGGTTCATGGGATTACTCACTCAATCCATTAGGACTTGGAATGATATGAAACAAACGTTTTTGGATAGGTACCTAGACTATTGTATGCCCACCAATCACAAGGATGAGGTATTCAAAATGGTACAAAAAGAAGATGAAAACTTGGAAGATTTACTTGAAAGATTCCAATATAATCTGAAAAGAGCAAAAATGAGTAACTTAGATGAGGAGACCTTGAAAGCCCTTCTATTAAAAGCCATTAGAGATGAATGGATAGATATTTTGAACATGATGGGGAAAGGAGACATATCTCAACTTCCACTTCATGATATAGCGGAGCTATGTGTCCATCTCTCAAGGGGGAAATCTAAAACTCAAAAAGGGCCTAGAGATCCTTCTCTCATCAGAGCAAACAAATCTGCAACTGGATCAGTAAGTAGGGCTGAGATTGGCAACATGCTTGATTAGTTCAAAACTAATATCTTAGGGAGTCTTAGTGAGCAACTAGAGACTCTTAAGATACACAACAAGCAGAAAGCAGAAGCTGAAGCTTTGGCCATCTTTTTCCCAAAATGTAGAAAGAAACATGCTCTAAGGGAATGTCCCTTGGATGCAAAAGTTGTAGAAACATGTGTAATTTGTTCAGAGAATCATGAGACCAAGGATTGTCGTTCAATTCCTGGGCTCAAAGCTGTCTTTCAAGAAGATCCAAATACAATTGAGTCTCTCTGTTTTGTTGCAAGGAGACCTTGGCAGGGGCAACAAAATCAAGGGTTTAACAACTCTATGAATTTTCAACCCCCGCCAAATTGGAATCCTTGGCAACAACCTTGGTCCCAACCTCAAAATCCTTTTCAATCATGGGTACAAGGTATGCAAAATCCTTATGGGATATTTGCTCAATTTTATCAATATCCTCCATCTTTTCAAAATCAACAAGCTCCACAACTTCCAAATCAAAACCCACAACTATCATTGCCATTTCCACAACAACAACAACCTTCTCAACAGAATCCAAATTCTCAACTCTTGCTCCCGTTCCAACAGAAGTCAAACCAACTTCCTTCTCAGCCATTGCCAAACCCCAATAATAAAAACCCTCAAAATGCTTACATGATGGAAGGTCAACAATTTCCTACCTATATGATTGTTCCTCTCAATGATGTACAACTCAGATCAGGTAGAGTCTTAGATAAGCCTTCTATAGATGCTCAAAATCAAAGCATTTCTGAGGAAGAATCTCTTGAAGCCAATAAGGGTTCTGAAGCATCTCTTAAAAACCCAAACACTCAGAAAGAAAAAGAAAAAGAACTAACCCCCACAACTCCTATAGTTGAGCAACCTGCATCTTCATCCACACCTCCTTTTCCTGAAAGATTACAAATTGACAAAGGGGTGGAAAAACAAATCTTGTTGCCTGACTATGATTTTCTAGATGAATTGAAGAATGTCTGTATCAAGATTCCCTTGTTACAAGACATTAAGGAGATTCCTATTCTAGCAAAAACAATAAAGGAGTTGAGTCTTAAAAGACCAGGAAGGAAACCAAGAGATACAAGAAAAATCCACCTGGTAGGAAAAATTGCAGATATCATGATGGGAAAAATTACTATGCAGAAGTATGTAGATCCAGGTAGTCCAATTGTCAAAACACATATCAATGGGGTAGAAATTCCAAATACTTTGATTGATTTGGGGGCTGCTATCAACATTATGAGTAGACAGACTATGGAACAGCTGAAACTTCCTAACCTTCTCTTTACACCTACTTTACTGCAACTTGCAGATCGATCAATTATTAAACCAGATGGTGTATTAGAAGACATTTCAGTCTCCTTAGACTCTTGGGAATATCTAGTAGATTTCATGATTTTAACTCCCAAGAGTAATTTAGGAGGACATCCTCTCATCTTAGGAAGACCTTGGCTAGCCACAGCTGATGGTTTTATCAGTTGTAGGTCTGGGGATATGTATATTTCTAATGGTAATTCGACAAAGAAATTCAATCTGTATCCTCCAGCAAAAGAAATTACAGAAATAGGAGATAATGAGTGGATTGATGATGAAGATACTATACAACCTGTCTTTACCATTTCCGAAGTTAGTGAAGATAGTCAAATTCTGAACACATTAGAAAACTTTGAAACATCTTCAGAATATGACCACACACAATTTCAGTTAGATTCTGACATTGAGTATCTATCATCTAGACAAATGTCTCTTTTCTCTATGGAAGAGTTTGGTAGTTCCACCATTGAGATCTTTCCAGGTAAAACATTGAATATCAACAAAAACTTGGAAAGATCACAACAGGAAGAGCTAACCAAAATCTTGCAAAAACATTCTACTGCATTTTCATGGGAGTATACCGATATGAAAGGTATTGACCCTAAAACTTGCATTCACCACATCTAAATTGAGGAAAACAGTAGACCAATCAGACAACCTCAGAGAAGGATGAATCCAAACCTTAGGGAGATAGTGAAAGAAGAGCTCCAAAAGTAACTTAATGTGAACTTCATTTATCCAATTTCAGATAGCCGATGGGTTTCTCCTTTGGTTATAGTACCTAAAAAGAATGGTAAATGGAGGGTTTGCATTGATTACAGGGAATTGAACAAAGCAACCTTGAAGGATCACTTTCCTTTACCCTTTATTGATCAGGTATTAGATACTTTAGCAGGAAAAAAGTATTTCTCATTTTTGGATGGTTTTAGTGGTTACAATCAGATTCAGGTAGCACCTGAAGATCAGGACAAGACCACATTTACCTATCCATGGGGAACTTTTTCTTACCGAGTACTTCCTTTTGGATTATGTAATGCACCCGCAACATTTCAAAGGGCAGTACTAGGAATCTTTTCTGATCTAATCCATGATTGTGTAGAGGTTTATATGGATGATTTTACAGTTTATGGTAATACATTTGAAGAGGCATTAGAAAATTTGGAAAAAGTCCTTATAAGATGTAAAGAAACAAACCTATCATTAAGTCATGAAAAATTCTTTATGATGTTTACTGAAGGGATTGTTTTAGGACATCATATTTCAGGAGATGGGATTAAAGTTGATAGATCAAAAGTTGAGGTCATCTCCAAGTTGCCTATTCCAAATTGTCAAAAAAATGTTAGAAGTTTTCTTGGATTTACTGGATATTATAGAAGATTTATTGAAAACTTCACCAAAATAGCATCTCCACTCTTCAAATTACTTACAAAAGACTGTGAATTCAAATGGGATCATGATTGTCAATCTGCATTTGAAACTTTGAAAACAAGAATATCTGAAGCACCCATTTTGAGAGGGCCAAATTGGAAACTTCCTTTCCATATTTCTACAGATGCTTCAGATACAGCTCTAGGAGCTTTGTTGGGTCAAAAGGATTTAGTTCCTTATGCCATTTACTACACCAGTAAAAATTTGACTCCCACTGAGTTAAACTATACTGTGACTGAGAAAGAGTTCTTAGCTGTTGTTCATGCAATCAACAAGTTTAGACATTATATAACCAGCTATGAAACTTTTGTCCATACTGATCATTCTGCAATTAGATATCTCATGAACAAACCTGTTACTAATGGTAGAGTTACAAGATGGCTTTTACTTTTACAAGAATTCAATATTACTGTGTTGGATAGACCAGGGAAACAAAATACAGTAGCTGATTTCTTGTCTAGAATCCAAAATACTAACGAAGATTCTCCTGTAGAGGATAAGTTTCCAGATGAATATTTGTTTGCCGTAACTACTAAGACTCCTTGGTATGCAGATATTGCTAACTATTTGGTTACAGGGAAACTACCTCCACACTTATTTCCTAATGAGAAAAGAAGAATCATTCAGGAGAGTTCAAGTTATTCATGGATTTCTAATGAATTTTTTGAAACAGGGCTAGATTGTGTGATCAGAAGATGTGTTCGGGAAGATGAAATTCCTGACATCCTCAAGGTATGTCATGATGAACCATGCGGTGGACACTTTGCTGACAAGAGGACGGCCTATAAAATCCTTTCTTTAGGATATTATTGGCCTTCTCTCTTCAAAGATGCAAAACAATATGTCAGAAGGTGTGACAGTTGCCAGAGAGTTGGGAGACCGACTCTTTCAAATGAAATGCCATTACAGCCACAGGTACTCATCGAACCCTTTGAAAAATGGGTTTTAGATTTCATTGGACCAATTAATCCACCATCTAAACAAAAGAAGTATATATTGGTTTGCACTGATTATGTCACTAAATGGGTAGAAGCCAAGGCATTTCCTTCTGGCACTGAAAATTCAGTTGTTCAATTTCTTTTTGAGGATATTTTTACTCGTTTTGGTGTCCCAAGAGAAATTGTGACAGATCAGGGAAGTCAATTTACATCTAATTTGATGGAGAAGCTGATGGAAGAATACAAAATCAAGCACAAAAAATCTACTCCTTACCATCCGCAAGCAAATGGCCAAGTGGAATCTACAAATAAAGTTCTTGAGAGTATCATCACCAAAATTGTTCATCTACACAGAAGAGATTGGGCAGAAAGGCTTCCTGAAGCCTTATGGGCCTACAAAACTACATGGAGGAACACAACAAGACATTCTCCCCATGAACTTGTTTATGGGAAAGAAGTCCTGCTCCCCATTGAGTTTCAAGTCAAGACTTTCAAGATGGCAGTTCAATTGGGGATGAATCTATCAGAAGCCCAAAAGCACAGAATGGAGCGGCTGAATGAGCTAGATGAGATCAGACAAGATGCAATTTTAAGGACTGATCTAGTTCAACATCAAAGAGCTAAATGGCATGACAGATACATCAAAGAGAGAAAGTTTCAAGAGGGAGATTGGGCTTTACTGTTTGATTCCAAGTTTAAAGACTTCAAAGGGAAGTTTCAGACTCATTGGCTTGGGCCATATGAGATTGATAAAGTCTTTAACAATGAAGCGGTAAGAATCAAGACCATTGATGAATTTCAAACTCCTCTTATTGTGAATGGCCACCGATTGAAAATTTATCATAAGCCACTTTCAAAAGAGGAGTTTGTCAAAATGTTCCAAGAGAATTCTGCAATCAGGCTAGTAGAGAAGAATCCTTCTCCTTCCCCACCAGCCTAATCTTTGTTTCTTTCAGTTTTTGAAAAAATAAAAATAAAAAAAAAAAGAGAAAAAAATTGTGTATAAAGCCTGAAAACCAATCATAGATTGGCGGTCTTATACAGAAAATGTAGAGTGAAAATCAGGGACACCTGACACTCTATATTTTCCAAAAAAAAAAAAATCTCCTCCCCTTCTCTTTCCATCTTCACTTCATCTCACTTACCATTTCACTTCACCTCCATCTCATTCCCATTTCCATTTCACTTCACTCCACCTCACTTTCATTTCACTCCACTCATTCCATTTCACTCCATCAATAAAAGTCCCCTTCAGGACTATTTTCATTCAGTTGGTTTTCCTCTAACTATCTTTGTGCAGTTAAGGGGGTGCTGTCTCAGTTTCCGCAGCTGGAGACGTTTCCGCAGCCAGAAACAGTTTCCACAGCCAGCATCACTCTGTTTTCAAAATTTACAGTCAACTATTAGTGCCATAATCATGAAATGCAGGTGTAATTGAGCTAAAGACATGGGGCATCTCCAAGATAACAAAGAAGAGCAATTGGTTAGAAGCCTTGAGCAAGAAATGACAAAGTTACAAAGGTATGATCAAAAATCTTTATCAAATAACAATTCAAGTCATAATTACGCATAGTCATTAAATCATAACAAGTTCTACTATGAGCAAGGATTTGATACGATAGCTCCACTACCACTCCTATTCCACGTTATCACTCCACACACCTCGCATTCATTGCCCTAACGGTCTCATGATTATCCCGAGTTTAAACTCAAGACTGACTGCACTTCCATTTATTACCCGTACTCTTGCGACGTGACCTATTGTGTTACTGCTCTTCTTAGCCGTAATTTCCATAGCCATCTGTTGAGACGTGTAAAATTTCATATGCAGTCATCTGATTCAAAAGAGTCCCGTCGTTACTCCACTCGCTTATTACTCCACTTACACTCCACTTATACCATACTCCTCGCATGCATCCACATTTCATTTCATGAACTCGTTTATTGCTGCTCACCCACTGTTCCTCCTGTAATTCGGGTATTTCCATTCACTGTTCTCCATTTCTAACTGCAGCCACTACAGTTCGTTCTAAACCCTGACTGCAGTCACTACAGTTTCTCCTAAACCCTGTAACAGAGCTATTTTTTTCCCTTAACCCTCACACACAGAAGAACTCTCAGTTGGAATCTAAAACAAAGGATGGGAAAATTACTGAGAGCTGAGCCAGAAGGACCGAAATACTTGGAGGGTTATCCTCAAACTAAGGAATTGCTGAAGAAAGTCAGATGGCTACGATTCATCCAGAAGTTTAAAGGCCATAACAAGGAGGTGACCAAAGCTTTTGCGAGGTATTTTAATGGACAAACAGTGGAGGTTGGAGACTTGAAATTTACAGTGACCGAGGCCACAGTAGCAGCTGCCACGGGCCTACCTCAAGAAGGTGAAAGGTGGTTTAAAAATAGAAGTGTGGACGATCAAATATGGAGAACCATGCTACAAAACCAAGGTATGGATACCACCGTATTTACAAGAGGCATCCCTGTTCATGTACTAAAAGAGGAATGGTCTAGTCTACTGTTAGTCATCCAGAAATTTATCACGTGTGAAGGTCGTTTTGGCTCTATGTATATGTATCATGTTAGATTGATGATGAATTTCATAGACGGTCACACTCTTAATTTGCCTCATTTTCTGCTATTAAGTCTGAAAAAGATGAGTTTTACAGTTCAAAAACATGTAGGCAATATTGAACCTCATCTCTACCATCATGGGCTCATAAAAATTCTTATTGAGGACCAGTTAAAGAAAAATAAGGATACTTGGGAGAAATTTTTGACAAGAAACTACTTCCAAGAGCCGTCTGAGGCCTCTGGAAGTAGTCCACCAAAGATTCCAAAGAAAAGTAGGAGGAAACAAAAGAACATTACAGTCCAAGACTCCCCTACAATAGAAATTCAAGAAACAGTCCAAAAAGAAGAAGAAGATAGAGCTAAAAGTAAGAAACAGAGAAAAGAAAAAGGCAAAAGAACCATCCAAGAAGTTTATCCATCCCCTGAGCAATCCATAGAAGAGGATTATCAACCTCTGTCAGAAAGATTAATAGATCTTCAAGCTGCTGCCATAGCCAAGAAAAAGCAAAAAGGAAAACGGAGTGCACAAGAGAAGAGTACTAGTTCATATTTAAGAAGGAGCACTAGGCTAAAAGGGAAAGGGAATAAAACCAAAGAAAAACAGTCTCACTTTATTGATTTAGGTGAAGAGACACTTGAGAAATCTCCGGCTCAGCCAAGCATTGAGTCAAGTCCTCCACGTGAGGAAAGCCCTTTTCGGCCGGAAAGAGAGAGCAGTCTTCCTCCTCCACCAGATTTTGAGCCTAGTCCGAGAAAGACACCTGAGGTAGATCCTAATCAGCAAGAGGCATACAATTACCTGGAATCCTTAGAACAATCAGCTGCAGGACCAAGTACCTCTCTGCCACTTGATGCACAAGTTCAGTCTTTGAAACAGGAAGTATTTGAGTTAGAAGTCCTAAATAGGCATATCAAACAGGAAAATGAAGCACTCAAAGAGCAGAGTAAGGTAGACAAGATTGTCCATGATAACATTATGCTTCATTTAGGACTGTGGAAAAAGAAAAATAGAAAACTGAAGAAGTGCAAAAAGTTAAGCAGAGCATTGATTAACCTCAAGTTCAAATGTCTAGTCAGGAAACCAAGGATGATGATGTTAGCATCAAAGAAGAAGAAAAGAGGGCTAGATGTCCTTGCAGAAGCCTCAGAACATGTGGATTAGAGGGAAATAACTCAATTTTGGTTGCATGAGGACATGCAACACCTTCACAGTGGGGGTATGTTGAGCCTCAAACCTGCACCTTCCTATACACCCTCTCATCCTTCTTTTTCCACTTATTTCATCCACCCAGCTGTTAAATCATTGCATTGTAGTTTAAAAAGAGCTTTTTACATGGTTTTCTGACTATGCTTATGATTTTTGTTTGGTTTAGTTTTTGTTCATGCAGCTGCGGAAACTTCTCAGTTTCCGCAGCCAGCACAGGTTTCCGTAGCCAGCACAGGATTCCGTAGCTATTTTGTTAAAAGTTGTGCTACAGGTGTCCTATGAAGAAACGAGCTACATGGGCAAGCTACAGGTGACGGATACATGGAACGTGTCCCTTCAAATCAGCCAAATCATCCATGGAAGGTCACGGTCAACGAGGGTCAAAGGCAAAGCCAACCAAGGAGTTCAGCGATGACACGTCTCTGTTTTGGGCACGTGAACGTTTACGTGGCACAGTCCTCAGCCCGCGAAGACACCAGCACACCTGGAGATCATCACCGTAACCTGAATCCAACAGCTACCACTCCGAAGATTTAATAGACATGATGATGGTTATGCTAGATCTCGGCTGAAGGGATCTACGTGTCTTTGGCAATATAGTTAATAGCGTAGGATTCAGTTAGTTAGTTCAACACTTTTTCATTATAAATAACGTGTTGATGAACGCTGTGAAAAAAGCTTTTGGATATGTAATTTTCCGAACTGTTGTTGTTATCATCCCACTGTTTTATATATGTTGTTGCTTTAATACATGAGAAGACTTTTCTGAGTTCATTCGTGTGACTACTCGTTGACTGGCTGAAGTGGCAGAGGGCCCCTGCACGCTGAAGCCTTGTAAAGTTTTCATTTGGTTTTATTATGTTCTGCTTTCATAATCTTTAGCTTGTACATAACACGCTATTTTGATGCTTCTTAATTCACTGCTATTTATACTTTCACTTCTGCTTTCTTGTAGTTATCAGCTGATCAATGTTTTTCTGCAGGTTTTCTTAGGCAGCCCGGGAAAATTTTCATCTTTTTGATAACTATTGACATATGAGATCATCTTGTCCTTCTTGCTAGCTTTCATTTTCTGAAGTTTAATTCCAGCATTGTCTTTTTCAAGTTGTGATTTGCTTATTTATTTTTTCTGTTATTTAGATATCATACTACTCATCAATTTATGGTTTCTTTCTATAGTCAAGTGACTCTATTAGTAAGAAATCAAAATATTACTTATTATAGTGTGATTTAGTTATCATATTGCTTAAACTTATTCATGATTGCTTCCCACAAGGTAGATTGAGCTGAAGGGTAAAGGATCAGAAGAGTTGAAGTAGTGTGACTAGTTTCTTTTATGAAATTTAATTTCTTGCCATTTAGATATCATATTGCTTGACTAGTTCATGATTGCTTCCCACAAGGTAGATTGAGCTGAAGGGTAAAGGATCAGAAGAGTTGAAGTAGTGTGACTAGTTTCTTTTATGCAATTTAATTTCTTGCCATTTAGATATCATATTGCTTGACTTGTTCATGATTGCTTCCCACAAGGTAGATTGAGCTGAAGGGTAAAGGATCAGAAGAGTTAAAGTAGTGTGAATTAGTTGCTTTGCTTTGAGTTGCTTTAAGTTCAATTTTTACTTTCTTTTCATTCAGCGGCAAGGATACTGGGCCATTGTCATTAGTTCACTGTTTTTCTTAAGAATTGATTTCATTACAGTTGTTTTAAAGCTTTCTTTTTGAGCACTTTTAAGTTTGAGAAAAATCACTGTAGAAATCACCATCACCATTATCATCCATACTTCATTTTCATTTTCACCATCACATATTAGGGAAAGATAAATCCAAAAACAAACTAAAAACTCAAAAATGACAAAAGATTAAGGAAATGGTTATCTAGTACATATAATACACTTCACTTCGTCAGCTTACGAATCCCGGGTTGACATTTTAAATAGCAATTTAGAACACACTAAATTGACCAAACAATGACTAGGTCGTTGTATTGCATAAGAGCTCAGGATCGCGAACTGCCGATGTATGATGGGTTGACAATGATAGATGAATTCTTGACTAAGTTTGAAAGCGTGGTACCAGTGCACCAACAGTTCGATACGTTAAAATGGGTATTGCACGCAATGCCTGCATGTTGGTGGGGAACACATGAAGGAACCTTTGAGTACTGGTGCAACTACCGGTGGATGATGCAGATAAGGTTTGGGAAGCCAAAACTACGAATAACTGAAAAGTACGACGGGTGTGATGACCTGTGCATGCACCTCACCAGATGGACCCAGTCCTATGGAGAAGAGTCGCAACTAGAGTGGGTACACTTATTTTATCATACCCTGGATGTCATCCCAAGGAACTGGTACACTGAAACAAAGCTCCGACATGGTATAGGCGAATGGGATATCTTGCGCGAAGGGTTTTTATTAACATTCTTATTTGAGGACCAATGGATGGACACTGTTGACGATGCATTGCAAGTAGTAAAGGCTGCCATTTTCAAAGTACCATTGGAACCGGAAGAAATAGTGCAGCCAGACTGGTCGCACCAGTTGAGCCGGGCCCTAGAATGTTACAACGTACAAGTCGAAGATGATGAGGATGACCCCAAAAACATCAATATTCCAGAAACAGAGGGGAGTCGCGAGGTGCGCGAACCAGCGATCGAGGACCTTGACATCACCGCGCTGTTGAAAACGAAACAAGTGAACATTGGTATGGAGGAAGAGCCAAAGTATGCAATGCTTGGGGACTATTGGGATGATGCAACGGTGGATAAGGTTGTCGAGTTACTTCGCGAATATCAAGATTTATTCCCGACCAAAATCACAGAGTTAAAAGGAATCCTCGGCAACCTAGGAATGATGAAGATAACTTTGAAGCTGGATGCGAAGCAAGTCAAGCAATGGCCCTATCAGTTGAATCCAAAATATAAAGCAAAGTTCTGCGAAGAATTGGATAAAATTCTTGCAGCAGGCATAATTGAACTAGTGGAGGAATCCGACTGGGTAAGTCTTATGGTTGTACAGGAGAAAAAACAGAAGGGAGAAATTCGCATCTGTGTGGATCTTAAGAAGCTCAACGATGCATGTGTTAATGATGCATTCCCAATGCCATTTACAGACAAAGTACTGGAAAATGTTGGGGGACAGGAAGCCTACTCCTTTACGGACAGTTTCTCGAGGTACCACCAGATCAAGATTGTGCCAGAGGATAGGAGAAAAACAACTTTTGCCACTGAATGGGGTTGTTTTCAGTATATGGTGATGCCCTTTGGACTAAAGAATGCGCCGACGATATTATCGCGTGTTGTGGTAGCTGCATTCAAGGAATTTATACATAAGTTTTTAGAGGTATATCTTGATGATTAGACCATATTTGGGCTAATTAAGAAACATACCGCGAGCTTACAGTTAATGTTGGATACTTGCCGACGGCACCAGATTGCACTAAATAAAAAGAAGTGTACTTTCCTCATCCCCTTCGGGAACTTGCTCGGCCATGTGGTCTGCAAGCAAGGCCTAATGGTAGACCAGGCGAAGATTGTTGTCATACTCAATCTGCAAGCGCTGTGAAGTGTCAAGCAGCTGCGTGCCACGTTGGGACACACTGGTTACTATCGAAAGTTCATCAATAGCTATGTGCAGATCATGGCACCAATGGAATAGTTGTTGAAAAAGGATGCTACTGTTAGACTAAACAAAGCGCAGCTGAAACAAAATAAACATACACAACACATACAAAAAACCTCACAAAACCATAACACAGAGTTTTAACATGGTTCACCCAACCAATCTGGGCTACGTCCACTAGAACAGAGGCATTGACAATCTTATTATTCAAAGGAGATTACAACAAATCTAATAATTCACACATGCTCTCAGCTCTCCCCTATTTCTTCTATTTTCTCTACACACTCTCACAATCCTTTACGGATTACATTTCTATATAGATGGAGCATAAAACTGAATCATAAATTCCCTCACAACAAATATAGGATGCATTAACTCCTCCTCAAAAAATACTGGAGCTAATATGGCAACTAATCCTATTGTTGTCACATACATGAGATTTCTGCCCAATTTAATAAAACCAAAAATCTCAACAATCTCCACCTTGACAACAATTGCCTGATGCCTTGTTCATTTATTATTTTTATCTTTTCTGCAACCCAAGAGAAGCCAGACACCAACGCAGCTTCTCTAACAAAACTGGTTTCGTGAACATGTCTGCACAATTTTCCTTCGTATGCACCTTTTCAAGAGAAACACCCCTTTCAGTGATAACCTGTCTTACAAAATGGTACTTGATTGGTATATGCTTTGATTTACTATGATAGGCTGGATTCTTAGCCAAGTGAATTGCACTTTGACTATCACAAAATAACTTGATGTTGTCTTGTAACCTCCCAAACTCACCAATCAAACCTTTCAACCAAACCGCTTCTTTGCAAGCATGTGAAGTAGCTATGTATTCTGCTTCAGTAGTGGATAAAGCAACAATATTCTGTAGCTTTGACATCCAGCTAATAGCTCCACCTGCAAGAGTAAAGACATACCCTGAAGTTGACCTTCTCTTATCCAAATCACTTGCAAAATCGGAATCAACATATCCACAAACAAATTCACTACTTTTATTATAAGTGATACAATAATCACTTCTGCCTCTCAAATACCGAAGCACCCATTTCACTGCTGACCAGTGTTCTTTACCTGGATTTTCCATATATCTGATGACAACCCCAACTGCATGTGAAATATCTGGTCGAGTACAAACCATCGCATACATCAAACATCCTACTACATTGGAATATGGAATTCGAGACATATATTCCTTTTCTTCATCTGTATTTGGACATAAACTGGAAGAAAGCTTAAAATGGGAAGCTAAAGGGACTGACACAGGCTTCACATTGTTCATACCAAACCTCAAGAGTATTTTCTCAACGTACTTCTGTTGTGATAGCCACAGCTTACCATTGCTCCTGTCTCTGAAAATCTCCATGCCCAAAATCTGTCTTGTTGCTCCCAGATCTTTCATATCAAATGTCCTTGCCATCTGATCCTTTAACTTGTTGATCTCCACTATGCTTTTGCTTGCTAAAATCATATCGTCAACATATAACACTAAGATAATGAACATGCCATCATTTAATTGCTTCAAATAAACACAATGATCATATTCACTTCTTATATATTTCTAACTCAACATGAAAGAATCAAACTTCTTGTACCATTGCCGAGGTGACTGCTTCAGGCCATGCAATGATTTCTTAAGCCTGCAAACAAATTTCTTATTGCGATGCTGAACAAACTCTTCCGATTGTTCCATATAAATTTCCTCATCTAAGTCTCCATGTAAAAATGCAGTCTAAACATCTAGTTGTTGCAATTCTAAATCAAGCAAAGCGACTAATGCTAACACAATTCTAATTGAAACTATTTTAACAACTGGTGAAAAAATTTCATGAAATTCAATGCCTGCTTTCTGAGAAAAACCTTTTGCGACCAGCCTCGCTTTGTATATGTCCTCAGTATCATTCACACCCTGTTTCAACTTGAAAACCCATTTACATCCCACAGTTTTCCTGTCTTTCAGAAGTTCAACCAGATCCCACGTGCCATTCTTGTGTAATGCCATCATCTCGTCCTTCATAGCTTCTTTCCACTTTTCACTTTTTGAACCTTCTACAGCTCCCTGATAGCACAAAGGTTCATCATCGTTAGCGGTTAAATCAACTGAGGTAACATAATCGTCATACCTTCTAGGAGGGTGTTTGATTCTTGTAGACCTCCTTAAGGATGTTTCTGGTGCTTCCACAATTGGCAGACTACCATCTGTAGGAACTTCTTCATGATCAGCATCTGAGGCCTGTTCATGATCTACATCTGAACCCTGTTCATGATCTAATTCTAAAACCTGTTCATGACTAGTATCTGAACTATGGTCATCATGACTATCATTAGAAGTGCTTTCAAACTGAATGTGCTGAAAATCAGATACATCATCCTGTTTCAATCTATTATCCACATCTAACTGTACAAGAGAGGATTCATTAAACTTTACATCTCTGTTGATGATGATATTGCGGGTAGTAGGATCCCACAATCTATATCCCTTTGTTCCATCACCATATCCAAAAAAGATATACCTTTTTGACTTTGGATCTAATTTAGTTCGCTGATGTTTAGGCACTAGAGCATATGCATCACAACCAAACACTCTGAGTTTAGAATAATCACAGGGGTGACCTTTCCATACTTCTTGAGGAATCTTTCAACCTATCGCCGTGGATGGTGATCGATTTATCACATAACAAGCTGTAGCCACCGCTTCTTTCCACAATTCCTTCTGCAAACCGGTGTTACTCAACATACTCCTTGCTCTCTCTAAAAGAGTCCTATTAATGTGTTCAGCAACTCCATTTTGTTGAGGAGTATAAATAGTGGTCTTATGTCTCTCGATCCCTACATCCTTGCAATAGTTTTCAAACTCCTTGGAAGTAAACTCACCACCATTGTCAGTTCTTAAACATTTTATAGTTCTACCAGTGATGTTTTCTACCAATGCTCTAAACTGCTTGAAAACTATAAACACGTCAGACTTCCTTTTCAACATGTAGACCCAAACTTTCCTAGAGAAATCATCAATAAACGATACAAAATATGACAAGCCACCATATGAAGTTGTAGGGGCTGGACCCCAAACATCTAAATGGATATAATCAAGTATCCCTTTACTAGTATGTTTGCTTGTTTTAAACTTTTGCTTACTTTGTTTTCCAAACAAACAATGTTTACAGAAATCTAACTTTCCAGACATTAGATAAGGAAGTAACTTGCGATCAGCCAAAATTTTTAATCCTCTTTCGCTCATATGGCCCAACCTTTGATGCCATAAGCGAATGGAACTACTGTCATGTTCAGACACCGTAGATACATGATCTGACCCTGTTCTTCCTTCTAACTGAAATAGATTTCCTACCTTCTTAGCTTTCATTACTAGTAAAATACCTTTGTAAATTTTCATTACTCCACCTTGAGTTACAGTTTTATATCCATTTGTGTCAAGTGCTCCTAGTGAAATTAGATTTTTCCTTAAATCTGGTACATGTCTTACATCAGTTAACATTTTGGTTGTCCCATCAAACATTTGCAACTGTATACTCCCTATTCCCATAATATTACATGTGACATCATTACCCATGTACACGACTCCATCATTAATTGATCTATACGTCTTAAACCATTCTTTATGAATACACATGTGGTTTGATGCACCAGAATCTAACAGCCAATGTTGATCATGATTTGACAAATTAACTGATAACACTTCATCACTCATACCTGAACTAGATGCTGAACCTGTATCTGTCGTGTTTGCCTCTTGCTTCACTGTCAAAGAGTCTTCTTTGGATGCTTGCTGTCTCTTCCAACAGTCCTTCTTCAAATGTCCTGATTTTCCACAAAACCAGCACTTTACCTTACTCTTCTTCCCTTTCGATTTTGATCGTGAGTCGCTGTGCTTACCAGAGCGTATTTTTCTCGAACGACCTCTAGCCATCATTGCTTCTGATGAAGAGGTGTTGGCATTTGACCTCTTCCTTGTCTCTTCGGACAACAAAGCTCCAACAACATCATCAAATTCAATGGTTTCTGATGAACTAAGACTTATAGAAGTAACAAAATGATCCCACGACTCGGGCAACGAGCACAATAAAGTTATAGCTTTATCTTTTGATTCAAATGTTACTTCTATACTTTCTAATTGCACCAGGAGAGTATTAAAGACATTTAAATGATCAACAATAGTTGTACCTTCCTTCATACGCATATTGTACAATTGTCTCTTCAGAAGAATCCTATTGGTCAAGGATTTTGTCATGTATAGCTTCTCCAGCTTCGTCCAAAAACTAGCAGCAGTTTTCTTTGACACAATGTTAAACAAAACATCATTCGCCAAACACAGTCGAATATCGCTCAGAGCTCTTCCATCCATTTCATTCCATTCACCATCTGTCATGGGGTAAGGCTATTTGGCTCTTCCCAACAGCGCCTTCGCCACACCTTGTTGGACAAGCAGATCGTGCATCTTCACTTTCCAAATCTCGAAGTTATTTTTGCCATTAAACTTCTCGATCTCAAAATGAGCACTTTGAGTTTTTTCCATGTTGTATCAAACAAACAATCTCCAATTCCGAATTAAACAATGCCTCTGTCGTACTGTGTAATCACAATTTTAAAAGAAAAAACCAAAAAATTGCAAGTTTACCAGAGGGAAAATCTGTCGGGCGCTCCTTGACAGCGAAAAAACTGCAGCTAAAACACAATCCACTGCTAGCGCTCCTCTGACATCCGATCAACCGCGCCAGAGCAAAATCCGTTTAAGTGTCGCAAAATTGGCGCGCTTAATCCGTTCGATTCCGCACCAATCTGAACGTTGGATATCTGGCGCGAGTATCAGACTCGTATCCGCACCAATTGGCACATCTGTTCCAAAATAAAATGCGCCAATTCATTTACTGCCAAATTGGCGCGACTGTCTCTGCTAAAACCGCGCCAATCGCCGAAACTCCACCTTCAATCGATCTCTCACGCGCAACAGTTCCACAACCAGCGACTTGTAGGTTATGGGCCCTCCACGCTCCGTTGCGCTGCTCTGATACCACTTGTCAAACTAAACAAAGCACAGCTGAAATAAAATAAACATACACAACACATACAAAAAACCTCACAAAACCATAACACAGAGTTTTAACGTGGTTCACCCAACCAATTTGGGCTACGTCCACCAGAACAGAGGCATCGGCAATCTTATTATTCAAAGGAGATTAAAACAAATCTAATAATTCACACATGCTCTCAGCTCTCCCCTATTTTCTCTATTTTCTCTACACACTCTCACAATCCTTTACAGATTACATTTCTATATAGCTGGAGCATAAAACTGAATCATAAATTCCCTCACAAAAAATATAGGATGCATTAACTCCTCCTCAAAAAATACTGGAGCTAATATAGCAACTAATCCTATTGTTGTCACATACATGAGATTTCTGCCCAATTTAATAAAACCAAAAATCTCAACAGCTACTTATTGCTGGAATGAGGAATGTAACAGAAGTCTGGAAATGCTCAAGGAAAAGATGGCATCAGCTCCTACATTGGTCTTTCCGAAATGGCACATCGAATTTCACGTGCATGTTGATGCATCGTGTATCGTGTTGGCTGTGGTACTCACATAGGAAGGAGCAGAAGGAATTGATCACCCGATCGCGTTTGCAAGCCGACGATTATCCAAAGCTGAGAAGAACTACTCCACTACTGAGCGTGAGAGATTGTCAATGGTATACGTGCTCCAGAAATACCACCACTATTTACTCGGAGGACACTTTAAGATGTATAATGATCACTCAGCACTAAAATACCTAGTGAATAAGCCTGTGTTGGGGGGGCGTGTTATGAAACCAGCTCAAGAAAAGATAGAAAAGATAGATCAACGCCTTAGAATTCAGCCTCTTCGAGGGGGCAACCTCCTTTACATTACATAAATGAACAATTCTTGGATGATACAAATGACAAAACCTCCTTTCTATATATAGGAGTCTAGGGAGTCACAATATAATCCAGCCGACCTAACAATAATAATATAAAGCCACAAAAATAACAATAGAGGGATTCTATGGGGCACAGAAATAACAATATGGGGGGTAAATAGGGGCACAACAATATAAATAAGGGGTATAACTACAATAGTAATGGGGTAATCACTAGTATTATAGGGACCCAACATGCCCCTCTCCTTCAAAAAAGTGTTGTCCTCAACGCTTGAGTAGTTCTGGATACTTCTGCATAAAATTCTCATCCTCCCATGTGGAATCTTCAGCGGATAAGTTCTTCCACTTGATAAGATACTCTGAAATTGATCGATTTCGTAGCTGTCAAGTTCTTGTTTCTGTGACTGCTTCCGGTTCCATTATAATTTTTCCTTCCTCGTAAAGTTCTGGCAATATTGTTTGAATTGGGAGCTTGTCACCTATAACCTTCTTTAAACATGAAACATGGAAAACTAGGTGCAATCGAGAAGCTGCAGGAAGCTCCAATTTGTATGCCATAGTACCAATCTTTTGCAACACCTTGTACGGACCATAATACTTTGGTGATAATTTATTATCCTTCTTAGCTTGCTTTAGGGACATTTTCTTATATGGTTGTAGCCGTAGGAATACCCAATCACCTACATCAAAACTTCTTTCACTGCGATGTTGATCTGCCTGTTGTTTCATTCTATTTTGTGCCAACACGAGGTTATCCTTTAAGAGTTGGAGGACTTGTTGTTGATGTTCGATGTGATGTTCCACTGCCTGAACCTTAGAATTTCTCTTAAATATGATGTGATGGATGGTGGTTGATACCCATAAAGTGCCATAAATGGGGTCATTTTTGTTGCTGTATGGAAGGAAGTGTTATACCACCATTCAGCCAGAGGCAACCATTTGACCCATTGTGTCTGTTTATCATATACAAAGCAACGAAGATATCCTTCCAAACATTTGTTTACTATCTCAGTTTCCCATCAGATTGAGGATGATAAGATGAGCTATGAGCTAACTGAGTACCAAGACAAGAAAATAATTCTGTCCAAAAATTTCCAATGAAAATGGGATCTCTGTCACTTACAATAATCTTTGGGTTTCCATGTAGCTTTTGAATTGTTTCCATAAATGCGGTAGAAACTGTACTGGCTTTAAGTGGATGTGATAATGCACAAAAGTGTGCATACTTGGTAAGTCTGTCAACTACCACCATGATGACACTCTTTCCCTCAGACTTGGGTAAACCTGTGATAAAATCCATTGAAACCTCCTCCCAACGTTGGCTTGGAATGGATAAAGGTTGTAATAGACCCGGTGTCTTAATTGTTTCAACTTTATTTTGCTGGCAAACCAAACATTCCGCCACAAACTTTTGAATATCTGATTTAAGGCCATCCCAAAAAAATTCCTTCTTAACCCTGTGGTAGGTTTTTAAAAATCCTGAGTGCCCTCCTAAGGGAGAAGTGTGCAATTCCATAAGAATCTTTTGTTTTAGTTGGGAATTCTTACAGAGGTATAAGCGATCTTGTACCATAACGAATCATTTTTCCAGCTAAATGTATCAGAAGTACTGGAATCTTGTTGTAGCTTTCGAATAACCCACGCTTCTTCGTCATTCTTCCATTCCTCCCTTGATTCGTTTATCCAATCTGGTTGGATAATAGAAATGGCACACAACAATGCTTCCACATCCTCATCCTTTCTTGAGAGTGCATCTGCCACCGCATTTTGCTTCCATTTTTTGTAAATGATTTCAAAGTCATAACCCAACATCTTTGTGACCCACTTTTGTTGCTCTTCAGAGGATAATTCTTTTTCTAAAAAGTATTTAAGGCTATCATGATCCGTTTTTACCTTGAAGTGTCTTCCCATTAGGTAGGGTCGCCATTTCTTAAGTGCATGGAGTATTGCCAACATTTCCTTCTCATAAATAGCTTTGCTTAAAAACTTTCCCTTGATTGGACGACTTTCAAAAGCAATGGGTCTTTCATCTTGCATTAGAACAACACCAATTCCATTTCCTGAAGCATCACATTCCACAATAAAGGTTTTTGTGAAGTCCGGTGTAGCTAAGACCGGTGCTTGGCACATTGCCTCTTTAAGATGTTCAAAGGCCTTTGTTGCTTCCGGAGTCCATGAAAATGAATCTTTCTTCAATAATGTTGTTAGAGGTGCTGCTATTCTCCCATAATTCTTAACAAACTTGCGATAATATCCTGTCAACCCAAGAAATCCTCGCAGATGCTTTATGGATGTGGGGATTTTCCATTCCTTAATGGCTTTAATTTTGCTAGGGTCTACCTTAACTCCTTCATGAGATACAATATGACCCAAATATTCCACCTCCTGGACTCCAAAGAAACATTTGGATCTTTTTGCATATAATTGTTTCTCCTCCAATAGTTGTAGCACCCTGTCAACATGTTCAACATGATCCTTCCAAGACTTGCTGTAGATTAGTATATCATCAAAAAATACTAACACAAATTTTCTAAGGAATGGTTTGAAAATTGAATTCATCAAACCTTGAAATGTTGAAGGTGCATTGGTAAGGCCAAAAGGCATGACCAAAAATTCATAATGACCCTCATGAGTTCTAAATGTCGTTTTCGAAATGTCTTCAATCTTCATTCTGATTTGATGATATCCCGAACGAAGATCCAACTTGGTGAAGTAAATTGATCCATGCAATTCATCCAGTAATTCATCAATAACAGGAATGGGGAACTTATCTTTAATAGTGAGCTTGTTGAGCTCCCTATAATCCGGACACATGCGCCATGATCCATCCTTCTTGTGCACCAATACTACTGGAGCTGAGAAAGAACTTTGACTCGGTTGAATTATACCAGCCTCTAGCATTTCTGCAACCATACGTTCAATTTCACTTTTTTGGACATAGGGATATATGTACGGCCTGATGTTTGGAGGAACTTCCTGGAATCAGATGAATAGCATGATCATGATCACGCCTAGGTGGGAGACCCTTGGGAGTCTCAATTACCTTGGAATGATTGTCCAAGACTTTTTGGAGATCTGGAGAAATAGATGATTCCAATGTGGAAACATCTAGCGAGCATAATTGTGCAATTACACCTCTTTGCTCCTTTTTTAGAAGCTTTGTCATACCATGAGAGCTGATTATCTTTCCTGGTTTCCCTGCAATACCCCTTAATTCAACTTCCTTTCCTTCCGTAGAAAATTTGATGAAAAGTTCTTGAAAATTAAAAGCTATTGTACCCAAGGATTGTAGCCATTGGACTCCTAGTACAACATCCGCACCTCCCATTGGAATGGAAAGCATTGGGCTAGTCAATACATATTCTCCCATGGATAGCTTGATATTATGGCACTTTCCAGAGCAATTTATTGTTCCTCCATTTGCAATCATCACTTGACACTCTGGTGCTGGATATAGGAAGCAATTCAATTCTTTTGCTACCCTACAATGAATAAAATTGTGGGTTCTTCCTGAATCAATCAACACTATTACCTTTTTCTTCTTGATTTGTCCTTCTATCTTGATGGTTTGAGGAGTGGTAATTCCCGCCAATGCATTACAAGATATGGTCAGATTTATTTGTTCTTCATATAGGCTTTGTTCCTGAAGTATATCTTCTTCTTTTGACCTTTCTTGCTCCTTTTCTTCTTCCTCTTCACAATCTATGTAGAATAATTTCTTCTCAGCACACTTATGACCTTTAGTGTATTTGCTATCAAAACTGTAACAAAGCCCTTTTGCTCTTTTTTCTTCCAATTGTTGTGGTGTCAACCTTATAGGTTGTGGAAGACTAGGGGCAACAACACTTTCGTCTTTATAGTTGTGAGTGGTATGCTTCCTGGTTGCCATAATTTTGCTTTCCATTTTTCTTGCTAACCTGAATGCCTTCTCTAATGAATCAGGTTCCCAAAGGTGAACATCATGTTGGATATTATCCTTTAAAGACCCTATGAACACATCAATCCTATGCTCCTCTAGAATATCTTTTACCCTTATGTTCAATTTTTGGAACTCCTCAATGTGCTCAATTACTAAACCCTTTTGTTTGAGACTTATCAATTGGCTAAAAAAGTGTTGCTTTTTGTATCTTCATAATGTGCTATCAATTCTTCCGTAAAAATTGCCCAAGTGATAAATTGTTTACGAGAGCAAAGCCATTGATACCATACAAACTGATTTGGTTCCAAATATACAGTTGCCATACGTACCTTTTGTGCGTTTTGCACATTATTGAGATCAAAGAATTGCTCCATCTGTAATATCCATGTGGCGGGATACTTGCCATCAAACTTCCTCATATCGATTTTTGGAATATGGTGATTCTTCGATCCAACATTAGCGTCTATGGAATCATGATTAACATTTCTTTTTTTCTCATCATGAGTTTCCTTTACTACCTTTTCACCATTAGTGACCCTTTCTTGTAGCAACTTCTTCAATTCTTCCATGTCTGTCTTCATATCTATCTTCAGATCTGCCATGTCTCTCTTCAAATCTGTCTTCGAATCATCCATCTTAGCTTCCATGCCCTTTATCTTAGATTCCATGCCATTTATCTTAGATTCCACGCCACTTATCTTAGCTTCTGTTAGCTTTTGTGAGCGTGACATTTGTTGCACTTGTTCTTGTAATTTTGATATATCATGCAGCATTTCTTCCTCTTCTTCATGGGTCATGCTAGAGCTTTCAGGTTCCTTACTAGGTGTTTGAATTTTCTTTCCTCGGGGCATCAGTTACCAATAATAATGATTTACTATGCCCTTTAAATTCCGTTAAACCAAGCTTACACAAAAATTAAAAAAAAAAACTACACACCTTTTTTCACTTTATAGAAGCCTGATATTGAATATGATGTATCTCCGTAATTTCGGATCATCCAATTCTAAAATTGCTACCTATAGTAGCCTTCTGTGTCCTCTTTCCAATGCCACAAGTCTGAGCCAAATTGGATTCTCCAAGGAAGAGTTATGTGAAATCTCCCACAGTGACCTTTTTTTAGACTGGTTCAGTAGAGCGAACTTGTACAACGTGCCACAAGTCACTGTTTCAACCTTTGAATCTAAAACACACACACAAGAAACTACAGTCCGTCCTATTTCTGTAACTTCTTACGAAATTTCAATCTGATCCCCAGAGAGAATGTTATGAAAATTTTCCCCAGGTCACCTGTTTTGAATGTAATTCAGGAGTCTGCAAAAAGACCAACTTCCTCAGATCATATCTCCGCAAATATCACGCGAAAAGCTCTGAAAATCGGACCCAAGGTTCAGCGCGATTTCTTCTCAAATTGGTTTTTTTTGCGACTTCTGAAACGTCACAGAAAAAATGTTATAGCGAAAATGTCACGATGACCTGTTTGGAGCAGCGAAACCCTAGAATCCAAAGCTCTGATACCAAATGTTATGAAACCAGCTCAAGAAAAGATAGAAAAGATAGATCAACGCCTTAGAATTCAGCCTCTTCGAGGGGGTAACCTCCTTTACATTACATAAATGAACAATTCTTGGATGATACAAATGACAAAACCTCCTTTCTATATATAGGAGTCTAGGGAGTCACAATATAATCCAGCCGACCTAACAATAATAATATAAAGCCACAAAAATAACAATAGAGGGATTCTATGGGGCACAAAAATAACAATATGGGGGGTAAATAGGGGCACAACAATATAAATAAGGGGTATAACTACAATAGTAATGGGGTAATCACTAGTATTATAGGGACCCAACAGGGCGCATTTGTAGGTGGTTGTTATTGTTTCAGGAATATGATTTTGAAGTCATCGTAAAGTCGGGGCATCTAAATGCAGGCCCATATCACCTATCCTGAATTGAGAATGGTGAAGAACCCACAAACCTAGAGGAGGGACTACCTGATGCACAACTCTATGCAGTGTGTGTCACGGATGGCCACTTTGAGGATATAATCCACTTCTTAACCACAGGAACCGCGCCACAGGGGTATTTGGTTCAGCAGAAGAAGGAACTGGTGATACGCATAGCAGACTTTACTGTTATTGCAGGGCACCTCTACAAAATGGGAAACGATGAAATATTACGCAGATATGTATCAGAATTTGAGCAAGGACAGATCCTTGCTGAAGCACATGGGGGGGTTGCAGGAGGACATTATGTAGGACGCGCCACAGCACAAAAGATTCTTCGTGCAGGACTCTGGTGGCCAACCCTACATCAAGACTCAAAAGCGTATTGTTGGGCCTGCGACGTATGTCAACGGACTGGGAAACCATCGCGGAGGGATGAAATGCCACTCAAGCCACAGATGATGTTGCAACTGTTTGAAAAATGGGCGATTGACTTTGTGGGGCCTATCACACCTCCAGGAAAGATGGGTGTGTGCTATATCATCACCATGACAGAGTACTTGACCCGATGGGTGGAAGCACAGCTGGTTAAGGACTGCACGGTCGCTACAGCTACGAAATTTTTGTTCAAGAATGTGTTAACACAGGTTGGATGTCTAAAAATTCTAATGAGCGACCGCGGTACGCACTTCTTGAATGAGACTATCAACGTGTTCACTGAGGAGTTCCAGATATACCATCAACAAAGCACACCGTACCACCCACAGGAAAACGGGACTGTTGAAGCTTTCAACAAAATCTTGGAGACTACGTTGACAAAGGTATGTAATGCGTAGCGGAACAATTGGGATTTGTGCATACCTACTGTGCTATGGGCATATCGAACAACGTGTAAGAAGTTGACGGGTCAGACGCCTTTCCGATTAGTCTATGGCAAGGAAGCCGTCATGCCAATGGAATACATTATACCTAGTTTGCGAATAGTGGCGACGACAGGTATGGCAGACTGCGTAGCTTTGGAAGAAAGGATCGCGCAACTGGAAGAACTTGAGGAGGAATGGTTTCTGGCAGGATTCCATCAGCAGGTACAGAAGCAGCGGGAAAAAGCTTGGCATGATCGCCATATCAAGATGCGCACATTCAAAGAAAATGATCTAGTATTACTCTATGACAACAAGTTTGAGAAATTCCCTGGAAAACTCTGAATGCATTGGTTGGGACCCTATGTAGTCCAAGAAGTCACAGATGGGGGCGCGGTCCAACTTGCCAAGTTAAATGGAGAACCTTTCCCAAGCAGTGTAAATGGCAATTGCCTGAAGCTCTACACGGGTGGGCTGACCGCATGGCTAATCGACCAAAGGATAGTATCACTGCTCCAGGCAGTTGGAAGAGAGTGCCGGACGTTAAAGCAATTTGTGGGGAAGCTGCGCAACAATTAGGGGGCGCGTAGAATTGGTATGTCGCCAGGGTCGCGATTGCGCAAAAGGGGTTGCGCTGCTGCGTGGACAAGCAGAGAGGTGATTGTTGCAGGCACTATTCATGACAAGATGTCTGAGTTATGGCAAAAGGGAGCAGGCGGCGGGCAATTGAGAGACGTGGTATGAGCCAGATCTGGAATGATCTGCTGCATGCTTAACGTACGACACCAGAAGAGGAGGGAACCAACGAATTTGAATTTTGAAACGCTTATAAATCACATGGGGCATCCGCCGAACGATCTGCGATTTTGAGGAAAGTAAGCTATTGTGCCTTCCCACCGATATGGAACTGTTCATTATTTACGCTCAAGGAGTAAGCCCAAGGGTTGTGATATGGCCAATGGAGATGCAGGACTTTCTGGATAATATGGTGTTGACGGTCACGGGCAACACGTAGAATTCAACACTAACGGTAGGGGATGTGCCAGAAATTCTTAGACACGAAGCAGAACTGGTCCGAATGTCGTTGCCCAACCCATGGGCTGGTTGGCGAACCATAAAATATAATGGAATGACTGTAAATACGGAGACCAATGATGGAATTGCAGTTAACAGTTCATCTCTAATGCACCTTGAAGATTGGGATCTTTCAGATAGCAACAATTGTCTTGCAAAATTGCAACACAAGCTACAACAGACAGTGCGTATAGGTGACCAGAAATTTGAAACTTGTTGCATTGGCACGAAGAGTTCCCATATGTGACACCCTAGCTTGTGCTAAAATCCTAAGAGGGGGTGCTCTGTGTTAACCGAGTAGAGAAAAATGAGCATTATCAGTTGTGTGAATTAGTGGAGGCAATGGAGTAGGAGATAGAAGAAGAGTTGCACGAGACAAAGAGGGGGCAGTAGAACGCAGTGTGTCACTCACAGCAATGGTGGACCGCAGAGCCTAGGCAGCATGTATCGCCGCACCGACGAGTGACTCGGGACGAGTCACAATGATTGTGTTGGGGGCCTGTTGGGTAGCGGAGGCCCCACGTAATGGTTTTGGGGCTTAAAGCCTAGAAGTTAGGGTAATAATATTGTAAATATTCGAAATGCACGGAGCGTGAAATGTAATAGGTCGAGTCAAGGGGTTGTCCGCCCAAAAATAATATAGAATAATAGGAAGTAAGTCGGCCTACCCATGGTCCGCGGACCATGGGAATGTATAAATAGAGCAAGGCTCTAAGGGTAGAAGGCACTTTTTGGGGATGAGATCTGATGTGTTATGGGTGGGTGAAAGTACTCGGTGTTCTGCGTCTGTAAGTTCGAGTCAAGGGTGTTAGTGGGTAGATAGAGGCTCTGCAGATGTGTGCACGGAGGCCTGATAGAGTATGTAGTTGTGTGTGCGGACCCCTACAGCTGTGTGCGCAGGAAAGAAAGAGTTTGTGTTGGAAATAATACTGAGAGGGGGGGGGGTGAATCAGTATTATCAAATCAATATAATGTTTTTATTTCCAAATTCATATTCATATACATTCTTGCAATTAAGGAAAACCGCGTGTATATGCAACTGTGTGTAATGAAACAAGCGTATATCTAGTAAACTTATAATCCAGTTAGTTGCTTCTTAATGAGTGCATCTGAACATTATTAATCATATGAACAGTAAACAGGAGCAGTAAAGCAGAACAAATCATCACACATAAGAATCACACATGAACACCAAGATGTAAGGTGGAAACGCAATGTGGGTGAAAACCACATGCTGCAATTTGTCTCTATCTTCTTTTAATTAGAAACTTCTTTTTACAATGATTCTATACTGGAGCAGTCTTATACTAGTACGCAGGCTGCTACCTGCAGAAGGCTACAACCTTCTCTCGTTCTAGCTTCTCCTAGAAGGGAGCTACAAACCCCTTATCTCTTGTACTAGCTGAGGAACTAGTACGTAGGTGTTGACCTACAGAAAGCTACAACCTTCTCTTTTCTTTCAGGGACCACGTTTCATAAATTTTTAGACTAGATCCATGAATAACATCAATCAAAAATCAAGTATATCTGCATCAACCAATCTCCTTTGCACCAAACAAAACTGAATCAAATAGTTACTTCTCTGAATGTTGTACCTAGAAAACAGTAACAGTAACCAGACACCAATTTTGAACCCAGAACACTGCAGCAATAAAGAAAAGTAGCTAAAACATATTTCAAGAGACGTACGCTACTTCAATATGCAGAAACCTGCGTGCATATGCTTCTGTATTCAGGCCAACCAGCATATACATTGTTTTGATTTACTAAACCAGTGTGTATACGCACCTCTGATGTGTTGAACCTGCATACAGATCTATAAAAGATAATTCACCCTTTCAACTATTCAAACATCAGTTATACCTAGATTATCAGATTTATAGATCTAGTCATGCGCCAAATATAACATATCAAAATCACACAAAGATACTATTATTTAAGACTTGAGTCTTGACCCATCAATAGAACTTATCCATCTTCTTGCACTCAGGTTCCTCCTTGATTCAGATTCAGCTATGCACCATAAACCAATGACCAGTATTCCATATCTTTCTCTTCATAAGATATTCAATCCTTAAGTCAATGCCTTTGCCAAATGATCTCCTCCTTTTTATAGTCTTAGGCCTTACTCAAACCATGGTCCAAAACCATAGAGAACCAATACTAGGAGCCCAATACCTGGGTTCAATACTTCAGACGCAATACCAAGGCCCAAAACCATAGGTCCAAATATCATGGACCCAAAAATAAGATTTCCCACATGTATGCGCTTTTCAGTGCATGAAAGTGCGTGCATACGCATACGCGAGTTTTGATCATCAATCCTTCGTGTATACACACTTTGGTTAAGACGAACCTGCGTATATGTATTTTTCTTCCATTCTAAGAGCTTGAACTGTGATCTGTCATCTAAGTGAGTTGCCATCAAGGACAACACCTGTGCCATAGTGCCAAACCTGTGTCATAATGCCAACAATCTCCCCCTTTGGACTTGATGGCAACCCTAAGTCACTCAAAGTCATTCTCCCCCTTTGACATAAAGGGCAAAGGGTTATGCTCCCCCTGAGTACATGCTGAATTCTTTGTTTTGTTGTGTTGTCCAAGCTCCCCCTGGATGTAGGAAATGTTTGCAAGAATACATAACTTTATACATTATAAATTACCTTCCTACCACCAAGGACTCATACATCCATCTCCCAACCAAGTGGGAATTGACTCATCTACCCAACCAAGTGGGGATACACCAGAAGTTTATACAAGATAAAACAAGAACATTACATCATCCATCCTAGGCATAGTGGGGAAACCAAGATAGGCCATTACATGACCTTGATAAGAAAAGAAATACATGACATAGAGACGAAATGTCTACAACTAAACTATGATAGTTATCAACAACTATCATCAACAACATCTATCAGACCAGCAACCATGTTCTCCTTCTGCACCTGTTCCCCCTTAAACCAAAACACTATGATCTTGAACCAATATCTTCGAGGATAATGCCAACAATGCATTGTTAGAAGAATATATATGCTCCCCCTGAACCTGTGCCAGATGGTCTCTGTCAGACCCATATCAGACTCATTTCATCTTGAGCCTGGCCCACTATTTTTCTTCAAACCAACATATACGCGACTGTAACCACATAAACCAGTGTATGTACGCGGATTCTCCTTATTAAACTCGCGTACAACCACTTTTCTCTGAAACAGACAAGTTTCAACAGTAAGATGATGCATCAACTACTCCCAGCTTCTGTCTGAGGTATTCAAATGTCTCCCTGGGCAGTGGTTTGGTGAGTATATCAGCAACCTATTCCTTGGAGGGAACATACTCCAATTTTACCTTTTGTTCAAGCACTTGTTCTCGAAGAAAATGATATTTGATAGGTATGTGCTTGGTCTTTGAATGCATGACTGGATTTTTTGAAATGCTGATTGCACTTGTATTATCACATAAAATAGAGATAGGTGGAGTACAAGTGATTTGAAAATCTTGCAACATTTGCATCATCCAAAGGAGTTGTGTGTAGCAAGATGCAGCAGCCACATATTCCGCTTCAGCTGTAGATAAATAAATTGAACTTTGCTTCTTGCTGAATCAAGAGACTAATCTGGAACCCATAAAGAATGCACCACCACTAGTGCTTTTTCTATCATCCACGCTTCCTGCCCAATCTGCATCTGTATATGCATGAAGTGTGAGATTTGTATCTCTAGGATACCATAAGCCATAGTTTTGTGTCCCTTGAAGATATTTGAAGATTCGTTTAAATGCTTGAAGGTGTGCTTCTTTCGGATTTGCCTGGAATCTTCCAACTATTCCCACTACATGCATGATGTCTGGTCGAGTACCTGTCAGATAGAGAAGACTACCAATCATGGATCTATAGGTTGGTTGATGTACTGCTGCTGAATCATCATTGGCGCTGAGGCTGCATCCTGTTACCCTAGGGGTACATACTGGTTTTGAATCTTCCATGCCATATTTCTTCAAGATCTCCTTGAGGTACTTGTTTTGTGACAAAAAGATACCGTCTTTATTTTGTTGAACTTGTAAACCAAGAAAATATGTCAGCTCACTAAACAAGGACATTTCAAACTCTTTTTGCATCAGCAAAGCAAAATTTTGACTCATGGATTCTTCATTACTACCAAAGATGATACCATCAACATACACAACAAGTATTAGCAATTTATCATTATCAATTTTTACATATAGATTGTTATCTGTTGATCCTTTTGAAAAACCTTGTTGATGGAGGTATTTTTCCAGACAATAATACCAAGCCCTTGGAGCCCGTTTAAGACCATAGAGTGCCTTCTTAAGTCTGCATACAAGTTTTGGATCATTTCCAAGGATGAATCCATCTGGTTGCTCAATGTACACTTCTTCTTCCAAGTCTCCATTTAAAAAGGCAGATTTCACATATTTGAAAAACTTTGAACTTCTGAAAGCTAGAAAGAGCAAGGAACATTCTTCTGGCCTCAAGTCTAGCAACTGGTGCAAAAGTTTCTTCAAATTCTATACCTTCTTGTTGGGCATACCCTTTACAAACAAGTCTGGCCTTGTTTCTAATAACTTCTCCATTTTCATTTAGCTTGTTTTTGAATATCCATTTTGTCTCTATGACATTCTTATCTTTTGGTCTAGGAACCAACTCCCAAGTGTTGTTCTTTTCAATTTGCTCAAGTTCTTCATTCATGGCCTTGACCCAGCATTCATCTTTGCATGCTTCTCTTACATTTTGTGGTTCAGTGGAGGAGAGCAATGCTAGATAGCTTGAAGCTTCAGAAATACTTCTTCTTGTTTGTACACCTACCTCTTTCTGCCCCAAAATTTGAGTCTCTGGATGATTCTTCTGGATGTACCTAGATGGGGTCTTTTCTTCCACCCTTATCTGTTCTTTTGGTGTCTCATAGGTTTCTTCTTATTCATCATAAGTCTGATTTGATGTTGAAGGATAGTCCTCATCATCTTTGAAATCTTCGGATTTTACCTGCCTTGGAATGTTTCCTTCTTCATCAATCACTACATCAATACTTTCAACAATTTTTCCAAGTCTTTCATTGTAGCACTTATATCCTTTGCTATGGGGAGAGTAACCAAGGAGAATTCCTTCATCTGCTCTTGGTTCAAACTTGCCAGGGTTTTCATCAGTCCTTTTGATGTAACATTTGCTTCCAAAAATTTTGAAGTATCTTACCGTAGGAGTCTTACCATACCAAAGTTCATGAGGAGTTTGAGTGTTGTTCACCCAGACGTTTGTCTTGTTGAGAATAGTGACGGCAGCAAATGCGGCTTCACCCCAGAAGGTTGCAAGAGTTCCAGACTCATCAAGCATAGCTCGAGCCATTTGTTGAATTGTTTTGTTCATCCTTTCTACTACTCCATTCTGCTGAGGAGTCCTAGTAGTAGAGTGTTCCCTTCTTATTCCATGTTCTTCACAAAAATCGAAAAATTCATTCGAGGTAAATTCCCCACCTCTATCAGACCTGAGGCACTTGATTCTGCGATCTGATTCATTTTCAACCAAGGCTTTGAATGCTTTGAACTTTTCGAAATCTTCATCTTTATGATTCATAAGTCCTATCCAACACATCCTAGAAAAGTAGTCAATGAACAATATAAAGTATTCTTCTCCTCGAGGTGACATTTTCCTAGATGGACCACATACATCAGTATGGACAAGTTCAAGTAGCCTACTAGCTGATCCTTCCTTCTCAAGGAAATTAGTTCTGGTTTGCTTCCCAAACTGACATGATTTGCATATTGTATTGTCTGGAATTCTGATGTTAAGGAGATCACAAACCGCCTGATATTTGCATGCTTTCCTTATCTGAGAGAAGCTTAGATGCCCCAATCTTCTGTGCCATAGCCAGTGTTCATCATTCTTGCTTAGATAGCATTGTTGTTGTCCCCCCTTGAGTATGTATAAATTATTTGGTGTTCTTATGCCTTTGATCACTGTTTCTCATGTATCAAGCTCACGAACAATACATCCATTTGATCGAAATGTTACCTCATTTCCTTGATCACACATTTGACTGACACTTAATAGATTATGCTTTAAACCATCAACATACATAACATTCCAAACTTTGACCTTTTCTTTCAAAATAACAGAACCTTTACCTTTTATGAATGCAGGGGTGCCATTTCCAAATGAGACCTTCTTTTCTTTTTCTAAGGCACTATATGATTGAAGTTTTTCTTTATCACCTATCATATGTTTCGAGCATCCACTGTCGATGTACCACTGGTTTTCCTGCCCTTCCACATATAAGACTATACCACATCTTTCTGGTTGCGGTTCTTTCTTCTTCCATGTTTTGGGGCTCAATGAAGCTGGCTCCTTCTGAGTTGTTTGCCGAAACCTACTCCTGCATTCAGAATCTTTATGACCAAAGTTGTTACAAATAGAACATTCTATTTCATTTTCAAGAGCAGAAAAGTTATTGTAGGTTCTTTTCATGATTCCAGTCACACTCCTTTCATTTCGTGCTTCTCTGGTCATGATGGTCTTGTAGGCAACACATTGAGCTGCTTTATGTCCAAAGTTATGACAAGAAAACTATTGACCATTGAAGAAATTCCTGCGATCATCAAGCATTATATCTAGGCGATTGTAATAGCCATTCATTCTTGAGGCAAATTGAGAATGATTTACCTGCGGTTGGTTGTAGATTTTGTTCATCCTTGAAGTATATTGCCCTCGATTTACTTGGTGATCTCTGTTCATTCTTGAAGTAAATTGTCCCTGACTTACCTAATGATCTTCATTGTGCCTTTGCTATCGATTTTCAACCTGTTCACTTCTCCTTGCTACCTCAAGATAACCTTTGGAGGTAGATGGCTTATGTGCTTGAGATGTTTCTTCAGTATACCCAAGACGAGTCTTGATTAGAGGAGAATGTTGCACTTTGATAATCTCATCTAAAGTTTTAGATCCTTTAGCAAATCTAAGATTAAGAGCTTTTGTTTTCTCAATGTCTTTTCTAAGTCCCACAATTTCACATTCTAACTTTTCATTGTGTTTTTCCCTTTCAGCAAGTTGGAATGTCAGAGCATCTATAATCATATTCTTTTATTCTAAACAAATTTTGAGTTTAGAAATTTCTTCATAAAGACTTTCTTCATCTATAACATCCAAGAAATCATCGTCTTCAAAAGCCATTAAAAGTCTATAATCATTACCTTGTTCATCTTCATCACTATTTGAAAATCCATCATTGTCTTCATGTGTATAATAGCTCTTCTTACTTACATTCTGTTTTCTGTTCCATATAACTGGTTCCTTACCTTTGTCAATCTTATCTTTATGAGGACACTTGGCAGCATAGTGACCGACTCTTCCACAAGCAAAACATTTGAAAGGTAGCTTACCTTTGAATCTTCTAGAACCACGTTGAAGGTTCTTGACAAAATTTGATTCTTCCTCTTCTTCTTACATATGTCCTAAGCCATTGTAATCTCCTTTTCCTGAGGCTTTGAATGAAGCTTCTCTCTTGTCTGATGGTCCCCATTTTCTCATTTCGTAAGTGGTTAGAATTCCATGTAGCTGTGACATGGTAATGCTCTGTAGATTCTATTTTTCTTCTATGGCAGAAACTTTTGATTCAAACTTAGAAGACAAAGATCTTAGAACCTTTTCAACCAAAACAACTTCTTTTATTTCTTCACCCAAGTTTTTCATACAATTAACAATCTCATCTATACGTAGGAAATAGTTAGCCACACTTTCATCATTGTGAATTCTGAGACTTTCATATTGAATTCTGAGAGTTTGTAGTTTTGCTCATTTTACCTGATCATCTCCTTCATAGCTCAGAATGATCTTGTCCCATATTTCTTTTGCAGTTTTGAGTTGCATAACCTTAACGAATTCTGATTGAGATAGACTCCCTAATAGAGTATTGACAGCCTTTGCATTTGTTTCATACTGCTTCTTACCAGCCATATCTGTAGGAGTTGTTGATGGAAATGTGTATCCTGTTTCCATGATATCCCAGACTTATGTACCAAGATATTGAAGATAGGTTGTGATTCATACCTTCCAATAGATGAAGTTGCTCCCATAAAAAATTGGTGGCCTGATCGATGATTCTTTCTCGTAGTTGCTCATGATGATAGATCTTCCTTCAAGCGATCAAGCTTCTTCTGAAGGACTTGCTCTGATACCAATTGTTTGAAATAATACTAAGAGGGGGTGGGGGGGTGAATCAGTATTATCAAATCAATATAAATTTTTCATTTCCAAATTCATATTCATATACGCTCCTTCAGTTAAGGAAAAACTCGTGTATACGCAACTGTGTGTAATGCAACAAGCGTATATCTAGTAAACTTATAATCCAGTTAGTTGCTTCTTAATGAGTGCATCAGAACATTATTAATCATATGAAAAATAAATAGGAGCAGTAAAGCAGAGCAAATCATCACACATAAGCATCACACATGAACACCAAGATGTAAGGTGGAAACGCAATGTGGGTGAAAACCACCTGCTGCAATTTGTCTCTATCTTCTTTTAATTAGAAACTTATTTTTACAATGATTCTGTACTGGAGCAGGCTTATACTAGTACGCAGGCTACTACCTACAGAAGGCTACAACCTTCTCTCGTTCTCCAGCTTCTCCTGGAAGGGAGCTACAACCCCTTAGCTCTTGTACTAGCGTAGGTGCTGACCTGCAATAGGCTACAACCTTCTCTTTTCTTTCAGAGACCACGTTTCATAAATTTTCAGACTGGATCCATGAATAACATCAATCAAACATCAAGTATATCTGCATCAACCGATCTCCTTTGCACCAAACAAAACTGAATCAAATAGTTACTTCTTTGAATGTTGTACTCAGAAAACAGTAACAGTAACCAGACACCAATTCTAAACCCAGAACACTGCAGCAATAAATAAAAGTAGCTAAAACATATTTCAAGAGACGTACGCTACTTCAATATGCAGAAACCTGCATGCATACACTTTTGTATTAAGGCCAACCAGCATATACGTTGTTTTGATTTACTAAACCAGCGTGTATACATGCCTCTAATGTGTTGAACCTGTTTACAGATTTATAAAAGATAATTCACCCTTTCAACTATTCAAACATTAGTTATACCCAGATTATTAGATTTATAGATCCAGTCATGCGCCAAATATAACAGATCAAAATCACACAAAGATACTATTATTTAAGACTTGAGTTTTGACCCATCAATAGAACTTATCCATCTTCTTGCGCTCAGGTTCCTCCTTGATTCAGATTCAGCTATGCACCATAAACCAATGACCAGTATTACAGATCTTGCTCTTCATAAGATATTCAATCCTTAAGTCAATACCTTTGCCAAATGATCTCCTCCTTTTTATAGTCTTAGGCCTTACTCAAACCATGGTCCAAAACCATAGAGAACCAATACTAGGAACCCAATACCTAGGTTCAATACTTCGGACGAAATACCAAGGTCCAAATATCATGGACCCAAAAATAAGCTTACCCACATGTATGTGCTTTTCGGTGCATGAAAGTGCGTGCATACACATACGTGACTTTTGATCATCAATCCCGCATGTATACGCACTCTGGTTAAGAGTAACCTGCATATATGTATTTTTCTTCCATTCTGAGAGCTTGAACTGTGATCTGTCATCTGAGTGAGTTTCCATCAAGGACAACACCTGTGCCAAACCTGTGTCGTAATGCCAACAAATTGTACTGAAACGAAGATATTAATAAAGATAAGTTGTTTCTGAAATATCACGGATCTATCGTATTCTGGTTCATACGTCTGTTATATGAGTTTATGTCTTTAAAAGAATTATGATTGTGCACACTGGGTTTTATTGTTAAATGTTTGCTTAAAGGCTGTAACAAGAAGATTAGATCTGTAACAATTTCATTAGTAAGAAAGTGCACCTGCGCGGATCTACGTGAAAGTCCGATGGCTGTACAGAGTGACATGAGGCCGCAGAACGGTTCGTAACCCCTCTAGACCACATCAAAACATCCCAAGGGTGTGGAAACCTGGTTCCATCACCCTCCCCTACTACCTTGGGTGAGACCTCAGTCCACGCTCTGCGGACTGTTGCCGAAAGGCCCTGTAGCCGCGGGATTTGTTTGGCTAATAACTCTTCCAAACTTGGGTTAGGGCCCAATAAGCCAATAAAAATCCTGTGTTGGGGGGGAAGATCTGTAGATGGTTATTGTTGTTTTAAGAATATAATTCTGAAGTGATTGTGAAGCCCGAATGGTTGAATGCGGGACCATATCATTTATCCCGGATTGAGACAGGTGAAGAACCAACCAGTTTGGAAGAAGGGTTGCTAGATGCGAAGCTCTTTGCGGTATGGGTCGCATATGATCACTTTGCTGAGATAATTCAGTTTCTAACTACTGGAACAACCTCAAAAGGATATTCTACTCAGCAGAAGAAGGAATTGGTAGTCTGCGTTGCCAACTTTTCTTTGATTGCGGGACACTTGTATAATATGGGTACTAATGAAATACTGCGCTGATACATTTCAGAGTTTGAACGATCTAGTATCCTCGCCGATGCACATGGAGTGGTGGGAGGACATTCCGCAGGTAGAGCGATTGGGAGAATATTCTGCATGCAATATTGTGGTGGCCAATGCTACATAAGGATTCTAAGGCATATTGCAAGGCATGTGATGCATGTCAAAGGATGGGAAAGCCATCATGAAGGGATGAATTTCCCTTGAATCCTCAGATTTCACTACAGGTGTTTGACAAATGGGCTATTGACTTTGTGGGTCCGATACAACCCCCAGGGAAAAATAGTCAGATGCGATATATTATTACTACGACTGAATACTTGACGAGGTGGGGACAATCAAAAGTGGAGAAGGACTGTAGCGCCACAGCCGCTAAGTTCCTATTTGAGTATGTCTTGACAAGGTTTGGGTTTCCAAAGATACTGATGAGTGACATGGGTACACACTTTATGAATGAAACTATTGCACGATGCTCGAAGAATTTCAGGTTTATCATAAAAAAGAGTATGCCATATCATCCTCAGGAAAATGGTATGGTTGAAGCATTCAATAAAATCTTGGAGAACGCATTGATGAAGGTCTGCAACGCACAGAGAAATGACTAGGATGTGCACATACCAGCGGTCCTATGGGCATATAGGACAACGTGTAAGAAGTTAACTGGACAAACCCTATTCAGACTGGTCTATGGGATAGAGGCGCTGACGCGAATTGCAACATTAACTGATATGGCGAATCGTGAAATTATGGAGGAACACCTCACACAGTTGATGGAACTAGAAGAAGACTTATTTCTAGCAGGATTTTACCAGAAGGTGCAGAAGGAGGATGAGAAGGCCTGGCATGATCAACATATTAAGCCGCACACCTTCAAGGTGAATGATTTAGTGCTACTATATTATAGCAAGTTCATGAAGTTCCCTAGGAAGTTTCAAATGCACTAGTTGGTGTTGGGTGTGGAGCCTGATTATCTTCTTTATTCAAAGTTATCACGAAATTGGACCCTAGTTCGTAATGGCGCGACAATGCTCCCATTTTTGTGCGCCTCTAGGGGGGTCTGAGGGGGGCGACGACAATTCTTTAGATACCCCCCTAGCGGGGGATCAGGGGCAGTGCCCCCAAAGCTAAAAATAGATGTAAAATTGCCTTGTAAAATGTTGTAATTTCGTAGTCAATCTGGGTCATTCATTAGGCAAAAATTTGATGGTAGAAGTTATGTTTAAATTAGGGTTTTTTCCCCTAGAAGACAACCCCTCACTATATATGAGGGAATTGTATTGCGGCTATGTAGATATGTATTTTGAGAGAGAAAGAGAGAGGAGATTGTGTGAGAGAGAAGAGGGAATTATAGTGGATCTGATGTAGGTTGTATCTCTTCAGTTTACTAGATAATATAAAAGGAAGGATTCCTTGTTTCTCCATGGATGTAGCCCAAATTGGGTGAAACACGTATATCTGTGTCTCTCTTGTTTTATGCATTTTCTATGTTTATATATCTGCAATATTTTATGTGTTCCATTGCTCTGTAATATATAATTTTCTAACATTTCAGACCCTATGTAGTCAAATAAATTACAAATGGTGGTGTAGTTTAGCTCGCGAAGCTGAATGGGGAAATATTTCTGGGAAGAGTCAATGGGAGTCGACTGAAGTTATATCAAGGGGATCCTTCCCCTATGCAATGAATACATGATAGCAGGACAATCTTAGTACTCCAAGCAGCTGTGAGGAAGTATGGGACTATAAACTACATTGCCCGAAGACTGAGAAAACAAATTAAGGGGGTTGTGCAAGGGAAGCCAAAAGTGCGCCAGGAGGAGCTGCGCCATGGAGGATGGTGCTGCGCAGATGATTCTAAAAATAGCCATTGATTGCATTGTAACTAACTGGATGGTGAAAATCCCACGAGGAGGAGTGGGTAGGCTCCATTTATGGTGGAAATATTTGGCAATCTGCCGCCAAAGATGCATTTATGAGCAAAAATTGGAGGGAGCGTTCGAATTTGGATTTGAAATTCCCTATAAATCTGGCATGCTAGCCTATAGTCAAACACTTTGCTTTCAAAAAATTTGTTACCCTCCTACATATGTCTAAGAATGATTTGGAGGAACTTCTCCTTGAGAAAATGATTGATCCCGCGAAAGCTGCTATCTTCGAAGCCACTGCCTCTGAAGCCACTGTCTCTAATGTCTTAGCCCCTGAAATTGTGTCTGCAATGGAAGCTACATCATTTGTACCTACGGTGCCGAGGTCGCCTAGGCCTAAACCATCTGATGCTAAGGAGAAATAGAAGAAACCATAGGTTGTACCGGTGCGGTAGTCACCGAGGAAGAACCCTACAGAGGTTCGACAGAAGGGGAAGATGGACAAGTTGAAATGGTCATATGAACCCTTAGATCTTGATGTAGAGGAGCTTCACGACGAGGTTGAAGAGTTGGATGCTGAGGAGGGCGGGCCTATCACTAGGCTCCGATATATATCCCCCCTCAAAAGGGAAAAGAGAAGGTCCCGAAAGATCCCGATTCTGGCAAGTTTATGGTTTCTACACTGCTATTAGCAGAGAAAGTGTGATTTGAAGGTGCATTGTTAGGGTGAATTCCCACACTCAAAATGGAGGATTGGGATCTAGTTGACCATGAGAAACTCCTGCACTTGGAGACAAACAAATATTTGGTGAAGATATACTATGAGGAGACCAGAGTCACGCAACTAGAGACTATGAAGTGGGTCGTGAGGTTGAAAAAGCCGGGTTGCTGAATATGTTATGGGTACCAAACATTAGCTGAACCACTATCAACATGGTGTGCGTAAGTCAATTTCTTACGTTGGTGCATGATGGGCGTCTTTGGCTGGGAGAGCCCATCCCCATCACATATATGTTGATCCACTGTATCACAAGGTTTCCCTACCAAGGGGTGGATCCTGCCAAGAAGTTTGGAGGCAAGAGTCAACAAAAACAAATCGCTAACAAAATGAAGTGAGTATGGATTAGTGAAGAAGTCACCCAGATACTCTATCCGTTCCATCACCAATAGGGTGGTGTAGTTTGCCGCCGAGATTTTGGATTATAAGATTATGAGAAAGTGTCGTGCGGATGAGGTGTCGACACCAGTCATTTCCTTGGATGCACAATGCGCAAACGGGGTGTAGTACAACTGGGCGTAGTATCTCTACAAAGAGTTTTTGTTGAATTGTCGCGAAGCATAGGATGAAGGCAAGGCATTCCACTATGCCTGGTTACTATTGTTGGTTTCCCTTGTCGCGTGGAGGCTCCCAAAGCATAGCTAGTTCCCTCCACAGGACGATGATTTACCAGAGGCCACGAAGTTTGCTTTGTTGTGGGCAACGAGTGACCTAGAGAGGTTCATGGAGACAAAAGTATTATGGGTGCTAGTTGAGATGGACCTTCGCACCAAGATCAGCCAGAGGCCAAGGCTATCACCAACATTGTTTGGGAAATTGGAGGCATATGCGGAGTTTAAAGTGGATTTTCATAATGTATCAATCCGTGCAAGGCACGATCCTAAGAAAGTATGGTACAAGTTTCCATACCTAGTCACTAACGCAGATGTACAAGAAGTCGTGGGAAAATGGCAAAGTGACTAGCGATAGCCATTAGATCTCGGCTCAGGATCCAACACGGCCAAGGAAAGTTCCTCTGCACATGCCAAAGAAGCACATAAGAAAAAGGAAGTTGTGTAGGTTTCCGCTTGAGAGAAAGCAGTGCAGAAAAAGAAAGAAGCTGAGCAAGCCACAACTCAAGAAAAAACAGCACAGGAAAAGAAGAAAGTTTTTGCTAAGGCAACTGCTAACAAGGAGCACGCCATAAAGGAGGCCACACTGGAAGTAGAGGAGTCTACTTCTCAACATACTGCAGACAAGGAAGGGTCTAAGGAGGAAGGAGGCGGTGGTGAGGAGCAGAGTAGTCCATTTAAATTGCAGAAACAGACTAAGGAGATGAATTCTAGACCCAGGAAGAAGCAAAATTTGGACAAGCATGCACATGCAGATCCAATGGTCCTCACTGAGGGGGACTTGGATGAGATCAGAGACAAGGTCTACGACACAACAACGGAGCTGTGGACACAGTTCGAGAAAAAGTACATGCAAATTCTTGGGAGCGTGTAGAAGGATCCGCATGAGTTGCAGATGCAAACAAGTCAAATTTAGGCGAGCGTGAGACAGGTTAGCAGGATTCAAGCGAGCTTGCAGTAAGTGAGCACATCAGTTCTAGACATAGACATAAATCTAGACCTCGAAGTTATTCCTTTACCAAATGGTTCACTGCGTGCAGAAGAAGATGAAGAAAATGCCCAGCTCGGATAGATAAAATATGTGGCTGTCAACTTAGTTGCATTGCATATTCAGAGCCTCCACACGCTTTATCAGGGGGTATCAAGCAAGCTCATGATCAGGGAGCAGCATGCACTATCAGTTATCAGTGAAGTACAGATGAATAATGAGCATATTTTTGCATAAAAGGCTCAGGTACTGAAGGAAAAGGAAGAATTGGTCACACGGAGCTAGAGCCTAAAGGAGGAAATTACACAGGCGTGTCAGACGCTACCAAAACTTCACATTCTAGAAGATGCAGCAGCAACAACGGAGATTTGGAAGTTGGCTACCTCAGTGAGAGAATCGAAGGATGAGGTCGGCATATTAACATTTGAGTTCCAAATGAAGATCTTAGAGCTTGAGTTGAAATTGCAGCTAGCAACTCTGCCAGAAGTCAGGAACAACACAGAGAAACTATCAGAGAAAGTATGGCCACTTTGGATGCAACCGTCATAGGCTGCACACTAATCTTCGAGTAGGTAATGGAACTATGGACGAATCTGCAAGAGGACCCAAACCTGCAGAAACTTGGCACAGATATCAAGGAGTTGCAACAATAGGTTGATGAACTCAGGGTGACTGCGCACACATTGGCACCACTCCAGGACTTCGATTGCCTAAAAGAAGGAAAACAACTTCAAACATAGATTGAGGAGCTGCAAAGGAAAGAGGCTATCTTAAAGGCTAGAATACAACCATGGACAGAGGAAGCAAGTCAGCTTACTCTGTCAGTCCAGGAAAAATTGAAGACACTCCAGCAGACTCAAAGGATGATGCGCCTTGCAATGGAAGGCCCAACTATAGAAAATCTAGTAGAGGAAGTGTAGCAGGTCGTGGTATAGGGTTCTGCTAGCATAGTTGTGTTGAATATGGAGTTCAATGACCTTCGTAACAAGATAGAGGTGTTGGCTGAGTGACTTGAGGGCAAGTCACCCAATTTGTGTTGGGGGCCTGTTGGGATGGGGTCCCTAGGGTCAATTTTGTTAATTTTTGAGTCAATTTTGTATTATCTTTTGTAGTGAATGTAATGTCTCCGCGAAATGTGGAAGAGGAGCGCGAAGTTGGTAGGATTCAAAGGGGATTTAGTCCCTTAGTTGTGTAGGTGATAGAGTTGTTTTGAGAACTACCCATGGTTCACAGACCATGGTATTGTAAAGCAAAGGATATATAAAATTGAGTCATAGCTAGTCTTAGGGGAATAGAACAAGAAGAATCATTGTAAGGGAAAGGTACTAACACAGGAAAGTTTTGTTTTCTGTACTTAGGTGAAAGGGGAAGGCTCCTATAGCTAATTGCGCGGAGACCTTGGTAAGTCCGCAAGTTAAGTGCGCGGGCCCTTGCAGCTAAGTGCGCAGGGATAAAGAGTCTGTATTTGAATGCTCACACTTAATAAAGAATGTTTTGGGTCGAAAATGATGCATCTGTGTAATTTTATTTACGTCTGCTAAGCTTATATATCTTCACTCTGTAATGTGTTTTATATGAATGAATTCTTATTTACTGCACGAACCTGGTAGATCTATAATCTTTATGCATAATAATTACAACTAAGTACCTTTATGAAGATTTGGACATCATTTAGTTAGATTTGTAGTAGTTATCTATTTGGAAGGGATAAATCTCTGTGAAGGCAAATATAAGCCGTAGAACCTCAGGAAACCATCACACAGGCCTTTGGATGCAAAAACCTGGTGTAGAAATTTTGAATAATTTAACACATATTCAATGGAGATTATCCTGATCATGTACTATTGTGGAATACATACACAATACATAAGCTCCTCTACGTTGATCATCAATTTACATAAGCAGAAACATTCACAGGCGCACATAGAAGCATCAATCAAACTCATTAACACAGTATGTATCCCGGGGAAAGCATCTCGCTAAAAACCCCAACTATCTGTATATTATATTGATTGAATCATGTAACATTACAAATTAAAATGCTTATCACAAGCAACCTAGTACCAGCGCCACCTGTTACACACAATACAACTCAGATCTAATCTCCAAATCTCCCCCGCTGCTTCCCTGCCTCCACAGCTCAATACCTGCTCAAGAATGAATGAGAATGGTTTACCAAACTCGTATTTAACCTCCAAAGAATCACTCACACTGGGAAAGACGTGAGCAAAGGCTATAATACTTGGTATTGGCCAGTTCATTGGCATACTCAATCCCTTTGATTGTGCAAATCATCATGCACAACTATAGTCACAACTGACAGAAATCTGATCCTCTAACACCTGTCCCTGCTGAACTGAACATGCACTGACATGCAACTGAGTTAACTGACGTATTCTATAGTTGCATTATGAGTTAATAATTAGTTTAACAACTCATCATTAGTCTATTTGCAGTTAGACTAATTACAACTAGTTTAACCAAGTCAAACTGAACACAACTCCATCAACTCTACAATCAACTCCACCAAACTCAACTGATTGAGTTCTAACTGAATTCATGAATGCAACAACTCAACTGAACCACAAAGAAAGCGTACTTCCTTCTGACAGCTACATGTGCCACATATGTAGCTCAAACTGAAGCGCTCCAAGAGAATAAGATCAAGTTTATAGTCCAAATATTATTATGAGACAATAATATTTTACTTTTCTATTTTTGTCGGCCAGTCTAAAAATAGACTTTGATCACTCCTGCTGTGATCACTCCTACTATGGTCACTCCTACTATGATCATCCTTGCTGTGGTCACTCCTGCTATGATCATCCCTGCTGTGGTCACTCCTGCTATGATCATCCCTGCTGGGATCCAAAAATAGAACTTGCGCCATTAATTTGCCTGAGGGCCCACTTAGTGAAGGCGACTCCTTTCCACTAAGCTCCATCATCTTGTTGCATTCTCAACAAGCATTTCTTGTTGCACACTTTTCAACACTCCCTCTCAACAAGAAAGGCTTCCTCTCAAACCTGATCCTGTAACTCTGGAATGTTCTCCATGCAACACATGTGGCGGTCCACTTGCTCTGTCATCAAAGTCTCTGACTGTTATTGCCTCTATCGACTGAAAACTCTGCATCTCTGTGCTCTTCAGTATCTGACTGCTCTAGCCTCTGTCACTTTTATCTCTGAATGCATCTGTGCTGCTGCTAGTTCTATCTCCCAGCATTGCATCCGCACTGCACCTCCCAACTAACCTCCCTGTTGGGCTAGAAACACCCTCTGATGCTGAAGCTCTACCTGCTGTTGACAAGTGCTCCCTCTTTGACATCTGCGCTACTACAACATCTCCATGCATCTCGCACCATTTCACACCTCTCTGTGCCACCTAGCACTATGCAAAACACTTGTGCCTCTCGCATTGCTGCAACCTGCTAGCTATGCGCTGTCCTGGGATTCCCTGCACTATCGCTCTCTCTGCCGCTCCATCCGCATCTGTCTCTACCCAATCAGTCAGTTCCTGCTACTCCACATCAAGGCTCTCGTAGCAAGGTCTCATCCAAGAGGTTGAGTACCTCAAGGATCCTGCCCCTCCTCCTTGGGACGATCACTCTATATCGCCCCACCTCCTACCTGGAGGTATGGCTGCATGTGATCCGTCAACCCACCTGGCTCGAAGTTTCCCCCTACTGGAGGTCTCTGCATGAGTAGATGTCTCTACTCGATCTCCTCTCAGTTTCCCTTATTGTGGCTCCTCCACAACCTCCTGAAGATGCTGCACCAATCGTGGCTCCTCCACAATCATCTAAGACTTCTTTTGGCTCTGCATGTTGAGAGGTAATGTATGCTCCCTCTCAACCACCAAGTCTCCATCAATTGCCTCACTGCTCAAGGCTTTGCATGCATCTTGAATCTCAAGAGCATACAGGTTCTTGACCCGTGAACCCTCCTCATGACAACGAAAGCATCGCACTTTCGATTTGTCAACCTTCTTCCCACCACTGGAAGAACTGGATTCGGAAAGAGAACCCTTCTCCTTCCCCTTCTTCACCTTACTCGCTAAGGCACGGTTCTCCTCATCCTGCATGGATGAAGAACCGTCTCTGGTGCTCCGTCTAATCTCCTCTTGCACAAGATCCAACCAAAGGCTCTCCCATCCTGGCAATTTCTCCCTTCCATTCACCAAGTCCTGGTAGCTATGCCAACTCTTAGGAAGGTCAAGGAGTGCTAGACTCACCATCCTCATCTGAAAGTCACCCCCACACTTCCCAGCTCATCCCGGCATTGGGTGAACTTCGTGAGACACTGGGGCATATTATCTCCATTCTCACACTTAATGTTTCTAAGTTTTATCTCTTGCTTTGGAATTAAATTCGAATTCCACCAGCTCAAAAACTCAACCACTTCCGATCTAGAATTCGTGAGAGCAAAGTATTTCTTGTACAGAGATTGACTGTCTGGACATTCACCGGATATATCACCTTCCAAAAGAAGGATGAATCCAGAGGCTACCTGTCCCAATTACAGACTCTACCTGAAGAAATAAAATGTAAACACTTTCTGAATAATAGATCCGATGATCAATCCTCGCTTGATATCCTGTAAAAATCTCTTCTACAAATCAAGTAGCTCCGATACCATGTAGAAATTTTGAATAATTTAACACATATTCAATGGAGATTATCCTGATCATGTACTATTGCGGAATACATACACAATACATAAGCTCCTCTACGTTGATCATCAATTTACAGAAGCAGAAACATTCACAGGCGCACATAGAAGCATCAATCAAACTCATTAACACAGTATGTATCCCGGGGAAAGCATCTCGCTAAAAACCCCAACTATCTGTATATTATATTGATTGAATCATGTAACATTACAAAGTACAATGCTTATCACAAGCAATCCAGTACTAGCTCCACCTGTTACACACAATACAACTCAGATCTGATCTCCAAATCTCCCCCGCTGCTTGCCTGCCTCCACAGCTCAATACCTGCTCAAGAATGAATGAGAATGGTTTACCAAACTCGTATTTAACCTCCAAAGAATCACTCACACTGGGAAAGACGTGAGAAGAGGCTATAATACTTGGTATTGGTCAATTCATTGGCATACTCAATCCCTTTGATTGTGCAAATCATCATGCACAACTATAGTCACAACTGATAGCAATTTGATCCTCTAACACCTTACCCTGCTGAACTGAACATGCACTAACATGCAACTGAGTTAACTGATGTATTCCATAGTTTCATTATGAGTTAATAATTAGTTTAACAACTCATCATTAGTCTATTTGTAGTTAGACTAATTACAACTAGTTTAACCAAGTCAAACTGAACACAACTCCATCAACTCTACAATCAACTCCACCAAACTCAACTGATTGAGTTCTAACTGAAGTCATGCATGCAACAACTCAACTGACCCACAAAGAAAGCGTACTTCCTTCTGACAGCTGCATGTGCCACATCTGTAGCTCAAACTGAAGTGCTCCAAGAGAATAAGATCAAGTTTATAGTCCAAATATTATTATGAGACAATAATATTTGACTTTTCTATTTTTGACAGCCAGTCTAAAAATAGACTTTGATCACTCCTGCTGTGATCACTCCTGCTGTGGTCACTCCTACTGTGATCATCCCTGCTGTGGTCACTCCTGCTGTGATCATCCCTGCTGTGGTCACTCCTGCTGTGATCATCCCTGCTGGGATCCAAAAATAGAACTTGTGCCATAATTTGCCTGTGGGCCCACTTAGTGAAGGCGACTCCTTTCCATTAAGCTCCATCTGTTGCATTCTCAACAAGAATTTCTTGTTGCACACTTTTCAACACCTGGTTCTAGCATCCCCTAACACTGCTTTGGGTGAGATTGAAACCTGCGCTACGTGGGTTGTTTCCGAAAGGGCCAACAGTTTAGGGTTTTGTTGGTTGGCATAGTTAACATTGAACCTGGTTCAGGCCCCATCAAGCCAACACTTTTCTAGAAAGCGGTCAGACCACCTACGCCATCTCAAGAAGATCTTTGAGCAATTTCGAACGTATGGGATATCCTTGAATCCAAAGAAGAGTGTATTTGCAGTGTCTGAAGGGAAGGTCCTTGGGCATATCATCGCCAAGAGTGGATCAAGGTTGATCCAGACCAAGTTCGGACTATCACGTAGATTCCTCACCTAGTCAACAAGAAAGCTATGCAGTCCTTTTTGGGGAATATCAACTTCCTCCAAAAGTTCATCTCATATTATGCGTAGATTATCGAACCTATCCAAGACATGATCAAGAAGGACGCAGTCTATAGCTGGGTGAAGAAGGAAAAGGATGCATTCACCCATATCAAGCAGGAAAAGGATGCATTCATTGATGTCAACCCAAGCAGCACCAGGGGCTACCCTGATCTTGCAAGGGAATTTTGACTTGAAAACTTACTCTATTTTGAGTCAAGGATCTTTGAATATGGATTCTACTCGTCAATATGTTTCCGTTGATATATGGCACGCCAAGTAATTCTTCATGGGTTGAAAGATATCCATGTTTGAAGTTAGTAACCCCATTTAGTGCGCTAAAACCCTATGGGGTTGTGGCATGGCACTCATAATTGGTTTTTTTCATTGAATAGTCAATAATTAATAATTTTTTCAGCTCCTAAAATCCCTCCAACATTCTCTATAGAAGCCCCTCTCAACTCTATGAAAATAAATCTCATATATCCTCCAGATGAAATGATCGTGGAATGTTCGCTATAACTTCATTTCTGTGAAGTCTTAGATTCTGAAATGAAAACCCATTTGATTCACAATCCTGATGAACGTTGTGACTTAATTTCAGATCTTGGTTCGCTATATTTTCAAACATATGATCTGTGGACGTTATGGTTTTTGCAGGCTCCCGAATTTCATCATAAAGAAGTGACCTTGGGAAAATCGCCATAACTCTCTCTTTGAGAAGAGGATTGAAATTCTGTAAAAAATGGTGAATAGTGCATAGGCTTTAGTTTCCTGTATATCAATTTCAGATCCGAAGGAGGAAACAATGACATGTGGCACATCGTACAAGTTCTCTCTACTGAACTAGTCCATAATTAGGTCATTGTGAGAGAATGGCATAACTTTGCCTTGAAAAGTCCAAATTAGGTTAGGCCTATGGCATTGGAAAGAAGACTCATAGGGATTCGAGAAGATCAAATATCACATGTCAGGGATCTGAAATCGTAGAGATACATCATATTAAATATCGTGCTCCTAGAAGGCAAGAAAAACTAGATCAAGGGTTGTCAAAGGGTGCAAACGACCAGACTTTCTAGGGAAGCAAAGAGAAAGGTGCAGAAAAATGATGCAGAAGAGGTAAGCTACAGGTAAGTATATTCTGTATATGCATGTTCATCTCTTAATTGCATGAGGTTCTTTGTGTTCTAATTTGTTGTTTTTGTTTAGTACTAACATATGCTCTGCAGGATGATGTAAGTGTTGCTATTATCATGTCATGGGTATTTCCTTGAAGACTTTTTGCAGGTATTACATATTCATCAAGAGAAGACTCAATGCATAATATAATTTTCTGAAGAATGAGAAAGGGTAGCATGAGAAGAGTAGCAACCAAGGTGCAGAACTGCAGCAAGAAGTTCTCCATATGAAGTCTTCAAGTGGGAAGCACTGCATAAAATCATTGTAAAAGTATCATTGTACAGAGTCATTGTAAAAGTTATACAAGTGTCTATTTGCTAAGAGTTGAAGAGGCAGTGTTAGGAGGTCTAGGATCATCATTAGGTGGTTGTGTCATAGTTGGGGTTATGGTCTAGTGTGTCTTCTTCTTCTACATCATTCTATATCATTGTAAAGTGGACCATTTTCCCTGGTACGGGAGTCCATTCTTCTTTTATTATTCTATAAGGTGGTAGGGTGGTGGTAGGGTGATTTGTAGCTCATTAGGTGTTGGGGCATCCGTTCAGTTGACTACTGAAGAATCTCGAGCATTGGAACATCCATCTAGTGGGAGCTGGAGAAGAATGATGTTCTAGATTCCAGGAAGTTGGAGCGTTCTTTTCAATTGGAGTTGAAGATTAAATAATTATTAGAAAATCGTTCGGTGGTTTTTGACCTGGAGGGGGCTTTCCACCTAAAATTTTTGTGCCTCTTATGTTCTTTTATTCACTGTTTTTAATGCATAAAAATTAATGATAATTGAATATTAACTAATGCTATGAAAAGATTTAAAAGTGCTAATTTCTAAGGAATATTGATTCACCCCCCCCCCTCTCAGTATTTTCCAACAATTGGTATCAAAGCTTGGTTCTTGTCGAATCGACAAACAAGAATCTTATTTGCATCATAAAAAATACCATTTACTCTGAGTAGTGAAATTGGCATTCCGCTCTGGTGAATGCACTTTGGGCTGACTGAGTTACACCCAAGCCCTCTCTGAACACATCTCCATACTTCCTTGTATACAGAAAAGAAGCCATCCTTCCACCCAATATCTACTTTCCTGCTCTCCATTTATCCCAAGAATCCTAAGGCAAGCCATGTCTATTGATTCAATGTAGGATGGACACATTATACAAGTTACAGGAAGAACAGATGAAAGCAAAAGAAAAAATTTCACTCCACTAGAACCGTATCAAGAGATGGTTCGATCGTAAGTTTGCAGAGAATGTTAGCTTCGCTGTGGGTGACTTAGTCTTGAAGTGGGATAAACCCCACAAAGACAAAGGCAAACACACGAAGTTCCAGTCTCTATGGATTGGTCAGTACATGGTTCACAAAAAAATTGGCCAACACACGTATCGCTTTAAATCACTTGACAAGAGGAATGACAATCTTCCTGTCAATGGAAAAGATTTAAAGTGTTATTTTCAATGATCTGGGGCCGTGCCCCGCCTATGTACATAGCATGCTTATTGTTGCTCTGTTGCTTCTCTTTGTTGTTTTTGTTTTGTTGTTTTACTTTACTATTTTTGTTTTGCTATTTTTCTTTGTTTTGGTTGTCTTGTCATTTTTGTTTTGTAAATAAGTGTTGTCCTATACTGTGTTCTGGATTTTGAATAAGTATGCAGTTGAGTTTAAAGAGTCTTGTGACACTGCAACACTTGGCCAGTCCTATGTACACCTTCTCTGTTCTTGGTTGTAACTTTTGACCGATGAAACTTGGATGGAAAATATGATCTGACTGTAAGGGAAGCTCTAGTAAAACCATGAACTTGTGTCCAAACTGGGAAACCCCATACCTGTACTCAGTCTTCTACTCTGTTTTTTCAAAATTAATCCAACTAGTAGAAATGGAGAAGTGGAAAAATCTAAATGAATAAACCTAAATCAAAGGTCTTACATGCTTCTCTAAAGGAAAAACCTCTTCTGCTCTCAATAAGTCAGGATCCCTCTTCCGCCCAAAAATAAATAAGTGCATATGCATAGTTCTCTTTCAAAAAATACAAAGGCAAAATAAGAGAAAGGCTTCCTATGCAAAGAGGTGAAGTAGGAAAATCCACCGGGGTACTGACCAGGCTCACTAGAAGTGGGGTAATGCTTGCGTTCCTGCGTGACTCCATCGAGGTATTGTCCAGGCTTGCTGGAAGTAGAGAAATACTAGAGATGAAAACTTATACTCTACAAATCTTAAGCTCACGAACCAAACTACTCTTTCTAATTTTGAAACACTGTGATCGAGATAAAAGTTTTGATGTGTTTGACTGATTTGGTACAAGGTGAACCATGTCTATCCATGGGGTAAGTGGGGAAGCCAAATTAACCTACACAATGAATCAATATTCCCTGCAAGGCCAAGGCCATGTGCTGCAAATGAACCGAAACAGACAAGCTGGTATTCAACCAATGTGTCGCCAAGTGTTGTAGTGACTACAACACCCTCCAAAATTTTGGCCTGCATCCAAATTTCAGAGCCTTCCTTGGTTTTTCCCCTTGATGGTTGCAAACACTCGAATCATCCCATGAGCTCTTGTCAAGTCTTCACAACCTTTTTTCTTGATTGACCACCGATTGTCTTTTGGCATGTTGATCGTTATGTCATGCTTGTGAGCTTGTTTTGGAATTTTTGAAGGTTGTCTTTGTGTGCATGAGTTAGTTTCACTCTGTCAACATTGGTCGCACTCACACACAAAGTTGTAAGTAATGTTGCGCAAGTGTAATCATGGTTGTTTGAAGACATATCTCAAATGTCACACTTGTCACTCTTAACCTTTGAGTTCATCTCACTAAGCACATGTTTGTCTTGTTGGTTTGAGTTGTCTTGGCTTTGAGTCGTGATAAGTGTGTGATCACATTATCATTTATGCACAAGTACACTTGCTTTCACACTTATTCATTTTCCTGAAAATATGTCGACTGGACAACCCTCCGTCAACTGAACCCGATCTCAATGACTTCACATTGCGGCCCAGAACTATGTAGAGCTTGAGCCTATCATTCGAGCAGCCTGCACTGCGTAATTCTGGAGATGATCCAACTGAATTGTCTCCCAGAACTATGCAGAAGTTGTCTGAGAACTCGATCCAATCTGTGCTTCCCACAAGATCTCCCATCAAGCCTCCCGCTTGTCAACCAGAAAAATTGACTTGAGTTGTGACCTAGGGTTGTACTGATCTCCAAATCTACGCAGAACTTGTCCAACCTGACTACCTTGCACTGCCTACAAAAATTGCATAGACATGTGGCATAGGCCTCTATTGCCTGTCACTACATTGTCATAGAAAATTGCGCAAATCTACCAGGTAGGCTTCCCTACTGGCCTGCTTTGCAATAAGCCTAGGAATTGCGCAGAGTTATCTGTCACCTACCCTTTTTCCCTACTCTGCAATTAGCCCAGAAACTACGCAGATCTTACAAGTATTCTTTCCTGCTAGCCTACTCTACTCTCACTCAGAAAAATGCGTAGATCTAGCTTTCACATGCCCTTTTGTCCCGCTTTGCAATCAACCCATAAATTTCGCATTTATGTCTAGGCTTGGACTATCTCTTAGGATTGCGCAATTTTGACCAACAGCTCCTGCAGCCCGAACTTGTCCTCCTTTCGAAAACAATGAAAATTTTTCTGCCAGTGCCTCTTGCTACCCGCACTATCTTTCTGGAAGAAACTGTGCATATCCCAGCTAGATGACCTTCCCAGTGCTCTCGTTGAAAATTGCACACATTAGCCCAGTAGTTTCCTGACACCTTGTCTGGCCTTCCTCCCAGAAACTGCAAAATTCAGCTTCCTAGTTGGGTTTTGCCTCGCAATTGTCACTTCTGTGCCAGATTGTGCAAATATTCCTCCTAGTGACAACTGCGTAGTTTTTCCCAATAGTGCTCTGGAGCCTCGCATCCAGCCTTTGTTGTGCTCTGCATAATTTCAGTGCCTTGTCCCTCTCCTGGCCACCTACACCGAAATGGAAAACAATGCATTATGTTAGGCTAGAAGATTTTTGGATTTGATGCCGTCTCGTCATGAGTGATTGTAGGAATAGGTACGTCAATGAAACATGGCGCGACAATGAACGGGATGGAAAAGGAGCACATGGTAAAAGAATTGCTCATAGTCGAATGAACGTATGAAGCACATTGAGCAGTGAGCAAAAGGGACACATATACATGCACCATCATGCAAAGATCAAAACCATCGAAGACCCCGTGCACTTTCCCATGCGGAGGTGAATGTTGAAAAGTGTGCAACAAGAAATGCTTGTTGAGATGCAACAAGATGATGGAGCTTAGTGAAAAGAGTCGCCTTCACTAAGTGGGCCCGCAGGCTATTTTTGGCGCAAGTCTATTTTTAGACTATGTCTATTTTTAGACATATGGATCATGTCTATGGATTGCAGGTTGCTGTTTATGGATGATTGGTCAAGTTGGGAAAAAATAGATGGACTTCTATTTTTGATCAAAGTGTGAATGATCACAGTGTGAGTGATCAAAGTATATTTTTAGATTGGCTGTCAAAAATAGAAAAGTCAAATATTATTGTCTCATAATAATATTTGGACTATAAACTTGATCTTATTCTCTTGGAGCACTTCAGGATGAGCTACGGATGTGGTACATGCAGATCCCAGAGGGAAATACGTGGTTACCTATGGGATGACTAATATTTGCATGCAGGACTTCAGTTAGAACTCAAGTGAGTTGAGTTTAGTGGACTGGAGGTGCAGTTGATGGAGTTGTGTTCAGTTTAGCTTTGTTAAACTGGTTGTATTTAGTCTAACTGATCAATAGACTAGAGATGAGTTGGGTGAATTAGTTATTAATTAATTCACAAGTTATTAACTCATAATAAAACTATAGAATACATCAATTAACTCAGTTGCATGTCAGTGCATGTTCAGTTCAGCAGGGACAGGTGGTAGAGAATCAGATTGCTATCAGTTGTGACTATAGTTGTGCACCAGATCTTGCACAATCAAGGGATTGAGTATGCCAATGAGTTTGCTCACGTATTTGCCCAGTATTTTATCCTTTTCTCACGTCCAACAAAGTGTGAGTGATTATTTTGAGGTGAAATACGAGTTTGGGAAGCCATTCTCATCAGTTCTTGAGCAGGTATTGAGCAGTGGAGGCAGGCAAGCAGTGGAATAGATTTGGAGATCAGATCTGAGCTGTATTGTGTGTAACAGGTGGAGCTGCTACTGGATTGCTTGTGATAAGCATTGTACTTTGTAATGTTACATGATTCAATCAATATAATATACAGATAGTGTGGGGTTTTTAGCGAGATGCTTTCCCTGGGATACATACTGTGTTTATGAGTTTGATTGATGCTTCTATGTGTGCCTGTGAATGTTTTTGCTTCTGTAAATTGATGATCAACGTAGAGGAGATTATGTATTATACATGTTCCTCTTATAATTGTATGATCAGGATAATCTCTGTGAATATGTGTTAAATTATTCAAAATTTCTACATGGTATCAGAGCTAGATGATTTGTAGAAAAAATTTCTACATGGTATCGGAGCTGCTTGATTTGTAGAAGAGATTTTTATAGGATATCAAGCGAGGATTGATCATCAGATCTATTATTCAGAAGGTGTTTACATTTTATTTCTTCAGGCAGAGTCTGTAATCGGGCCAAGTAGCCTCTGGATTCATCCTTCTTTTGGAAGGTGAGATATCCGGTGAATGCCCATACAGTCGATCTCTGTACAAGAAATACTTTGTTCTCACGAATTCTAGATCGGAAGCGGTTGAGTTTTGTGCTGGTGGAATTCGAATTTAATTCCAAAGCAAGAGATAAAACTCAGAAACATTCAGTGTGAGAATGGAGACAGTATGCCCAGGTATCTCACGAAGTTCACCCAATGCCGGGATGAACTGGGAAGTGTGGGGGTGACTGTCGGATGAGGATGGTGAGTCTAGCACTCCTTAACCTTCCTAAGAGTTGGCATAGCTACCAGGGCTCGGTGAATGGAAGGGAGAAACTGCCAAATTGGGAACGACTATGGTCGGATTTGATGCAGGAGGAGATTAGACGGTGCACCAGAGACAGTTCTTCATCTATGCATGATGAGGAGAACTGTGCCTTAGCGAGTAAGGCGAAGAAGGGGAAGGGGAAGGTTTCTCTTTCCGAATCCAGTTCTTCCAATGATGGGAAGAAGGTTGACAAGGCGAAGGTGAGATGCTTTCGTTGTCATGAGTTGGGTCATTATGCTACTAATTGCCCAAAGAAGAAGTCCAAGGAGGGATCCGGGGAAGGATCTGAAGGTGAGGCAGCCTCACTTGCTTCACAGTTTGAGTTGGACTTCACACTCTTCGCATGCATGGTTTCATCCATGGTAGGAAGTGGTTGGTTTCTTGACAGTGGAGCTCCTTTCCACATGACCGGTGACAAAAGTTTTTTCAGTACTTTGGAGGAGAAAGATCTCCAGATACTCATAGGGATGGGTAATGATGAGAAGTATAGTGTCTCAGGTGTAGGCACGGTTATTTTTCAAAGGGAGCATGGAGCTCGCCTTACCTTGACTGATGTCAAGTATGTACCAGGACTGAAGAGAAACTTGGTGTCGATCGCGATGTTGGAAGACAGAGGCTATGATGTGGTCTTTAGTAAGGGAAAGGTTTTCCTTAGACACATCATCACTAGACAGGTGAAGCAGATTGGTTCATGGGTCAAGAACTTGTATGCTCTTGAGGTTAGAGATGCATGCAAAGCCTTGAGCAGCGAGGCAACTGATGGAGACTTGGTGGTTGAGAGGGAGCGTATATTACCTCTCAACATGCAAAGCCAGAAGAAGTCTCAGACGATTGTGGAGGAGCCACGATTGGTGCAGCAGCTTCAGGAGGTTGTGGAGGAGCCACAATAGGGGAAGCTGAGAGGAGATCGAGTAGAGACATCTACTCATGCAGAGACCTCTAGTAGGGGGAAACTTCGAGCCAAGTGGGCTGAGGGATCGCATGCAGCCATACCTCCAGGTAGGAGGTGGGGTGATGTGGATTGATTGTCCCAAGGAGGAGGGGCAGGATCCTTGAGGTACCCAACCTCTTGGATGAGACCTTGCTACGGGATCCCCAGATGTGTAGTAGCAGGAACTGACTGATTGGGTAGAGACAGATGCGGATGGAGCGGCAGAGAGAGAGACAGTGCAGGGAATCCTAGGACAGCGCATAGCTAGCAGGCTACCGCAATGCGAGAGGCACAAGTGTTTTACATAGTGCTAGGTGGCACAGAGAGGTGTGCAATGGTGCGAGATGCATGGAGATGTTGCAGTAGCGCAGATGTCAGAGAGGGAGCACTTGTCAGCAGCAGGTAGAGCTTCAGCATCAGAGGGTGTTTCTATCCCAATAGGGAGGTCAGTTGGGAGGTGCAGTGCGAATGCAATGCTGGGAGATAGAACCAGCAGCAGCACGGATGCAGTCAGAGATCAAAGTGACAGAGGCTAGAGCATTCAGATACTGAAGAGCACAGAGATGCAGAGTTTCAGTCGACAAAGGCAATAGCAGTCAAAGACTTTGATGACAGAGCAAGTGGACCAGCCAGATGTGTTGCATGGAGAACATTCCAAAGTTTCAGGATCAGGTTTGAGAGGAAGCCTTTCTTGTTGAGAGGGAGTGTTGAAAAGTGTGCAACAAGAAATGCTTGTTGAGAGTGCAACAAGATGATGGAGCTTAGTGAAAAGAGTCACCTTCACTAAGTGGGCCCGCAGGCTATTTTTGGCGCAAGTCTATTTTTAGACTATGTCTATTTTTAGACATATGGATCATGTCTATGGATTGCAGGTTGTTGTTTATGGATGATTGGTCAAGTTGGGAAAAATTAGATGGACTTCTATTTTTGATCAAAGTGTGAATGATCACAGTGTGAGTGATCAAAGTCTATTTTTAGACTGGCTGTCAAAAATAGAAAATTCAAATATTATTGTCTCATAATAATATTTGGACTATAAACTTGATCTTATTCTCTTGGAGCACTTCAAGATGAGCTACGGATGTGGTACATGCAGATCCCAGAGGGAAATACGTGGTTACCTATGGGATGACTAATATTTTCATGCAGGACTTCAGTTAGAACTCAAGTGAGTTGAGTTTAGTGGACTGGAGGTGCAGTTGATGGAGTTGTGTTTAGTTTAGCTTTGTTAAACTGGTTGTATTTAGTATAACTGATCAATAGACTAGAGATGAGTTGGGTGAATTAGTTATTAATTAATTCACAAGTTATTAACTCATAATACAACTATAGAATACATCAGTTAACTCAGTTGCATGTCAATGCATGTTCAGTTCAGCAGGGACAGGTGGTAGAGAATCAGATTGCTATCAGTTGTGACTATAGTTGTGCACCAGAGCTTGCACAATCAAGGGATTGAGTATGCCAATGAGTTTTCTCACGTATTTGCCCAATATTGTAGCCTTTGCTCACGTCCAACAAAGTGTGAGTGATTATTTTGAGGTGAAATACGAGTTTGGGAAGCCATTCTCATCAGTTCTTGAGCAAGTATTGAGCAGTGGAGGCAGGCAAGCAGTGGAATAGATTTGGAGATCAGATCTGAGCTATATTGTGTGTAACAGGTGGAGTTGGTACTGGATTGCTTGTGATAAGCATTTTACTTTGTAATGTTACATGATTCAATCAATATAATATACAGATAGTGTGGGGTTTTTAGCGAGATGCTTTCCCCGGGATACATACTGTGTTTATGAGTTTGATTGATGCTTCTATGTGTGCCTGTGAATGTTTCTGCTTCTGTAAATTGATGATCAACGTAGAGGAGATTATGTATTATACATGTTCCGCTTATAATTGTATGATCAGGATAATCTCTGTGAATATGTGTTAAATTATTCAAAATTTCTACAGTGAAGACATGTTACACCAAGAGCATACCATCACCCAACAACATAGCAACTTGACACGGACACCATTGTCAGCCAGTACATGTCAACAATGTCATATCGAGTTGTGTCATGAGTTATCTCGACCACATCACTACTATGGGCCATACTTGTAATTAATGTAACGTAAAGTGGAAGTCTAAGAGACCCAGATATGAAGTTGAAGAGTCATGAAAAGTTGAAAAGTCATAATAAGTCAAATAGTCATGAGGGAATTCGAAGAGTCAAAAGGGCCAGTTATACCCCCTTGGTTATATATTCCCCCTCATTGTATGAGCAAAGGAATTTTCACCTTGGCTCCTCCCGCATAACCTTGAGAGTCTGTAGTCTATTCTTTGAGGAGTGAGAAGTGGCTCCAATGTCCCACTTGTTATAGACATTTTTGTGCCTTACAGCTCTAAGCATGAAATGTCCATAAACCAAGGGATCCTAAGTCCCTAAAAGTGTTGTTCCGGCCCCTAAAGGAACAAGGTCAACAAATTACAGCTTCTCCCAGAAGTTCTCCACCAGAAACTACTCAGAATCAGTCAAATCAGGATCGTTTCAGCTGCTCCACTAGCTAGCTGCGTTGCATAGCACCCAAGTACACTAGCTAGGTGCGTTGCAACGCACCTAAATGCACTACCAGGGTGCGTTGAGCGGGAAATGACAAATGGCAGTGTCATTCCGCGAGGTGGACAGACAATGGAAGCTTCCAGAATCTTCCCCAACGACACTTGCCTCACTGAGTTCGACCAAGGATGAGTAAGAGGCTCTCAGTCTCCAAGTGGAAACAAGAACTGACAGAGAGAGGCCACTAGTCAAATCATAAGCTGACTCATCCTCTTTGCATACATCTATATATGGATCCCTCATCCCAGAGATCCAGAGGCTGGAATTTTGTACATTGCAGAGAATTGCTGTTGGTTTTGAGATAGATATCAGAGTATTGGGTGATTTATGCTTTGTTGGAGGTGAAGAGGGGACTCCTTTGCTGGGAGGTTGATGCTGGATCAGGAATCATCGGTTGTAACTCCTCCTGGATCTTCTTGTTATATCAATAAAACTATTTGAGTTTCTCGTACATGCTTGTGTATCATTGATGTTTGTTATATTTGCATGTTTAGCTTAAATCTGATCCTAAGCTATTTATGAATATAAATCCATGTCTTTGTGTAGTTTTCTTCTTCTGTGATCTTACAGGAACTTGGTGAAGCTGGGAAAGTAAGGGAGCAGGTAGCTGGAAGCTGTCAAAGAGGAGAGAGATTGGATCAAAGGACTAGCGCAAGACACAGGTTGGTTCATCCTATTCCTCTTCTTTTATAGTTCATAAAGAAGAATACGAAAGTAGTTTTCTCTGTTTGTTTCTAAGGTCACTGTCACACCTTAGTGGGATAGGGTCGTTCTGAATAGACACTTTTCCTGATAACAAAATGGCGACTCCGCTGGGGACCGTGTCTAGTTAGTTTGTTTGTGTTTCTCTTGTTGTTTGTTTCATAAACTTAGGAGTAGCAATCGAACTGCATTTGCCATTAACAAATGCAAAGTAGATATCTGCTACTTCAATCCATTCACTGGATCTGTTTATGATCTGAACAGCTGATTTACAAATGATCTGATTTCCCTTTGTGATAGCTCTTAGACTTCCTTTAAATCTACCCTCTGATTGTGCATTACTTATTGCTTTTACTCGGCCAAAAACCATAGATTAAACTGCAAACCGTGACCCAGAACCCGGATAGAATTCTCATTTCTGCCCCAGCGCAGGCTCTGTGAAGAGATTCTGCATTTCAAAGCAGTTCCCGAGAGGGCTACCTGCGCTTCAATCTAGTTTCTCTGTGTAGCAGGTGCGCTGATCAACCTAGCCTTGTGCAGCTGAGGTTCTTTGCTTCATTTTTTCAGTTTTGTCTCTGATTTTTGCAGCCTGTGATCAGTGTATGTGTCTGTTTAAAAACCCCTTTTCTTTGCCTTAATTCCGCCTCCTTTGTACAAAAAGACTGTAGATGTTTTTGTGTGTTTGTTACATCATTTACAGTTTTCCATTGAAAAAGTAGAATAGTCATACTGTCGTCCTTTGATTTAGATCTGTCGTAAGTGTCGATTTTGATCTTAGGAGAAAGTTTATTTGCTGTTGACAGTCAATTATGCTTTTACTTTTGCCTTTGGTTTGAATTTGTGACTTTCTAGTGTCGAAACGAGTATTTACTTCAAAATCATAAAGTGTCGTAATCATCTCTACCTTTTGATTTCGAAAAGAAGCTTGTTTGTGTTTGTCACTTGAAAGCAAATTCAGATTTGTACATCAACTTTCTTTTTAGGCATCAATATTAAGAAAGTGAAAAAACAAATACATGCACATGTGCATTTGCATATTGACAGTCTGTTTGGCTTGATTTAGGAAAAGTGCATTTACAGTGTGCTCTTTGCTCTTTGAGAAAAGATTGTGTCTTTATTTTCCCCTTGTAGCTAGGATTTTCATTGCTGAAAAGAGATAAAAGTTTGCTTATCATCTTTAGATTTCATTTTAGGAATTACATCTACATCTCGTGGTGAACCCAAAAGGAAAACTTCATAAGAAAGATCAACTTAAAATAAATTGAATGAATCTAACAACGCATTGGAACTTAACGCACAACATTTAGAGGTCTAGGCTAGAGACGTATTCCGGCGTCGTAAAGCCTGGTAACTGTTGTCCTCACTGATGGTTGGGTGATTCCTCCACTTTGAGACGATAAGTGCCAGTATGGACTTGTGCTCCCACGTACCATCGAGTATATATTGGGAGACCCCTATAGGCTTAAAACTTTTTATCCATAGGAAGCCGTGTCGGCCGCCCTACTGATCGCAATGCACCGAACACAGCATTCGGGAAGATCGACTGCCATACCGTAAAAAGTATTCTGCAGTTTTGCGATTGGTTTGGTACTCCCTCTACCTAGATCTCTAGAGCAGTCCCTTTCGTTCCTTTTCATACTCCTTAACGGAAAAGGTCCATCTGAGCACTTGTCACTTCAAGCTCATTAAAAATCGAAGGAGACTAGAGTCATCTTTTGTTTTTTCTCGACTCTTAAAAACTGAAAAATCAAGTTGTGTCAAAAGCGTCTAAAATTCATTTAATTTGGAAACATACTTCCCCTTTTTATTTTAGTTGATCGAGTAATCCGCAATCGTGGAAGAAAGTCAATTGAAACCCCGTCATTCGCGGAGGCTTACGAGTCAACCGTCTTTGTCTCCGGAATCGAAGCCAGTACGGACAAAGCGAACTCGTTTAACCGGCTCAAAATCTCCTATTAAAGTTAGAACAAGTGTTCCAACGACATCAGAGACTCCGGTTACTCCAAACATTTCTGGAATCCCTGCCTCTACAGAAGAAGTTCAACAGCCACAGAAGGACAGTGATACTGATCCTAGTCTGAGAGTAAACACTTGTGTTACCGAACCAGTTCCATCTACAACCGGTTCGGAGAGTCTTGCTCTTCAAACATCTATCACTGTCGATTCCACACCTTCTTCGGCACCAGAAATATTTTACGAACCTGACGGTCTTCCCCTTCCACCTGGTCTGATTGCGATTGAAGAAATTGTAGAAGATCCTCAAACAAGTACTCCAACGCACTTTGGAGTCGGGATCACTCTATATCCTTCTTCATCAGAAGTTAGTCTACCACCAGCGGAAGTTCCTGTAGAATCGCTAGGTAATATTTTGGATAGACTACAAATGTCTGAACAACCGTCAACATCTAGGACTGTGTCATCTGACACAGCGACAGCAGAACTCCCTGCTATCACTCCGACAATGTTCGTCGGCATACCATCTATCCCGACTAGCTCTCAACCACTAGAAGGAGCCCACTCAGAGGCTATTATGACAGTCTGGTCCGTTCCTGTCTGTTCATTCGGAATAATATCCGGAAACTCTTATGTTGAGTCTCAACAAATTGATCTGTTTGGAGGTCAATTTGGGCAGTCCGGTCCCCAAGGACAAACAATTCCCTTGAGTTCTGGATTACCACCGTATGGGGGGCAGTACGCCCTTTCATTACCCCCTCCGGGAGGATATCCATACGGGAGTTCACAACAATATTCAGGTTATACTGGGATTACCTCAAGTGGTTGGGTACCTATACTACCTCAACAACCAAGGGTTGTGTATTCGATGCAACAATGTGTACCTATGTCGAATATCCCGACTACACCAGCTATTGTGACAGTGTCACAAGTTCAAACCCTGCCAGTTGTATGCCAACCTCAGATTTCTCAGGTTGTAATGCAACAGCCCCTTGACCCTACGACTCAACCACAATCGCCAACTAGTGGGGCGACACAGGTCCAGACGGGTACAATTACCCCACACCTTGGTCCAACGGTTAGTATAGCGCAACAGCACATGGCTTCTCAACCATGGCTGGTGCAATACCAACAACCACAATTCCAACAAGTATACCAAGGTTCTGAGCAGCAAATCTTTGCGAACAGCGGATAGCCATACATTCAAAACGGTCAAAATCAACCATTTTACAATGGTCATGTCCACCAACCTTATCAGTCATACCAGCATCAAATGCATTATGCTGGCATGCAAAGACCAACTGCTCAGGCAATCCCATCTTACCCTGGGTATGCTTCACCTAATCTGAATCAGCAGTTACCATTCGTGGCAACTTTAGAGTTACCTGATTTAAACCGGTTAACAAACGATCCAATTGCTTATGCCCCTTGGTGGCCAGCGATTCCACATAAACTTCCATTAGATATTCCTAAATTTAATGGAAATCCGGGTGAAGATCCATCGAATCACGTGATGACATTTCATCTATGGTGTTCATCAAACACCCTAAATGATGATTCGATAAGGCTTCGCCTCTTTCAGAGGACGTTAACAGGTCCAATGGCAAAATGGTACATTGAATTGCCTAGAGCTTCGTTCGACAACTTCAGTACCTTAGCCACAACCTTTTTAACCCATTTTCAATTACCAATAAGGTACGAAATAGGAACAGAACTCCTTACCAACTTCAAACAGACAACGGCCACTCACATATCTGATCATATACATGAGTGGCGACGTCGTCGTAGGATGGTAAAAACGTACGTTCCCGATCAGCTATTAGCTGAATGGTTTATCAAGTCATTACTACCTTCCATCACGGAAGATGTGGCAAAGGGGGGAGTCGTAATGGAAGAGCAAGTTATCGCTCGTGCAAAATATCTGGACTTGATCTATACTCAGTCCGGCATGCTCTACGACAAAATACCTGACGCCCCTAGACCGGAATTCTCAATTCCTCCTCCTCCTAAATCAAACAATGACTCTCACGTCGGCGATGGCGTGATTGGCATAGCAGACACGAAATCGACAAAGGCAACGCCCAAGAAGGCCCGTAAGATTTCAGATCAAAATGCAAAAGACGAACTTCTTGCTTCGGAAGTAAATGTCGTATCGACAGATAAGGGCAAAGAAACCAAACAACCAGGAAGCAAGAAGAAAGGCAAAGGGAAGAAGAAGAAACAGGATGAGTCATCTCCTGAAAAACCTTCTTCAAACCCTCCTGGAAATAGGAAACCAAAAACTCCATGCCATATATGCGATGAGGATCACTGGACCTCAGAATGTCCGTACAAAGCTGAGCTTAAGAAATTCTTTAAAAGTTCGAAAACCTCAGCAGTGCTAACTGATCCGTTTCCAAATCCAGGAAAAAATCTGGTTGAAAGTGGAAATGCTTCCCCGTCTCAAGTGCTGATGTTGTCAATTTCGAAACAGCAGAATGATGCTTTGATTTCGACAAGGAACAAAGATTACGGGAATTCGCACCTGTCGAACAACAAGGATAAAGATCAACCAAGTAGTTCGGCAACAACTTCGACAGAAGTTGTACCACCCACCATTCCTGAATTGACGATAAAACCGCCGAAGGGAGTAGTACACAAGTCGACATTTAATCCCCGCGCTAGAGCAGCGCAGCATTATAACATAGTGGAAGATTTGGCCCAATCGCCATCCGCTATGTCGACTCTTGAAGTACTACAAAATTGCCCATCCCAAAGGCAGGCTTTGTTATTGGCAATTGGTGGGATTGATCCAAAGGATTCCAATCTTGTATCCTTCGACCACAAAGGATACGATCCTCAGTTACCGGCTCAACTAGCTTTCCTTGTTCAAGTGAAAGCCCTCAACAAAACTGTTCATCGAACAATTATTGATGAGGGGGCATCTACATGTATTATGTCGATGAGTTGCTGGAAAACTTTAGGATCTCCAACCTTGTCGCGGTCAGCGACGACATTCAAAGCTTTCGACGGAAGGACATATACCCCATATGGTATCCTAAATAACTTGAAAGTCGAACTAGGAGGGAAAACAGTAGAGATAGATGTTGAAGTCATCGATGGGAATCTTGATTACAACATCCTACTAGGAAGACCATGGATATATGCTATGGCAGCTGTTGTGTCGACCTATTTTAGAAAGATTGAATTTCCCTTTCAAGGAGGGATTACAATCGTCGATCAACAAAACTTCCTCCCCAATAATTCTCAAGTTAGAGGAAGCATTCCCATGATCCATGGAAGCCCCCATTCGCTTCAGAATATCAGAGTAGGCCTACTAAAATATCCTATACTAATGGGAACTTTCGCTCTTCCACCTCCAATCAACCTGGCGGAAGTAGTGTCGGTAGGAACCTGCAACATGATATCTTCCACAAAGATCTCAGAAAACGATATCAACATGGATCATGCAATGGTTTTGCCCCCAAGCCCAATAGAAATATTATAGCAATCAATGTTTCTAGCATGGGAGGCAAACCCAAATCAATGCTCATCAAGCGTTTGGATAGATAGGTCTAGAGAACATGGTACTCCTTTAGATCCTTGGTCGCGAGTGCATGACACCGACGAAGGAATTGTCCAATCTATGGTAATTGAAGGAGCACCATGGAATGAATCCCACCATCGTTCCCTTCTTCCAAATTGTGAAGAAGAGACTCAAAATGACCTTTATCATCCTTCAATCTTTGATTTTCTATCAAATACGGTGGATTCCGAGCGAAACTTATCCAACATTGAAGAGACTATAGCCATAAATATCTCGACTAAAACAGATGTTGTAGAGAATATTTATGTTGGCAAATGTTGTTCTGCTTCAGAACTGGAAATATATAACGCTCTTTTTCGCGAATTCAGAGATGTCTTTGCTTGGTCATATAGTGAAATTCCAAGCATCGACTCGAGTATCGTTGAACACGAAATTAAGATGTATCCAGATGTCAAACCGGTACGACAATGGCTAAGGCAGGTGCACCCCAAGAAAGCCGCTGCCATTAAGGCAGAAGTTGAAAAACTTCTCCATGTTGGTTTCATCTACCCGGTTCCTCTAACCGATTGGGTATCGAATATTGTCCCTGTTATGAAGAAACAGGGGACAATTAGAGTGTGTGTCGATTATAGGGATGTAAATCAAGCTTGTCCAAAAGACAACTACCCTACACCCTTCATCGACCAGATAATTGATGAATGCGTCGGATGCGAAATCTTTTCATTCATGGATGGATTCTTCGGGTATAATCAAATAAATATCCGCCCACAGGACCAGTCAAAGACTGCATTCATTTTTCCGTGGGGCACATTCGCATATCGAAAATTACCCTTTGGTCTAAAGAACGCAGGGGCGACGTTTCAGAGGGCAATGAATTATGCCTTCCATGACATCAAAAACATTGTTCAACCATACCTCGACGACCTTCCGGCTCATTCGCGAAAGCGGACTGATCATCCACAACATTTAAGAGCGATATTTCTACGTTGTCGACACTACAAGATACGACTCAATCTGCACAAATGTGTATTTTGCATCAGTTCTGGTCGTTTACTTGGCTTTGTAGTCTCCAAGGACGGGATTCGTCTCGACTCGTGTAAGGTCCAGGAAATCATAAATTTGCCTCCACCTTCAAATTTGCTTCAGATTCAGAAACTCCAAGGGAAAGCAAACTTTCTGAGGAGGTTCATTCCAAATTACGCTGAACTTGCTAAAGGCTATACACGTCTTTTGAAAAAGGAGGTACCCTTTGTCTGGGATCAGGTTGCGCAAGCTTCCTTTGATGCTTTAAAAGATTCCCTAATGAAAGCATCATTAATGTATGCCCCCGATTATCAAAGAGATTTTAACCTGTATCTGGCTGCAGCAGATACGACCATAGCAATGGTTTTAGTTCAAGAAGTCAATGGAATTGAACATCCTATATATTATTTAAGTAAGAACTTAAATGATACAGAAAGAAAATATTCTTATGTTGAAAAACTAGCGCTTGCAGTTGTTCAAGTGATACAAATATTTCGACACTATGTCCTCTTTCGGAAAACTACCATTCTGCCAGATTGCAACCCCATGACCTATATATTATCGCGACAGTTGTTGGGGGGAAAATATTCAAAATGGATAGCGATCCTTCAAGAGTTTGATCTGGAATTTATAAAATCCAAGTCAAAGAAAGCTCTAGTTTTTGCAGAACTATTATGCGATCTCCCATCGTCGTCCAACGATGAAACATCCGAAGAATCAATCGTGGATGAGAATTTGTTTCTGATATCTACAAGCAATGAGTGGTATGGAGATATAATAATTTATCTCCAAACCCAAAAATTTAGGCCAAACACCTCACACTCTGAACAAAAACGTATTCGATACCGAGCAAAAGACTACATGATCGTCGGTGATACACTTTACCGTCGTGGTATCGATACAGTTCTGAGAAGGTGCCTCACCCATGAGGAGGCCGAAAAAGTCCTGAATGAGTGTCATTCAGGCGCCTGTGGGGGGCATCAATCTGGACATTTCTGGCCAACAATGTTCAAAGATTGCATAACCGCAGTCAGAAGTTTCCATGCTTGTCAAATTTTTGATAGCAAAACCAGAAGACCACCCACACCTCTACAACCAATAGTTATTGTTGGGCCGTTCGCCAAATGGGGCATCGATTTCATGACATGTAACCCCACCTCGACCAGGGGGCATGGGTATATCATAGTCGCAGTTGACTATTTTACCAAATGGGCCGAGGCGATGCCTACATTAGACAATACTGGTGAAACAGGTGCCCTTTTCTTTTTCAATCATGTAGTCGCCAGATTCGGCATACCACAGGCTATAGTCGCAGATCATGGATCGTATTTTCACAATCACATGATGGTCGAATTAGCTGCCAAACTAGGGTTGTCTCACGACAGCTCTACTCCGTATTATCTGCAAGCCAACGGACAAGTTGAAGCGATCAACAAGGTCCTGAAGCGCATGTTGCAAAGGATGATCGGAGTTCACAAAAGAAGGTGGCACCTAATCCTGTACTCAGCCTTGTGGGCTTACCGAACATCGGTAAGGAATGCAATCAGGTTCACACCCTTCCAACTGGTATATGGCCTGGAAGCAGTCTTACCAGTCCAGTGTGAAATCTCGTCTCTCAAACTCGCAATTGATCTCCTCCCCGGAACTTCAGAAGAAGAGGCTCGTTTCTTGGAATTAATCCAATTGGATGAAACCCGTCATGACGCCGCTTTGGCTAACGAAGCCCATAAGAAACGAATCAAGGCGCAGTTCGACAAAAATGTCAAACCCCGTGTCTTCTCGGAAGGTGACTTGGTCTTGCTTTACGACCAAGAATCCGATAAATTGGGAGCAGGTAAATTTAAGTCTTTATGGATGGGCCCCTATATTGTTAAATGAGTGTTAGCAAAAGGAGCCTATGAGTTAATGGATTATGACGGAATTCCACTGGCGCAACCTCGTAATGGGTTGTACCTTAAGCATTACTATGCATAAATAGTAACCAATATGCTTTTGTTATATTTTTGTTTTCGCTAAAGTGTTTGTTTTGGTCGAGTAATCCACCTTTTTACATTTATTGCAGATGTCAAACCTATTGGAGCCATGTGTTGGATATGCCAATGGAGCGAGTCGTAGTTCGCGGAACCTGTCCTCCGCCGCCTGGGCCATTTTTGATCCAAGCGGCGAGTTAGTAAGTTTCAGAGGTGTATGTATTGGTCAATCAACGAATAACATCACTGAGTATAGCGCGTTGATAGAAATTCTCTCTGATGCCATCACCCATGGTATACGCCGACTAATTGTCAGGCTAGACTCACAACTCGTAATACTACAACTCAATGGTATATATTCTGTCTGAAACCCAGCTATTTATCGCATGTTCCTAAGGGTTAAGATTTTGGAAAGACAATTTGATCTTATTCAATACCAACATATTTCCAGAAACTTAAACACATTAACCGACTCATTAGCAAACTATGTGTTAGATAGACATTTGCAACATTTATAAAAAGAAACACATCATCAATGTTTTACATGTGGATCATATAGCTCAACCAAAATAAAACCCCGAAAATCAAAAATATATATAGCTGTTTATGGTTTACATATAATGTTCTGTAACCAAGACAAAATCGATCACATGACCCAAAAACTCAAAATGCTAGGGGGCACCCTAGTCTAATGATGCTCGTGATAGCAAGTCACAGCCTGTGCGATCATGCGTAAGAGACGAGTCCATCGTCTGGGCACACCAGTAGTGTGTCGCTGTAACTGCAAAGGTAGCTCGTCGATCCTCACATCTGGAATACCGAGAGTAAGGCTCTCAACCTGCTCCTGCACAGCTGTGAGAGTCTCGGCCACATCGAGGTCGCGAAGAATAACCCTTCCGGCGGCCTCTCCTGCTGGGGCAACAGCTGGTACTCTCAGGCGAACTACTGGACGAACAGGACCAACATCTACATGTACACATGAGTTTGATTAAAAGTCTTGATAGAATAAAGCACAAGGACATTATAAACAAAAACAGTAAACAGCAATATGGTCAGAGATTTTACCAATAGCACCCCACTGCTCGCCATCCGGCAGTACTAAATCTGGATCACCCCGGAAGTCCATGCCTGCATATGGATACTCGGCATAAACCATCTCCTGACGATCAAACCACCTGAAGAAGGTATCAGAAAATGAAATCTGAGACTGGCCAGCATGCCTAGACATATGGTCAACCCATCTCTACATACGTGGTTCGGTAGGAGAAGGTAAATCGAGTGCAATGTACTGCGGCTGCATCAGCGATATCTTCTCCAAGGCAAAGGCGGTCAAAATAGAACCGAACCCAAAGTTCTTCAACCTCCCGTTCTTTATCTTGGTCAACTGTTCTTTCATCACAAGAAGTACTGCGTCGCACCAGTTGAACACCTTCGGTTGGAGGCATTCCAAGGCATGCTGCATATAGGATCTGTTGGCTACATGAAGAGATGCACTACCGGCCATCCTACCAAAAGTAAACAGGATAGTCCTAAGGGACCTGTCAGTGACATCACGGATGATGATCTTGCCATCTTTACTCGGCTAAGATCCTTCCCTGCAATACTGGCGGACATAATCTCTCACAGAATCGGCTCCTCGGGCCGAACCTGACAAAGAGATGGGGGCACCCCGCCTCGACAAGCCAATCAAGAAATAGATGTCTACTGTAGTCAAGGGGATAGATTTGCCCCTAATCGAGAAAACTTGATTGATAGGATCCCATGCATCGAGCAAATACTGCAGTAAGTTAATCTGCTGTCTCATGCTAGAGATGCAGAAGAACTTCAGCAAGCCACAATTCCGCAGCGCGTTCACTGTAACTGGATCATGTAGGGCAATCATGTCCTCTTCTTCATGTTCTTGTTCTCGCCATGTAAGGGTCATCTTGCTCCGAGATCTCTGAAAAAACAAACAAGAGAGGAGTTAGATCCTGATTTTGATGAGAAACAGGCAAAAATTCCATCAAAAACTGTGCAACAAATTCCCTTTCTGCGCCCAACGCACCTGCAGCAGTGTTCCAGGTGCGTTGAATGTCAAACTGCCTTCATACAGGCCAGCATTCAACGCAGGTTTCGATGTACTAAGGGTGCGTTGATGGCAGAACGAATCCCTCAAACCCCAGGGGCTCAGAAAAGCAGGGAATAAAGCACAGAATGCAAAAAGGAAACCATGAAATGAAAGAGCTCGGGTTTAGCTCCTACCTGGTCCAGACGGCGCCAAGAATCGTCCACAGAATCTCCCAAAATCAACTGATGAAAATCGAGGGGGAAAAGCACCTCCAAAGCTCCAACAAACCAAGTTCAAATGAAATGGTAAAATGAGAGGTAAAAAACACTTTTTGATTGCTTTTACGTAGTTCAAAGTAAAATATTAGCGTTTTAATCTCATTTTCAAGCAAATATTGTTCATTTCTGACTAGTTTGATGAAGCAGTTGAAAAATACAGTACTATCTTTGGAAGGACAAAGCTATTTATGGTAAAAAATCAAAACAAGACCATCTAATCGAGCAGTTTTAGCGCATAGTTCAAGCTCATTAAAAAATAAACATAAGACATGAGCAAATGTTTCCACCCGCGTTTAAGCTCGTTAAAAAATGAACTATTCCCTGATAAATAACCACCGTGAATGAAGCATTTTAGCCATTAAAGCCTTGGTCATGTTTGCACCGTCACCTCCACTTTTCCATTGGCCGATCATTCACCTCCATTTGATTGTTTACCCATTTTGAGTAACAGCTGCGAAGAGTGATTTCACTAGCCATCCTTGTGACACTGCCTTGATTGGAAAATTCCAAACCTTACCTGGAATCAGCTGCTACCCATTTTATCACTCGTTCCTCAAAAGACGAGTCTTCTTTAAGCTCTTTTCAACTGACTCGTAAAATATGAAAAGATTTCCAAGTTTTGGCCTTCCATCTCGTTAAAGCAACCGGAAGTGCTATCCCTCCTCTAGATTTTAATATTTTTGGACCTGAGGGGTTATTGCACAAAAAGATCGAGCGCTTGTTTTGTTCGGCTCGTTAAAACTATCGAAAATTCATCCCTTCTGTATTGTTTTATACTTTTTCGGACTTAAGGGATTAGATGACGAAAAAGGAATTTTGGAGTTACCTTTACGTACCTTTTTAGACTCTCTAAAAATGAAAAGGACTGAGTTATCTTTGTCGTTAGACTCGTTAAAAAGATTAATAGCGACAAACTTGTCTTTAGACGAGAAAGAGTTTCACTATCGCTAGGCTCGTTAAAACATAGCGATGGGTTTGCCCGAAGGGCAAATTATAGAACAAGCATATGTTATCCTCCTCAAGCTTGACAAAAATAAAGAGGTACTGGTCAGCAATGACTGGGGAAAAATTTGGAAGAAAACTCAAAGAATCTTTATTGGTAGCAAGTCGCTCTTGAACATGACACTTCCACTCCGTGCCTGAGTCGGGTTGGGTTGTTTCATTCACCGGTCACATCACCATGGTCATGCCATACCATCCACATTTGGGGTAAATGCTACCAATCCATCACATAAGTGTCGCCGACATGTTCAAGAGAAGTTATCCAGAGAAGTCACCTGTGTCCCATCCACTGCCATACACTATACTTCATTCTTTCATGACCGCCATCCTGAACCGTATATCATCAGATTGTTTTCACCTCCATCAAAATCATTTGCTCTATTCCGTGTCATTGATGTGGGATTCATTAAGGCCCTCCTTTGACGGATCGCTTCTTGTCGACACCAGCTCATTATCCAAGAAGTTGATCTAGGAACACCCCATTCAGTACTTTGAAGCTTGCATGCCTCAATGGCAAGTTTCTCACTTCTGGCGACAGGTATACATCAATGACCTTCGACCGAAAGATTTTGCGTGGTGTTCGACGCCAAATCCTTTATTCACACCACGTGAATTGTACTGCAGTACCTTGAGGGTCATCATCATTATCGGTGATTCCTCTCGCGCTTGTTAACAGTTTACATCATTGACTGGTAATCAAGCGATGTCTTTCCATATTCGACTTCAAAACATTTCTCACATGGATCGACTTGTACTTCGAGTGAAGATCGGACGAGATTGAAGACCCCGGATCTAGTTTCATCCATTCGGGCTGCGATATATATTCAGGAAAATAAAGACATTGAAATGTACAGCATTGCAGCACAGATAATCATCCTACCAAAAGGATGATGGCTCTATCAGAATCATCAGTCTACCATCAGATGATTGTCTGTCCTATGTACATGAAAATGAATTTATAAAGCTGAGCATGGGAATGCCCGCCTCAGCTAGATCATGAAAACAGTATGAAGATAATGTATTGTATTGTATCTTATTACAGATCTCCTCCCAGCATTGAAAGAACTTCGGATCCTCCTAATAAAGCATTTCACCCGATAAATGGCCTCATACTTTAGGGGGCAACTGTTATAGACATTTTTGTGCCTTACAGCTCTAAGCATGAAATGTCCATAAACCAAGGGATCCTAAGTCCCTAAAAGTGTTGTTCCGGCCCCTAAAGGAACAAGGTCAACAAATTACAGCTTCTCCCAGAAGTTCTCCACCAGAAACTGCTCAGAATCAGTCAAATCAGGATCATTTCAACTGCTCCACTAGCTAGCTGCGTTGCATAGCACCCAAGTACACTAGCTAGGTGTGTTTCAACGCACCTAAATGCACTACCAGGGTGCGTTGAGCGGGAAATGACAAATGGCAGTGTCATTCCACGAGGTGGACAGACAATGGAAGCTTCCAGAATCTTCCCCAATGACACTTGCCTCACTGAGTTCGACCAAGGATGAGTATGAGGCTCTCAGTCTCCAAGTGGAAACAAGAACTGACAGAGAGAGGCCACTAGTCAAATCATAAGCTGACTCATCCTCTTTGCATACATCTATATATGGATCCCTCATCCCAGAGATCCAGAGGCTGGAATTTTGTACATTGCAGAGAATTTCTGTTGGTTTTGAGATAGATATCAGAGTATTGGGTGATTTATGCTTTGTTGGAGGTGAAGAGGGGACTCCTTTGCTGGGAGGTTGATGCTGGATCAGGAATCATCGGTTGTAACTCCTCCTGGATCTTCTTGTTATATCAATAAAACTATTTGAGTTTCTCGTACATGCTTGTGTATCATTGATGTTTGTTATATTTGCATGTTTAGCTTAAATCTGATCCTAAGCTATTTATGAATATAAATCCATGTCTTTGTGTAGTTTTCTTCTTCTGTGATCTTACAGGAACTTGGTGAAGCTGGGCAAGTAAGGGAGCAGGTAGCTGAAAGTTGTCAAAGAGGAGAGAGATTGGATCAAAGGACTAGCACAAGACACAGGTTGGTTCATCCTATTCCTCTTCGTTTATAGTTCATAAAGAAGAATACGAAAGTAGTTTTCTCTGTTTGTTTCTAAGGTCACTGTCACACCTTAGTGGGATAGGGTCGTTCTGAATAGACACTTTTCCCGATAACACCACTACTGGGACTAGTGATCTATGGTGTATAGATGTGTCTTGGATATTTTTCTTAATTCAGAAGCCTCTCTCAAGCCAACATGTTTTCACATGTTTTGTATCCGTTTGTAAGACTATTGTTTAAAAGTTTGTAATGCATGTTTGCTTAACCTGTACTAAGATAGTTGAACTACTTCGGTTATTTTAGTCCTCATATTGTTGAAGACATGTTGTATTGTTTATCAACATTGTTCTATCTGTGCGGACTACTCCGCCGAACATTAGACAAACCATCTTTGTGTTTTCTTGGTTTTAACGACATCACCCTATGTGGACTATTACACTAGATGGTGTACATGTTTTCCCTTGAAAGTTGGCTTTCACGATTACCACACCTGCCGTGGACTATTTCGTTGGATGCTAGATAGACCCTTGTTGTTGTTCACATGTGTTTCTTCCTAGGTTGCGACTATTCCCTCTAATCAAGAGTTTCACTTTACTTACCTATTTTTACAGTAAGAGAACCCGAACATAGAGTTACATTAAGCACTCACCAGGCACACTCACCTCACTTTCTTGAAGTTACAAGCATAACACTCTCATGTGCTGAAAAGCAAGAGCTAAGGCAAATCTCTAAGATAATGGCAACTGAGCCATCATATCGAATGGGACTCCTACACCAAACGGTGTGATGTCTAGTTGAGACTTCATACTGGGCAGATCCCTTGAACATTGGCGAGTCCCAACACCGTCAACAAGTCCTTGACTTTATCTTTATAACTAATTGAATGATCAACATGCATAATAAATATTTTCATTAATTAATATATTAAGAGATAATTCACAAAATGATGAGTTCTTTTATTCAGGGTAACTTTTATCAATCTAAACTTCAATAATTTTTACCTTTCTAAGTCTTCTTCTTTAATTGTTTAAAACTTCATTTATTTTTAACAGATATAATTGTTTCACCCAGTATGTCACCAATTTTTGTACTACTCAACAACCCCCCAATATGGTTAATAGTAGAAATTAATAAATAATGGGGACCCTTTTTAAAAATTAGTATAAAATCCAAAAGATTCCAATAAAATAAGGTAAATTTAGCTTCATTTTTCCAAAAAACTAGATTAAACAAGAAATCATCCTTATCGGAACCCTTATATCGGAGCTTAAGCCCATAAGACAGTGGATTTCATTTAAAATATATCATCAGAACTATTTTATTGGAACATTGTAACATTTCCCCTTAGGATAAATTGCGACTAAACCATTCCTTGATTGAGTTTTCAAATGTCTAAGCCCAAAAGTGATAAAGCACTCTTTTAAAAATATAATAATAAAGGCTCGATGCCACAAGATTTCCAAATAGTGTATCGGAGATTCCAATATCGAGGTTTTCAATTTAATGTTCATGTCACACATCTTCGATTTCCCTATCCTCCAACCTTCGATATCCCTTCCCGCTACATCCTCTAATATGTGACTTCACTAATATGGCAATAACCCATACATCTCTGATATTTATGAAACCTCCCATCTCTGATCTACAATATGTGTGAACCTTTGATCTCTGATACACTAGTCACTACTTGTTTTGCAAAATTCATATCGAGACTTCCCATCGGCTGTTATCCTTTCATTTTCCCAATACGAAACCTCTGATACAAAACCTCTGACAACTCTTCCCGCCTGTAACTTTAGCCATTACACTCTATAATCTTATTGGAGAATAACAATATCGCATGTTTCAACGATGCAACCATAAAATTTATCCGATAAAATCCTCCGATTTGATAACGTGTACCAAATCCCATGTGAATCCACATTTTATCATTTAATGGATGAATGTAACGAATTTATGATTCTCAAAGGGCTAAAAAAATTCATTATTGCGTAATGATTTCTTAAGGTTTTTTTCATAAAAGACATGGATTTATATGAAATCAATTATTCGCTCTAAGTAATTCCTCAATCTTGAAAGTTTCTGCTCACTCTCATATTTCTCTTTGCAGTCCAGTCCTGATAAACAAAATTCAACAGAAATGTCTCGGCCAAATAAACCCAGAAGGAAACCTGTCATTCAACAACAACCAATCACTCCTCCACGTGAGGTTATTGAAATTCCTGAATTATTATCTGATACTATATGCACCCGATACGCCAGAACCTCTACCTAGGAGGCCATGTACAAGCTCTTCAAAGACAAAGAACCTAGGTTCACAGGAAAGATAGTAACAACTCAAGATTCACTCCCTATTTCTGAAACTACCTACAACGATGTTGCCAATTCATTCCTCCACATAATTGCATCTTGGCCAAATTTTTTTTCCCTACATGGATATGATTAGGTGGTTCATTGACCATCTAAATATTGCAGATAGAAATTTCATGACCAAGAGGAACATGCTCATCGGCTCATTCACCAACAATAATTGTCCCACATGTATAAGCTACCGTCGCCCCAAAATAAATACGACACAGAATTCATTGAGAAATTCATGAAAGAGAACGAGGACCAGTCAATGGTCATCAAAGGATGGATAAGAGATTGTAACAAGCACAAGCGAGAGGATAAAGCTATGTACGCTATAGCCTTAACTGTCGGACCATACTGTTATATTGCTGCCATGATGTTAATACTATTTGGTTATCCTAATACCCATAAGTTCTCATACCAATGGGTGCCCCTAATTGATGCTGCATCTGATAACTATGTTATGGATTGGGGAACCATTTTTTCTAATAACATAAGTTCCCAAATCCTAGATTACAGGAAGAAACACATTTTTTCTGAGAACATCGTTCCCCCCTTCTACATGAGTTCTTACATAATGGAATCTATCTATTTCAATTATGATTTCCCATCCATGGGATGGAAATGGACCATACAAGATCCTATTCCTATCCACATCTACCATATAATTATCTGGGAATCAAAATACAAACCCCATTTCTACAAAATTTGTCATGGTGTTATGATACCATTTCACCAGCATGTCTTTAATGAGAAAGCCCCTAGTATCTCACCTGAATCCAATAATAACTTGTTATCAATTAGCATATGGTTTATGGAGGAATCCTTTACCTATATTCGAGTTTTTGGTAGTCTTTCACACCCACATGTGTTGCCCCTATATGTTCTTGACAAGCTCCTGGCCCAAGAAATAACTTACTAGACTGTGGGGAATGGCCTATCTAAGGTGATGAAAGAAAACAAAAAGGCAATGTGGGCTACCTTTCCCCTTCATTGTGGTGTCTATTCTCTTGAAAATTTTAGGCATGCTACTATCGAAATTGAAGAAATCCAACATCCGAACTTTCCAACCATTCCTAATAGGCAGTATGATCCTAATGATACTGCTAAGAATGATATTATTCAAGCGAAACTCAAGCAGTTCACAAATGAACCTGATAAGTTTGATGATTTGTTTAAATAAGCCTCTGACTATGCAAAGGTTGAGAAACAGGCAGCAACACAACTGAGTCCCGAAGAATTGATTCAGTTTAATCAATACATGACTAAAAATATTGCCCACTTGCCCACAGATTTGTTGAAACTTAATTAGAAGAACACAAAGCATGAAAAAGGAGCGAGCACATCACAGGTCATAGATGTAGCTCATACAAAAGAGATAGAGGTGTTTTCTTCTTCACATGCAGAGGAAGTTCTAACAAATAAGAATCTAGATGCAATTTAGGAGCAGTTTACCAAAGAAAATGGCCCTAAAAATATGCAAACTCTATTCCAGATGAAGATCACATAGACTCCTGAAGTCACAGAGAAGTCCTCGTTCACTGTTGAGGCTTCTGAGGAACCTATTGGCACTGATGATTTGGAGATAATCCCAATATTTCCTAGCTTTGAGGTCATTCTGATAATTTAGGAGATTCCTCCTCTTGATGTATTTTACAGTTCGAAGCATAAGGTGGTGGTCAACAGAGAGAGGAAAAGGAGAAGAATTGAAAAAAGCCATGCTTTAGTCCCTGGTAATGCTTCCTTCCAAGTACTTTGTTAAAATGATAAAGTCACTCATGCCAAAGATCTAGGAAGGCTATCACAGTATGTAGGAGCATATGCCAATGCAATAATTGACAAAGCCTCTGAGGTGCAATGGAAAGCCTAGCTTGCACAAATAAAAACATATTTAACTAACTTAAAGATTTAATAAGAATCATATATAAAAATAAGGGATTCTCAAATGCAGGAGCTTCAACACAAGATCGAGTAATTGAAAGACAATCTCGAGATAACAAAATTTAAGAAGAAAGTAGGAAAGATGAACAACCTCCTTTCTCAACAACAAGTTGCTTTTTTTTAGAAATTGGCCATCATCCAAGACCTATGTCAATCAAGTGATTCACTTGTGAATAAATTTTCTGATATGAGGACATACTATAGGGAGGTCAAGGAGAAGATTTCCGATTTCATAGATTGACAAGATAGTTATAAGGGAAGACCTACAGATCTCCCTAAAATCAAAGAATCTCAAAAGGATATTGTTTTCCAAGAGTGGGAGATAAGGCTTAATCATGTAGAAATGGAAATATTCAGTGCCAAAGACATTTCAAACAATATCATGGAATCAATTAGTGACATCTTACTACATGCTAAGCTGATTTGAGACTACCCTGATTATACCTTGTCCTATGTCAAATTGTTAACAAATACTTGGCAGGAATCATAAAAGAAGAAGGCTGGGGGAATTGAGGCTCTGTCAAAGATTGACTTGGAATTCCATTGGAATTTCCTAGTCAAACCCCATAGTCAATGGTTGATGTTGTGGTGTCTCTCAAATACAACTAGTCATCTTCTTCCAACACTCAACGATGCATTATTCATTGCATGGATGCACATTAATCCTCATCATCCACCTGAATTGAAGTCGATGATGGGCATATATGAGCTTCGACAGCAAATGGCAGAGAAATCTTCATCCCAATCATGATCGAGTTGTTACAACAAAAAGCTATTATTATCTTTGTATTTTATTTTAAGTTTAGTTTGTTAAAACCATCAAATATTTGATGGAAATTTTCTATATTTGAATTTCGATTACAAACTATAAATCCCCTTCATTGTTATGAAGAAAGGGTTTTGAATTTTTGCAAGAAATATTTTGGTTTGCACAACTGTAGCTGAAAAGGATCTTAATAGAAAGAGGAACCACTCCTATTTTACTCATGAGCAGAGTTAACATTTATCAGGTACTATTATTTGTATATTGATGTTGTGTTTACGAGTTGAATGACTATTGTATTTTAGTTTATCAATATGTTTTTGCAAGTGATTGAGCATTTATCACGATTGATTTATTTAATCAACATATTTTAAGTATATAGATGAACAACGATATCTTATATGTGCAATGAGTTTTAACAACTAATTTAATTAACTATTTAATTAAATTATTTATCTTTATTTGTTTTAATTTCATGAATGATTTGATGATCTATATTATCATGTTATAAGTGATATATTTCTAAAGTGACATATATAGAAGAAAGATTGTCTTGGGATAGATATTATAAGTCTATTAGTTATCCTTATTTCTCATTTTTATTCATAGTCATTATCTTCACAATTATATATCTTTCGTCCATCTTTATATATTTTATTAAGGGAAACAGGTCCCATAATTCTAGTCGGAGCCACCATTCCAAATGAAAAAGGATTTTCGTTAAGTTCCTGACCGAGTGGTTTTCCCTGATGTTGACGCTGAGAATTTCGAGCCTTCAACAAGGGGGAAGACCATTCCAAGGAGAAAAGTCTGATATTCATTGCATATGATGCAATAGAGATGGTCATGATGCTTCCACTTGTAAGTTTCCTTGGGACCGAATTGAGGTGGAAAGAAATGAATGGAAAGGTAAAACAAATGACAAAGGGAAAGGTAAAGAACCTTCATTTTCTCATTATGTTGTGGCACATTGAAATATTGGAGTAACTGAAGACTTATTCAATGCTTCACTTGCTTCATGGAAAGATGATTGGTTTCTTGATTCAAGAGCAACTTGCCACATGAATTTCAGGAGAAAATTCTTTGAAGAATTCACTGACAATGTTGATGGAATAGTATACCTTGTAGACAAGTCCAAACTCAAGCCATCAAGTCTTGGCACCATCAGGCTGAAATTGCCTAGCCTTCGAGACTTTCTTCTACATGATGTTCTATACCTCCCAGAGCTGAGGAGAAACTTATTGTATTTGGTCCACATCCACTAGCAAGGACACTCCATTCATATATTTGATGGCAAGTTCGAGGTAAAAAAAGCATCATATCACTCACTTGTCATGATGGGGATAGAAGAATAAATACTTCTGAAGCTGCAAGGAACCTCTGCTCGTGCACAAAACTTCTCATACAATTCTCACTATGATGAAGGTACATTTCCATCAAGTCTTTTATGGCATGCTAGATTTAGACACTTGAACTATGACAACCTTCATCTGTTGAAGAAAATTGGTGTTACTGGTTTTCCTACTATTCCTAGGAAGCTTAATCAATGTGATGCTTGTATTATAGGAAAGCACAAAAAATAGTATTTTCATGATTTCATTCCAGAGCACATAGAAAAATTAAACTCATTCATTTTGATTTATGTGGCCCAATGCATATTACTTCTGAAAATGGTAATAAATATATGATGACATTTATTGACGACTACACCAAAATGTGTTGGGTTTATTTGTTGAAGAATAACTCTAAAGCTTTTGAAACATTCAAGAACTTTCATGCATGGATTGGAAATGATGCACAATCTCATATTGGCTCTATTCACACTGATAATGAAAAAGAATACAGTTCAAATGATTTTGAAAACTATCTTCGCCAACATGGGATCAAACATCAAACAAATGTGCCCTATAATCCCCAAAAGAATGGAGTATCTGAAAGAATGAATAGAACAATCTTAAATATGGTATGTTCCATGATGTTTTTCAAGAATGTTAAACCATTGTTTTGCGGTGATGCAATTATAGGTGTTGTGTATATAAAGAATAGGTGTCCATCTAACACTATAAAAAATAAGACTCCCTATGAAATGTGGTACGACCACATTCCTTCAGTGAGGCATCTCAGGGTTTTTGGTTCCACCTGTGCTTTCATAACCAAGGAACAGAGAAACAAACTCGGTGCAAGGAGTCGTAAGTGTATCTTCTTGGAGTATTCAAATACCTATAAGGCATACCATCTCTATGATGAAGTGAATAAGAAGTTTATAATATCTAGAGATGTGAACTTTCTTGAATCTTCCAAGACTGACAATATTGTTGAGCGGTAACTTGACTGCTTGGATAGATTCGAACATGCAAAGTCTTTTCAAGAATTTGGTAATCCGATTCCACATCTTGAAGGGGGGATTCCTATACTAGATCAATCTATGAAATCTTCTTCTGAAGCATTCTCTCCCCCACATGAAGCTCCAGCCATTGATGACACTTTGAGTGATGTGATTGACAAAATTGGGAGAATAAATCTTGACCCAACCCCATCTCAGTCAACTAAGAAGCCTGGACCATCTTAGAAAGGTCCTCCAAAATGGCTGACAAAGGCACATGAAGGTGTTCATCGTGATGAGGCTGGAAAGACAAGAACAAGAAGCTCAACTAGACAGAATGGAGGCAATGTAGAATATTCTGATTCACCTATTGATACGGATGTTTCTTATGATTTTGAACTGAATTTGTTTACATATTTCAAACCAAGATTCTTCAAAGAAGTCGCTTCTCATGATGAATGGAAATAAGCGATGCTGAAAGAATATGATGCCTTGATAAAGAATGGCACCTGGAAGCTGTTTGATCCTCCATTGGGAACCAAATCAATTGGCTGCAAGTGAGTCTTTAAGAACAAGTATAAAGTAGATGGCTCACTTGACAAGCATAAATCTAGGTTTACGGCAAAAATTTTTGCACAAAAGGAAGGTGTTGACTATGAGGAGAAATTTTCCCCCACAACAAAATGGGCTACCATTCAAGTACTCTTTGCCTTGGTAGCTTAGAATGGTTGGAAAGTCCATCAAATGGATGTAAAAATTTCTTTCTTGAATGGAGATATGAAAGAGAATGTATTTATGTCCCAACCAGAAGGATTTGTTGTGAAGGGTCAGGAACACAAAGTATGCAAGCTTATGTATGGCCTCAAGCAAGTACCATGAGCCTAGTACGAGAAGTTAAATAAGCATCTTCTAAAACTCAACTTCAAACAGTATGATCTTGATGATGCAAATTTGTTTGTCAAGAAAGTTTGCAAAACAATTGTATATATTGTGGTGTATGTAGATGATCTTGTGATGACATGGAACAATGAGAGCTACATTGCATCCATAAAGAAGGAATTGAGGAAAGGTTTTGAAATGACATATTTGGGCTATGTTCACTACTATCTTGGTATTGAAGTAACTCAACATTTGAAGTTTATATTCCTCTCTCAGAAGAAGTACATTGGAGATCAGTTGAACAAGTTTGGCATGGCTGAATGTAATCCTTTGAATACTCCAATGGAAAATAACTTAAAGCTCACATCCACTAAAGGAAAAGAATTTGAGGATGCAATGAAGTATGGAAAACTCGTATGAAATCTCAACTACATGGTTACTACCAGATCGGACATTTCACTTGTTGTTGGAATCCTCTCCAGGTTTATGCAAAAGACTTGTGAGGGTCATTGATCTACTGCAAAAAGAGTTCTAAAGTACTTGAAGGAAACTCAAGACTTTGGAATTAAGTATACACAAGTGGGCTAATTCAACTTGATTGGATACTCTGATTTAGAATTCGATGGAGATAAAGAAACTAAGGTATCTACTTCAAGTTATGTTATGAGTCTTGGTTCATGAGCTATCTCCTGGGGGTCATGCAAATAAACATTTCCAACAGATTCCACAACTGAGACAAAATCTGTGGCAACAACTGAAGAAACAAAGGAAATTGTGTGGCTTAAGGAAATTCTGGAGAATTTGTAGGAGAAATAAACACATTCAACTTCTCTTTTGATTAATAACAATTTTGCAATAAATTTGTCTAAGAACCCAAAGTTCCATGATCGAACCAAGCACATAAATACAAAATATCATCTAATTCGACATCATGTTGAGGCCAAGGCAATCCACATTAGAGAAATTTTTATGTCTACAATGGGCCTCCTAAGAAAAATGTACAACAAACAATAAATTTATAAGAACCAACAGGATTTAATATGATGATGTAAAACATGGGGGATGATACACCATTTTTGGAGTAAAAATGTAAAAAGATTAAAAATTAATAAAATAATAAAACTACCTTTTCAACTCATATTTTCAACTTATCTCGCCAATATTGTAGTCAAATTTCGAGTGAGAGTACTCTTGGGATGAAAAAGCTAATTCCTCATCCAAGGAGTACCCATGTTGCATACTTTCAATGGACCCTTCTAAACAAAAAAGAGAAATACATCAAAAAACGTTATTGAAATCACGTTTTTCATGTATTTCTCATTTTTCTTGTAGCAGGGTCCATTGAAATTATGCAACATGTGTACTCCTTGGATGAGGAATCAAATCTTGCATCCAACGAGTGTTCTTGCTTGAAATTTGAGTAAACCCATAGGGAGATAAGTTGAAAATATGAGTTGAAAAAGTAGTTTTTTCTTTTTTCCCTATAAAATTTGATGATCTAATCTAATCTTATTTTATTATTTCCACAATGTTGACGGGCTGGAATTCTCCGCCAACAGCAAGGGGGACCTCCCTGGTGTAAGTTCCCAACTAGAGCTTGCACCGTTTGTGATAAGGGTCCCTTTCGGTATGTAGGCCCGACTGCCATTTAGTTTTGTTGAGCTTGCTTTGGAAGGAGGTGAAATATAAACTCAATTGACAGCATGTACCTCAACAAATACAAGGAAATAATTGACAAATATTTTATGCCACATAAACCATGAATAGCCAGACTATAAACAACATAAATCTTATGTACTGTTAGCAGGCTTCAAATAAGACTCATGTTTGCCGAGATAAAATGCTTAGTAATTGTAAATTAGTTCACAATGATCAAACATTTATGAGCATAAACAAAGGTGGAGTCAAACAGATTATACCAATACCAAAGAAATAGTTCATCGGCATGAGCATAGAGTCAGTGAATCAAATACCATTCATACGAAGCAACACAAAATTTGGAGTATGAGACAGCATATGAGGAAACTGTACATCAAATAGCTTTCAGGAACATCTGATCCATCAAGTGAAGAAAATAATCATGGCATTAGAACATAAAAGATCTGAAGAATCCAATAGTGGAAACGTACAAATACTCGTATTAATTAGGACATAAATTCTCTTAAGTAATGTGTATATATCTCCAAAAGAGTCCTTCTCAAAAGCCCCCCCTCCACTACAAATGAGGCATGAGGGTATATTTATAGGGTGAGAGTGACTCTTGGCCTACCCTTGACACTTGAACTTCCTCATGACTTTTCATCTACCTGGTGACTTTTGGTATTCCACATGACCTTTCATATTCACAAACATGTTCTATGCTACTGTAGAAGATGGCGATATCTCTCTACCTTCCTTCTGCCTTGGAGCTAGCTTGACTTCAATATCTGTTGTTGACCAAGATCATGCATTTCCGCAACAACGATCCTTTGGGTCATTTTAGCAACAAATAGGCTCAAGTGTCTACATAAATGACAGGGACTTGCCTTCGCCACTTCAATCCTACACATGTACAAAATCATAAATTAATCATCAAGAAAAAATGTACTTTGATGAAATATAAGATATAAATATCACAATTAATACGATCCAGAATTCATAGCCTTGACATCTCTTGCAATTTCATGGTCACAAATCTATGCGTTGATATGTTCCATGTCTTGGCATCAATCGTTTCTTTCCTTGAGTGGTTAGATTATCATTGTTATATCACCTTTCACACTCCTTTTCATCCTCATCGTACATGTTGGGCATTGTTGCATTGTGTTGTTTTTAAACATTTGCAAAGGTACTAAGTAAATGGTCGGTTGAGGCCTATATTTATAGTCTTAGGTCACGCATGTGGGGTCGCATGGGTCGCAGGGCCTGATATAGGTTAGTGTGCGACCTTTGTGACCCATGCGACCTATGCGACCTATGAAACCTTTGTGACCTATGCTATATGTGTGACCTATGTGACCTTTGCAACCTGTGCGACCTTGCGACTTCTACGACCTATGTGACCTATGCGACCTTTGCTAGTTGTGGAGTCACATAGTCGCACGAGGGACTGATGGTAATGAAGGTGACTTTGTGACTTTGCGACTTGTAAGGTCGCAGGGTCGTGGGGTCGCATGATAGTTGAGCGGTTGGAGGTGCGACTACGCGACCTTGTGACCTATGCGACCTATGCGACCTGTGCGACCTTTGTGACCTGTGCGACCTATGCGACCTGTGACCTATGTGACCTGTGACCAATGCGACCTTGTGACATGTGTGACATGTGCAATATTTACGACCTTTGTGACCTATGCGACCTGTGCGACCTTTGCGACATGTACGACCTATGTGACCTCTGACCTATGCAACCTGTGACTTGTGCGATCTTTGCAACCTTTGCAATCTATGCAACATGTGCCCTATGCGATCTTGCGACCTTTGTGACCTATGCAACCTGTGACCTGTGCGAATTTGCGACTCGGAAGGTCGCGGGGTCACATGATAGTTGAGCGGTTGGAGGTGTGTTATAGACATATTTGGGCACTGCAACCCCAATCACACATGTCCATAAACCAAGGGCTTCTAAGTCCCTAAAAGTGTTGTTTCATACCCTAAAGGAGCAAGGTCAGCTGATTACATCATCTCCTAGAAGTTTTCCATGAGAAACCACTAAGAACTGGTCAAAGCAAGACCATACAGACTGCCTAGTGCAAAGGGTGCGATGCATCTCACCTGCCACATGCAAAAAGTGTGATGCATACTGGAAAGCCCTTCTGTAGGGTGCGATGAGCGAGAGCAAACAAATGGCACAAGAAGTTTGCTAAGTGGAGACCCTGAGAATCTTCTAGAAGCTTCTCATTTGACACTTGCCTCCCTGAGTTCACCCAAGGATGAGTAAGAGATCATGAAATCTCCAAGTGGAACCAAGAACTATCAGAGAGATGACACTAATCAAAATCCCAGAAGCTGACTCACCCCCCTGCAAATATCTATAAATGGATCCCTCATCCCAGAGATCCAGAGGTTGGAATTTGGTAATTTGCAAAGAGGTGCTACTGGTTTCTCTTTGAAGACATTGTTGGGTGATCTTGCTTTGTGTGAGGTGAAGAGGGCTTTCAAGCTGGGAGGATGGTGCTGGGTCAGACCAAGTGGTTGTAATCCTCTCTTCTACTACTTTTACTAATAAAGCTATTTGAGTTTTCCTCCATATTCTTGTGTATCTCTGAATATTATGTTGATATATGCATTTGTATGGTCAATATATATCTGATCCTATATTGTTTACAGTGAAAGATCTCTATGCTTTGATGGTATTATGCTGCTGTGAATCTACAGGTGCTCTTTGAAGCGGGACAAGTAAGGAAGCAGTGGCGAGATTCTGTCAAAGGGGAAAGGAAACAAGCAAGGAGCCAAGCGGAAGACTGAGGTTGGTACTCTCTGCTTCTTTCTCATCTCTCTCTCGTAAAGGAAAAACAAGTGACTTTAATCTGTTTGTTTCTAAGATAGCTACCCGTCTTAGTGGGACTAGCAGCTTTGAATAGACACTAGATTTCCTGATAACAAGGTGTGACTAAGCGACCTGTGTGATCTTTGTGATCTTTGCAACCTATGCGACCTATGCGACCTGCGACCTTGCGACCTGTGCGATCTTTGTGGCCTTTACGACCTATGCGACCTGTGCGACCTGCGACCTATGTGACCTGCGACCTGTGCGATCTTTGCGACCTTCGCGACCTATGCGACCTTTGCGACCTATGCAACCTGCGACCTATGCAACCTACGACTTATGCGACCTGCGACCTATGAAACTTGTGACTTATGCGACTTGTGCGACCTTTGGGACCTATGCGACTTTGCGACTTGTGCGACTTGGTTTGGCTTATGAAAGAGACATGAGTCTTTTCTAGACCTTTCTGGGGTTTCCTGGCTTCTAAATAGACTCTAAGGATGGGCAGTAGCTACAGAAAAGGTGGAGGGGCTCCAAAATTTAGAAGAGTTTGAAAATTTTGGAGGGGTTGTTGTAGTGGCTACAACATGCTATTATTTTATAATTTACTTAGGAGGCCTAGTTTAGACCTCAAAATTCCTCTAATGCTTATGCCATTGTTCCACAAATGAGACGATTGTAGACATATTCACCAAAGCACTTGGAAGAGAAAAGTTTTAAAGATTCAGAATGATGCATGGACTCACCAACATCCCTTCAGATTAAGGGGGGGAATGTTGATACATAATCTGAAAGGATTATTTTAAATATTGTAAATATTGTCAGTTATGCATTTGAGAAAACCAAGAGACCTTGGAATTGGAATCCCAAGAGTCTCTCCACTCATGTATAAATTCATGATATGTGTAATGCAATAAATAAGTTCATTTGGAGTTACCCTCTTGGCCTAACATAAAGGAATGGTAAGGGTTTTGATATTAATAAAAACTAGGTTATTCGCAGAAATTTTTATAATCTATATATATATATATATATATATATATATATATATATATATATATAGATATAAGAAATATCCAAAGGTTGAAAAAATATTTGATTTTTGATAAAAAGAAGTGTTTATCAGTTTACAAATTATTTGATTTTTGATAAAAGAAGTGTTCATCGGTTTACAGAATATTTGAATTTTGATAAAAAGAAGTGCTCATCTTTTTACAAAATATGATTAGCAGCTCTAGAGTTGCATTTCCTTCATACACCAAATATATTTCTATTGATAGTTTGGAAAAATGTCCCCAGTATTAAAAGATATTTACAAAGAAGCAGAGACCTTCACATGTTTGAAAAACCTACGAAAACCATCATATACAAATAATGAGCTAATCCTTTAGCAATGACAATGGCTAGAAGTACCAATCCCTTGTGAGCGATTAATTGTTTTCCTTATTGGAGAGGCGTTTGATCCTCCAAAGTAGAGGCTTGAGCACTGAGCGAAATATCCCCACACACAAATCATTCAGAAATTTCTCCAGAATACTGTGTTGCTAGTTTAACTTGGCTTCCAAGAAGAGTTTGAACGTGACATATTTAATAATGAAACTAATGCATCTTTGGATTCCAATCATAACTAAGGGATGGGGGAAAAATTAATAAAACTTTGATCCAACTCTATTCTTCCTTGTCCCAATGCTAATCCTTTTTTTCCAAAGCATCAACCATCGAATTTAAATGCCTATGCACATGAAAAAACTTCCACTACTCAAACTGAGAGGCAATTATGATATTCCTTTCGAGAATGAGAGGGTATCTGAGCTTGCACCTTCTTGGCCTTAATCATTTATCACATAAAAAGCATTAAGTCATTGAAACCAGTAATTTGAACATTTTCTTTGCACTAGTTATTTCCAAACTCTTCCAAAGAACAAAATACTTATTGGTTATTGGTCACAAGACCAAGTCCCCAAGTATATTGTGACACATTTTTCCATCGAAATTGAACAATGCTCCTCCCGCTCTTGCCTCCCCCTATAAAGTATTTATTAATATAAAACATAAATAGGTAATGAATGAATCAACAATTTTATGATAATATTGTAAATGAAGATTAAGTATGATGTTGTTATAATAAAGTAATAATTTTTTTAGCCATGTAAATGGGTTGATTATAACAATGTAAATAAAGATAAGTATCTTGTTTTCTCAATTATATTATTTACAATTCACTTTCTAATAACAATGTAAATGTGTTGATTATAATTTTTTACACTTCACTTTTTGCGCCGCCAAGAATGGTAGAGATATAATGCAACGTTTAACATTTTGACTAAGTCAAATAACATAAAAATAAAAATAAAATAAAATAGAAAGATCAATGTAATGTAATGTAAACATTTTTACTTGGTCAAAATAATATAAAAAATATAAATATAAATAACTAAATAAAAATGACGTAGTCTAACTTATAGACGAAATGAACTGGTTAATTTTAATCAAAATATGACGAAGATCTTTAAAAACTCAAGTTTAAATTGTTTAATTTATATAATTCTAGTGCCCCACCTTTTTTTCAGGGTGATGAATCCATTTATGTATTCAAAAAAATATTTTAAACAACAAAAAATCATGTTCTTACCTGAAATTGTATGAAATGTTTTTGGTGAATTTTGGTGAAAAGGGCTATTTTGTCTATAAGTTAGACTACACTAATAAAAAAACCCTATAAAAATAAAGTAATAATAAAAATAAAAATGACTCATAGTATTGACCCATGGTATTCATGTGGAATATAGCTTATTTAAAGGAAGAAATTAAACCAACCTAGATCCATCTTAACTTTGGATCTACCAAGCACCTAGAGGGATCAAATATCTTAATATGACAACATCTTTTAGACTGAAAGAAGATTTGATTGCTCTTGACGCTTGGTAGATCTAGAGTTAAGATGGATCCAGACTGGTTAATAACAATGTAAATGTATTGATTAAAAGAAAAAACCTAAATTTAAAAATACAAATAATTAATACCATTCATACGTTATAAAATTTAGTGAAAATACCTAAAAGAAAACATTTCCAATTACAATGGAAAATAAATAAATTTAAAGATATAAATAATTGGTATTACTTAAATGTTATAAAAATTTAAATAATATCCCTTATATTATTTAAATGTTATAAAATTTTAGTAATGTTATTTTTGGATATTTTTACTGTGGTATGAGGATTGTGTCCAAAGTTTTGGGTGGACACTCCACTCATGCTTAGATACCAAACAAATCACACTGAATAGAAAAGAGTGAAAATAGGAATACATAGGTGAGAGAAAAGGAGAGAGGAATGTTAGATTTCATAGCCCAAAAAAAGAATGTTAGATTTCAAAGATCAAAGGTCAATTCAGTCAATGAAAATTGTTGTTGGAGGAAAAAAATTAATTAGACATTAAGAATAAATAAATAATGGATTTAAAATTTAAAATTAACAATTGAAAATAACTTTAAATTAAAAGAAAAACTAAATAATAAATTTTAAATTAAAAAATTAAGAATAATTAAATAATTAAAGAGGACGATGAATAAAAAATGTAAGACTAGGAATGGGGATGGGGGGAATATTATATCAAAGAATTAAAGACCTCGGAATGCAAGGGGAAATCTATATTAATTAATTTTTTTATTAATTTGATAGGGAGAGGAGGGGGGCCTTAAACGGGAGTTTAATTATGATAAAATTACGAAGAAAGAAAAGCAAGCATGGTGAAGGGGGAGAGAGAGGAACGAAGTGGGTTTAAAAGGGGAGATTAAAAAGAGATAAAAATATGAAGAAAGGAAAGAAAAATTGGTGAAAGAGGGTGGGGGGGGAGAAGAATTCAAAGAAAAAATTTATCGAAGAACAAAGGGGGAAAGAGGAGACCATATATTAAGGTTTTGAACGAGAGGCTTCCAAGAATGGCTTAACTTATAACCATCTTCACGATTAAATTTATTTAGATGGTTTTTGATTTCGAGGCCTTTATAGATGATCCAAATGGAATAGACGAAACATGTTAAATTCCAATAAAAAGTCAATCCCAAGGACCCCACATTGGTAGGAAGAATGCTCTTTTTAGGTTGGTAGTCTTTACAGCATGTAGTAGGTATTAAATAGAGAGTGGCATTAATGTTTTTCTTTTCCAAAAAGAGAATCTGTAATTTTATTTCATTTTTGAATAAAAGGAAAAAAAATTACATTTTGCATATGTTAAAAGCATTCAGTATAAGTATCTTTATGACTTGAGAAAAACAAAGAGAAACCCAAAATTAGAGAATGCAAAGGAGAATATTCGGTGATATAAAAATCACTAATCTTCTGTTTCTTCCCTTTCTTTTTTCGGACCTTGTTAGGGTCATATCATTTAGGGTTGAAGTTTCTCCTTCTTGTTATTCATTTTGAGAATTGGATGGTCAATTTAGCCTATGAATCACTAGGTGTCATAACCTAAAGGTTCGCTTGTCCAAGGAGTCGTTTAGTCCTTGAAGCCATATGGTCAAGACACGTATGGATGTTTGGGAGATTTTTTTCATATGAAGTGTGGTTTAGATCATGTTGCGGGTTTTTTCATGGTGATGAGATCTTCATTAGCTTTCCAATGAGCTATATCTCTCTTCAAATGGGTTCCAACATCAAAATTTATGGCAAAAACAAGATCCTTCTTCAAAGGATGGAAAACAAAGGAAAATGCCTAAGTATGGGTCTCGATTCCGCATATCAGAGTATTGGAGAGAAAACCAGCAGAGGTCGGACCAAAATCAATGATTAGCGATCGTCGATATGGCATATTGGTGATCGGAGGTTCAAAAATCCCACATCCTGTAGTTTGGAGGTGCTTGGCTATATCGACGGTCGGAGGTATTGCAATATCGACAATCGGCAGTCGGGTTTTTCAAAGGATGGTAGAGTGACCACATTTCAAAAGTGTTGATATGCAGGATTGTGAAATATCAAAGATCGACAGTTGAGGGTCCAAGCGATATCAAAGATCGGTAGTCAGAGGTCCATGACACATACCTTATAGGCATTCAGCGATTGACAATTTTCAAAGCAGGCAGAGTGACCACATTTCAAAAATGCTGATTTGCGAATTGCGAATGAAACATCAGGAATGGGTTGATAGTGTTAAAGTTTTGAGAAGGCTGAAAACAAATTAACAAAGGATTTGTTTGCAAAACCAATGAAGCTTAGTCCTTTTCTCTCTCCTCCCAAAGGGACTTGTGGTAGCAAAAGACTGGATCCGATAAGAGACATGCGACATACAGTGGTTGGATCCGATAGGGGATGCATGGCAATCAACAATTTTTTCTGATAAGTGACATGTGGAGGCTAATGAAAACAATGACTTGGCAGTACATTGGACACATGGCAGGAAAATTTGGTATTTTCAGGGGTCAAAGAGGCCAAAAAGGGGTGACGTGTGTCACCACTTACAAGATGACATGTGGTAGTGATGTGGGAGTGACAACATCACATATTAGAGATTGACAATCGTAATTTGAGGCATGTTGTACATCATAGTGCAACCTTCGATTGAAAATCTTTGGTTAACGGGCTTCGATAAGGGGGTTGGACTATAGTGACTTGAAGAGCCACATGACCAAGCCCTAAGCAAAAAAGGTTATTAGCGTTTGGTGATCAACAAAGTTGGAATGTTGTACACCAAAGTGTATCCACTGATTTGAAATCATCAATAGAAGGGGCTCCGATAGGGGGCTAATTCACGGTCACAAAGTGCTCAAAGGAACTAAGAGTTATCGGCACAAGGAAGGTGGCAATATAAACATATGTTTTTAATGCATTAAAATCAATGGTTGGGCGGAAATATGTTAAAAGAATATTTTATATAAGGTTTAGCAGAAAAGGTTTAACAAAGGATTTTATGATAAAACTTCACACAGGCCCTCCCTAATTTTCTCTCCACGTGGATCAGACCACGTCACTCATCAAAGATCACAAGTTTGGGACTGCAACCAAATGCTTCATTATAAAATCGTTGATCGCCAAAGTTCTGATATCCAAAAGGGCTCGGGTGCGCATATGTTGTGGTCTTATGTGTTTTATATTGGGACTTCTTATAATGCAATATTACAAAGAATCGACCCTTGTCCCAGCCAAAAGGTTTAGCCCTGAAAAGGATCTAGCCCTGAGTCCTCAAGCTAGGCACATCGTAAAGTTTCATCCCCGCGCTGTTCAAAGTGGCACCTAATAGAAAACGTTGATTTTGTTAAAAAATTTGAAATATTGGCCCCTGATCTTACCCTTGGTTGCAGAAACAAAGAAATGTATTTAGGTACGCCAATAGGGACTGTCACACAATTGCAATGCAAAGAAGAGGAGTTGTTCTTTCTTATTTTTCATCCCAAAGATAGAGGAACCTAATAAGCTCAAGCAAAGGAACCCGATAAGTTTGAAAGGGGCTGACAAAGGAGAATATTAACTAACCAAGGCATATGGAGGATTTTGATTGTTTCTAACATGATTTTTAGAATGATGGCAGACAGTTTCAGTCTTTCCAAAGGCACTATTTTGAATTGTTGTGTCTAATTTTTTATGTAAAACATTAAGTTTATGTTTTCTTGAGTTTCCATCTGTTTTGAATGGATAACTCATTCATTGAATTTGGTCATAGGATATTTCATATTTTAAGCCTATTTAAGATTATGAGAGGCAATGTAGAAAGGGTTGGTAGGTTGTTGATTGATTTGTGCTGGAAGAAAGGACTTGTATTATGTATTTTTAAGTATTTTTAAGTGATAGAAGAATGTTGAGGGTGTTTTTCCAGGGATTATTGTGTCAAATATATGTTTTTATGTGTATTATCTTGTTATTGATGTTACTTATGTTTCCATGGTGTTAAGATAATTCTTCATGCTTAGCTAAGGGAATTTGTAGAATTCACTTTGTGCTCTGCTTTGTATCTGTTGAACATTTATGTGTTTCTTGTTCTTCTAATGGAAATTTGAATTCATCCTAGTTTGATGCTCATTTTTTCACCTTTGATGTTGCATTCATCCACTCACTACAACGAAATTTGCCAATTATCAACAAAGATTCCTATCTTTCCCCTGCTAAAAATATCATGATTATCCCTTATTTAGTTTAATCAGTAAACAAGATGAGCTTGCTCGAAGTGAGTTTTCCTTCTTTCACTTACCTTCAATCCATAACTTAAACTTATCTTTGATGATCATAACTAGTCCGCAATCCAAAATACTCAGCCAATTCATTGACTGAAAACCATATAGAGAGAGCCATCTCTAAAGCTAGAAGGGCTAGATTCTAGCTTACAAGTGGTTTGTGGTTACCTCTAGGATCCCTTTCCTCAGCCTAAAGGGATTTACCAAGTGCTAACAAACCTTCTATCATCCCCCTGTAGAATGGTCCATAAGAACCAAGGCCAATTCGTTCACAGTTGTCTCTTGTGGAATTTATTTTTCTGAATCAGAGATTTATGAGGCATGAGCTCTCTTTGTGCCCACCATACTGTCATATTTGTGTGCCACCTTTTTTTTCTACTCTAGTTCATGGATCATTTCTAAGTTTGTTTCATTCTGCTTATGCTTTGTGTTTCCATTCTAGTCCCAATTAGCCCCTTCTTCTTGGTCTGGATCATGGTTCTTTGTGATTTCCCCTTCTTCCTTTGTGAGATAGGGATCAAAGGGATGCCATCCTTTTTTTTTGTGGGCCTACCCCCTTTTCTTTTTTGGGTACTTTTTTCCTAAGGATATGTGTTCTACAAGTGTCCTATTTGGTAAGATAATGAACATCTGAATGTCGTGATTTCATAATCCAGAAGTTGGGTCCATTGCAATTTTTTATGTTTAAGCTAAATGTGATCAGGTAGACTTTTACTTAGGTCTATTTCTAGATAGATTCTGGAAAAAGTAAATAATCCTTTCTTCATTCTCTCGGTGTCCATATTTTTTACTGTTCCTAAAGTACTTCCAATTTCCTCAAGGACCTTCTAATTCCAAAAGGGAAAGGGAATATTTGGTAGCCTCACCCATACTAGCGTTGATGTGACCATTATTATTGTGGCATCAAATTCATGGAACCAAATGGCAATGAATAGCATTGCACTTCCTCAAAACTAGGGCCCTTGTTTCAATACTCTCTCCAAGTTGTGAAAGCATACCTAGTCCAAAAAACCATTAAATATGCAAATTACTACCCCGGTTTGAAGAACAGATGTTATAGTGTTTTCTTCTCAAAGGTGTATGAAAATAACCCACTTAATACTGTGGATGACAAACAATACCAACAATATAAATGGTTTCTAAACATTGTAGATCTGCAGCAACTGATAGAAACAAAACTTGCCAAAATTCTGATCTATGCTACAATCATAGTTAAACAACAAAAAGAAATATTAATAACTCCAATCATCTAATGGAAACAAGATATACAAAGAATCATGTTATTATAACACCTGTGAAGGGAACAAATATATGTTACTAGTCCCCCTCTATGGGATGGGTTTTTGGCTATCCTCAAACGTCTTCAAATTGTGTACAGTCTCTCTCCTCTATAATGTATAAACCCAACAAAAGTATGGTGTGCGAGAATGAAAATAATTAGAGTTACAACAATGAGTGCAGCAATGAAAATAATCAAAAGTGTATAATGAATGGAAAACTCTTCTATTTATAACAAAATATTGAGTTATCCTCGAATAATGAGCAATAATAAAATATTATTAACCCCATTCTTGTTGTGTCCCAATGCAAAATTCCATGGGCTCAAGGGTGATAATGATGAGGGATGTCCACATATTTGGGTGTATGAATTGTTGTACATGAGTTACCCCATCCTTTGTTTTTCCACCCTTATTAATTTCCTTTTTCCTTTTATTGATTTTTCTTTTATTTGACTGCTCCAGGCTCCAGGAATGAGAGCATGATGTGTATGATATAACAATGATTACCCCCTTTAGGTGGGGTAGTTCATCACCCACCAGGGATTGGGACATACATGGGTTCCTTAATATTGGGAACTCATAGGGCCCTAGGAACCAGGGTGATAGCCATAATGATAAGGGGTAGAGCTCATGCTTGGCTTTTACCCACATGCTAAATTTATTGTCCCGGCCATATTTTTCATTTTGTGGTATTTTTCCTTTTGTATGTGGCCATATTATGATTTTATCTTTTATTAACTGCAACAACCTTTGAGGCATCGTTCCAAACCTTACCCAGACACGTGGACAAGGGTATAGTGTTGAAAAATGTACAACAAGAAATGTTAAATTTAGAATGTGCTAAAAATAGCATGTCTAAAAATAGCAGTTTGGCCAGTGAGGTCATTGGCCACATTCGGTGAGAGGTGAAACTGCTAAAAATAGAAAGTTCTAAAAATAACATTTCTAGGTCCCTTCCTATTTATAGCAGTCCCTAGTCTAACTATAGGAAGTAAAATTAATTTTGGTCTTAACAGCAGTTGGAAATATTAATTAATTAATTCAGTTGAGCTAATTAGTTAAGGAAAATCAAACTTGAAGTCTTTGTGAGAACATGCAATTATTTCTCCACTGGTTGGGGAATGTGTCCTTAATTTCCTCCACTGATTGAGGGAACAAGTATGAGTTCTATAATGAGAGAATCAGTTGACTTAGTTCTAACTAGTCAAGTCCAGTTAGATTATTTTAACAAGTAGTTAAAATAATAAAATATAGTTTGTTAATGCTTGCATGCATGTGACAACTATTATTTTAGATAATTGAGGATTCACTCATGGATAATTGTTGCATGTCAGTTCTGTCAGAGACCCAATTGAGATCAGATGTGGGACAGTGTACTATCAGATGCTTGGATATTTCTAGTAAGTATTCCTTGCATGGAGAAGGATCTATTATAGGAGATTGGAGGACTTGTGGCCTATATATTGAGGCCTAGGTAGTCCATTATTTTTATCTTCTGATTGAATATCATCAGAGTACAGAGAGAGCAGGATAGCTATTGAGCTGATTCTTTTTGTATGTTGAAGAGGATTCCACTTGATTGATAATATAGTGTTGGGGTTTTATGCTGGTGCTTTCCCCAGTGATATATCTTGTGTTATGAGTGATTATTTCTCTTGATCAGTTATGCATGTTTCTACTTGATGTTGCTCATGAATTCGATTATGCTTCCGCTTAATGTTTTGTAGAAGTAGAACAAGTATTATGCTTTAGGACATTGCATATATCGGTTTGTTCTACAGGTGAAATTTCTACATAGTATCGGAGCATAGGTGATCAAGGAGAGAACAATATACTGAGAGGATATTTCAAAGTTTTGAGTTTTGGGCCGAGAGTTTGCAGAGTAGATCTCAAAATTTTTGTACAAAATTTTCAGAAATAAATAGTAGATTTGGATTCCTTATGGAAAAATATCCTAAATAAAAAAAATAAAAAAAATCGGTTGAATTGGAGCTCGGATGAGGTAGATATTGCTGATTTAAAATCAGCTCTTTTTCTAGACAATTTCGTGATGGCGGGAAAGCGGAAATAGTTGGTGTGCTAGCCAAGAACCTGTATGCACTTGAGGCACAAGATGCATGCAAAGCCTTGAGGAGCAAGGCAGCAGTTAGAGACTTGGTGGTTGAGAGGGAGGGTATATTACCTCTCAACATGCAGAGCCAGAAGAAGTCTCAGACAATTGTGGAGGAGCCACGATTGGTGCAGCAACTTCAGTAGGTTGTGGAGCAGCCACAACAGGGGAAGCTAAGTGGAGATCAAGTAGAGGCATCTACTCATGCAGAGACCTCCACTAGGGGGAACTTCGAGCCAGGTGGGCTAAGGGATCACATGCAGCCATACCTCCAGGGAGGAGCTGGGGCGATATAGAGTGATCGTCCCAAGGAGGAGGGGCAGGATCCTTGAGGTACCCAACCTTTTGGATGAGACCTTGCTACAGGAGCCCCGATGTGGAGTAGCAGGAACTCGCTGATTGGGTAGAGACAGATGCAGATGGAGTGACAAAGAGAGCTACAGTGCAGGGAATCCCAGGACAACGCATAGTTAGCAGGCTGTAGTAATGCAAGAGGCACAAGTGTTTTGCACAATGCTAGGTGGCACAAAGAGGTGTGCAATGGTGCGAGATGCATGGAGATGTTGCAGTAGCGTAGATGTCAGAGAGGGAGCACTTGTCAGCAACAGGTAGAGCTTCAACATCAGAGTATGTTCCTAGCCCAACAGAGTGGTCAATTGGGAGTGTTTTTGTTCCAAGTGTTGTTGGAGTAAGTGGACCAGGTAGATGTGTTGCATGCAGAGCATTCCAAAGTTATAGGATTTGGTTCGAGAGAAAGCCTTTCTTCTTGAGAGGGAGTGTTGAGAAATGTACAACAAGAAATGTCAAATTTAGAATGTGCTAACAATAGCATGTCTAAAAATAGCAGTTTGGCCAATGAGGTCATTGACCACATTGGGTGAGATGTGAAACTGCTAAAAATAGAAAGTTCTAAAATTAACATTTCTAGGTCCCTTCCTATTTATAGCGGTCCCTAGTCTAACTATAGGAAGTAAAATTAATTTTGGTCTTAACATCAGTTGGAAATATTAATTAATTAATTCAGTTAAGTTAATTAGTTAAGGAAAAGCAAACTTGAAGTATTTGTGAGAACATGCAATTATTTCTCCACTGATTGGGGAATGTGTCCTTAATTTCCTCCACTGGTTGGGGAATGTGTCCTTAATTTCCTCCACTGATTAAGGGAACAAGTATGAGTTCTATAATAAGAGAATCAGTTGAATTAGTTCTAACTAGTCAAGTCCAGTTAGATTATTTTAACAAGTTGTTAAAATAATAAAATATAGTTTGTTAATGCTTGCATGCATGTGACAACTATTATTTTAGATAATTGAGGATTCACTCATGGATAACTATTGCATGTCAGTTCTGTCAGAGACCCAGTTGAGATCAGATGTGGGACAGTGTACTATCATATGCTTGGATATTTCTAGTAAGTATTCCTTGCATGGAGAAGGATATATTATAGGAGATTGGAGGACTTGTGGCCTATATATTGAGACCTAGGTAGTCCATGATTTTCATCTTCTGATTGAAGATCATCAGAGTACAGAGAGAGCAGGATAGTTATTGAGCTGATTCTTTTTGTATGTTGAAGAGGATTCCACTTGAATGATAATATAGTGTTGGGGTTTTATGTTGGTTCTTTCCCCAGTGATATATCTTGTGTTATGAGTGATTATTTCTCTTGATCAGTTATGCATGTTTCTACTTGATGTTGCTCATGAATTCGATTATGCTTCCGCTTAATGTTTTGTAGAAGTAGAACAAGTATTATGCTTTAGGACATTGCATATATCGATTTGTTCTACAGGTGAAATTTCTACATATAGGGAATACCAGATCCTTCAGACCTAGTGTTCATGTGGACTTGTAGCGGGAAGATGATGAAAAGTCGCATGTAATGCATGGAGGGGAGTGAAAAATATGGAATGGGAAAACGGGACCATGCTACCAAAATCAAGGTTTCCCAATTAGTGCCCATCCTAAAGATATAAGCCAACAAGGGAGATCCCATGGGACTAGGGTCAAAGATTAACCCCCTGGTTAAGGTAAGGGAACAAGGTTACAGTCAAAGCCCTTCCTCCTTCCAAGTCACCCAGTAATCCATACCCAAGTGTGCCCAAGAAAAACAAGCATAAATACCCAATTACGCAATGAAAAATCATACCTTTAGGATAGAATGGCCCACATTCAAACATGTTATCTCGACAGATTGGAGGTGATACACAATGATTGTCTCAATTGGCAAAGATAAAGTAGCACATCAAATTTATCAGGTGGTCGCTAAGGGTTATTGTTGTTAGTTGAAGGAAGATACATCGGAAAGGAAGCTCCCCAAAGGGGTACCCCAGTTTTGGCGGGCTAAAATGCCTAATCAAATCAATTCTTCATTAATATAATATCATAACCTACTCGGGCTTCCTTCCTAGGAAAATGACCCGACACACTTGGATAAAATTCCTTCTCCACCCAATCTCTTAGATAGTCCTTGCTCACTCGTTGTTGCATATCTTCTCCTTTCTATAGCCTTGTTTTTATAATTTCTCATTGAGTGAAATCCCTAACCCTAATCTCCAAATTGATGGATGGTTAAGATTAAATCCTAGTCCTATGCATTTTTCTTTAATGTATTTTCTTAAATTAATATATGGGGAAAAACCCATTTTAATTGAACTCTATCTTACTCTTTTTAATTTCACTAATTAATAATGATGCCACAATATTAATAATTAATAATGGGGCTGAAATAGAACTTCCAATTAAATAAGAGTGATTTATGTAAAGAAAGAATATCTTTTTGGATGCAACATCTTCAAGATTGGCAATTTTATGATCCACCTCTATAGCCAAACATCAACATATAATACTTGTTGCTTGTTATTGCACGCAGATGTATGGTATTGGCTTTATTGTCTTATGAAAATATGTGTATTTTGGTAGTTGATGTAGGTAACCATGACGGTGCCTATTTATTAGCAATCAATGACTTCTTAATTTATTATTCTACTACATTCAATCTAGTTATTTATGCCACCACCTAAACTGACAGTAAGAACTCCTAACTCTAGTGCGCATGGTTGTATGAATAATCGAGCCAAAAAGGAAATGCAATCTCCTAAGATTTGAGCATTTCATTAAAATCTAAAGCCTCATGCATGAGTGCCCCCTTGATCTTAGGTAACTATGCCCTCTACTTCTGCATAGAAAAACTAATTAACGTTGGTTTAGAATACATCTAAAACAAGAAATAGACAGAAGATGGCACATGCCTGCATCCTTATCTATCTCTCTCCACCTCCATAAATCCTAGTGCACCCTTAATTATTGCATGAGTTGTGAATGAAAGGTGCACTCCCTTTTAAACCCTTTCTCTAATGAAGTGGTGCTTAATCTCAGTGTTCAAAAAATTGGCATTGGAAAAAAATCGACGAGGGTCAAGAAAACATCTTCTCGAAAACATCAGTGAAAAAATCAATGAACTGTGGCAAACATTAAAGAATACAAAATATATCAATTTTTTCAAAATCAGACCCATGCACCTCAAAACTATTTGCTGATTTATGTACATTGCCTCCTCAATCAAACCATTAAGAGATGGTGTATTCACATCAATTTGACATGAATGCCAACCAAATACAAACACTAAAGACATAATGAATATGAGGATGTAAATTTAGCAGCAAGAGTAAATCCCTCATCACATTCAACTCCTTTTTTCTAGAAGAACCCTTTAGCAAAAAAAAGACCTTTGAATTTCTCTATGTTGGCATCCAATGCATGTTTAACCGTGTACATCCATCTAGAATCAATGACCGACTTACACTCCAGTCTAAGTACAATATACCACACATCATTATTCCATGATGTAGTTGAACTCCTCAACCATGACATCCTGCTAGACCTCCTGACCTCCTACCCAATCAAAACAAGAAGACTCCACATCATTAATGGAAGGCATCAATGCCACATTATTCAAAAATTTATTGGGAGGATGAATTACCCAAAATGAACTTTCAAGAGCTCCAAATTTCTCCTACAATGACTAGGTGATCCACCTAGGCATTCTAGTTGGATTGGATGGTAAGAAAGCATCCCCTACACTGCTAGAAGCTTGTTGATCTAAATCTAATTTTGTAAAATATTCAAATCAACCTTTTGGACAAAAAGATCCTCTGCCTTGTTGAAGAATGTAACTAGTATCAGTCATCATAGTTGTACTTATCAAAAGAAAAAATATTATTAAAGAAAAATGATTGATTAAAGCATGGGTTTCATGCTAGGGTCATCATTTTCTAGGTCAAAGCCTCCATTGAAGGCTTCTAGGTTTTGTCTTGAGTCATTAGAGCCATTGTCATTTTTATTAGACCATTCTTGGGCTTTTGTATCATGTAAAAAGAATTATTCTTGAGTCAAAAAGATAATTTTTCACCTCCACTCCAAGTCAGCCATGTCCCCATGAAGTCACCATACATTAAGGAAATTCAACCCGACAGAAAGGCTATATAAGAGGAAGCAATTTGACCTATTTCACTCACTCACACACCAAGTTCGGTCTACAAGAAATAGAAGCAGAAAAAGAGTGCGAATAAGTTGGAGAAGGATGAAGTTTGCTAGGAAGACCTAAATCGAGTTGTTGGGCTATATATCTCTCACATGTGCGAAAGTTTTGGATAGTTGTTGGGGCCGAAAATCTGTCTATTGCAGGTCCGAAAATCGGTTGCTAGGGTTTGAATTTTTGCTACTTGTAGGTTTTAACCCCATACAGAAATTACCTGCATACGAATTCTAAAAACAGAAAATAAACAATGTCGAGAGCACGACACATAAAACAAATATACATAGAGATTTTCCCCTGGATCCCAAAACCAGGACTATCAGATTGATTTTTCATTATGTTTCTTTCAATGTTACAATACATATATACATGTCGAAGCATCCATAAACCCCAATCCATTAACCATGGATTAGAACATAACCATAGTTCTCTTGAGCGGATCTACAAAATACCATGGACCGAAAACCATCGCACCCAAAACCATGTGTGAAAACCATGCACAAAACCATAGGTGGGTTCACCCACCTAATATAGGGGCTAGTTGTGGAAATAATATAACACAACCCAACAATCTCCCATTTGTTGTTTTCTTTCCACAGGGGGCCATAGGAGAGCTTATTTATTTATCCAGCCCTGCAACGCCCATTGTTTCTCTACACCAAGAGAACTTCTCAGAGCTCACAGATTTTTTCAAGGCATCTACAGTATTCTTCAAAGTGTCCACCTTTACCAGCAACACCTTTTTGTCTTCTATCATATCACTCAAAAAGTGATACTAAATATCAATGTGCTTTGTCTTTGAATGGTAAGCAAGGTTCTTTGCCAAGGAAATTGCACTTTGGCTGTCACAGTGTATTTTATAGCTCCATGTACTAATCCCATACTTGAACACAATCTCTGCAACCAAACTTCTTCCATGCTTGCATGAGTGGTTGCCATGTATTCTTCCTCTACAGTTGATAGTGCCACTATAGATTGTTTCTTACTCATCCAACTGACTGCACCTCCAAATAGGTTAAACACATACCCACTTGTAGATCTTCTTTGGTCCAGATCTCCAGCCCAATCTGCATCAAAAAAGCCACGAATAACCAAAACTTTGTCCAATCCTGGTCTTCCTTGGTAGCACAAACCATAATCACTAGAACCAAATTGTTTCCTTGCTTGCATGAGTGGTTGCCATGTATTATGCCTCTGTAGTTGATACTGCCACTATAGATTGTTTCTTACTCATCCAACTGACTGCACCTCCAAATAGGTTAAACGCATGCCCACTTGTAGATCTTCTCTGGTTCATATCTCTAGCCCAGTCTACATCAACAAAGCCACGGATATCCAAAACTCTGTCTAATCCTCGTCTTCCTTGGTAGCACAAACCATAATCAGTAGTGCCACGCATATACCTGAAAAGCCACTTCATTGTTGTCCAATGCTCCTTCCCTAGTTTTGACATAAACCTACTCAATACTCCCACTGCATGTGCAATGTCTGGTCTAGTACAGACCATCACATACATCAGGCTACCGACTGCACTTGCATATGGAACACGGGACATGTCCTCTTCCTCTTCTTTTGTCTTGGGACACTGTTCAACAGATAACTTTACACCTATAGGAATAGGAACCTTCATCGGTTTATTATCCTGCATATTAAACCTCTACAGTATTGTCTTGACATACTTCCTTTGGTTTAACCAGAGCTTCCTCTTTGCCCGATCTCTTTAAATTTCCATACCCAAAATATAGTTTGCAACACCAACATATTTCATGTCGAATTTGGAGGACAATTGGGTCTTCAAATCTTGGATAGTTTATTTGTCATTTCCAACCAACAACATATCATCCACATACAAGACCAGATAAATAAAACGGTCACCAATTAATTTAAAATATACATAGTGATCTGCTTTGCTTCTGGTGAAGCCAAGTCCAAGTATAAATGTATCAAATTTCTCATACCACATCCTTAGTGAATGTTTTAACCCATACAAAGACTTTTTTAACTTGCATACCAGTTCTTTCTTACCCTCCACTACAAAGCCTTCAGGTTTCTTCATGTAGATCTCTTCTTCTAGATCCCCGTGAAGAAATGTTGTCTTCACATCCATCTATTCTACCTCAAAATCAAAAGCAGTAGCAATAGAAAAAGTAATCTAATAGAAGCTACCTTGCCAACAGGAGAAAAAATATCACCATAATCAATTCCTGGCATCTCAGAATAACCTTTTGCTACCAACCGAGCTTTGTATTTCTCCACCTTTCCTTTTGCATTCATCTTCTTCTTGAACACCCATTTTCTGCCAATGGGTTTCCTTCCAGCTGGAAACTCCACTAGATCCCAAGCCTCATTTTTGTGCAAAGATGCCATTTCATCAACCATGGTGTCTTTCCAGAGTTTTTCTTCCACTGAATCTACTACATCCTTCACAGTACTGGGATCATCATCAATAACAGATAAAGCAAAATTTGAACAAAAATTAGATGGACTATACCTTTATGACTGCCTTCTTTCTTGAATTGATCTTCTCACCACCGGAGTTTGTGGCTCTTCATCTTCTGATTCCTCTTTTGTTGTAGAGTTTGATTCTTCCTCCTTAAGCTCAAATTATATCTTCTTAGGTTCCTTTGGTTGGACATCATGTTTAATAACATCTTTCACCTATTTGAACACCACATCTCAGTTGTACACAACCTTCCTTGTTACTGGGTTCCAAAGCTTATAACCCTTTAAACCATCCTTATACCCAATAAAGATGCACTTTTCAGATTTACTATCCAACTTTGTTCTCTTCTCCTTTGGAACATGTACATATGCATCACATCCAAATACCCTCAGATGTGAAAGAGACGATTTCTCCCCAATCCATACCTCGTATGGAGCCTTATCCTCCAACGTTGATGAAGGTGATATGTTGACCAGGTAACATGCAGTCTCCACCACCTCTGCCCATAATTCCTATCTTAACCCGACACCACTGGGCATGCTTCTTGCCCTTTCCTTCAATGTCTTGTTCATTCTTTCTGCAACTCCATTTTGATGAAGTGTGTATGGAGTAGTCTTCTATCATGCTATACCACACTTCTTACAAAACTCTTAAAATTCCTTCTTGCAAAACTCTCCATCGTTATCTATCCTCAGCACCTTTATCTTCTTCTCTATCTAGTTTTCCACCAGAGCCTCAAATTCTTTAAACCTGTCAAAGACTTCAGATTTCTTCTTAAGGAAATATATCCATGTATTCCTTGAAAAGTCATATATAAATGATACATAGTACACATACTTATCCAGTGATGGAACCTTCACAGGTCCAAACACATCACTATGCACAAGCTCTAATATATGTTTCGCCCTCTTACTACCAAAGGGGAAACTCACCCGATTCTGCTTCCCATATACACAATTTTCATGAAAATAAAAATCCAGAGAGCTATTAGTCATACTTTCTTCCATACCTTTACCATGAAGTATTCGAAGGCCCTTCTCTCCAATATGTCCAAGCCTTTGATGCCATAGCATGGTCTTTTCTCCAGAGACCACTAAATTTGTTGCTCCACTTTCAGAAACCACAGAACTGTTGCACCCATCAACAATAGTGCTACCTTGCAGCTTGTACAGAGTTCTAATCTGAACTCCTCGCATCAATACCAGTGCTCCCTAAACCATCTTGCAGGTATCTTTCTCAAACACTGTTTTTACACCTGCATCATACAGCTTTCTTACGGAAATCAAATTTCTGACTAATGCAGGAATATGCAAAACACCCAGAAATGTTCTAATCCTTCCACCTTGCAAATTCAACTTTACTTTTCCGCGACCAACGATTCTAGCCTTCTTTTCATCCCCCAAGAAGATATCACCATCATCATATTTCTCATACTTGCAGAACCACTCTCTATGGGGAGTGAAGTGAAAGTATGCACCTGAGTCAATCAACTATGCCTCATGATCTACATGAGTACTGGAAGAAGAAGCCAAGTACACATCCCCACCTTCATCTGAAGTGGTTTTCACTTCTGCAAAAGGAGAATCATCAAATCCCTTTCCTTTCTCAGGACCTTTAGATTTATAGTCCCTTTTGTAGTGCCCTTCCTTTCCGCATTTCTAGCACACCTTTACAGGTTTTCCTGGAGATTTAAATCTCCCCCTAGATTTAGATCTCCCACTCGAGGACTTATTTTTGTTTATGTTCTGGAACCGTCCTATTACAGACAAGGCATCACCATTCTAGCTCTCCATATTTTTTCGTCTCATCTCCTCCGTAAGCAAGGATGAGACTATTTCATCAAATTGCAAGGCAATTGCATTGCTACCTATTGAAATAACCCTACTATCCCACAAATTTGGTAGAGAACACAACAAACTGATGCACTTATCTTCATCTGAAATTTTAATATCAACAGATAATAATTGGCTTACCACAATGTTAAATGTGTTCAGATGCTCTGTCACCGAGTCCCCATCTTTCATCCTCGGGTTATACAGTTTTTTCCATAGGAAAATTTTATTCACTAGAGACTTAGATTGGTACAAAGCCCCTAACTTGTCCCACAAAGCCTTCGTCATAGCTTCCCCTGAGACATTCAACAATATTGAATCTGAGACTCGAATTGTGCTCTTTTCCTTCCGATCTAACTTCTTCCATTCATCATCGGACACTGCCATTGGTTTAGTACCTGGATCTATTGTGATCCACTGATATTTATCCACCAATAGATCCTCCATCTTGAGTTTCCACAACTCAAAACTCTGACCATTAAATTTCTCGATCTCTATATTTCCATTGTTCGTCATATTCTTTCACCACAAGAATCGATTCCGCATATCTCCCACTGAACAGGGTCTACCACAGGCCAAAGCGAAACCCCTTAGCAACAAAGGCATCCCCTTGAAGGCAAAACAACTATTATAGCAAATGTAGGTTTTAACCCCGTACAGAAATTACCTACATACGGATTCTGAAAACAAAAAATAAACAATGGTGAGAGCACAACACATACAAATATACACAGAGATTTTCCCTTGGATCCCAAAACCAGGACTACCAGATTGATTTTTCATTATGTTCATTTCAATGTTACAATACATATATATACATGTCTAAGCATCCATAAACCCCAATCCATTAACCCTGGATTATAACATATCCCTAGTTCCCTTGACCAGATCTACAAAATACCACGGACCGAAAACCATTGCGCCCAAAACCATGTGCAAAAGCCATGCACAAAACCATAGGTAGGTTCGCCCACCTAATATAGGGGCTTGTCGTGGAAAGAATATAATACAACCCAACACTACTGGGGGGCCGAAATTTTGGATTGAAGTTGCTACTGGGAAGGTGTCACTTGGAGTATTCTATCAATATCATTTATTGCAGGGAAGGGTTGACTTAATTGTTGGAGGAGGTCTTTGTCTATGTCTAAGAAGTGTTGGGTTGCATTATATTCTTTCCATGATTACCCCAAGCACAGTGGGATCACAAAGGGGGCAGTAGCCCCCCATGTACGTTGTGTGAGGCGCTGTCAAGGGTTATGCAGGGGGACGGTAGCCCCCCTACACAAGGTCCAAGGCAACACCCCAAGAAAAAAAAAATGAACCCTATATTAGGTGGGCAGACCTACATATGGTTTTGCACATGGATTTTGCACATGGTTTTGGACATGATAGTTTTCTGTCCATGGTCTTTTGTAGATCCGGTCAAGGGAACTACGATTATGTTCTAATCCAGGGTTAATGGATTGGGTTTTATGGATGCTTCGGCATATATATATATTTTGTAATATTGAAAGGAATATAATGAAAAATCAATCTGGTAGTCCCGGTTTTGGGATCCAGAGAGAAAATATTTGTGTATATCTATTTTATGTTTTATGCTCTCACCATTGTTTATTTTCTGTTTTTAGAATACGTATGCAGGTAATTTCTGTATGGGGTTAAAACCTACATTTGGTACCATAGTTGTTTTGGCTTCAAGGAGACGCCTTTGCTGCTAAGGGGTTTTTTCTTGGGCCTGTAGTAAACGCTAGTCAGTGGGAGATCTGCGGGTTCCATTCCTCTGGTAAAATAAAATGGTGAGCAGTGGAAATATAAAGATCGAGAAATTTAATGGTCAAAGTTTTGAGTTGTGGAAACTCAAGATGGAGGATTTGCTGATGGATAAAGAACAGTGGATTGCGGTAAATACGAGTACTAAAACAACAGCAATGTCAACTGAACACTGGGAAAATTTGGATCGGAAGGCAAAGAGCACAATACGATTGTGCGTCTCATATTCATTATTGTTGAATGTATCAAGAGAAGCTTCGACGAAGGCTTTCTAAGACAATTTAGGGACTTTGTACCAATCTATGTCTCTGGGAAATAAATTGTTCCTAAAAAAAAAGTTGTATAACCTGAGGAAGAAAGATGGAGACTCGGTGACAGAGCATCTAAACGCATTTAATATTGTGGTAAGCCAATTATTATTTGTTGATATTAAAATTTCAGATGAAGATGAGTGTATTAGTTTGTTGTGTTCTCTACCAGATTTGTGGGATAGTCTGGTTGTTTCAATATGTAGCAATACAACTTCCTTGCAGTTTGATGAAATAGTCTCATCCTTGCTGACGAAGGAGATGAAACAGAAAAATATGGAGGGCCAAAATGGTGATGCCTTGTCTGTACGAGGATGGTCCCAAAACAAAAACAAAAATAAGTCATCGAGTGGAAGATCTAAATCTAGAGGGAGATCTAAATCTCCAGGAAAACCTGTAAAGGTGTCCTGGAAATACGGAAAGGAATGGCACTTCAAAAGGGACTATAAATATAAAGCTCCTGAGAAAGGAAAGGGATTTGATGATGCTCCTTTTGCAGAGGCGAAGACCACTTCAAATGAAGGTGGGGATGTGTACTTGGATTCTTCTTCAAGTACACATATAGATCATGAGGCATGGTTGATTGACTCAAGTGCATCCTTTCACTTCACTCCCCATAGAGAGTGGTTCTGCGACTATGAGAAATATGATGGTGATGATGTCTTCTTAGGGGATAACAAGAAGGCTAGAATCATTGGTCGCGGAAAATTCAAGTTGAAGTTGCAAGGTGGAAGGATTATAACACTTTCGAGTGTTCTTCATATTCTTACATTGGCCAAAAACCTGATTTCTGTAAGCAAGTTGGATGATGCAGATGTAAAAACAGTGTTCAAGAAAGATACCTGCAAGATGGTTCAGGGAGCACTGGTATTGATGCGGGGAGTTCGGATTGGAACTTTGTACAAGCTTCAAGGTAGCATTGTTATTTATGGATGCAACAGTTCTGTGGTTCCTGAAAGTGGAGCAGAAAATATTTTGGTCTCTAGAGAAAATACCATGTTATGGCATCAAAGGCTTGGACATATTGGAGAGAAGGGCCTTCGAATACTTCATGGTAATGGTATGGTAGAAGGTATGTCTAATAGCTATCTGGATTTTGATTTCTGTGAAAATTGTGTGTATGAGAAGAAGAATCAAGTGAGTTTCCCCTCTGGTGGTAAGAGGGTGAAACAGATATTAGAGCTTGTGTACAGTGATGTGTTTGGACCTATGTCAGTGCCATCACTGGGAAATTTTGTGTACTATGTATCATTTATAGATGACTTCTCAAAGAATACATGGATATATTTCCTTGGGAAGAAATTTGAAGTCTATGACAGGTTTAAAGAATTTAAGGCTCTAGTGGATAACTAGACAGAGAAGAAGATAAAGGTGTTAAGGACAGATAACGGTGGAGAGTTTTACAAGAAGGAATTTGAAGAGTTCTGTAAGAAGTGTGGTATAGCATGGCAGAAGACTACTCCATACACACCTGATAAAAATGGAGTTGCAGAAAGAATAAACAAGACGTTGATGGAAAGGGAAAGAAGCATGCTTAGTGGTGTCGGGTTAGGACAGGAATTTGTAGCAGAGGCGGTGGAGACTGCATGTTACCTGGTCAACAGATCACCTTCATCTGTGTTGGAGAATAAGACTCCACAAGAGGTATGGACTAGTAAGAAACCTTCTCTTTCACATCTAAGGGTATTTGGATGTAATGCATATGTGCCTATTCCAAAGGAGAAAAGAACAAAGTTGGATAGTAAATATGAAAAGTGCATCTTTATTGGGTATAAGGATGGTTTAAAAGGTTATAAGCTTTGGAACCCAGAAACAAGAATGGTTGTGTACAGTCGTGATGTAGTGTTTAGAGAGGCGAAAGATGTTATTAAACAATGAAGTCCTACCAAAGGAACCTGAGAAGATAGAGTTTGAGCTAAAGGAGGAAGAATCAAACTCTACAGCAACAGAGGAATCAAAAAATGAAGAGCCACAAACTCTGACTATGAGAAGATCAATTCGAGAAAGAAGGTAGTCAGAAAGATATAGTCCATCTGCTTTCTATTCAAATTTTTATTTATTTGTTACTGATGATGATCCCAGAACTATGAAGGAAGCAATAGATTCAAAGGATGGAAAACTCTAGAAAGAGGCAATGATTGATGAAATGGCATCTTTGCACAAAAATGACGCTTGGGATCTGGTGGAGTTGTCAGCTGGAAGGAAACCCATTGGCAGAAAATGGGTGTTTAAGAAGAAGATGAATGAAGAAGGTAAGGTGGAGAAATACAAAGCTTGGTTGGTAGAAAAAGGTTATTCCCAAGTGTTGGGAATTGATTTTGGTGATATTTGTTCTCCTGTTGCCAATGTAGATTCTATTAGATTACTTTTATCTGTTGTTGCTGCTTTTGATTTTGAGGTAGAACATATGGATCTGAAGACAGCATTTCTTCATGGGGATCTAGAATAAGAGATCTACATGAAGCAACCTAAAAAATTTGTGGTGATGGGTAAGAAAGAACCGGTATGCAAGTTAAAAAAGTATCTGTATGAGTTAAAACAGTCACCAAGGATGTGGTATCATAAATTTGATACATTTATACAGGGACTTGGGTTCATCAGAAACAAAGCAGATCATTGTGCATATTTTAAATTAATTGGTGACCGTGTTATTTATCTGGTCTTTTATGTGGATGATATGTTGCTGGTAGGAAATGACAAAGAAATTATCTAGGATTTGAATACCCAAATGTCTTCCAAATTCTACATGAAAGATATTGGTGCTGCAAACTATATTTTGGGCATGGAAATTAAACGAGATCGGTCAAAGAGGAAGATCTGGTTAAACCATAGGAAGTATGTCGAGACAATATTGTAGAGGTTTAATAAGCAGGATAATAAACCAGTGAAGGTTCCTATTCATGTAGGTGTAAAGTTATATGTTAAACAGTGTCCCAAGACATAAGAAGAGGAAGAGGGCATGTCCCATGTTCGATATGCAAGTGCAGTCGATAGCCTGATGTATGCAATGGTCTGTACTATACCAGACATTGCACATCATTCACAAGTAATTATCAAGAAAGAGGAATCAAACCCTAATTCACATAAGCATTGATTTCTCAACATGGTATCAGGGATAAGGTAAAAGAAGGTTGAAGATCATGTTGTTGGCTTGGAAGAAAAGGTTACTCCCTCTTTGGAAAGTTGCTTGAATATGGGATTCAATATCATAAGAATTGTAGGAAGCTGGATTGGAAGGATCATCTACAACCTATCTAGGAGAGTCAAGAGTGAAGGATACTTGGTTGCACTTACAGGTACCCTTGACGATGACAATGCATGGATCATTGATAGTGGAGCATCAAGACATATGATAGGAGAAAGTGGACAACTTCATACTCTATCAAGGGAACAACAACAATTATGCAGTCAAGGGCTTTGGATCTACATTATTGAAGTTGGAAAATGGAGCCAAGCTACATCTCAACAACATTCTCTACCTCCCATGTTTGAAAAGCAATTTATTTTCAATTTCTTGTTTAGAAGATAAAGGTGATAGAGTTGTTTTTGTAAATGGAAAAGTTTTGGTTTGGGAAAAATATTCAAGTATTGAAAAGGTGAAAGTTAATGGAGTTTGTGAAGGAAGGCTATATAGAGTTATAACACCATCTCCTCAAGCCCTAGTTCACATGGAGATCAATCCTATCGAACTATAGCATAGAAGATATGGGCATATTCATTACAAGATAATATCCTCACTTAATCAAATGGTAGAGGGAATCCCTAACATCAAGGAAGATCGTAAAGGAGTATGTAAGGGATGTGCTTTGGGAAAGAATACAAGGAGACCTTTTACATGTAGTGACACAAGGTCTAACGAATATTAGACCTCATTCATTCATATGTGTGTGGGCCAATGTCTAAAATCTCTTGGACGCCATATTTAATATGTGACCTTCATTGATGATTACTCTAGAAAGACATGGCTCTATCTTCTCAAGAAAAAATACAATGTATTTGAAAAGTTCAAAGAATTCAGATCTGAAGTGGAGACCTTAACCGAAAGAAAGATAAAGACTTTGAGATTTGATAATGGTGGGGAATACACTTCAAAATAACTACTTGCATATTGTAAAGAAGCAAGTATTAAGAGGGAGCTCATTGTTCCCTACAATCCCGAGCAGAATGGAGTTGAAGAAAGGAAAAACAGAACAATTGAAGAATGTATAAGAACAATGATATTTGATCAAGATCTACCAAAGTTTCTATGGGGAGAAGCAGTGATGACAGCAATATATATTCAAAATAAAAGTCCTCATAGAATCCTTGATAGTATGACATCGGAAGAAGCATTCACAGGGAAGAATCCATGTGTGGACCATCTCCGAATATTTGGGTGTCTCGCATACATCCATGTTCCAAAAGACAAGACTCTACAAGCATAAAAGGAATCTCCGTTGGCTATAAAAGGAATCTTTATTGGCTATAACCTTTTGTCAAAGACCTATAGAATCTACATCAAGGAAGGAAGACAAATTAAAGTTAGCAAAGATGTTATATTTGATGAAAATCATGACCACAAAAGATCTAAGGATATTCTAATTGATTATGATGACGAAGATATACCACTATTTAAAGAAGAAGAGCATCATGATAAGACAACTACAAACCAAGAAGAAGAAGAAGAAGGACCAAGCCTATCAACTTGTAATTATTCCTGAAATAAATAAGAGGCCAAATTGGTTAAAAGCTACACTTGAAGATGTCGAAGGACATGGAGCCACTAAAGGAACTTTTAGAGAAAGCAAAAGATCAAAGAGATATTCTGGATCTACGGTATATATGACAAAATTGATAAAAGTTGAACCTACTGCATTTGAAGAAGTTGCTCACCAAGAAGAATGGTGATGCAAGAAGAATATCAATCCATTATGAAGAATGGGTATGGGAAATCATTCCTAGACCAAATGACAAATCAGTTGTCACCTCAAAATGGATTTACAAAATCAAACATGCTATTGATGGAAGCATAGACAAATACAAAGCTAGATTCGTTGCAAGGGGTTTTTCACAAAAGGAAGGGCTAGACTATGAAGAAACCATTGCTCCTACTACCAAGTATACTACTATAAGGTTTTTGGTTTCGCTAGTTGCTACTAGAGGATGGAATATCCATCAAATGGATGTCAAAACAGCATTTCTAAATAGAACCATTGATGAATAAGTATACATTGAAAAACTCAGAGGTTTCGAAATAAATAGCATATATACACATGTTTGCATACTCAAAAAAGCCCTACATGGCTTGAAGCAAGCTCCTTGGGCATGGTATGCAAGAATGGATGCATATCTCTTAAGAATTGTGTTCGTCAAAAGTGCAGATGCAAATCTCTACATCAAGGTGGTGAGAATGAACTAGTCATTATACTACAATATGTGGATGATCTTTTTATTACAGTTGTGGAGCGCAAAATACAAGAATGCAAGAAAATGTTGGCAGTTGAATTCAAAATCAAAGATCTAGGACTTATGCACTATTACTTGGGTTTGGAAGTCTAGCAAAAAACTAGTGAGGTATATATGGGTCAAGATAAATACATAATCAATATATTGCAGAAATTCCATATGATGGATTTCAAGCCTATGACTACTCCCATGATCACTAGTCTCAAGAAGTTGAGAAGCTCCGACTATAGTCTCGTAAATATGTCTTGGTAAATACGAGACCTGATATATGTTTTGTTGTAAATGTTATTAGTGATAAATCGTGATAATCAAAGCAGCATCAAGATGTCTGAAGACCCTATATTCCATTCAAGAACGAAGCATATCCACAACAAATACCACTACATTAGGAGCTTGGTACAAGATGGGGTCATGAAGCTACAATATATTCTGACAGATGAACAAGTAGTTGATTGAAGCATAAAAACTATCGTTGAAGCAAGAAAATGGATAGCTTGAAAACTTAATATGTTAAAATACACATTGGTATTTGTAATAATAATTTTTATTAATATATAAAATTGTACAAGTGATGATTGTTACAATGAGGACCCGCATATATATACTCAAGCAAATGTCCTTTCGTGAACTTTTCACTTAACTTAATGACTACTTAACATAACCAATATTTGGTTATTTAATATTTACATTTGTTTTATTTATTTTACTTGTTATGAATTATATTTATAACATAGCCCCTCCCTTCGGAAGCTTTGTCCTCAAAGCTTTAACGTTGTAAATTTTCTTCACTTAGTGTCTGTCGTTTCAATGTATATAATTTGGATAATCTAGCTCATCAGTACTATTCCCTTTGATTTATTTATTTATTAATTTATGTATTTTTTTCAACTTTAAATTTTTTTAATTTTTTATTTTTATAACTCTAACAATTTTTTTTTTATAACCCTATTTTTTTTAAATAATGTTTTTTTAATAATTTTTTTATGTTTTTTTTCAAATATATATATATATATATATATATTAACAATTTTTTTAATTATAAACTATATAATTATAATTAATATAAGTATATAATTTATTAAATATATATGATGTAACTATGGTTTTAGTTGCAATTTATATTGGTATAGGCGTCCGAGCGTTGCAACATATCGACTTTGACCGTTGATGGGAAGTCACACTCTTTCACTGTGGCACATTGTTCTACATTATATCTATGTTTGCACAGGGTTCGCTGAATAATATTTCCGTTAATTGGAATGTAGGGTGCAGTGCAAACCACGACGGAAAATGTGATTCCCTTACTAAAAAAATCGTGTTGCAACACATCACTCTCCCTACTTCTGAACATTTCGAACATGCCCAGGATGGCACGCGTAGCGCGTCCCTGGATTTTGACATCCACTCGAAGGTTTTCATAAGCGGAAGATATTTTCAGATGTTGAATTATAACAGAAACGACCCCCTCTTCAACCATCATTTCTGCGTGCTTCTTCTTATTACCGAGAATTTCCTTTAGTGCTCGAATGGCTGCCACAGCCTTTTCTAGTGCATAACTAATTTCGACATAATTTCTGATTAGAAATTGCTTTAACTTGGGCAACACTTTATCTTTTATGGACGGAAAGAATTTCAAACCCTTTAATTTTAATGACTCGGTCATTGTAAAAAATATATTAATTTTTTTTTATAAAAAAACATAATTTTAAAGATTTTCTGGTTTTGAGGAAAATGGTGAAACAATTAAACAGTCTGCTGAAGAAAGAAACAAAGTAAATAAGCTGGAGGATACAGAGTCAGACAAGATGGAGTAGTCTAACAGAGTTACAGAGATGAAGCCAGATCAAATGAATTCATAGTTACAGAAAGGGAGGAACAATCATCTGAAGATACAACAAATGAATTGGGAGATGCAGACAGCAGATCTTTAAGGGATGAAGTGAGTCAATTGTTCAGGGGTTCTGGTTCAGATGATGTAGAAGGAAAGTTCAAAGATCCTGATCTGCTTGAAAGGGTGCGTTTTAGAACTGAAAATTTCATTCAGAAATTCCCATCTGTATTGGATGCAGCATATGATACAGGTAACAGTATTGTGCTTAAGTGTCACCAAATGGGTCCACCTTAATTGGGGTGATGAAGGTTTGATTTGTCTGTTTGCAAAGATATGGCAAATATTGAGGCCAGGTGGCATTTTGTTGCTAGAACCACAACCTTGGAAATCCTATGAAAGAAAACGCCTCGTGTCCGAGGTTGCGGTAGAAAATTTCCGTGAAATTATTTTCAAGCCAGATGCTTTTAGGGATATTCTGCTTGACAAGATTGGTTTCAACTTTCAGGTCAATGGAAATGATCAGTATGCAATGTGCATGTGCCAAATAGCACAGTTGGATTTAATAGGCCAATTTATTTGCTTTGGAAATGATTTACAGGATTTGGAAGAAATTATGAGTAACTAGTTGTAACTGATTATTGTTTTACAGAGTAAATTATACTGATGGTTGGTAAGAAAATTATGATTGAACAAGAAATGGTAGAGGAATGGGCCGTTATTTCTAACTCGGCCGAGTTAATGCAGGCTCGGCCGAGCTGGCTCGGTATTAACCCAGCCAACCGAACCGTTTCCTAGGCCGAGTCAAAGTTTGAGGGCCTGGCTCGGACCAACTCAACCGAGTCGGTTCCGAGCCGGCTAGTTTTGAAAACAGTGGTATATATGTGTAAGTATGAATATATCTCTAGTTAAGAGGGAGTGTTGAAGAATGTAATTAGTATCGATCTTCAAAGTTGTACTTATCAAAAGAAAAATTATTATTAAAAAAAATGACTTATTAAAGCATTGGTTTCTTTCTTGGGTCATCATTTTCTAGGTCAAAGTCTCCATTGAAGGCTTCTAGGTTTTGTCTTGATTCATTAGAGTCATTGCCATTTTTATTAGACACTTCTTGTGCTTTTGTATCATGTAAAAAGAATTGCTTTTTAGTCAAAAAGATAATTTTTCACCTCCACACCAAGTCGGCCCTATCCCCATGAAGTCAGCCTACATTAGGGAAACTCAACCCAACAGAAAGGCTATATAAGGAGAATCAATTCAACCTATTTCACTCACCCACAAAACAAGTTCGATCTACAAGACAGAGAAGCAAAAAAAGTGTGTGCAGAAGCTAGAGAAGGAAGAAGTTTGTTGGGAAGACCTAAATCAAGTTTTTGGGCTATATATATCTCACACATGCAAAATTTTTGGGGAGATGTTGGGGCCAAAATTATGTGTCTATTAGAGATCCAAAAATTTGTTGTTGGGGGTTGAAGTTCTGTTGTTGGGGGTCAAAATTTTGAACTGAAGCTGCCACTGGGAAGCTGTCACTTGGAGTCTTCTATCAAGATCATCTATTGCAGGGAAGGGATGGCTTGGTGGTTGGAGGAGGTCTTTGTCTAGGTCTAAGAAGTTCGGAAGTGTCTCATCTTGATTTGAATCTACTAAAGGAAGAGTTCTTGACTGGGTTTTCCGCTTATAAGGGTTTTTCCCTGGTGGAGCGCCTACATCTTTTGTCTCTTGTTCTTGTGATCTTCATATACATATAATTTAGTAATTTCTTAATGAAAGATAAACAAACTAAGAGGTAAAAGAAGCCAACATAATTCAGAAGTAATTACCAAGAAAGAGAAATCAAACCCTAATTCACATAAGCATTGATTTCTCAACATACCTCCCCAATCACTACTAGAGGTTCCTCCATCCATCCTTATCAAACTTAACATCTCTACTAACAACTACCTTCAACTAAGATGAAATACAGATTTTGTATGCTTTGGAGGTCTCACACACTCCAAACTAGAAGCTACCAACTTGGTTCTTTTCTCATCAAGAAAATGAATGTAAATATGAAAACCAAAACCACAAAGATGTGTTAGCCAGTGCTTCTCACCTACCAATGCATGTGTTGATGTCTCATCCTTCAAAACTTTATAAGGATAGCTATCCAAAATATAGATAGTGATAATAAATGTTTTTGCCCAAAGACAAATTAGCAGATCCAGATCATGAATCATAGGCATGGTTGTCTCTATGATGGACTTGTTCTTTCACTCTACAACCCCATTCTATTAAGCATTGTATGGCACAATCAACTCATCTTTGATTCCTACTTGCTTGCAAAAAGTGTCAAACTCCTTAGAGGTATACTCCCCTCCATTCTCATACCTTAAAACCTAAACCTTCTTTCCTATCTAATTTTTTAGAAGAAACTTAAACTTCCCAAGGACCTCATATTGGCTTTCATGAAGTAAATTCACGATTTCCTAGAGGAATCATTAAAATAAATGACACAATAAAATATTAGCTAATAAAGACATGTGTCCACATACATCTAAGTGTATTAGATCAAGAAACTCTCCTGACTTGTTCTCGCTACTAAGAAAAGCAACCTTCACAAGCTTGTCAATTGCACAACCCTCGCTCACTTCTTTCTTCTTTAGGATTTCCCCATAAAGCCAAATCCAAATGAGTTCTCAATAGTTTTAAGTGGAAACTGAGCACCAAATACAACAAGAGGATAAGTTATGTAAGATTTACCATATACAAGAGACAAGGACAAGGAGCTTTTTATTTTCCGTGTCACCATTACAATGAGACATGCAATAGGTTCCATTGTCTATTCAAGGAGTTACATAACTCCATCTTTACCTTTTTTCGATATCTAGATCGACCGTAACAAGCACTATACTTGAGAAAGGTGTTCAAGCTCAAAGGTCACATCCTTTGGGCCCCCTCAAAACAAGTCACTACTCAAAATATTACAACTTTCTTCCCAATGCTCCCAAATACTAACACTAAGAGGCAAGCAAGGTGTAGCACCATTCCAACTCCTAAATCGCTTAACCACAAGAGACAACCCAACCCTCTACATTTCACACCATAACAAGAAGTAACCCACTTCTACCAACTCTCAAAAATGGGTCACCTCTTCCAAACATAGAGACATCCCATGGACCAAACCATCTTCTCCGCCAACTTTCCATACATAGTTTATTTCCCTCAGCCTCAAATAGCAGGAAAATTTTCCTTTTGAATTTAGAGGAGGACCCCCTCTTAGTTTATTTCCCTCAGCGTCAAATAGCAGGAAAATTTTCCTTTTGAATTTAGAGGAGGACCCCCTCTCTCCTTCATCTAACAGAAAGCAATTGCAGCATTGAGTTTCTTTTCCTTGTACTCAACTCCACACCAATATATTTCTTCTTTTTGGCATTGCAGTTTCATGCTTAGAGATTTTAGTGTAGCATTGATTCTTGCTTTTATAGGAGTGTCCCTCGCACTTCCACTTCATATCATTACTTATGTACTAAGCAGTGTTGTTGACCTACATTCGATCATTTGTTAGACATCAATAAGCTTATCTTAGCAACCTTTTAGTCTGGAAATCACTACACCATATCCTTCAAGATTAGCAATGCTCCATATTACAACATACCTAGCCTCTTCTCCCAAAGCTCACACAAATTGTCACCATCATGCACCAAGACTTTCACAAGATACCCTTACAAACTGCGTAACCACCCACTTGAATTACTTTGGTCAACATCAGGCTAGAATATAGCCATCTCTTCTTAATGAGGATTGTTTGATCATCAAACTCAAGAACTTCTCCTAGGTTTTTCATCACTAAAATTGAAAGCAGAAATTTGGCTAAGCCATGAAATACAAAACACCAATATGGTCAATTACAACATCTAATGGCATTTGGAATGTGATGGATCCCATTCCTACCACTAGATACATGGCATCATCACCAATTTTCACTTACATGCCAGTGTCTTGCTCCTAAATTTTGTTGATGGCCCTCTTCTTAGAGGTCATATGTTTGGAGGCTCCACTATCCACATATCTTCGACACCAATCACGGTGCTAGATGAAAGGCATGAATATATGGATATGTGTGTTTTAAACTTGGATGAAAGCCCATCCACTCCCCCTAGTGCTTACGCACTCCCTGCAAACTACTTCTACTTGCCCTTCCTTTCTTCTCATGACACAAAGAAGCATAGTGGTCAAACTTATGACACTTGAAATCCTTGATGTGGCTCCAATCCTTCTTTCCCCTATTAAGGAAACTTGAATCCTATTTCTTTCCTTTCTAACCTTTCTCAAGTCCTCCTTTCTTCCTACCCTTCTTCATCTTCTAATGAAGACAAGATTCTACTCCCCTTCTATACCTACAACACCCTCAAAGGTGGGAAGCTTTTATCAGGTAATCACTGCATGGACAAAAGATTGTTCTCAGTTCTCTATTTTCACAATATTATGTTATGATATAATACCATATCTCGACCCTAATAAACCTATTTCATGCCAACTTCATTACATTTTGAACTTGTTTTGATCAATAAACCACTTCCTAAGGTATTTTGTTATTAATTTTTATTTTTTGGAATTTCATGAAAATGTATGCATTGTAAATCTAGTTTACCATATTTTTAATAGAAAATAGCAGTTTTTGTAAATGTTCATTCGTTTTGATACTTACAGGCTAGTTGCGAAAAAACAAGGACATGAGTTTTTTGTCGCACATGATCCCAGGATGGTTAGTTTCCCCTTGGTTTCATAAAAACCTACATGCAGAGGTCTGGACCACGCATAGCCGAAGCAGTGAATTTTATTGTACAACTCTTAGATTTATATTGTGATCTTAATCTTCAAAAAGTTCATCATTGGGGCTTTGATTTAAGCTTCATTTTCAATAATATATGCAGTCCTTGTGAGTTTGTACTACCTGGTAGCCTTTGTTATGCAAGCTAAGGCATGTAGGGCCCCCATTGTCTCAATGTGTGCACTTATTTTCATTGTTGTTCATCATTGTAGATGTCAATACATATTTCCATGTATTTTCCTTTTATGTTTATACATATGTATGCAAGCAAACCTTTACATTTGTGAAATTTCAAGTATCTTGTTCATATCATGGTTTTTCTTGTCCATACTTGTGCATAACTCCCTATTTTGAATTATTAGTTTGGTCACTTTATTAGTCATTTTTTAACAAATTAAGTCATTTTACCATAGATTAGCCAATGCTCTTGCAAACAAGCTTCTTTGTTAGGAAAATGCCATAATGCATGCATAGCTTATCAAACTAGCCTTGCATCAAGCATTGTAGGTCTTGTTTTCCATAGATTAGTAAAGGTCTTGAGAAACAATCTTATTGATGGGTTGGGTAACAGATTACGAGAGTGCGTCCATTTGAAAAAGGCCCAAATGCATGCAAATTCCACCAAACTAGACTTACTGAAGCATTATTTCAATTTCTAAGTATGTATTTTTATTTTAATACTTGAAATCAACCCATTAGAGGAATTTTGAGGTCTAAAATGGGTCTCCTAAGAAAAATGTACAACCAAAATAGACTTTATAAGAACCAATAAGACTCAAGATGATGATGTCACCATTTTTGGAGTAAAAAAGTAAAAACATTAAAAAATAATAAAATAATAAAACTACTTTTTCAACTCGTATTTTCAACTTATCTCTCTAAGGTTTTACTCAAATTTCGAGTGGGAGTACTCGTTGGATGCAAATTTAATTCCTCATCCAAGGAGTAACCATGTTGCATATTTTTTATGGACCCTGCTACATGAAAAATAAGAAATACATGAAAAAAATGATTGCAATCATGTTTTTCATGTATTTATCATTTTTCGTGTAGTAGGGTCCATCAAAAGTATGCAACATGGATACTCTTTGTATGAGGAATCAAATTTTGCATCTCATGAATGTTGTCGCTCAAAATTTGAGTGAACCCATTAGGAAATAAGTTGAAAATACGAGTTGAAAAAAAAAAAAAATTCCCTCTAATATTTGATGATGTAGTCTAATCTTATTATATTATTTCCACTATCATTTTATAATTTCCTTAAGAGACCCATTTTAGACCTCAAAATTCCCCTAATGATGATGGATAAGTACAAAACTAAAGAGTCAACCATTATAGGCCTTTGAATCCAACAAAACTACAACTTGTGGGACACTAGTGCATGCTTGATCTTCCAAAATATTTTAATTAAATGTGTTCTTTTACTTTCAAGAAGTGTGCTTTTAGCTTCAAGAAGTGTGATTACTTTCTTTGATTTGTTTTAGCTATTAAATCCTAGTTTTCTTTCATGCTTTCTTGATTTTTCCATTGTTAAATTACCTACTAGTAAACTTAAGCACCCTAGCTCTAACTTTTAGGACAAATAATAATTTTCCATTTATTAACATGACACTAAATTTAAGCCTAATTCCTTGCATATAACTATGTGCTTCTCCATTTACGAACACTTAAGATTGATTAAATTATCATGTCCTAATCTATGCCAATAAATTAACATAATTGTTGCCAAGAAGGGAACACATTTAATGTTATGGGTGCTTTCTCTTCACCCTTGACCTCTTCTCCAATTGCTACAAGTTGATCACCACCTCAATATCTTCATCCAGTAGGTGGCTACAGTATCTATGTTGCTCATCCATGTGTCGCCTACTTCAACCTAAAAACATGGGACCCATGCCCATGCAACTCAAAACCTCTTGGCTCATTTATGTACACCTCTTCGATTAGACCATTAGGAAAAGTTGTCTCCACATCCATTTAACATAAATACCAACCAAAAATTGATGCTAAAGATAATGAATCTAAGAATGTATATCTAGAAAAAGGAGCAAATCACTCATATCTGACTCCCTCTTTCTGGGAGAACAATCTAGCAACAAACCAAGCTTTGTATTTATTTATGTTGTCATGTGCTACATTGTTAACCTTGTACAACAATTTAGAATCAACCACTAACTTCCACTATAGTCCAAGCACAATCTCCCACACATTGTCCTTCATAATAGAGTTGTACTCCACCATGGTATAATGCCAAACCTACTAACCTACTACCTCCTTAAAAGTACAAGGCCCTGCATCAATGATGCAAGACATAAGTGCTTGGGAGGATTGCATACCCAAAATGAAGTCTTAGGAGCTCCAACTTGCTTATGTAATGTATGGGTGAGCCACCTAGGCTTTCTAATTGAATTGGATTCTAAGGAGGCATCCCCTGCACCTCTAAAAGTTTGTTGATTAGAATCTAATTTTGTTGACATTTGTAGGTCGACCTTTTGAACAACAAGCTCCTTTACCTCCTTGATCACTACTAGAGATGCTTGCAACTTGGAGGACCACCCATCCTTGTCAAACTTAACATCTCTACTCACAATTGCCATCCACTAAGATGAAATATAGATTATAGGATTTGGAGGCCTCATTGAAACCCACAAAGATACCCTTCAAACATGAAGGTTCTAACTTACTCCTTTTCTCATCATAAATATGAATGTAAATAGGACGACCAAAAACATGAAGATGGGTTACCTAATGCTTCTCACCAACAAATGCCTCCATTTTTGTCTTGTCTTTCAAGACTTTGTGAGAACACATATTCAAAATATCGAGAGTTGTAAGATATGCCTCTGCCCAATGAAACAATGGCAGATCTAGATCAAGAATCATAGACACAGTTGTTCGTATTATGGATTTGTTCTTCCTCTCTGCAACCCTATTTTATTGAGGATTGCAGGGCACAGTCAGCGCGTCTTTAATTCCTACTTGCTTGTAGAAGGTGTCAAACTTCTTGAAGGAATACTCCCCTCCAATGTCAGGCCTTATAAACCTTAACCTTCTTCCCTACATAATTTTCTACAAGAGCCTTGAACTCCTAAAATTTCAGATTTATTCTGCAATGCTTTATTGATTCTTGCATCCTAGACACTTTGTTTCATATGTGCCAGCAGACACTACTCCATGGTCATTTCTTCCAACTATTATGATTCCATGTGTGATTTCCTAGCTTGGAGTGGTGTTTGACAATTTTGACTTGTTTTTGAAATGTGTTCTAGCATAAATATGAAACGTTATTACCTATATCTGAATAAAATCTTACCTTCTTGCCTCATCTAACCATGGGGAATGTTGTCCCTTAAGAAACCAATTTCCTGGCTATGTAGAAATTGTGCTTAAGACATTAATGTTTATAATTATTGTCACTTGTTTGTCACTTAATTATATGTTGTATTCTCAAATGCAGGACTTGAAAGACTTGGTTTTAAACCCTCAATACTCAGGTGACATAAAAATCTCAGAATACCATTTGATTGCGGAATATAAATGATGAATGAAAAAAGCTTGAAGTCATAGACAATATGTTGTTTTACACAAAATCTACTATCTGTGACACTTGGAGAAGTTAAAGATAATATGATGTCTTAGACAGAAACTACTATATGTAACTTAGAAGAATTGTAGAGGTGGGAACTTCAAGTATAGGAGCGCTCTTTTAAGGGATTTCAACTTCATTTACATAAGAAAATAAATACTTGCAGTTTCATTACCATACTTAAAGGAAGAAAACATTTAATGACACATAACTAAGAAGTCACAAAATCATACCCAACAATGTGTGGAAAACTTTTGATTCTTTCATTAATCAACAGTTTTATCAAGAATACAGTGGCCTAGTCTCCAAGTTATCCAAAATTCGAACCACTTTTTTCCTATAATCGTGCCTCTTTATACATCATAGGATAGTTAGTCACCACCCAAAATGTCAAACTACCTAACTATCCTCTAATTGCTTTGAAGTAAAGATCATTACAAAATATTACATTTGAGGGTAAAAACACCTCATTCATTTCAAGAAAACAAGATAATAATAAGTTATAGAAATCAGAGAATGATGGGAGATTGTTGCTCGTTGTTAGAATCTATAGCTAGAGCCTTAATGGAGTAGTGGATGAAGTGGCGGGTATGGTGAGTGACGTGGGCAATTAACAGAAAAAAGCAGTGGAAGATGTGGAATGAGCGACGTGGGGCGGAAAGCTTTGGGAGGCCCACCGCGGGGCTAAAAAATGTACGGGAGCTTCAGCGAGATTGAACCCCCGCAGTGATTTCAGGCCACACATCGCGTTCAACCATGCTAACGTCACAGTGAACTGTGGGAGTTGAGCTTTAATTAATCTTCATGCTCATTGCTTCCCCGCAGCACACCTCAATGTACTTATCAAGCTATCACTTGATCGTGCCTCTTGAACCTGCATGAACTTTAGACAATGGGTTGGGCCCATTGTCTTTTGATTTTTTTTAAATAATTACATAGATAATATTTGATTTTGTGTTTCTATTTATTTTTATTTTTCTTTTTAAATATTATCAGTAACCTCGGATCACATGGAACAGTTTTTAATAAGTTTTTTGATAGTTATTTTCTGAAAACTGCAAGCGCGCGCCCTTGCTAGGTCAACTTCCGACTGGATCGCGCCTCGCCCTCGGCTCTCTGCCATGGCCCCTCCAGAAGCTTCACCGGAGGCGACTGCTGTTCAACAAGCATTCTCAGATCTGGTTAAGTCCTTACCTCCCCTGAGGCCTCGCCCCGCAATCTCCAAGTTCGTGAAGAAGCCTGATGTTTTGCAGGAAGTCAATCTTCCCCCAGCTCAGCCTCGTATGGTTACTCTCGCTCTAGCAAAACGAGGACTCATTGGGCAGTTTACTGGGCTCTGGCCATTGCCGAAAACAGTTCAAAGATGGGTCGAAAGGAATTGGTCTCCGAATTTCGATCCCGAGTTGGATATTCTGAGCGTTGTTCCTGTGTGGGTTCGGCTCCCACATCTTCCTCTCCACTGCTGGGGAGACGAATCAGTCCGAGCTATTGGGAATGTTGTGGGCAGATACATCGACCACAGTGAACCAAAAGACAATATGCAGGCTTGTGCCCGCATATGCGTAGAAGTAGATCTCGGCAAAGGACTTCCAGAAGCCATCAAGCTCAAGGTGGACGATTGGACCCACATTCAACAATTGGACTACGAACAGATTCCCTTCAAGTGCAAGGTATGTCACGAATATGGACATTTTGCTAACCGTTGTACTAAATTAGTTGATGTAGAGAATACTTCGCAAGATGAACATTAGGAAACAGTTAAGAAAAAGAAAGCAGCCCCAACCTCCAAGTCAAACCCTGAAGCTGGCTCTGCCCGTATTCCTCCCATTCCATCCTCCTCGTCCCTCTCTAATCCCTCCCTTCCACCGCTGGACCAGCCCCTTTCCCAACCTCCTCCTTCATCTTCCAACCCTTTCCATATCCTCACTCTCCCAGAGGACAATTCCACCCCCCTCCGCCCCCATTGTGGATCAAACCGATGCCCTTGATTCTCCTCTCCCTCTGATTATCTCCTCCTCCCTTCCTCCTGATCCACCCTCATCTAGAATTACCAAAAGTAACTCAAAGGAGCACGGTGCAACCTTAGACACTCAAAAGAGAAATGGGCTAGGAAGGAAATCCGCCAAGCAGCAGAGAGATGAAAATACCCAGAAGGATATAGCCATGGGCACCCAGAATCCCATAGAGTCCCACATCTTGGAACAAATCGACAAAGATACAACAAGCAAGAAGCAAGGAGAGCGAGCAACTCTCTGTAGCCCCCACATGAAATGATGAAAGTCCTCTCCTAGAACAGCAGGGGACTAAGGCACCCCTCTAAAATATCTGCCTTAAAAGATCTAATAAACCAAGAGAAATCAGGAGTTGTATTAGTTCAAGAAACAAAGCAAGGGCAGCAAGAAATGAAAAAAATCATAGCATACCATAGACAGTACAAACGCATCGTTTGTGAATCAAGAGGAGCTTCTGGGGGAATTGCAACGCTTTGGGACCAAAACACTTGGAGCCTCACAGCAAAACAATCAATCAACACTGGATAAAGATTGCTCTTGAGAACACTTCAAATAATCAAAGGATAGTCATTTATAATGTATATGCTCCAAATCACTATAGAGACAAAGAGCAATGCTGAGGCACTCTCAAAGAAAATATAGATGAAAAAAATAGAAACATTATTCTGGGGGGGGATATAAATCTCATTTTACACTCCAATGAGAAGCGAGGAGGTTGCTTCTCTTCAGATCCCTACAGAAACCAGGTGGAGACTATCATGCAGGATAGTGACCTTATTGATGTAGTCCCAAAAAACTATAGATACACTTGGAATAATCACAGGCTAGGGAAAAACAATATTATGGAAAGGTTGGACAAAATCCTGGTGAATGTTTCTCTTCTCTCTACTTTCTCTGCAGCCTACGCCTTCATCCATCCCTTCACAGCTTCAGATCACTACCCCACATCTGATTCTTGAAACCCACTGCTCATTGGGACCTATTCCCTTTAAGTACACTCCTCTATGGAATGATAACTCAAGAGTCAAAAGTATTATTCATAGTAGTTGGCAGCAGCACATAGAAGGATCACCGGGATATATCTGGGAGAGCAAAATTAAAAAAGTCAAAATGTTCTTAAAGACTGGGCAAAAAACTGCTACACGGAGCTGGAAAAAGAGAAAAGAGAGACCAAAGCCAAATTGGAGGATCTTCATAGCACAATTGAAGGGCGCGGATTTCAGCACGAAGATAAAGATTGTGAAGATAAACTCTATTGTTAACTTTATCATATCAATAGAGAAGAAGAGCACAAATGGAGGATTAAGTCTAAGCAGTTATGGCTGAAAGGAGAAGACAAAAATTCGACCTTTTTCCATAAGCAAACTACGGCCCGGAAAATTAGGAACAGCATAACATCTATCGTTGACAGAGAAGGCAACCTACAAACCAGCCAAGGTGCTATCAAGCAGGCAGCTTCAGATCATTATAGAGAACTGCTAACAGAAACCAAGGAAGAGGAAGACTATTCAGACCTGTTGCAATACCTTCCAAGTGGGATCAGCAAAGAAATCAATGACAACTTGAGTAAGGAGATAGAAGAAGAAGAAATAAGAGGAGCCATCTGGGCTCTCCAACCAGACAAAGCTCCTGGACCAGACGACTTTCCAATCTGCTTCTACAGAGCTCACTGGGGTATTATTAAAAAGGATCTTATCAAAATGATGAAATGGATTCAGCGCAAAGGGAAAATTGGAGGCTATACCAACTCCACCTACCTAGCCCTCATCCCCAAAGAGAACCACCCTACGACCTTCTCCCGCTTCTGGCCCATTTCTCTTTGCAACTCCTCTTACAAAATCCTCACGAAAATCTTAGCCACTCGTCTCAAACCTCTTCTTCCTTCGCTCATATCTGAAAACCAAGGTGGTTTTCTGGCCAACAAGCAAATCTCTGATTCAATCCTCCTTGTTCAAGAAGCAATCCATTCTAGTCATTCCAGAAAAGAAAAAGGGTTCATCCTGAAGCTGGATTTGGCCAACGCGTTTGATAGGGTAAGGCACTCCTTTCTTATTGTTGTCCTTAAGAAAATGGGTTTTGCTAAGCCCCTCCTTCATCTCATCAAGGCATGTATCATGGGGCCTTGGATTTCCCCCTTTGTCAATGCTAGACCTAGACCTCCCTTTCAATCTTCAAGAGGGCTGAGACAAAGTTGCCCCCTCTCCCCTTATATGTTTATCTTGATGGCGGAATCTTTCAGCAAAGCTTTAGATTACAAGAGACGAACTAGTTTCATCACTGGCATAAAATTCGAGAACGGAATCAAAAACATAAACCATTCCCAATTCGCGGATGACACTCTGTTAATAGGAGAGGCATCTGTCACAATAGCTCGTTGATCCAAAACTCTTCTGGACAAATATATGAGTTATTCAGGAGGCATGATCAACCACTTAAAAAGCTGCATCTTTGGTTGGCATACAACAGCCCAAACCCTTCATAATATAGCCAACACTTTTGGGGTCCCTTGCAAATTGAATTGGGAATGTTTCACTTATTTGGGAATGCATGTGAGCATTGGGCCCTTAAAAGCTGAAATCTGGGACACAATTATAGACAAGATGAAGAGGAAAGTGCAGCAGTGGGGTTCTACATGACTTAACCCAGCAGGTCGCCTTGTTCTCCTAAAATCAGGGCTCTCATCTCTTCTACTTTATCAATTCACTCTAATGAAGGCCCCAGCCATATTCCATAACGAAATGGAAAGTATTCTCCGCCACTTTCTCTGGCAAGGGAGAAAAAACGAAAAAAAGAAGTACAATCGTGTTCACTGGAAGCAAGTAATTCAAGGCCAGGAGTGTGGAGGACTCAAATCAGATCTCCCAAGCTCTCAAATTTGGCTTTTGGAAGCAAGATCGTGCGGAGACTAATCAGCGAGCAACCGGCATAGTGGAAAAGAGTTCTAAAAGTCAAATATCTAAGCTGCCCAAGACAACAGCTTTTGGACTGCGAAATACCCGCTAGAAACAGTTCAAAAATTTGGAAACTATGCAAAAAAGTAATCCCTTTTTGGGCCCAAAACACCTCCAAAGTCCCCAAGGGAGGCAGAAGTATTAAAATTGGTGCAGACAAAATTATGGGGAATCAATCTATCAGCAGTCAACCAGGTACGAATAAAATCCTTTTCTTTCTTTACAATAAAGGAATTCACTATCTGGACCAAATCTCGCAATGGGATACCCACTCGCAGATATGGATGGGATGGACTTTTCCACCCATACCCTCAGATCTTAAGGAGAGCTTTGACATCCTTCAAGCTCATCTCCACAGCATCGCCCCCATAATTAAAAATGACATCGACAGTTTTCGATGGGATCCTACAAGCTCCAACTATACAATTCAAGCTGGCCACCAATACTTATGTAACAAAGAATATCCTACTCCTGCTTGGACTCATTGGAAAACTGTCTGGAAATCCGAGGCCATCCCCAAAATCAAATTCTTCATCTGGACCCTCTTGAAAGGGAAAATTCTCACTACTAATAATCTACAAAAGAGAGGTATAGCAGGACCTTCGCGATGCCCAAATTGTAAAGAAGCAGAAGAAACCATCCAGCATCTCTTTATCACCTATCCTTTTGCAATTTCTTGCTGGAAAGGAATATTTCCCAACGATCATCTTCCATGGAATTCCCAAAACTCCATTGGCGAGGTTCTGAATCTATGGAAGAAGAGTTACCCTTGGCAGCATAAGAAGAACAATATAGCCAAACGGGTTTGGGATGCCCTCCCCTATGCCCTTCTGTGGAAAATCTAGTTGGCAAGGAACCGTATGATCTTCCAAAACAAGGAAACCATCATAAGGAATCTCTGCAGCAAGGCAAAAGGTTTATCGTTAGAAACCATTTCTGCCAAAAATCTGAAGAAAATTGATGTCGTTGGCCTATGTGTTGAGGAAAGGGATTTTATTGGCTATTTGTTAGATAAAAGCAATAGCAATCAGATTGAAAGTAATTTCAGCATCCAGCCCAGCATCCCCAATCATAGTTGAAAAATAAGAAACTAAGAAGAATTTTCGAACTGGCTCGGAGGCAGCAATCTCCACTATCTCTTTTTCGATGGAGCTTCTAAATCCAACCCAGGAACAGCAAGTGCAGGCGGAGTCACCTACAATCCCAGTGGTAGCATTATAGCCACTTATGAATGGGCACTGGGCTCCTTATCCAACAACAGGGCAGAAGCTCTTACCCTCTATCAAGGTCTAAATCAACTCCAAAAATTTGGAATTAAAAAAGCACTGATTTTTGGAGACTCTGCCACAATCATCAGCCTCATGGTTAGCAATCGAAAGGCATCCAATATCTTCCTTCAGCAAACGATTAACAGGTGTCAAGCTCTAATCCGCCAAAACATGGAACTTAGATTTTTCCATGTGCTCTGCTCTCTCAACAAAGAAGCTGACATTTGTGCCAACAGAGCTTGTGGCAAACCCAAAGGCAATCTTCTTTGCAATAATACAGAATCCCATCATCATCTCCCGTAATCCTCTCCCTCATGATTTGTGGTAATACATCTGATCCTGCCCTCCGCAGTGTCTTCATGGGATTCTCTGACAGACATCTGCATCTCCCTTCCACCGTCAAATCTCTGTTTAAGATCTTCTCTCCACCCATCAGTCTCGTCGCCCCTTCTGCTCTGCCTCGATTGTCTCGATTCCTTCAATATCGTAACTCCTTCCTTCCCTCTCTCGTGATCCCACGCCTCCTCTTCTGTGGTCTTCATCCTTTAAATTCGAGCATCCCCCTTCATTCCTGTGCTCAGTTTTATTCTCTTGTCTTTTTCGCGATCCTTTGCTTTTGTTCCTCGATTCCCGGCTTGGCTGGGATCTCGGTCTCTGCTGCCTCCCCAGCTCATTGTCGCTCTCTGCTTCTCCCTCGCCTGCAATCCCCGATGTCCGCTAATCTATGCTTTGTCCCCATCCCTTCTCCGCAACGCCTCCCTTTTTCTCCCCTTCTTCGCCTCAGAAGGGTTATCCCCTCAATTCTTCTGCTCACCTGAACAATCTCCTTTTTAGTCCATCCTCTTCTTTATCTTCATCGGCTAGACAAAACTCCTTATTCGTTCCAGGTCCTTTTCATTCCACGCAGAGCACTAAGACAACTCCCAGCATCCACGATATGGCAAGATCTGAAGACTGCCTGCATTGTGTTGATCTACAGGTAGAATTGGAACAAATCTGTGCGCATCAAAGACTGTTGGACGCCAAAACAGATTCCCATGCCAAACTAACCAGTGAAAAATATGAAGCAAATATCAATCTATTTCTTCAAAGAGTCTCCTTGCTCCAAGCACAGTTTAATGACCTGGCCAATAAATGCAGTCATGTCCAGGAATCAATCGAAATCCTAAAGTACATGATGGAGAAAAGGAATGCACCTAGCACCAATTCTTTAAGTCTCAGAAATGCTGAAGTCGAAAGGAAACCAAAAGATTCAACAGCCCACTAGATCAGCCATGTTAGCATAGATTAAAGATGTGTTGCAGATACTGCTTACTTCTGTCTCAGTTTGTTAGATTTTTACTTACTCTTGTTTTCCAAAAGTCAGAAATGACAGAAACAAAGGGAAATTTGGTCTTCCTAATCATCTCCTAGCTTCATCTCCGAGCTTAAAACTTTGTAATACAGGGGCTCAGTCTCCCAATCTTTTTTTGGAATACAAATAGCAACCGATTATGTGAACAAAATATATATATATTATCAAGTAACCTCAAATGACAATGAATGCTACAACAAGGAACATAATTGTTCACAGAAAAATGTGCCTTGGCCTAGGCCACTAGGTATTGTCAAGTATCAGGGTATGTAACATAATCATAACACCTCCATACTCAACACTTTCCATAGTTTCCCTTACATCTCCATTTCATTCATACAAAATTTACATGCCCCAACTTATGAATAACTTATCAAATGTCACCAAAAGGGGTCCAAATGAAACATTCAAGAGAGAAGAAAATCATGCAAACCTGAAACAAATTAAGCTAAAATAAAAAGGTTAAGAGATAAAGAGCATAGAAAGGGAAATAAAAGAAGTTCCACTACTTCAATACAAGGCCCGCCCCCTGAAGTCCTAGAGCTGAATGCTCATCTAAAGAAAAAAAGACTAAGAAATTAAAGAAAAATACCAAAAAGCACTAAGAAGGTGTCGAAGTAGTAAAGAAATGATTTAAAATGGTTATCTCTCAAAGGTTTGAGACAATAAATGGAGATTCTTAGACAAAAAAGGCTAGTGGGACCATATATAGACTCAGTGCATCTTTGAGACAAAAAAGGCTTTGTGGGACCATATATAGACTCGGCACATCATGACTTAGAAATTTATTCCATATGTTTTCCTTACTCCCATCATGTTATCTTTGCTAACCCAGTTTATCTATGTTATCACGCCTTACATCTTGTTCAAAGTTTGATTCATCATGATAGGTTGGGGTGGCTACACATCAAAATTCATGCACACTGCTTCAAGATCCATGATAGAATGGATACCACATCATCGTAGAGTGTCCACATCAGCAAATCACATACTTCCCAGTATATAAAACATGCGTAAGCCACTTGGAGGAATATTCTGGGTGGTTGGAGGTCATTCGAGCATAAATTTTTAGGGCAGCCAACTTCAGAGGTAGATATCTTTTATAGTGTACACAAAATTCCACCATATCAATGCAATTGGATGCAGATTGGACAAGGGATTTCTGAAATGGGGTCATGTTAGAAAACCACGTAAAATTTGACCAAGTTATGTTGTCGCAGATTATTACACAAGAATTATCACACGTTTTTACCACTTTACGTCCACATGTCTAGAATTTGACCACAAGATTGGAGCGCTCAACTAGTTTAACCAAATTAAAAAGGAAGTTAGGTCACGGTATTGTAAAGCACATTGTATTCAATGATGGTTTTGAAGCACCTCTTATTAAAGAGGTTGCTCTAACTCATTTTTACTCATTGGATATTGGAGTAAATAAAGAAAATCCATCATACTATTTGTTTTGTAGTTTTCATTTTTTTTTTCCCTTTTTTTTTTCCAAATGCTTTGTGGAATTAGTGGGAATCTATTCAAGTTCTAAACACTATCAAGCGATCAAGGGCGACATAAAGGTAGAAGCAACTAAAGAGCTACAACCAATGTTTATTACTTCGCATTTCCTTAATGTTTGGTAAGCAAATTAATGAAATATTTAAGAGAATACCACTGTATTTTGCCTTTCTATTTTTTTTAATAAACCCTTTCAAGTCTGATCTGTTTTCTTTCTAGATTTAAATTTAACCTCCTTGAGGAGTTAGGACTTTTATAATTTAAGATTGATGCTTTTATTACAACTTGGGGGTGGAAAAAGACTACAATAACATTCTTGTTACCAGAAGCATTGCACATAAAGGAAAATAAAGACTTAAACACCCTATGGTGAAGGTATTATTCCTCCAAGCCAATCTAATTTATTTCCTCATTTATTTATTTTCAAGCAAATTATTTGAAAAAAAAAAAAGAAACCAAATCTTTTATTTTTTCAGGGAAGAAAAATCATAGGTTTCATAATATAAATAAGAAAAACAGTACATATGATCGATGGTCATGTAGGATCCCCATCATGTCCAGATCAAAAAAAGACTAGAGTTTCCACAGGTCTTATATTCTTCATAATGTATACATCAGCTGATTCTAAGAACTAAACTCTAAATAGTAGCTTGTTCCAAAATGCCTGAATATCAAAATATATGAAGGCAGGTACAAAGGTTTCTGATAGAAAAAACAGAAACAGAAACCACTGTATTTAGGACGTCAGTGATCCATAAAACCTGTGGCATATAAGTCAGAACAAATATAAGAACATCAAACTGCAGTAAAAGGCCCCGCCTGCCACAGCACGCCGTTGCTCATTTCAAATTAATGGTCTTAAAATTTTTATCTTTAAATTTAACTTGCATAATTAAAAATTCGATCTAAGGCTTTCAATTTCTAAATATTTATTTTTGGGGGGAAATAGATTTAGAATTCAAGAGATTGACTTGGTCGTTAATGGTTAAATTACATAGTAATTTTGTAATGTCCTAGGGTAATTTTACCCTTAGGGATTCTACTAAGACTAGGGTTCTCTCCACCAATTAACTATGCAACAGCAGTGAACATTCATTTATTCTTATAACAGTAGGTTTGCATGCATAATATAAAGACTATCACAGCAACATGATTCTCACAAGACCACAATAAATTAGGGCAGAGTGCCCAATGAACAGTATGATTATCCAATTCCATGTGATTCAACGGTATAATCCCAATTTACAATAGCAATAAATCTAGTGAACAGCAACTCTACTCTACTTCAATCAACTCACAGACGGGAGTTACTGCTTGATTTAAGCCTGGCAGTGCTCTGACTGTCTCAGATCAGATACCACTGTGCAGCAATTTATTACACCAGAATCCGACTTGCAGCCTACAAAAAGAGACCTCTTTGGCTGCTACCTGCCTACAGTGTTGTGTTCTCTTCCTGTACGAGTCCTGATCAGGGTATGCCTTAGCCGGAAAATTTATCCTTATGATCAGGGTATGCCTTACTCAGCCAAAAAATTATCCTTATGATCTGCCAGCAGAAATAATATTTCAGCCTTGCAGCCCTATCCTGTGGCCCAGTATCAGAAATCTTAGGAGGGTCAAATATAGACCAAAACAACTTCAGATGTGACTTGGATCTTCGTTGTTGGGTTTATGATGGAGAACAGACCTCAATTGTGCTTTGCTGTCCTCAAACTTCCCCCCCAACCAACCACAGATCATATCCCTTTTGTCCAAGACCAAACTGAATCTTTTGGCTAAACAGAGAGCTTCTTCAATGCGCTTAATCAACATATCAGATATTGAGAACTTTCTGACTAGGGTGGAATCTTTCACCACCGAAATCAGAGGGAACTAGCTAGGGTGGGATCATCTCCACCGAAACTAGTTGAGAAGAAGGGGTCTAAAAATCCTCAGAACCTCAGGCTCAAGAAAGTCAGAGATATTCCAATCCAAATTGATGAACCAAATTGATTCTAACTCTCCTCCATTTATAGGTTTCTTCATGGCCTCCCAAATGTGAGGGGTTGTAAATGCCGACCCCAAATTTGGGCTTTTTTGCCCCGACTGACCCAACATTGGAAAATTGGGTTTCTCCCCCTTTATCAAGATTATAGCCTATGGAGTTGGATAGGCTATTTCATCCTCCTGTGGGCAAATAATCCATAGGGGACATTACAGTCCCCCCTTTCTGACATTGCTTGTCCTCGAGCAATTGCATGTTCGGGTGCAGCATAATTTTCCTTCTCATCAAACTTATCACCCATACATCTCTTACATGGCTTTCATCATTCTCAGTTCTATCTGTGCAATGTCTGTCAGCCTCATTGCCCTCACTTCCCAAACCAACTACTACCTAATGTTGATTCCTGCACCCCCTTTGTTGACAGTGATGCTTGAGATGTGCCTATGTGGAAGCACCCTTTCCCAGTTTCCAGAGCATGTGCTAGAACTTGTTCTTCTAAAGCTGGTTCTATACTTCCACTTCAATCCTTCAGAATCACTTTCCTCAGTGTCACTTTCCATAACCCCTGAAGTGCCTGGGCATGACCAGTCTACATCTCTTGATCGAGTGGCATTTGTTTTCAAGTAAAATGCTGAAAATGAAATCCTCTCAAATAGTGTTGTAATTTGAAAGATCGTAGCATATTAATGCTTCCAGTGCATTGCTTGATGGAAGATCATTCAAATCATAGTTTTGGGAGTGCTCTGTTACCTTGGGAATTTCCAAGCCTTTAATCCCTTGCTTTGACAGGATGCGAAATAGTGTAGCCTTCAATGTTCCAGGAATCAAACCATGGTACCCTGCTTGACTGCCCTTATTATCAACCGTCTTACTAAGTATTTGCATTTCCTTCTTTTGCTTTGGACAAAAACGAGCATCCACTACAACTTGCCTCAAAATCTCTAGCCATGTAAGGGAATTTAAGAATCCTTTCCAATCAAAACTTCGACATTTTACAGCTTGGGTTAATCTCACAAAGCTGTCATCATTTAGAGCACAATCACATTGAATTTGTTTGCAAGTACTAACAGAACTATGAGTTTCACTTTCTCCATCTTCTAGAAGGATTTTCTGAAGAGCAATATGAATTTGCCCAAGTTGCTTTGAATCATGACCCTGGAAAGCCTGAAGAAACTCATCCTGATAGAAAGGCCACAACTCGATTTTGTCAGCTAAAGAGTATAAGACCATGAACAGATTTTGAACATCCTTTCTCGAATATTTCCATGGATGGGCCAAATAGAGTTGCTTTCTTTTCAATGAAGCAGGTGGAAACCTCCCTGATAAACCTTCATGATGTCTGGAATTTAGTCTGCCAGTTTCAGCGATTTCAATGCCAACTGCTTTGGATGTAATTTGCAGTTTTCTCAATTCTAAGCACTTCCCCTCAATTAACTTTTCCGACTTTCTGGAGTGCTTTTTTGCATGTCTTTTTCTAGTGGCAATAATCTTTGCACTTTCCTTTTGCTTCTGACTCTTGCACACTTCCCTTGAGCTTTGAATTCTCCTTTGTTCTTGAAATATTCTATGTTTCAGCATCAAAAATATAGCACCCTTCCACTCATCAGGTATACCAGTGTATGTATCTGTGATTCCTCTAAATGTTTCACCAGCAATGTGCATTTCCCTGTCCATGTTTCCAATTTTTATATGTATTGGGGTATATCAATTGGGAAAAAGAGTCTTTCCACCAGATCTTCCTGCTATGAAGATATTATGCCCAGATTGAAAATACATTGAGAAAAGGGTAGATGTAGGGGCTTCATTAGCAGAAACTTTGTTCAGAGCAGAAGATTCATTGTGTTGAGTTGAAATGCACAAGCCATTAAAATGTTAACTAGGACTAGTAGTGTTTGTTTCTAGTGAGCTCTTACTACTGGGACTCCTACCATTGGTGTCTCGCCCGTTGTGGGGTAAAATGTCTTCAATGGCATGTGAGGGAGACCTAGGTTTAATGATCTTCTCTATTTGTATCAGTGATGATAATATCGGCGATATATCGCCAAATATCGGAAATATCGCGATATTTTTGGCGAGCCGAAATATCGCCGAGAAAATATCGCAATATTTTGGCTCCCGAAAATATCACGATATTTCCGAGATATCGCTGATATCTCAGCAAAATATCGCGAGACGGCAGAAAATATCGCCGGGCGTGTTATGCCGCGGCTAAAAAAAGGGAAAATCATTTTTTTTTCTTCATTTCTGTTTCTGAGTGTTGGAGAAGGAAGGGGAAGAGTTTTGTGGTGGTTGTCAAGGAGGGTTTGAGGATCAAACAACGATTATCACCACCAACTAAGATTTTTTTGTGGATCAAAGATTGAAGAACAGTGAGACAAACTTCATTTCTTCCATTAACAGGTATGTTCTTAAAAACCCCTACGTTAATGATTTTTTCATAGATTTAAGGTTATGCTTGCTTGCCTCTTTGCCTACCAACATTTTGTTTCTTTGTTTTTTTTCCATTTGCTATGATTTTCATGCCCATGAGCCAATGCAAGGGTTTTCTCCATATTTGGAGTCTAGACAGCAAGCTTCATTTTTTTTTTCAAATTTCTTATGCACCCTCTTATTGCCATTTTTCATTCACATTGCAAATGGAGCAGAGAACTTAAGATGCGCAGAAATTAATATATAAATATTTTATTAATAAGATGAAATTACAGATGATGAATGTTTACAGTGGGCTGCCTGGCTTATATACCGCCATGGGCACCCTTTAGGAAAGGGCATGATCTTATGATCGTGCCCTTTCGTCTAACTAAATCTAAATTAAATAATAAACCTAAAATTAACTAATTTTTTTACATAACATTGCCTTCCTCTCGAAAGAATGCTTTGTCCTCAAAGCATACGTAATGACGGATGTTGTTGACAAAATGCTTCATTCTCCCAAGAAGCTTCTTCTTCGGGCAAGTCCTTCCACTTGATCAGATATTCCTTGATAGTACGATAACGAAGCTTTCTTTCTCTAGTAGACAAAATACCTTCTGGTTCTAAAATGACTCTTCCCTCATCATCTAGGGATGGAAGTGATGTTTGCGCTGTTTGATTGTTACCTAGTGCCCTTTTAAGGCAAGATACGTGGAAGACGTTGTGAACACGACTTGTCTCTGGAAGGCTTAAACCATACGCAACTTGGCTAATCTTTTTGTTGATCTGATAAGGTCCATAAAACTTTGGTGCCAATTTGTTTTTTCCTTTCTGTTTTAAGGATAATTGTTTGTATGGTTGGAGCTTAACAAATACCCATTCTCCAACTTCAAACTCTCTTTCGGTTCTGTTACGGTCTGCTTGTTGCTTCATACGATTCCTTGCATTATTCAGGTTTTCTTTTAATATTTGGACGATTTTTTGGGTTTCTTCTAGTTGATCTTTAACAGCAGGTAGATTTGTTTGGACCATAGCTAGATCTTTCCATTTCGGGGGTTCATATCCATATAGGGCTTGAAATGGCGTCATTTTTGCTGATGTATGATAGGTGGAGTTATACCACCATTCAGCAAGGTGTAACCATTGAGCCCATTTATTTTGTTTTTCTGTAGCGTAGCAACGTAGGTAGGCCTCCAAACATTTATTGACAACTTTTGTTTGGCCATCTATTTGCGGGTGATAAGCGGAACTCATATTTAAGTAAGTTCCTACATGGTTGAACAATTCCTTCCAGAAATTACCTTTGAACTTGGCATCTCTATCACTTACAATGACTTTTGGAAAACCGTGCAACTTATATATATTTTTGCAAAATATTTCAGCGATTTCTTTTGCTGAGTATGACTTCTTTATTGCCATAAAGTGAGCATATTTGGTGAGTCTGTCGACTACTACGAAAATCTTGTCCTTGCCTTCAGATACTGGTAATCCTTCGATAAAGTCCATTGAGATTTCTTCCCACTTCTGATTTGGAATGTTTAAGGGGTGAAGTAATCCTGGTGTCATAATATTTTCGCTTTTATTCCTTTGACATGTGTCACACTCTGCTACATACTTCTGAATATCACGATTCATTCCCTTCCAAAAGAAGGATTGACGTGCATTGTAGTAAGTCTTAAAGAATCCTACGTGTCCAGCTGACGGTGAGTCATGTAATTCCTTGAGTATCTTAAGCTTAAACTTGGAATTTGTACTTAGATATATTCTTCCCTTATACCATAGGATATCATTCTTCCACTCAAATTTTGAGTTATTGGGAAGGTTATTGATTATTGATGTTACTTCTGGATCCTTGGCATACTCACTTCGAATTTCGTTAAGCCACTCAGGAACAACAACCGACATTGCAAGTAGTGTTGATTCTTCATCTTTCCTGGATAAGGCATCGGCTACTACATTGTCTTTACCTCTTTTATGTAGTATTTCTAAGTCAAAAGCGGCAATTTTTTCAATCCATTTTTGTTGTTCTTCGGAAAGCGTTTTTTGTTGAAGGAGATGTTGGAGACTGTTATGGTCTGTTCGAATAGAAAACTTACTTCCCAAAAGATATTGCCTCCACTTAGCTAGTGCGTGCATGATAGCGAGCATTTCTTTGTTGTATGTGGATTTGAGGCGCTCTCTTTTATTGAGCTTCCTACTTTCAAAAGCTATGGGATGTCCTTGTTGCATTAGCACTGCACCTATACCGAATCCAGAAGCATCACACTCAATGATAAATGGTTTAGAAAAATCTGGTGTTGCTAATACGGGAGCATTAGACATAATTTCTTTTAATTTTTCAAAACACCTTCCTGCTTCCTCATCCCATAGAAACGAATTCCTTTTTAAAAGATTTGTTAGAGGTGCAGTTATATGTGCATAGTTTTTAATAAACCTTCGGTAATATCCTGTCAAACCTAAGAACCCTCTTAGCTTGGATATATTAACAGGTTTGGTCCATTCTTTTATAGCTTTGATTTTGTTAGGGTCCACCTTTACACCTTCATGGGATATAATGTGTCCAAGATATTCTACTTCTTCCTTTCCGAAGGTGCATTTGGATTTTTTTGCGTAAAATTGGTGTTCTTTAAGTAGTGTAAGAATTTTATCCAAATGTTGCAAGTGCTCCTTCCATGTTTTATTGTAAATTAGAATATCGTCAAAGAATACTAATACAAACTTTTTGAGATGTGGGCGAAATAATTCATTCATAGTTGCTTGAAACGTTGCTGGTGCATTGGTTAATCCAAATGGCATTACTTTAAATTCATAATGACCTTCGTGTGTTCGGAATGCGGTTTTTGGTATGTCTTCTAATCTTATTCTAATTTGATAGTAACCTGATCTTAGGTCCAATTTTGAGAAATACCTTGCGCCATGTAGCTCATCCAACATTTCGTCGATAAAGGGGATTGGAAACTTGTTTTTAATTGTTATTTTGTTTAATCCCCTATAGTCAATACATAGCCTGAATGACCCATCTTTCTTCCTTACCAACACCACTGGAGCAGCGTAAGGACTTTTACTTTTCGAGATGATTCCACACCTTAAGAGGTCTTGGATTAATCTTTCGATTTCTGTTTTTTGGTGATGTGGATATCGGTATGGCTTGATGTTAACAGGGTCTGATCCAGCCTTGACTTCTATTGTATGCTCAATTTCCCTATTAGGCGGCATCTTTAGAGGTAGATCTTGAAATACTTCTTCATGTTTCCTAATTAGTTCTTGTATCTCTGGTGACTCTTCACTGGTCATATTTGCAGATAACATTTCTAACTGATGACATTGTACTACATAAGCAGGTGCTCCTCTTCGAATCATCTTCATCATCTGAGATGATGATACAATTTGATTTTCTGGTGCTTGGAATCCATGTAATTTGTACTTTTGACCTCCCCATTTGAATTTTATAAATTGTACTTGGTGGTTAGCGGCATAAGTACCTAAGGTTCGTAACCACTGGACACCTAAAACTACATCTACTCCTAATGGTACTGTGAAGAATGAAGACTCTAAACTGAAGTCTTGAATTTGCAATTTAACCTTATGACATTTCCCCACTTTTTCAATCCTCTTACTGTCTGCTACCATTACCTTCATGTTTGGCAAGGGAAATGAAAAAATATTGAGTCTCTTGGCCATGGTTGCATCCAAAAAATTGTGTGTGCTACCAGAGTCAATGAGGACCACCACGTTGTTCTTTTTAATGTGTCCCTTTAACTTTAGAGTCTGAGGTTGTGATATACCTGTCATAGCTGATAACGACACTTGCGGAATACTTTCGTCATCTAATTCTGGTGAGAATTCTGGGGCATCTCCTGTTTCTTCTATGTCAGAATCTTCACTGTTTGAATCATTGGTTGCTTCACAATTATATAGGTTTTTTGGTTCTTTTCCTTTAGCACATCGATGTTTGGGATCCCACTTCTCACCACAGCGCTTGCATTTACCCTCCTTTATCCTTTGCGCTTCCACATTAGATTTTTCATCTTCACGACGATGTGGTGGAACATATCTTGTATTTTTTGCGTCTGCATACTGAGGTGTTCTTCGTCTTGAATATGTTTTTTCGGCTTTTGACCAAAATATTTGTTCGAATTTCTTTTCGGCTGTTTTTGCTTTTCGTCTTGCTACTTCTATTGATGAAATGTCATGCATCTCAAGTTCTACTTGTAAATGGGTTTTAAGTCCCGAGATGTATGACTGAATTAAACGAGATTCTGATAACCCAGGTACTCGAGTTACTAAGGTCTCCCATTCTTGAGTGTATTCATCCACACTTCCTTTTTGTCGTAATTTGATGAGTTTTGAAAAGAACTCTTCTTCTTTTACACCTTGAAATCTTTTAAAAAAAGCATCTTTAAATCTCCTCCAGCTAATGATGTGTGTTGTCTTTTTCCACCACATATACCAGTTATATGCTTCTCCCTCCATTTTCATGGATGCATGTCTGAGCTTTTCGTCATCGTCAGTGATGTCATATATCTCAAAGTATTCTTCTACTTTATTTATCCATGCAACATTGTTTTTTTCATTTCCATCGAATTTAGGCATCTCGACCTTTGCCCTCTTCTGGTATGTGGCTAATGTTTGAGCAAAAAGAGGGTGTTGATTAGTAAGGGTATCCCAAAGTTGCTTGTTTGTAAAGGCTGTGTTACTTGCTTCTTGGTGGGGTGTCACTGATTTTCTTGGGGATTCAACCTTTTCATGAGAATCTGTTGACTTTGTTGAATCTAATGAGAGGTGTTCTTGATTCTCTTCACCATCCTTTAACAGCTCTTCGGGTGTACAATTCGACTTTTTACACAGACTTTTCAGCATTATTAAGTTTACTCCTGTTTGGACATGTTGACTTTCCATCTTTATCTCTATTCGATTTGTCGTATCTTCAAGATTTTTGATTTTGTCCGCTTGCTCCCCAAGCTTGCTCTCGACTTCATTTAATCTTTTACTGACCTCGTCGTGGTTGTTATTTATCTTTTGCTCTGCATCCAACAACCTTTTTTGGAAATCTGCCATTGTCATTGTCGACATTGAGCGGGTTTGCGGAGGCGTGTATTTATTTGCCAGCTAAAATATTTTTCCTCCCCTTCTTTTTTTTTTTTTAAATAATTAAATTAATTTAATTTAATTGATTTTTTTTTAATTAAATTAAATTAATTTAATAATTTAATTTAATTAATAATAATAATAATATTTTTTTAAATTAAATTAAATTAATTTAATTTTTTTTTTTAATTATAAATTATAATAATTATAATTTATAATTATTAATTATTATATATATATATATAAATTAAAGTTATAAATTATATAACTTTTAATTAAATTATATATATAATATATATAATTAAAATATGATATATATAACTAAATCACGTTATAATTTTTTTTTATATATATCATTTAACTTTTGAACCGTCACGTTGATTAACGTAACCCCTTGACTATTCAAAAAAATATCGAATATTACCGCAGGCTGGGGTGTATGGAACGGACGCAGCGGGGACGGTGGACGCGAACAGCAATCTCTAACAGCTGGTCGATGGTGGATGTGGAGAGTTACGGTGTTTTACGGGGAGACTGATGCGGTGTCGGACAGGGACACGATTGGGAGCAGCGAAGTGGATGCAGCCAGTGTTTTTAAAACCGGAACCGGTGACCGAACCGGTCCACCTAGCTAACCGGTTTACCAACCGGAACCGGTCTAACCGGGACTGGTTTGGTCTAAACGAACCGGTTTTTAAAAAATACATTAAATAATTAATTTTTAATGAAACAAAACTATTTTTAAGATGTAAAACCATGATTCCAAGCCAATAGAGACAAAATATGCAAAGTTTGCTCATTTATATACCATGCAAAGGTGAATATATCAAAATGGCACCGAGTGCAATACATATCATCGACAAAATAGCAAAATACATAAGAAATGAGGCTCTAAATGGCCTATAAAGTCCAAAAACAATGTTGCAAGCTATGAGGCCATTGGCCTACTACAAGTCTACAGTGTACACATGATCAATCATCAAGTCCATCACCACTACTAGACAGTAGACACAGGATCATCATCAGGAGCTACATAGACATCATCTGGTTCAGAGTCTGAGGATGCCTCAGCACAAGTCAGAGTAAGGTGTGAGTTACCTATGTGTTTGAGACTGAGTCGTGAAAGAAGTTCAAAGCCAGATCTCTGTAATATTGTTGTGTAATCTGAACTCTCCTAAAAGGGCCTAATCTAGGCCTTGTTGCAGATATTTTCTAGCAGAACTTGATCAAGATATTTAAAACATATTGATGACACCTTGTTGATGGACTGACGCCAGCAACCTGTGGAATAAAAGGTTCAATCACAAAGCGAAGATGCATGACAAGAATTTATTATACAGGAAAGAAGTAATGAATTAGTCATGAGAATGCAGACCTACAAAAAGATCATTGAAACAAAGCCAGAAATCAAAGTCCAAAACATATTAAAGAAGGCCCGTCGTGAAGTTTACAAACAGATTTTGAATTGCACTGTCAAGTACCTCATTTCTCTTTGAGATTTATTTTGTGCTTTTTTGAAATACAAATCATTTCATAGTTTGAAGGACTCTAAGATCTCCATGCAAAAGACATTACAATGATGGGTAGCTCAGCATCTCATAACTCACAGCCATAAATGAGTCTAACAAAATTATAAGTCTGCAAATGAAAGGTATACATCATGGCTTGATTTACCCACAATGACCTTAATCAATATTAAAGATTTTGCTTTGGCATCATTCTTAAAAAATTTCAAGGCTTGGAATAAAAGACATGTATCAAGAGGTTGATTTCACAAGAATATGATCAGTCAGATCATAGAACTGTCAATCTTGTTGAAGATTGGCAGCTTCGGTCAGAATTTCGTTAGCAAATTAATGGAGAAACTTAATATTTATGACTTTGGCCAAGTCAGCCTCGTAGAAGACAAGTTGGCCCCACATTTCTGACCAGCATTGACTATCTTCCTTGGATCTGTTTTGACTTGTCCATAAACCGGCCGGTTTAGGACAGAACCGGCCGGTTAGCAATAAACCGGCCGGTTCTGCCCTAAACCGGCCGGTTTTTACCGGTTAGGGCAATTTTCCGGGCAAAGGGTGCTGTAAACCGGGTTTTTTTCACCGGTGAGCCTCCCAACCGGCCGGTTAGGCCGGTAACCGGTTGGACCAGAACGGTTTTTAAATCTATGGATGCAGCAAGGTGGGAACAGCGAACGGATGCAGCAACAGCAGAGTGGATGTAACGAACAGAGACCGAGGATCGCTAAGCTCTGATACCAGATGGAGCAGAGAACTTAAGATGCGCAGAAATTAATATATAAATATTTTATTAATAAGATGAAATTACAGATGATGAATGTTTACAGTGGGCTGCCTGGCTTATATACCGCCATGGGCACCCTTTAGGAAAGGGCATGATCTTATGATCGTGCCCTTTCGTCTAACTAAACCTAAATTAAATAATAAACCTAAAATTAACTAATTTTTTTACATAACAGCAAAATGCAAATAATGTAGTAATTTTTTTTAAATGAGGTGGTTATTACTTATTATTTTTTGTGTTGGGGGGTTTGATGCCAATTTTTTGTTTTTTTTTCGTGCCCTAAGTTTGAATTAGTTCACTACAAATGTCAAATATGTCAAAAGCCTTGGACCCATTTTGGGAGAGTATGGGGAGGTTGTTGGTGGGGAAAATCGGGGATATATATCATGCAAATTGTGTGGGACCAAGATGTCAGGAGGGGTTACACGATTGAAATACCATCTTGCTAGACTCCCTACACATGATACAGCTGTAATGCCTTGTATGGTTTCTAGTGCGGAATTTATACAAAAAGCTCTTGAAGCAATTGCTGAACAAGACAGAAAGAAAGCTGCTAGGGAGAGGCAATGGTCTCAGAGAGATAATAGCTAGTTTTATTTGTTTTGCAACTTTTGCTACATATAAGTTTATAACTCACGATGATGAAATACTTTTAAAGTTTTATATATGTTATGTTATTTTGTTTGAGTCTTTGATTGGACAATTATCAGGGATCAGCAGGATATGTGATGTTATTTTGTTTGAGTCCTTGATTGGACAATTATCAGGGATCAGCAGGATTTGGTATCTCCTTTGAAGTTTGATGTATCATTTCTATTTGACATCATATATATCAGTGTTTTCTTCATATTTATGTGCCAATGTGTTTAGTTCATGTTGTTATGGCTTTATATGTTTAGAAATCTGAAAAAAACGAATATATTATGCATTTTTTATGCTTGCCGGTATTTTCGCCGATATTGCCGATAAGATGTTTTCTGGACCCTCGCTGATATTTTCAACACTGATTTGTATATCCGAGGCTGCAGATCCTTCCTTTCTACTTTTGACTTGCAATCCTGTTATATATTCTTCCTTATATCCACTGGGTTTCTTTAGATAGTTCCATTTGATACTTCTATAGAATCCTTTACAAGCGCTATCCATTGCTCTATATTACAGGATGCATCAATTTATGGAATTAAGGTAATGTATCTCTTAGCTGCTTAAAGGTGCATATCTAAAACTTGACTTGCATTAGCAGCGTCAGAAATCCCTTGTGATAGAGCAATGGATAGATTCCAACTGTTTTCACTGCCAGAGCCATTGGATGTAACAACACTCAACACTCGTTGCTATTGAATTACAATTAGTCAATACTTCAGCATGCTTGTTAATTTGTGAGAGTGCTTCCAAAAACGTTGGCGAATGAGCATTCATGTCATCACCCTTTCTGACTATATCTTGTTCTAAACTTCTATTATCACCCTTCCATTCTGCAACTGCAACCTGAACATGAATTTCCTTTGAACTTCCATGATTCTGGTCAATTAGTGATCTTCCTGGTATTTTTGGAGAAGATTTTGTTCCTGGGGCTCTAATTAGATCCTCTGGTGGGCTTTCCCATTTGTTCACCACAATATTCAGATCCCAATGTGATCTGTCAGAATCCAATCTCAGTAGTCTTCCACCTGTTGCAGCTAAATTCTGAAGAGCTCAATTGTGGAAGATTTTACCAGATAAATTGCAGCACAAGACCAAATTTGCAGGGAAAAGATTCACACTTGGCAAGTACAAAACTGCCCTTAAGTGAAAACCTAGATGCTGATCTACCCATAAATTTTCATACAATGTGAAAGAATTATTTCAGTGCCCATTTATACCTACAAGCCTCAAGGAAATTTGCCGAAAGGGAAGGCCTAATCCTGGCATGATGCTTCTTGTAGATTTTGAAAAACGTGTTATTGCGGATGCTGAGGCCTTAGAAAATATTATTCCATGTCGTGGCCCTATTCAGAATGGATAAAGAGACACAAGATTATCCTCAAATATATTGTCTATTCTGTTCTAGAAGCAGAAAGAGCGCCCAAACAAGTTATTGGATTGATAAAGGTTGACAACTTGGATGATACAATAGAAAACATGGGAATATATAGCTGGTTGTTGCTTCCTATCGCAAAATATGGAACAGAATCTCTTGGGTCCATGGGGAATGAAGAGCCTTTAGCTGTGATGTCCAATAGGCCGAAAATAATCTAAGTACTTCAAGAAGGTGTTTGCTCAAGTGACAAACCCTCCTATCACTCCAATTCGTCAAGCAATTGTCACCTCATGGAATGCATGAGTGGTCCAAAAGGGGATCTTACAGAAACTAGTGAGAAGCAGTGCCATCTCTTTCTTTTAAAGGTCTTATTCTTTCCATTAAAGAAACACAAGCAATTTAAAAAATGAACTACCATGGTTGGCGTAGCAAAGTGCTTGACATTACATTTTCAAAAGAGCACAGACCTAGAAGAGTGGAAGAAACCTTCGTAGAATATGCTCAGAGGCTTATCTTGCAATTAAGGTTACAAATTACTAGTACCATCAGATGGAGCTACATCCTCCAGGCGAGACTCTGTCTACTCTCTGTTAGTTGTTGGTGCTATGCATCACCATCTTGTCTCAAAGTTAAAGCGAACTCAAATTGGATTGATCGAAGAGTCAGGGGAGCCACGTGAGGTGCATTGTTTCTGCACGCTAGTAAGGCTTGGAGCAGATGGCTATATATGCCCTTACATAGCAACTGAAGCTATATGGAGACTACAGATCGATGGTAAAATCCCACCAAAGAAGAATGGATATTTAAGCGATGGTAATAAATTAATAATTATTATTCCAGAAACTAATATTGGTGTTTATTCTTATACATCTCTGTATTCAAGCCATATTTAAGCCACGTAATGGGCAGTAGATATTTACTTGGCAATTGGACAAGGCTTTGCGAGAGATAAAGCATTAATGTTCTATTTCATTGCACGGAGAAAGCTATCAAATATGTTTACATTTCATGGGGAACGTCGCAGAGCTAGATAACTCTGTCCCTGTTCAGAGGAGGAAGGTACAAGGTACATTTGTTCAATTGCTGGAGGATTTTCATCCCTTCGTCATATAGAAGAATATCCTGCAAATAATGTTTATAAAATACATTAGCCATGCGGAAAACAAGGAAACTAACAACCCTGGTTATAAGGTATAAGGGTCGAGGCCGTTTTATGTTCAGATGATGGTGCAGATATTTTGATTGGAAACATAGAACTGCAGTCGACTGTGATTATCCAGGGTTACACCTCATGCAACTGCTGGAATGAATTGACAGCAGGCAATATTGTTTTTCTAAATCGACAGAATGCTGAACCTTTAAGCTTGTCATAGTTTAACAAGAGACTCCTGCATAGTTATATTGCAAAAACCACAAATATACAGAATTGACGGTCCAGATTGAGTGTGACGGGGTACCCCCATCATTCCCGAGACCACCAGAGAGGGCGTCGCATAGTTGTTTCTGGTTTCCTTAAAACCACCACGGCACATGATCAAAGACCAGGGCCCACATGATGATCCACGTCACATTAAACAAGTTATATATATTTTTATGTGCAAGCCCAAAAGGCCCAACATGTAATTTGAAAATATGTCGTAAAACTTTATATAAAGGGGCGGGACTTCGTCTTGTAAAGGGAAATTTTCTTTTTAATATTATATATTATATATATAATATATATAATATTATTTTTTTCTTTTATTCATTATTATAAACTCTCAAAGATAGATAGTTCTATGACTGTTTTAAAAATCAGTTTCGTAACTGATCAAGAACAGTTAATTCTGTGGAGAAATAAAAACCAACAGAGAGATTGAGACAGGTTTCGGAGGTTGGGAGTCCAGGAGTTGAAATAATGACATAATGATGAGGTCTCTCAGAAATTTTGTCAATAAAAGGCCAGCTTGATTCCAGCTTTGGGCAAATTGCAGTATTGTTATTCTTTCTATGTGTTTACCATTTCATTTTATGTTTTTCTTCTGCTGGGATAAGTGTATGTAGCACCAGGTTATTTAAATCAAGATTATGAATTTACTCACATGACTGTCTATCATAAATGGTACTCATGTTTTTCATTTAAATCCTTTAATGTGAGCTCCACCATTTCCAGAAATTCATTCTCAGTTTCTTGCTCCTTTCATAATTTCTTTCTATAGGGTTAAAGCTGAGATTCTTAAGCGCTTGAGTTATTAAACCCCGTCTCTTCTCTTTTACTCTAACCATCTCTTTAATTTAAAGCTCTGCAATCCTCATTGACATGGTCATTCTGGTTGTAAATGATATATTTTTGAATTAGAATATTCATTGCATCCCACATGATCTCTCTCTCCGACCAGTCTTTTAAAAGTTTCGGTCAACTTTAGTGAATGTCCTGGGCACTAACCTCCTGTAGCCAGAGGTTGTCTCCAGGTTACAACACCAGCTCTGTTGTTTTCAGACATCTTCACAGGGCAAGAACCTATCGTATTTCCATCATTGGTTAAACTAGAAATTTCAGGTCCACCAATATTCTTGCTTTCTAGTCCCAGATCCAGTGGTTGATCTATTTCATCATTAACGACATGGCGCATATTACTTCCACCAAGAGATATATTTTTCCACCTCATCACCTGTGTGCCTCTCACCCTCTAATTCTGGTGTTTGATCAATGCAAGCTTTTTCATGAATTGGCAACTCAGCAGCAATCTTTCCTTCACCTGGAATTTCCATGCTAACGTTCACACTTTTTGGAATTTCCTCCTCCTAAGATGTTGCAGCCCTTTTGTTCAACTATTTCAATTTTGCAATAGCCTTTCCGTTCAACTCTTTCAATTTTGTAAGAGCTTTTCCTGCTGCTCCTTTGTTCTCTCTTCTTCTTTATGAGTAGATGCCTCAATGTTACCATCTACCTTTGAAATCAACAGAGATGTTACACTAATTTGCATCGGTTTCTCATTAATGGCCAGACTAGATAATTCCAAATTGAACAAAAGGAGAAAACTCCCCTTTGACCAATGGGCATACAAGGCATTTCCTGAAGAGTGCCAAATAGCTTTGTTACAGGTTGTGGTGTAGTTACCACTGCATTCTGTTGTGTGCCCTTACCACAGTTTCTGGGCCTAACTTCGTACTTAATGTTACAAAACTCCTGTAAGTTTAGGGTTGCCCGAATACCCTCTCCTAGCATTTGGTACTCCCTCCAATAATCCAAAGTATCTTTGTTCTGTTCTGGTGGTCCACAATTCCCTGTTTTCTGCCCATCTAAGAACTGGGGAAGCCAAGGTGACTGTCTGTCCTAGTGCTAGTCTGTCCGGGAATATTAGGCTGAATAGGAAAATGGTAATTGCTCGATGTATTAATCCCAAGTGGGGGAAAAAGCTAAGATATCACATGCTGGTGCTACTGCGACAGCTTTTCCCAAAATTCTTTCTTCTCCATAAAGCCTTACCTGAAGACCCAATTGCTCACAGGCTGGCAGGGTGAGCCAGCTTTGATACCACTGTAATGTCCTAGGGTAATTTTACCCTTGGGGATTCTACTACGACTAGGGTTTTCTTCACCAATTAACTATGCAACAGCAATGAACATTCATTTATTCTTATAACAGTAGGTCTGCATGCATGATATAAAGACTGTCACAGCAACATGATTCTCACTAGACCACAATAAATTAGGGTGGAGTGCCCAGTGAACAGTATGATTATCCAATTCCATGTGATCCAAGGGTATAATCCAGTGAACAACAACAACTCTACCTACATCGACTCACAGACGGAGTTACTGCTTGATTTAAGCCGGGCAGTGCTTTGAGTGTCTCAGATCAGATACCACTATACAGCAATTTATTACATCAGTAGGGCTCCCATTCTATACTACTGCATTTTGATCCATAGTTTAGCAGAGCAACTGGGACTAGAAGGTTAGAGAGTAGGACAGAGGAGGTTAAGATTTTGTAGCAACCTTCCAGGCCACAAGCCTCAGGTAACTCAATAGAGGGTACCTTTTCATTTGTACTTAGATATTTCCATACCAGAGAAGAGAGGAAAGTAGCCTTACCTTTTAGCTCAATTTTCTCCCATAAGTGTTTCCCAGAGTGAAATGTTGTGTCTATTGTTCTGTGTCTTTCTTTCTGCTTTCTATTTCTTGCAATTCAATGACGTTATTCATTTAAGCAGAAAATCAACTATTAAGGAATTTGAAATCTAAAGCAAAATTAAGTTATCACTACTATTCAATCATTTTATCAAATCTGCTGTGACGAACTGTTCTAGTGAAATATCCATGGCAGTTTACAGATCACTACTTGTGCATCCAAAACACAAATTAAAACTGATGCTAAAAATAAAAACCATCTAAACCAGCAAATAGACTAAAGATGGCACTAAGAACTGAACCACAAAAAATTAAGCATCTAAGGCAGCAAATATACTAAAGATGACATGTGCACAGTTTTGGCATGCATGCATCTCTCTCTCCCCCCATAAATCCTAGTGTGCCCTCAACTACTATATGTACTATGAGCTGCCAATGAACAATATTTTCACTGTGCAAAACTCTGGTATATGGACTGCTCTACCAAAGGAAAGAGTGTTGTAGCTGGAGCACTATCCAAGCAAATAGGGAAACTAGCAGCTTCCTTCATCCTAGAAATAATAGAAAATTTGACAAATTTCGGCCCTTTCGAAAATTTGAAGCATTGTAAATTGGTCCTCACTGTGGCAAGGTTCAAAATTATGATCTGACCCTACTCCAACTGCCAAATATAATGTTGATGGACCTGATAAAACAGAGTCAAATTTTGTGTCTTGATCTTGTCTCAATTTTAAGATTTCTTTGAACCAGATCTTGAAGAGCTGAGGTAGCAAATCTAATGGCAGCAATCGAAACTTCCTCACACCGAGAATACGAGCGGAAACGACCTCTCTCTCCTTGGGTCTTCTTCAACGCCTTCGCTTTACTTCTCCAGGTTCTTTTGAAGCTTACAAAATTGTCCTCAAACAGGCGGCCTAGCGGCTTCAATATTAATTCAAAAATCAAAATTACAATACTTTGCAGATTACAATACGAGATCAAGATCAAGAAGCACTCCGTCAAACCTATGGGCTTCTTTCAATTGATCTCTCCTTTATAACCTCCTAAAGGAATCTAAACCTATCTAAGATATGACAGAAAGGGGAAATAATTGAGGGTCTTGTCGGCATTTTCTTTAGTTGATGCTGTCTACTCAACCTTTACGGTACAATAATTCTACCAGTATCCTTTCGGACTTCGGTCAGAATCATAATCATCATCATCATCAGAAGACACTTGTCTTTCAAAGGCTTTTCGTTCAAGCATCTTGAGGTAGTCGTATTCCATCATCTTCAAGTACTCTTTGTCCCAATTGATATCATGCGGATCTTGTGCATCTGCATATATGTCCTGAAAAGTAGATTCCTCAACTTTACCTTTTCCTTTGGCATCTGCTGACACTGTTTATTTGTCGTTTGGAGATGCTTTTGACGTTTGTCCTTGGTCCTAATTTACTTTTATTTTGTGGAGGTTCTATTGTTGTGGGGTAAACATCACTTCTTGCTTTTCCCACTTGTTTAGAAAAGGTATTGGGTTGATATCAATATCTACAAAAGAATCTTTAAAGACTTTTTTGAACGCAGGAGAAGGCTAACCTGCCAACTCAATACCCTCTAGAAGCTCCCACTTAAAGATCTGAAACATGTTAGTGGAAGTTTCAATTGCATGTTGGAACCATAATCTACAGTTTTCATTAATGTATGCTTTTGATTGCCATCCCATTTCAAAAATCATTGAAGTACAGATTTTGTTTGACAAATTAGTAAACTAATAATATGAACTACATTATTATTCCAGTTTCCTGAAACAATGTTGATTGTGATTAACGCTGTTTTATTAATCATGAATCTTAAAACTTTTGATTCTCCTTATAGTTCATCCAATTGCTGTAAAACCTGTCGCTTCTCTGTTAATTTCAAATTCCCAAATTCTTTGAACCAGAGAGCTAGCTGTTTAATCCTTTCTATATTATTACTGGTCTTAATTTCTCCTGTTATCTCATAACAGAAAACCTGCGCAAAAGGATTTGGAGAAATACTTTCTCTTAATCTTATACTCTGGTAATCCCAAGGGGATGAGAAAGTCCTTAGATATTGCAGAGTTCTCTGGACGCACTGGGATGTTCTAATAGATGGCCTTTTCCTGCAAAATCCTTCTTTAATCTCCCAATCGGCAAAAATTTCATATTGGGGAAAGGTGTCATTGGGTGCATAGTTTTCATCAAATCTTTGTAGAAAAGATGCTTCAAGTTCCTCAAAAATATCAGGAATTTTTAATGACAAAAGATATTTTTCTAAGTCTTCTTTGATTGGAATAGCTTCTAAATCCAAAATTTGAGCTCCTGTGTATATGCTTAGAGCAAAGTCTATTCCACCTATCAACTGATAGTAATTCAATGCTTTGAGGATCCAAATCATATTTTCAGTGAATTGAGAAGACCATAGATCTGATAAACTTTTAAAATAAATCTTTACCTTCATGTTGGGCAAAGGGTATACCTTTACCAAATCAGCGTCTAGGCCTAATGACATGCCAACATTTTTAGACTACCATGCTTGGCATCTTCGAATCCACTGATTCCTCCTTAGACGCAGACCCACAACTTTCTTGATTTCTTCTGTCAAATGATTCACATGGCTTTCAAGAATTCTGAATCTGTCTACGAACGTGCTGAAATTATCATCTTGGGGTCCTTTTCCTGGTATTATAAAGAAACTTCCTGGTGATGTGACAAAAACTTCGTTCATATCTCTAGTTAAAGAGTCTACTAAAAAATTAGAATTGCCTGGTATCCATTCAACATCAAAATCAAATTGTTGAAACCAAATCTGCCATGAGAGCAACCTTCCTCTAGCAAGCTGTCTTGAAATTTTGGCAAACAAGAAATACTTGAAGTTCATAGAATCAGTCCTTATAAGAAACTTTACTGGTGCCAGATATAGTTCAAATTTCTGTATCCCATTAAAAATTGCTAAAGTTTCTTTTTCAGCAATAAAATAATTCTTTTGACTGGTAGAGAATTCACCTGAGACATATGCGTAAAGTTTTTCTTCTTCATTCTCCCGTTTCTCAAAAAGAACCGCTGCCCAAAAACTATCAGAAGCATCAGTTGTAGAATCAGAAGTCCATCAGCTAGTGGTTGTAACTTCGGAAGTTGCTGACATTCTGATTTAAGCTCTTTAACTGTTGCAGTGGCTTCTGTTGACCATCCTTCTCTGAGATGTTTTCTGAATGGCATTGTTTTTTCAGACAACCTGGGAATATATCTGTGCACATAATTTAAGACACCTAAAAATCTTTGAATTGTTTTAGTGTCTTTTAATTCATCTGGAAACTGAGACAGTTTAGTAAAAACATGGGGTTGCATTTGGATTTGTCCATTAACTACATTGATCCCCAAAAACTCTATACTGTCTTGAAACAAAACCATTTTCTTTTCCGAAAGGACTATGCCATGATTTTTAACTTCACTTAGAAAAATCTCTAAATGCTTTAGATGTGTTTCAAGGTCTAGACTATGTACAAGTATATCATCTATATCAATGTTTTAAAACTCCGACTCCGACTCCGACTCGGCCGAGGATCGACTCCGACTCCGACTCCGAAACGGTAATGACTCGGCCGGCTCGATTTCAATGACTCGGTCGTTGTAAAAAATACATTAAATATTTATTTTTTTATTAAAAAACATAATTTTAAATATTTTAAACATAATTTTAAAGATTTTCATTCATGTTTCCAAACACACAGCATTATAATATAGATGGAAGACAACATATGATCAAAGTAGCTCATGAACCAATCCACTATATCAAAATGGTACCCAATGGCAATACATAGTCAACTGTCATACATGATCAAAGACTCAAAACAAAATACAAATAACCAAGGAGGCTAGAAATGGCCTCTACAACAAAAGTAAACTGTGATGGTGACCAGACTGCAATACTAGTACTACTGGGCCCTGGCTAGTAGCTACTGCCAGAGGAGCCAAGATCATCTCGACCAATCTCTGGATCATCATCATCAGAGTCAGACAAGGGGCCCCATGGCTCCTCCTCATCATCATCGTCTCCAACTACAACTGTAGAAGTGGTACCAGTACCACTAGCAGGCTGTGCAGCAGATGCAAGCTGAGATAGAGTAGATATGCGGCTGCGCTTCTGTCGTGGCTGAGCAGAGGAAGCACCTACAACTGGAGTGCTTGCTGGCTGTGAGACTGAGGCTGGTGGATTGGGATCTGCATTCAATTGAACAGGCTGAAGTTGAACATGATGTTCAAGTTCAACTGATGTCTCCATATCTATATCTACATCAAGATCCTCATCAGGATCAAACTCTGGTGGACGACTCTCCACTACCCAATCTGATGTTGGATCAATGTCTTCCAACACAATGGGATCTGAATCAGGTCTTTTGTTCAGCAATTGGTTTCGTCTGAGCCGAAGGTTGTATTGGACATAAACTAGATCATTCAACCGTTTTTGATCCAAACGGTTTCTCTTCTTTGTGTGAATCCTCTCAAACACAGACCAATTGCGCTCACACCCAGATGCACTGCAAGTTTGACTCAAAATACGAATTGCAAACCTTTGCAATTCAGGGCACTGGCCACCAAAGGCCTCCCACCATTGTGCTGCAAAAAACATAGGAGTGTAATGAATTATGAGTTAGATGAAGGCTGAAGCTCAACAAAATTACAAATTATATCTAACTTTCAAATTATAAATGATTTAACAAACTTTAATAAAAAAAGTAAAACCATTAAGAAATTGAAAATTGAAATTTTTGTTTACCTGGCTCATCTGCTTCTCTTGCAATCTTTGCTAGGTTCTTCCCAAAGGTACCTGATGCATTGCTGAAGGATGTGACCTGTCGATGTATCTCCAGCTGATCAGACTCCGATGGGATCATGCGTTCAATGCAATCAACCAGTCCATCTCTGACCTCCCCCCTCAAAGCTCCTCACTCCTTAGATTTATAATGATACCGTGGGTTCAAAAAATACCCAGCTGTATGTATAGGGCGATGGAGTTGATTGTTCCATCTTTCATCAATGATTGCCCAAATGGGCCCATACTTTGCCACTCTATCCTTGTATGTTGTCTTTATTTGCTCCTTTGCTTGATCCATAGCCTCATAAATGAAGCCCATAGCCAACCTTTCCCCATCCACCAACCGCAACACCTTAACTAGTGGCTCAGCAAGCTTCACAATCTCTGCTGCCTTTCTCCAAAAAGTTTCTTCATGGACTTTCCTTTTCAATTCTTTGCCTTCTGGTTTGTTAGACCAATTGCTTTGATTCCATTCATCACTGGAAAACATCTTTTGCAAGTTTTTATGTTGGGAAAGCATAGATTGCAATGTCAAAAAATGTGTAGCAAATCTAGTGATGGCAGGCCTAATAATATCCTTGCCTCCAGTGTGTTTCCTCATGAGACTCAAAACCATTGTATGATTGTAGATAAATTTTGTTATGCTTTTGGCATGATCTACAGTGTTTTTGACCCAATCTAATTTTCCAATATCCTCAAGCATGAGGTCTATGCAATGTGCAGCGCATGGGGTCCAAAAGATGGTCTTGTGTTTTTCCTCTAACAGTTTACCAGCAAGAACATAGTTAGAGGCATTATCTGTGATGATTTGAACAACATTAACCACCCCCACCTCCTGAACAACCTGATCCAATAGCTGAAACAACAAGTGGCCATCTTTTACCTTATCAGATGCATCAACTGATTTTAAAAACATGGTTCCCTGTGGGCAGAAGACAAGAAAGTTTATGATGGTACGGTTTCTTTGATCAGTCCATCCATCTGACATGATGGTACACCCTGTTCTTACCCATGAGTCCCTGAACTCTTGCAAATACTCATTAATGGATTGAATTTCTTTCTGCAAACGAAACCCCCTTAGCTCATGCATAGTAGGGCCTTTGAAGCCTTTTCCAGCAGCATGTATGGCATCAAACATAGGCTCATAATATGGTGAACGAGCAGCATTAAATGGGATATCAGCATCATACCACCATCTAGCTATGTACTCACAAGCAGTCTCCCTCAATTCTTTCTTCCAATGGTCATCTAAAGTGGGCTGAATTTGACCTTTACTAACTTCAGGACCATGTGCATCTGATGGAGAGGAGGGAGTGAAATAACTTTTGATAGTCACATCACCCTTTTTCAAATTCATTCTACCCTTTCCCTTATCTTGAACAGAAGCAAAAGAGGGAGGAACATAACGGAAAGGGTTGGATGCCTCAGTTTGAGGGATAGAGGAAGAACCCTCAAAATCATAGTGGGGGTTGGTAGCCATCATTTTTTGTATCTCCCTCTTCCTCCCAATTTCAGCCTGTATCTCTTTTTGCCTAGCCTTATCTTCTTTAAATTTCTCAAAGTTGGCCAACAAATTCTTTCTAATCTCCCCAATTTCTGCTGAGGTACATGGGGTAATTTGGCCTCTAATCCCTGCCAAGTGTTGTTTCAGCCTATTAATGCCCCCAGGACCTTCCTTAATTTTCCTATGGCAAAATTTGCAATGCATTTGACTATCAACCATTTCAACATATGCCCAAGCAGGATCTCTTGCTCTAGGTGCCATTTTTTGACTAGGAAAACAATCTGAAAATGAAAAAAAAAAAAAAAAAACATTGATTCAATGTTCATTTATTTGACAAAAAACACTCTCTAAGCTTTCTTGATATGCACCTAAAATTTACTAAGCAAAAACAGATTTATAGAGGTGGAAAAAAATACCTCCAGGCACAAACTGCCTCCTCAAGCTTGCTCCAAGAATCAGCTCCTCAATGCTGCTCCAAATGGCTGCCCAAGAAGCTCCTCACTCCAGCTACAATGCTCCTCCAAGACTCCTCACTGCTGCTCCAAAACAAGCTCAAGAACTGCTCACTAATTCTCAAAGAAGACTCTCACTCAAATGCATAAGACTGCTGTGAGTGAATGAGAGCATTTGGGTGTCTTAAATAGGGTTTGGGAGGGGGAAATGGACCCCAAAAACATTTAGCATATTATTATAACAGTTTGGGATCCATAAACTTCATTAAACAATTCAAAAATACCAAAAAAATGATTATTTTTATGTGTTTAACGCGTGCCTGGCCGTTCCTTTGTGACTCGGCCGAGTCATATCGGAACCGACCGGGTTGACCGAGTCATGTGTGACTCGGTCTACCGGACCGTTTCCTTGGCTGGGTCAGTCCTCCAGGCATCAACTCGGCCGTTTCGGTTTCGAAACGGCCGGTTTTTAAAACATTGATCTATATATGTTACAACGAAATCATACTTTCCAAAGATAAAATCCATTCATCTTTGGAAGAATGCAGGGGCATTTTTGAGGCCGAAGGGTACCACCTTCCATTGATAAAAACCTGCAGGGCATGTGAAGGCAGTTTTATGTCTATCTTCTTCTTGGATCTGTATTTGATAGTATCCAGACTTCATGTCAAACTTGTTGAATACTTTACTGTTTTGAATCTTTTGCATAATGGTTTCTGGTCTTGGTAAAGGGTAATGAAAACCTTGAGTGATGGCATTCAGAGGTTTATAGTTAATTACCATTTTGGGCTTACCTCTGACTATTTCTGAAAGGTTTCTAACTAGAAATGTTGAACAAGAGTAATGAGACATACTTGGTTCAATAAGATTCATACTTAGCAGCTCACTTATCTATCTCTTGATTTCTTCTTCATCTGTGGGGGTGCATGGAATTAGTTTTCCTTTGACTCCATTGTCATGTAGAGTCACTATTTCCTGCTTTGGGCTTTCTACTATCCAAAATTGCTAAGGATTGTTTGAGCAGCTTTTCAACAATCTGTCATGCATAGAAATCTGCTCAGCAGACCAATTTAGGTCAGTGCATGCCTTTTGTTTGTTCTTTAACTCCATTCTTTCTTCGTATAATTGCAAAACTTCTTGCCAATTATTGGAGTCCTTAAGAGGTTTTCTTGCTCCAACTTTCTTTTGACTATTCTCTTTTCGTGCCTCAGAATTTGCTATGGATAATCTAGGCACAACAATAGCCTTCTTCTTTAAATTAATTATCAACTTATCTTCACTGATAGTGACTAGGAGCACAGAGTTAATAAAAGGCATTCCAAGCATTAAACTTGCAGATGGATCAAAATGTTGAATAGCAGAGATTTTTACTATATTCCCCCCAACTTTCAAAGATATGTTATCAACATAATGCGTCAATTGAACAGATCCCCCAATTGTTTTAGACACAAGAATATTTTGGAGTGGCTTCCAAAGAGATTTAAACAAAGATGGACGAGCCAGATTATTTGATCCTCCAGTATCTATGAATGCATCAACATTTATCCATTCATTTCTGACTTGCACTTGTACTAGGATATAAATGAGACTATTTGTTTTAATGATATTTTTTAATAGAGCTTGCTCTTCAACTCTATTATTTTCTGGAATTTTTAAACTTGTAGAAGCAGCAGTATTCTTTTGATAAGGACAAAAAGAATTTAATTCTGGAAATATTGTGATCGGCTGCTTACCTGTTTGTTGCAAGCTTTTTGAAGCTGACTCATCATCTAAAACATCTGTGATGTCTTCAGTTTCTTCTGTTTCACTTTCATTTGACTGATCACTATAATGCAATTCTTCAAAAACATCATCATCAGAACAATAATTACAAACATTCATCTTTTGTACACTAGCTTCGACATTACCTTCATCTTCGGAAGCTTTTGTTAAAATATATACATCAGAAACTTCGTCTTCTGAATCGACTATAGACCAATCGTCCATGAATTCCTCGATCTCAACACAACCTTTTAATTTAGAAGAGGAATTATTAGGACATTTGCATGCAAAATGGCCTTCTTGTTTGCAAATGAAACAACAATTGTTGTTTCTTGGTTTCTTTCTCTTTTTCAAAAATTTGAATTTTCTGAAAGGCTTCCTTGGATTGGAGACTCTCTTGAGTCTAAATTTTCCATACCTTTCTCTTTTCTTTTTCTTTTTAAAGGGTGTCCAGGGTAGCATTGTTCTGTAGACATCTGAACTAGGTGTAATATCGTGTTCTTTCTTTTGCTAGCACAAATACTTAACTTTCTCTATACACCTGAAAAGAAGATCAACCCAATATATTTGATCTATTTTCTTGTTCTGTACATCTAGATCTTTCATAATAAGATCTCCTAGATTATCAGGAAGCTTAGAAAAAATGATATTTTTTGAGCAGTGTCATTAGAAAGATTTGCCTTAAAGACTTTTGCCATGAAAACTTTGCCAAACTGATCAAAATATTTTAAATCTTTTAGTTCCATCCGGCTTAAGTCTGTTATCAGCTGTTTTTTCTCATCTACTAGCTTTGGGACAAATTGTGTTTTCAACAAAAGATCTAAAGTGCCTAGTCCTGCTTCCATGACTGCTCTTCTTTCTTCATCTGATGGTCCCATCCACCAATCATATACAATGCCTGTCATTCTTTTTTCGGCTAGGACCATGATAGAAACATTATCTAGTTTTGTGGTGACCTGCATCTGATACAGAGCACTAGTCCATATGTGGATTGATTCTTCGGGATTGGATGAATTATCTAGATCTAGAATATATCCACTGGAATTTGCAGCATATAAATCTTCTTCTACACGCGGGTATTTTGAGACTTCTTTCAATACATGAGCTTTATTTTGGTTATTTATAGAAGGTAATATTAAAGAAGGAAATTTAGAAGCTGCTTGATCAAGAGTCATAATCTCTTTCTTTGAAGCAAATTGTTTTTCTGTTTTATATGCTTCTTCTTTTACTCTAGTCAACTTACCAGAAGTTTTCGAAGTTGACTCTTTTGCACTAGTGGCAGTGAGGTCTTCTTCTGTGTCTTCTTCCTCTTCTTCTTTATCCCAAAAAATGGGAGTGCTTATGTCTATTCTAAATTTTGGAATTTCCTTGGCTTTTTTCTTCTGTCTTCTTCTCTTCCTCTCTTCCTTTTCGGCTTTCTCAGACTGTTGCTCTTCATAGAGCAACCTAATATTTGCATTAATCAAATCTGATTGCCGACCCAAATCATCAAGGACATCTTCAGCATGTGCACACCAAGTGGTGAGATAGTTTCCTATCTGATAGACCTGGTCAAGATCAGTAGGATTCTGGGAGTTATGATCTAAGAGTGGTGCACAATCAGCTCTTGTGGGTGCTTGTCTTGATTGAGATGAAGAAGTACAAAACTTGGTTTTTGGTGGCCACTTTCCTCCTTTGACATATCTGTGATTTACATACTGAAATTCTTCTACAAGTGAGATATTAGATACATATGTCCAGAACATCTTATTTACAGCAAGAAATGGCTTTTCTTCAGGAATATACAACTGATCTGATGGAATAGATACAGTGGTTTCTTTTGATGGATGACTATATACATTTTGTGAAATAGACTTGCGACTGATGGTCGATGGTTGCTCAAACTCTGAAATGGCTGATAAAACATGCTTTTGTGGCATAAATATTGGTTTGGGTATTGAAGATCTATCAGGTAGTATGCGGACATGACCATCACTTACATTCTTTTGGTTTTATTTCTTGGAGTGTCTGTTGATGCCAAAGATTTATACTGAATGTACCAGTCACTCGGAAGGGCTTCTTTGTCATAATGAACACCTTCCACTTGAGCGTTACTAACTCTTACAATTACACAATCTTTTAACACTGGTTGTGAGTTGGAATGATGTTTGAACTAACACAGAGAGATATTCACTATCTTCGACCATCTCAAGACCTTGGACTCTGACAAATATTTTCCAACAATCTTTTAAATGAACATCTAACAAACTGATGGAATAGTCTGGGTAAACGGTACCATACTGACAACCTGAGGATAAATTTCCTAATATGGTTCCGATGTGAGCATGGTTATAATTCTGGTGTCGAATGTCAAAAACTTCAGATATGCATGGAGTATTAAGTCCGTGGCGAAATAGTGAGGCTAGACCTATTCTTATCCCTCCAAAATGCAAATAAGAAAACTTTTTCTCTTGAACATATTTTTTGAATTTTTTGATTTCATCTTCAGAAAATAAACTCAGACCTACTATCTGTACAAAAGGACCAAAAATCTTAATTTTCAATTCAACTTCTTTCAACCAATTTTTTCTTGATAGACTAAACATAGATGGAACCTGATAAATTTCTTTTGAACTCAAAACAGGTGGGTTCCAGCTTTCGGGATCTTCGACTCTTTCATGTTCAATATGATCACTTTCTATTGAGCGAGAATCGACTTCAGAAATAGTGCGTCTATCTATGTTAGAGAATGATCTTAAGAAGTTCGACATGATTTTAGTATAAACTAGACCAGAGATTGACTAAAGCAACTTTTATCTAATCAGCAATTGTATAACAAAAGCTTTTCGAAGGCTTCCTGGCTGGCTTTAGACTCTGTCTATAGTTTATAGACTTAGGACCTAAATGGGGTTCTAATACCGAATATAAGGGCACAACAAAGTAGAACTTACTTTGAACCAGATATTGAAGAGCTGAGGTAGCAAATCTAATGGCAGCAATCGAAACTTCCTCACAAATATAAGGGCACAGCAAAGTAGAACTTACTTTGAACCAGATCTTGAAGAGCTAAGGTAGCAAATATAATGGCAGCAATTGAAACTTTTTCTCTTGAACATATTTTTTGAATTTTTTGATTTCATCTTCAGAAAATAAACTGTCTATAGTTTATAGACTTAGGACCTGAACGGGGCTCTGATACCAAATATAAGGGCACAGCAAAGTAGAACTTACTTTGAACCAGATCTTGAAGAGCTAGCTAAGGTAGCAAATCTAATGGTAGCAATCGAAACTTTTTCTCTTGAACATATTTTTTGAATTTTTTGATTTCTTCATAAAATAAACTCAGACCTACTATCTGTACGGAAGGACCAGAAATCTTAATTTTCAATTCAACTTCTTTCAACCAATTTTTTCTTGAACTCAAAACAGGGGGGTTCCAGCTTTCGTGATCTTCGACTCTTTCATGTTCAATATGATCACTTTCTATTGAGCGAGAATCGACTTCAAAAATATTGCGTCTATCTATGTTAGATAATGATCTTAAGAAGTTCGACATGATTTTAGTATAAACTAGACCAGAGATTGACTAAAGCAGCTTTTATCTAATCAGCAATTGTATAACAAAAGCTTTTCAAAGGCTTCCTGGTTGGCTTTAGACTTTGTCTGTAATTTATAGACTTAGGACCTGAACGAGGCTCTAATACCAAATATAAGGGCATAGCAAATTAGAACTTACTTTGAACCAGATCTTGACGAGCTGAGGTAGAAAATCTAATGGCAGCAATCGAAACTTCCTCACAAATATAACGGCACAACAAAGTAGAACTTACTTTGGACCAGATCTTGAAGAGCTGAGGTAGCAAATATAATGGCAACAATTGAAACTTTTTCTCTTGAACATATTTTTTGAATTTTTTTATTTCATCTTCAGAAAATAAACTTTGTCTGTAGTTTATAGACTTAGGCCCTGAACGGGGCTCTAATACCAAATATAAGGGCACAGCAAAGTAGAACTTACTTTGAACCAGATCTTGAAGAGCTGAGGTAGCAAATCTAATGGCAGCAATCGAAACATTTTCTCTTGAACATATTTTTTGAATTTTTTGATTTCATCTTCAGAAAATAAACTCAAACCTACTATCTGTACAGAAGGACCAAAAATCTTAATTTTCAATTCAACTTCTTTCAACCAATTTTTCTTGATAGACTAAACATAGATGGAACCTAATAAATTTCTTTTGAACTCAAAACAAGTGGGTTCCAACTTTCGGGATCTTCGACCCTTTCATGTTCAATATAATTACTTTCTATTGAGCGAGAATCGACTTCAGAAATAGTGCGTCTATCTATGTTAGAGAATGATCTTAAGAAGTTCGACATGATTTAGTATAAACTAGACCAGAGATTGACTAAAGCAGCTTTTATCTAATCAGCAATTGCATAACAAAAGCTTTTTGAAGGCTTCCTGGATGGCTTTAGACTCCGTCTATAGTTTATAGACTTATGACCTGAACGGGGCTCTGATACCAAATGTAAGGGCACAGCAAAGTAGAACTTACTTTGAACCATATCTTGAAGAGCTGAGGTAGCAAATCTAATGGCAGCAATCGAAACTTCCTCACAAATATAAGGGCACAGCAAAGTAGAACTTACTTTGAACCAGATCTTGAAGAGCTGAGGTAGCAAATCTAATGCCAGCAATCGAAACTTCATCACACCGAGAATACGACCAGAAACGACCTCTCTCTCCTTAGGTTTTCTTCAACGCCTTCGCTTTACTTCTCCAAGTTCTTTTCAAGTTTATAAAACTGTCCTCAGACAAGTGGCCTAGCGGCTTCAATAATAATTCAAAGATCAAATTTACAATACTTTGCAAATTACAATACGAGATCAAGATCAAGAAGCACTCCATCCAACCTGTGGGCTTCTTTCGATTGATCTCTCCTTTATAACCTCCTAAAGGAATCCAAACCTATCTAAGATATGACACAAAGGGGAAATAATTAAGGGTCCTGTCGACATTTTCTTTAGCCGACGATGTCTACTCAACCTTTCTGATACAATAATTTTACCAGTATCCTTTCGGACTTCGGTCAGAATCATAATCATCATCATCATCATCAGAAGACACTTGTCTTTCAAAGGCTTTTCGTTCAAGCATCTTGAGGTAGTCGTATTCCATCATCTTCAAGTACTCTTTGTCCCAATTGATATCATGTGGATCTTGTGCATCTGCATATATGTCTTGAAAAGTAGATTCCTCAACTTTACCTTTTCCTTTGGCATCTGCTGATACTGTTTCTTTGTCGTTTGGAGATGCTTTTGGCATTTGTCCTTGGTCCTGATTTATTTTTATTTTGTGAAGGTTCTGTTGTTGTGGGGTAAACATCACTTATTGCTTTTCCCACTTGTTTAGAAAAGGTATTGGGCTGATATCACTATCTAGAAGAATCTTTAAAGACTTTTCTGAACGCGAGAAAAGGCTGAACTGCCAACACAATACCATCTAGAAGCTCCCACTTAAAGATCTGAAACATGTTAGTGGAAGTTTCAATTGCATGTTGGACCCATAATCTACAGTTTTCATTAATGTATGCTTTTGATTGCCATCCCATTTCAAAAATCATTGAAGTACAGATTTTGTTTGACAACAGTAAACTAATAATATGAACTACATTATTATTCCAGTTTCCTGAAACAATGCTAATTGTGATTAACGTTGTTTGATTAATCATGAATCTTAAAACTTTTGGTTCTCCTTGTAGTTCATCCAATTGTTGTAAAACCTGTCGCTTCTCTGTTAATTTCAAATTCCCAAATTCTTTGAACCAGAGAGCCAGCTATTTAATCCTTTCTATATTATCATTGGTCTTAATTTCTCCTATTATCTCATAACAGAGAACCTGCGCAAAAGGATTTGGAGGAATACTTTCTCTTAATCTTATACTCTGGTAATCCCAAGGGGATGAGAAAGTCCTTAGATATTGCAGAGTTCTCTGGACGAACTGGGATGTTCTAATAGATGGCCTTTTCCTACAAAATCCTACTTTAATCTCCCAATCGGCAAAAATTTCATATTGGGAAACGTGTCATTGGGTGCATAGTTTCCATCAAATCTAACTTCACTTAGAAAAATCTCTATGCTTTAGATGTGTTTCAAGATCTGGACTATTTACAAGTATATCATCTATATATGTTACAATGAAATCATACTTTCCAAAGATAAAATCCATTCATCTTTGGAAGAATGCAGGGGCATTTTTGAGGCCGAAGGGTACCACCTTCCATTGATAAAAACCTGCAAGGAATGTTAAGGCAGTTTTATGTCTATCTTCTTCTTAGATTTGTATTTGATAGTATCCAGACTTCATGTCAAACTTGCTGAATACTTTACTATTTTGAATCTTTTGCAGAATGGTTTTTGGTCTTGGTAAAGGGTAATGAAAACCCTGAGTAATGGCATTCAGACGTTTATAGTTAATTACCATTCTGGGCTTACCTCTGACTATTTCTGAATGGTTTCTAACCAGAAACGCTAAACAAGAGTAATGAGACATACTTGGTTCACTAAGATTCATACTTAGCAGCTCAATTATATGTCTCTTGATTTCTTCTTCATCTATGGGGGTGCATGGAATTAGTTTTCCTTTGACTCCATTGTCATGGAGAGTCATTATTTCTTGCTTTGGGCTTTCTACTGTCCAGAATTGTTGAAGATTGTTTGAGCAGCTTTTCAACAATCTGTCACGCATAGAAATTTGCTCAGCGGACCAATTTAGGTCAGTGCATGCCTTTTGTTTATTTTTCTTCGTATAATTGCAAAACTTCTTGCCAATTATTGGAGTCCTTAAGAGGTTTTCTTGCTCCAACTTTCTTTTGACTATTCTCTTTTCGTGCCTCAGAATTTGCTATGGATAATCTAGGCACAACAATAGCCTTCTTCTTTAAATTAATTATCAACTTATCTTCGTTGATAGTGACTGGGAGCACAGAGTTAATAAAAGGCATTCCAAGCATTAAACTTGCATATGGATCAAAATGCTAAATAGCAGAGATTTTTACTATATTCCCCCCCAACTTTCAAAGATATATTATCAACATAATGCGTCAATTGAACAGATCTCCCAATTGCTTCAGACACAAGAATATTTTGGAGTGGCTTCCAAAGAGATTTAAACAAAGATGGACAAGCCAGATTATTTGATCCTCCAGTATCTATGAATGCATCAACATTTATCCATTCATTTCTGACTTGAACTTGTACTGGGATATAAATGAGACTATTTGTTTTAATGATCTTTTTTAATAGAGCTTGCTCTTCAACTCTATTATTTTCTGGAATTTTTAAACTTGTAGAAGCAACAGTATTCTTTTGATAAGGACAAAAAGAATTTAATTCTGGCAATATTGTGATCGGTTGCTTACCTGTTTGTTGCAAGCTTTCTGAAGCTGACTCATCATCTGAAACATCTATGGTGTCTTCAGTTTCTTCTGTTTCACTTTCATTTGACTGATCACTATAATGCAATTCTTCAAAAACATCATCATCAGAACAATAATTACAAACATTCATCTTTTGTACACTAGCTTCGACATTACCTTCATCTTCGGAAGCTTTTGTTAAAATATATACATCAAAAACTTCGTCTTCTGAATCGACTATAGACCAGTCGTCCTTGAATTCCTCGATCTCAACACAAGCTTTTAATTTAGAAGAGGAATTATTAGGACATTTGCGTGCAAAATGGCCTTCTTGTTTGCAAATGAAACAACAATTGTTGTTTCTTGGTTTCTTTCTCTTTTTCAAAAAATTGAATTTTCTGAAAGGCTTCCTTGGGTTGGAGACTCTCTTGGGTCTAAATTTTCCATACCTTTTTCTTTTCTTTTTCTTTTTAAAGGGTGTCCAGGGTAGCATTATTCTGTAGACATTTGAACTAGGTGTAATATCGTGTGCTTTCTTTTGCCAGCACAAATACTTAACTTTCTCTATACACCTGAAAAGAAGATCAACCCAATATATTTGATCTATTTTCTTGTTCTGTACATCTAGATCTTTCATAATAAGATCTCCTAGATTACCAGGAAGCTTAGACAAAAATGATATTTTTTGAGCAGTGTCATTAGAAAGATTTGCCTTAAAGACTTTTGCCATGAAATCTTTGCCAAACTGATCAAGATATTTTAAATCTTTTAATTCCATACGACTTACGTCTATTATCAGCGGTTTTTTCTCATCTACCGGCTCTGGGACAAATTGTATTTTCAACAAAAATTCTAAAATGGCCAGTCCCGCTGCCATGACTGCTCTTCTTTCTTCATCTGATGGTCCCATCCACTAATCATATACAATGTCAGTCATTCTTTTTTCGGCTAGGACCATTATAGAAACATTATCTAATTTTGTGGTGATATAGAGCACCAGTCCATATCCGGATTGATTCTCCTGGATTGGATGAATTGTCTAGATCTAGAATATACCCACTGGAATTTGCAGCATATAAATCTTCTTCTACACGCAGGTATTTCGAGACTTATTTCAACACATGATCTTTATTCTGGTTATTTATAGAAAGTAATATAAAGGAAGGGAATTTAGAAGCTGCTTGATCAAGAGTCATAATCTCTTTCTTTGAAGCAAATTGTTTTTCTGCTTTATATGCTTCTTCTTTTACTCTGGTCAACTTTCCAGAGGTTTTCGAAGTTGACTCTTCTGCACTAGTGGCAGTAATTGCTTCTTTTGTATCTTCTTCCTCTTCTTCTTTGTCCCAAAAATTGGGAGTGCTCATGTCAATTCTAAATTTTGAAATTTCTTTGGCCTTGTTCTTTTGTTTTCTTCTCTTTCTCTCTTCTTTTTCGACTTTCTCAGACTGTTGCTCTTCATAGAGCAGCCTAAGATTTGCATTAATCAAATCTGATTGCCGACCCAAATCATCAAGGACATCTTCAGCATGTGCACACCAAGTGGTTAGATAGTTTCCTATCTGATAGACCTGGTCAAGATCAGTAGGATTCTGAGAATTATCTTCTAAGAGTGGTGCACAATCAGCTCTTATGGGTGGTTGTCTTGATTGAGATGAAGTACAAAACTTGGTTTTTGGTGGCCACTTTCCTCCTTTGACATATCTATGATTTGCATACTGAAATTCTTCTACAGGTGAGATATTAGATACATATGTCCGGAACATCTTATTTATAGCAAGAAATTGCTTTTCTTCAGGAATATACAACTGATCTGATGGAATAGATACAGTGGTTTCTTTTGATGGATGACTATATACATTTCATGAAATAGACTTGCAACCGTTGGTAAATGGTTGCTCGGACTCTGAAATCGCTAGTAAAACATGCTTTTGTGGCATAAATATTGGTCTGGGTATTGAAGATCTATCAGGTAGTATACGGACACGACCATCACTTACAGACATTCTTTTGGTTTTATTTCTTGGAGTGTTTGTTGATGCCAAAGATTTATACTGAATGTACCAGTCACTGGGAAGGGCTTCTTTGTCATAATGAACACCTTCCACTTGAGCATTACTGACTCCTACGGTTACACAATCTTTTAACACTGGTTGCTTTAACTTGGGATGTACAGTGTTTGTGAGTTGGAATGATGTTTGAACTAACACAGAGAGATATTCACTATCTTCGACCATCTCAAGACCTTGGACTCCGACTAATATTTTCCAACAATCTTTTAAATGAACATCACACAGACTGATGGAATATTCTGGGTAAATGGTACCATACTGACAACCTGCGGATAAATTTCCTAATATGGTTCCAATGCGAGCATGGTCATAATTAGATATCATTTTTGGGATTCAACTGCGTTAAGTAAGTCATTCAAAGTATGACCATTTCCATGAGAGGTAGTCGTAAAGTGACTAATTTCTCATGATTTTTGAATAGTTCACTTAGCACTCATTGCATCGGGTGATGCTCACAGGGGTGAAGAAGTGGGATTGAAACTAGTGAAATGTGGAGAACGAATCACATAGCATCAATCATCACTTCCGGGGCTTGCACCCGGTAACCAGGACTTCCCAGGAGGTCACCCATCCCAGAACTCCTCTGGCTCAAGCGCGCTTAACTGTGGAGTTTTCCCCACAATCAAGCCCACTTAGCTTGCTACCCCATTTGCAAAACCTTAGCAAGTATTGTGCCTCATGAACCATTCAGGTAGAGATCCCTTGACTCTTTTTGATGGTCATAATTTTGATGGCGAGTGTCAAAAACTTCAAATGTGCATGGAGTATTAAGTCCGTGGCGAAATAGTGGGGCTAGAGCTATTCTTATCCCTCCAAAATGCAAATAAGAAGGTACAAGTGCATGTTATGTTTGTTCCGGATTTTTATGAGGCTTTGTGCATCCCACAAGTGACTGTTGTTCCCATATCAAGCCAACTTCGACCTTGACATTTTGATCCTTCACCTGGCTGGAGTGAGGATTACATGGAGGTTTTGTTGTATATCATATTGAGACATATTTCTAGAGCCCAGGCTCATCAATTATCATCAACTTTAGTAAGAATTCTAGTCAATTACATGCATATTATGTTATATAAAAAATTAATTAATTAATTAATAGTTATTAGGCAAAGGGCATGATTAAAGATCATGCCCATTCACCAAGAGGCACCCAAGGCAGTATTAAGCCAGGGGCCTCCCACAAATTGTGATTATCCATCTGTTTTTAATAATAATAAATATGAATTCGCTAATTAGCTGAGTTAAATTATGCCATCTGGTATCAGAGCAATCAATCCTATGCTTGCGTTCAGCGTTTCCTGCACCCTATCCATTGTCTTCCGCTTTCACTGTTCAAGCCATTGTTCCACGTGGGTCGCATTGCTCGACCAGACAGTTGCCTACCGTTCCTTTCCACCGTCCCTCCCAAGATTCCGCTATCTGTCGTCCCCGCTACACAAGCCACCACTACCCATTCCTTGTTGTGCCTCCCATTCGATAACATTCTTTGTGCTTCCATCGCCATACCCCCATTGTAGCAGCCGCACCGCCTCGGACATCTGTCTTGCATAGGCTCCTATCAGTGCTGACTCATCCACCTGCCCCTAACCACCCGATCGAAAAAAAAAAGACGCAGTCGCAGACGGTGGCCAACGACCACGACACCACCACTGTGTCGGTCAGTCAACAACGTGACTAGTCATTCAACCTATTTAAATTTTTTTATATAACTATATAATTTATAACTTTATGTTATAAAATAATTTCAATATATAATTAATTTAATTTATTAAAAAAAAATAGTTCAAATTAAAGAAAAGTTAAGTTGGCGGACAAGTATACACCCCCACAAACCCATTCAATGTCGTCAATGACAATGACCGATTTCAGCAAAAAATTGATTGATCTTGAGAATAGGATTACTAGCCACTCCGATGATTTCAACCAAAAATTAGTCGATCTTGAGAGTAAGGTTACCGGACATTCCGACAACATCAAGAAGCTTCAGGATACGACAAATCGGATAAAACAACAGCTCAGGCATAACCAAATCAAAACCGAAATGAATCATAGTCGAATAATGATAATGTTGACCGTTATGTGTGAAAGGATGAAGATCACACCCGAACAACTATTCCAGGATGATGGAGGTAATCAACAGCACAACTCGTCAGATTCAACAAATTCAACAGATTCTCATGAAAACACTGAGTCTCCAAAAAGGTCATCCACGTACCGTCAAGAAAATAGTAACGCCACCTTTTCAAATAAGCAACTCTGGAATTCATTTACCAATCAATACCCTCCTTTTGCTCCACCGTTAGCACATATCAACGAAAAGCAAAGATCAAGCTACTTAAGTTTGACGGTAACGAAAAATGCAGCGTTGTGTGGCTGAATAAAGCAGAAGAATATTTCGAGATTTACGATATTGACAATGATGACGAAAAAATTAGGCACGCTTCCATGAAAATGGAAGGCAAAGCATATAATTGGTATATGTGGTGGAAGAAGATGACACTCGCTATCAGTTGGAGAAAATTTAAGGATGCGTTCTTTAAAAGATTCCAAGGTGTCAAGGAAGAAGAGTTCTTTTCAACACTCATCAGATTGCGACAAAAAGGAGATGTGGATGAATACACTCGAGAATGGGAGACCTTAGCAACACGAGTACCTGGGTTATCAGAATCTCGTCTAATTCAATCATACATCTCCGGACTTAAAACTCATCTACAAGTAGAACTTGAGCTTCATGACATTACGTCGATAGAAGTAGCAAGACAAAAAGCAAAAGCTGCTGAAAGGAAATTTGAAAAAATATTGTGGTCAAAACTGGAAAAAGTATATTCGAGACGAAGAATTCCCCAGTTTGTGAATACGGATAATACAAGATATGTTCCACCACATCTTCGTGAAGGCGAAAAATCTAACGTGGAAATGCAAAGGATAAAAGAAGATAAGTGCAAACGCTGTGGCGAGAAGTGGGACCCTAAACATAGGTGTGCTAAAGGAAAAGATTCAAATAACCTATATAACTATGGAGCAACTAATGATTCAAACAGTGATGAATCAGAGATAGAAGGAATAGAAGATACCCCAGAATTCTCTCTAGAATTAGATGAAGGAAATAGTCCTCAAGTGTCACTATCAGCTATGACAGGTATATCACAACCCCAGACTTTAAAATTAAAAGGACATACAAAGAAGAAGAACGTAGTGGTTCTCATCGACTCTAGTAGCACCCACAACTTTTTAGATGGAACCATGGCAAAGGGACTCAACATTTTCACATTCCCCATGCCCAACATGAAGGTGATGGTAGCGGACGGTAAGAAGATTGAAAAGGTAAGAAAATGCCATAAGGTCAAATTGCAGATTCAAGACTTTAATTTAGAATCCCTGTTCTACATCGTACCATTAGGAGGAGTAGATGTGGTATTAGGTATCCAATGGCTACGAACCCTAGGTACTTACTCTGCCAACCATCAAGGGCAGTTCATAAGCTTTAACTAGGAAGGGCAAAAGTACAAGTTATACGGATTCCAAGCACCAGAAAATCAAATCGTGTCATCATCCCAGATGATGAAAATGATTCAAAAAGTATCACCAACTTATGTAGTACAATGTCACCAATTAGAAATGTTATCTGCAAAAGTGATCAGTGAAGAGTCACCAGAGGTACAAGAGCTAATTTAGAAGCATGAAAAAGTATTCCAAGACTTGCCCATGAAAATGCCTCCTAACAGGGAAATCGAGCATACAATAGAAGTCAAGGTAGGATCAAACCCCGTCAACATTAAGCTATATCAATATCCACATCACCAAAAGACTGAAATTGAGAGATTAATCCAAGACCTTTTAAAATGTAGGATCATCTCGAAAAGTAAGAGTCTATACGCTGCTCCAGTGGTATTGGCAAGGGAGAAGGATGGATCATTCAAGCTATGCATTGATTATAGAGGATTAAACAAAATAACGATTAAAAACAAAATCCCAGTTCCCTTTATTGACGAAATGTTGGATGAGCTACAAGGCACAAAATACTTCTCAAAATTGGACTTAAGGTCAGGCTATTACCAAATCAGAATCAGGTTGGAAGACATACCAAACACTGCGTTCCGAACTCACGCGGGTCACTACGAATTTAAAGTAATTCCCTTTGGGTTAACCAATGCACCAACAACATTCCAAGCCACTACGAACGAGTTATTCCATCCATATCTTAGGAAGTTTGTATTAGTATTCTTTGGTGATATTTTAATTTACAGTAAAACTTGGAAGGAGCACCTACAACATTTTGATAAATTTCTTACACTACTGAAAGAGCATCAGTTCTACGCCAAGAAATCCAAATGCACCTTTGGGAAGGAAGAAATAGAATATCTCAGACACATAATATCCCATGAAGGAGTAAAAGTGGACCCTAATAAAATCAAAGCTATAAAGGAATGGACCAAACCAGTTAATATATCCAAGCTAAGAGGGTTCTTAGGATTGACTAGATATTACCAAAGATTTATTAAAAACTATGCACATATAACTGCACCTCTAACAAACCTTTTAAAGAAGAATTCATTTCAATGGAATGAGGAAGCAGGAAGGTGTTTTGAAGAATTGAAGGAAGTTATGTCTAACGCCCCGGTATTGGCAACTCCATATTTCTCTAAACCATTTATCATTGAGTGTGATGCTTCCGGGTTCAATATAGGTGCAGTGTTAATGCAAGAAGGGCATCCAATAGCTTTTGAAAGAAGGAAGCTCAATAAACGAGAACGTCTTAAGTCCACATACAACAAGGAAATGCTCGCTATTATGCACGCACTGGCCAAGTGGAGACAATATCTTTTGGGAAGTAAGTTCTCCATTCGAACAGACCATAACAGTCTCCAACACCTCCTTCAACAAAAAACACTTTCCGAAGAACAACAAAAATGGATTGAAAAAATTGTCGCCTTTGACATGGAGATACTACATAAAAAGGGAAAAGACAATGTAGTAGCAGATGCCCTGTCTAGGAAGGACGAAGAACCAACATTACTTGCAGTCTCAGTTGTTGTTCCTGAATGGCTTAATGAGATTCGAAGTGAGTATGCCAAGGATCCAGAAATAACTGCGATAATCAATAACCTTCCAGACAACTCAAAATTTGAATGGAAGAATGATATTCTATGGTACAAAGGAAGAATCTATCTAAATTCAAATTCCAATTTTAAATCCAAGATACTCAAGGAGTCACATGATTCATTGTCTGCCGGATATGTAGGATTCTTTAAAACTTATTACAATGCACGGCAATCATTCTTTTGGCAGGGGATGAGTTGCGATATTCAGAAATTTGTAGCAGAATGTGACAAATGTCAAAGAAATAAAAGTGAAAATATTACGACACCTGGATTACTTCACCCCTTAAACATTCTGAACCAGAAATGGGAAGAAATATCGATGGACTTTATTGAAGGATCACCTGTATTTGAAGGCAAGGATAAGATTTTCGTAGTAGTCGACAGACTCACCAAATATGCTCACTTTATTGCAATGAAGAAATCAGACTCCGCTAAACAAATCGCTGAGATATTTTGCAAAAATATTTATAAATTACACGGTTTTCCGAAGGTCATTGTGAGTGATAGAGATGTCAAATTTAAGGGTAATTTTTGGAAGGAATTGTTCAACCATATAGGACCCTACCTAAATATGAGTTCCGCTTAACACCCTCAAACAAATGGACAAACAGAGGTTGTTTGGAAGCCTACCTACGTTGTTACGCTATAGGAAAACAAAATAAGTGGGTTTAGTGTTGCATCTCGCTGAATGGTGGTATAATTCTACTTATCATACGTCAGCAAAAATTACTCCAAGCTTTGTATGGGTATGAACCTCCGTAATGGAAGGATCTAGCTACCGTCCAGACAAATCTACCAGCTGTTAAAAACCAACTAGAAAAAACCCAAAAAATCCTTCACACTCTAAAAGAAAATTTAAATAATGCAAGAAACCGTATGAAGCAACAAGTTGATCGTGTAGTAGATCTGACCTGCAAATATATAAAAATAGAAATATAGCCATAAATAACAAGAGAGAAATATATAAACTCCAGATCTTTATTAATATCAAACCCTTGAGGTAGGATAACACCATACAATCGCTCTTTAAAGAAGGAGAACACTCCACAAGCCATATGCTTGTCAATACACTAATCCTTCACATCTCTTAATATAGGCTTCATACATACAATACCATGGGTCTCTCAATACCATATAATCTAATACAATAAGCTTATCACATTATTGCTAACTACTTGTGGTCCCTTACATGATGCGAGTTAACCACTTTATTTATTAACTATGACCCATCCCATTATTACATTATTCTCTTAGGTACCTCCCTTCGTACCCCATAATATCCCCCCTAGGTATACTATAGATCGAAACAAAACCGAGAGAGAATTTGAAGTTGAAGAATGGGTATTTGTCAAGCTCCAGCCATACAAACAGAACAAAAAAATCAGCCAAGTTGCATATAGTTTAAGCCTTCTGGATAAAAGTCGTGTTCACAACGTCTTTTATGTATCATGCCTTAAAAGGGCATTTGGTGACCATCAATTAGCACAAACAACGCTTCCATCCTTAGATGATGAAGGAAGAGTCATTTTAGAATCAAAAGGTATCATATCCACCAGGGAAAAGAAGCTTCGATCTCGTGTAATCAAGGAATACTTGATCAAGTGGAAGGATTTACCAGAAGAAGAAGCTTCTTGGGAGACTGAAGCGTTTCATCAACAACATCCGTCGTTACGTATGCTTTGAGGACAAAGCATTTTTTTAGGAGGAAGGCAATGTTATATAAAAAATTAATTAATTAATAGTTATTAGGCAAAGGGGCACCCAAGACAGTGTAATGAAGCGAACAAAGTTACTTCTTCAAATTAATTACTCCAGAAGACTTGGAATATGAAGTTATCCATTGAGGATATAAATATTATATATTAAATGTATGAATAAGAATAAGAATGATTTACAATGAGAACGAGAGGCTTGCTTATATATCAAGCAAGTGTCCGTTCATGAAAAGTCATGTCTCATTTAGACATGCCTCTTCAACCTAATTACTCATCAAATAATAATTATTTATGCTTATTATCATTTACATTATTTTACATTATTTATATATATTTTATTCGTTACATTGCCTCCTTCCTCAAAAAGCTTTGTCCTCAAAGCTTGTCGATGAAAAAGGCTTGATCTCTTTTCCAGCCTCGAACGACTTCCTTTCTTGGAACAATCATTTTTGTTGATACACGCTGATATGATCTTCTTAGTAACAAACAAAATTGTCGCACTAAGAAGGGATCAGACCATCCTAAATTAATCTTTTGTGGAATATTTTGATCACCGCAATTTTGTAACGACTTGTCAGCATAAGACGGAATTGATGTTATGTCATTTTTCTCTGGAACATCAAGTTGTTGTTTCTGGTCTGAATGGTACCGATACGTAGCATGGTTGAGTTGTCTACTCTCATGATTCAGATGTCGATATGGGACGTTACTTTCCCTTATTAGGTGTATGGAAAATTTTTTATTTACTTCAGGGGATGATGTTGTTGAGTTCATTACCAAATTCTTGAGTTGTCATATTTACTGGATCGGTATTTGTTGTTTTGTCAGCAACTTGAATTCTTACATTTGATGCTTCTTTCTCGATAAGTTGTTGTATCTTGTTTTCTAATGACTTCTTATCCTTCTTAAGTTTCTTAATTTGCGACAGTGATTTTTTGCTATGGTTTTTAAATCGAGAAACTTCTTCATTTTTGTCAACATTGATTTTGTCAATTTCTTTTTGCATATTTTGTAATACCTTTTTACCTTCTTGAGACATTACTTTTGAAATATCTGATATATCTTCTGGTGTTACTGAATTTGGTTTCAATGTAACATCTTGGAGTGTTATTTTCTTCTTCTTGTAAGAAAATGTTAAAAACTTTTTCTTCGTATTTAAGATGACAGATCCTAGAGTTTCCATCCAGGGTGATCCCAAAACAATGTCACTATCGTCAAGAAATAAGGTTTTCACGGTGAATTGCGAGGTAAAAGTGTAATCTCCAATACTTAGGTGTAGATTGCTTATGTCATATTGTTTATCATATTCGCCATAAATATTCGTTTCAACTATATTTGATTTAGGAATCACCAATTGGTTAGCACATTTAGGACTAACATAATTACTTTTTTCAGCAAGACTGATAGAGATTATGATATCTCTTCCTGCGAGTGATCCTTTGATTTTAAATAGTGTATCAACACATTTACTAAAGGTTTTAGGAAATCTTTCATTACTAGTCTCCATTTTACTTCTTAAATATTAAATACTTTTTTAAATCACTTTTTTTTATTTACTACTCTTTTTTTTCTTTTTTAATAAATTTTTTTTATAAAAGTTTTTTTTAACTCTCTTTTTATTATATATATATATATAGCTCTGTTTTTCTATATAATTTTTTTAAATTAATTAATTAAAATATATTATTTTAATTAATTAATGTTACTTATATATATATATATATATATATTTTTAAAAACTTCCTCACACCTTTTGTAGATACTTTGTAATTTATTAAAATAACCCTCTAGCTAAACAATACATGTATTGTTGAATTAATTAAATAATGTGTTATGAATGGTCGTGCCTGCCAATATGCATGAATAGTGGCAATAGATCTGTTAACTAACCGTGATGAAGGTGAACCACGGGTAGAACCGTCGAACTCGAACAAGGGATGGCGGTGTGGAGGATTGCACTACCATTTAAACCCAACAGAAATGATGTCTGTGCAAGGGGTTTTGTGACGAATTTCATGAGCAGAGAACAGGAGTGAACACGATGACGAGAACCCCAGTAGCGGAGGTGGCTGATGGCAGCAGAAGGGCCAGACAGCAGTGGCGGTGAATGGCAGCGGAAGGACCAGACAATAGTGGCGGTGAGGTTATGACTGGTTGCGGAATAAGGGAATAATTGGCAAAGGAATTATTTTTTTATATTTTTAGTTTCTAGGACAGACGTATTAGCTGTTACCAATGACGGAAATAAGCAACCAGCGTCATCCAAGGGGCAGCGAGTCAGTGGTTGGGTGGTCGTGAGGAGCCCAGTCAGCGAAGGGCAGTGCAGCTGCAACAATGGAGAAGGTCGATGGATGGTTGTGAGATGCGTATGAGCGAAAAAAAGGTAATATATATATATGAAGCGAATTAAACGGCTGTGGGTGGAGGGAGGATGAGCAATGAAGTGTGGATGTGGTGTCAGCGTGAAGCGGAAGGCATCGTGGTGGAAGGAGCACAGGAGATTTATAAAGAATTCGCTAAGCGTGGGGGTTTATATAAGGGGAAAGACTGCTCAGACTGTGGTTTGTTCGCTGATGGCAGCTGCAGGGTCTATATGGCGGTTTGTGCAGTGGCCAAACTGATAGGTAATATATATATATATATATATATATATACTTTCAAAAGAAATTAATTCTTTTATTTATTTTTTATATAATTTTTGTTTTCAATTAATATTTTTCTTTTTTCTCTTTTTTAAATGGCCAAGGGCCTTTGATGAATCAACAATGGAGAAACTCCAAACGTGTAGCAAATGCTTGAATCCTGACGGCAACAATGTTGACGAATTTAACAGTCAAAGATCTGTTTTTAATGATAAGATTGTAATCATCTATCTGTTTTTAATAATAATAAATATGAATTCGCTAATTTGCTGAGTTAAACTGTGCCATATTATTTCTCAGTTTTGTTATTTTTGGACAAATGCATGTATCCTTTGCATGCAGGATATCGTACTTCTCGTGACTTTTAGTGCATGAAGAGTGCACAAACAGAGCTTCTTATCAGAGTGCATGCAACATGTATGTAATTTTATGGTACAACTATTTTTAGCAGAGGTTAAGCTACACTTTTTGCATCTCAGCTCTAATGGCATATTATTCTTCCTTGGTGTGACACCGCTATCTAGTATTTGCAGTAGTTGCAAGCAATGCCGCTTTCATGAGAACATACAGATCACTCAAATGGTGTCATTATTGCATGCAAATTCAATGTATATATATATATATATATATATATCTTTGGTAGTGCTTACTTTTAGGCATTACTGTTTTAAAAAGTACTTCTATTGGATGTAGTTAGATTTTTTGTGCTCAGTTAACTTAATATTTTAGTAAATCTTCTATTTTTAGTAGGTATTGTTTCAGGCAGACCTATTTATGGTGGTTTCTATTTTGACAGTGTGGTGGTGCATGTGGGCCATGATAAGATCACAATCATCTTGGTGATCATGGGTTGATGGTTGACATCTTGGTGAGTTGGTATTTTACCATAAAGGTGCGATCCATCTTCTAGGTTAATTTTTAGTGAGTGAAAAGTGACTAATGTGCATAGTGAAATGTGGCATCTTGAGTTGGTCACTACTTTTTTAGCTTGGAAAGTCTATGCTCGAGGGCAACCACCTTGAGGATGTATTTTGGCATATATGACATGACGTGTTAATGAGTGGAAATTTTACATCAATATTTTTAATTTATTATCGAGCTTGTTATTTACTTGACTTGTGGAAGGATTTGTAATTTTGTATTATGACATCTGCAAAAGGGTGCTTGATTAGGCTGTGATGCAAATGTAGTGTTGGGAAGAATATTCTTTCTATGATTCCTTTTGGTGAAGGTGAGGATTTCACCATATGTCTATTACTTTTGATCAAGGCGAGGATCACGCCATGTGTCTGTAGAAATGTTTGAATCTAGGGCAATTAATGCAAATCTGAAATTTCACCTCTCTAGGGAGGTTTCTCATATCTAATCCCGGAGAGCCTTCAGCCATAAGGCTGATCTGAAATATTTAATTATAGCAGCAAATACTTCACGGCACTTCAAATCTGTCCAAATCACAAGGCAGCTGAAGAGAAAAGATACCAGACAACTGTACTTCAATATCAAGAAGTTACAGCCCTTTGGGCGCAATTTTTCATGCATATAACATATCTGAAATAACTTTGTTATAGCAGAATTTACATCAGTAAATATGCCATCTTTATTATATGTTAAATCTCTTAAAAATTCAACCCTATGTTATATCAAACCAACATAAACAACAAACATTGAAATTTACCCAATCAAGGAAACACAAGCTGAAAATCAAATTTGCAAGTACACAAATACTGGACAGCTAAAACACCTCATTTATATAGAAGACATTAAGTACATGTACATACTAACAGCTTATCACAAACTAGTACAATTTCAATCTCTCCAAACCCTAGGCACTGGGCAGTGAAAACATGAAGACCCTAGCCACCAATTCGTCCTAGCTAGGGATCATTCCTAACCAAAAGGTGGTTCTTGATCAAAGAGCCTCCTTGGCTCCTACGATTGCATCCTGTTACCCATCAAAATGGGTAACCCCATAGAAGAAAAGTTTTCTCCTATTTTGGACAGCCAGCCAGCCAGCAGCCCTACACATTGCTCAGTGAAGATGATGTGCCACATTCCTTTGCCATTTCCACCAGTCATACACCTCTAACCATCCAACATTCCTCTTGAATGAAGGTAGGCTACCACTCAGCAGGCACTTTAACCATTTTGCAATCAAGTGCTTTTACTTCATGTTTTTGGAATTCTAACATGGATAAAAAGGTGATCTGGATGATTGACCGATGTTGACTGTAAACTTATTTTCTCACCTTACCAAGGTGTTAGTATTTAGCAGTGTTGCACACATCGCGATCGGGATTTAATCGGCGCCGGGAAAAAAGCGGAAAAAATCGTTAAAATTGGGAAAAAATCGGAAAAAAGCGGGAAAAAATCGTTTGGCACAAAAATATTCATTTTTTTTCAATTTTTTTAATATCTAAACCATCTACAACATAAAATAAATACATTGACACATAAATATGATAAAAAAACTAATATATAAGATGTTTAATATCATTTCTAGCGCTAAAATCACACATAACATTGAATCATGTCCTGAATAGTAAGTCCCAACTCAGCCTCAAAATATCAACAAAAAATATGATAATGTATCTCATCATGTCATAATGTCATATACAATAAAATGAAAGTCTAATCCTATTGATTTCCTCTGCCCCTCTTGCGAGAAAATGCCACAGCTTTCCCTTTCCCTCTAGATGTAGATGCTGGTGCCCGTGCAGGTGGAAATGGCAGTGGAGTCTGATGTGATCTAGACGTTGAAGAACTAGAAGTAGGAGCTATAGGAGGTAGACCACGTCCTCTACTGGTGGCAGGGGTAGCCCGGGCAGGTGGTGTCACCTGGAAACATTACAATCTCCCAATCCTGAAATCCTGAAAAACTGATAAGTCTGCTGGATTTTAAATGAAATCTAAAATTCTACTTTCTCCATATGAAATCCAATGAGGCTGGAACCACTCTCAAACATCCTGAGTCATTTCATGGTAATGTTAAAAATTTAAGTAAAAGGATGAAAATGAAGATTAAGGAGAATGTCACTTTTACTTTAAGAATTTAACATTACCATGAATAGCATATCCATACTAGGGCCTAGACTTGATCATTAAGCTACCCCACTCAAAAATTATTTGTTTCTTTCAAAAAACATTGCATGAAAAAACCCAAAAAAAGTTATAAAACTATGCTGTCCTGAGCCCCCACGATTTTTTCGTTAAAAATCGCGCTTTTTTTCGAAAAAATCGCGATTTTTTTAAAAAAGCGCGATTTTTTCAGTAAAAATCGGCAAAAAAAAAGTAGGCGATTTTTTCGTATAAAAATCGCGATTTGATCGGCAAGATGAAAAAATCGCGATTTTCCGATAAAATCGCGATTTTATCGCGATTTTAACAACACTGGTATTTAGCCTTACTCCATTGGGACCTCCTCTAAGACCTTAGGGTTATAGGAGGGACACCACTTGGAAAACATGGTTGAAGTAGTGTGTCCATAACCATTCCATACTTAACATCTTCCATCTTTCCCTTGATACCACATCCATCCTTTGGGTTAATTATCATTGGTTCATTGGGATTTGGCACTCATACATCCACATCCTAGAGTAAGGCAGAAAAACATTGCCCTGGAGGTTGATGCAACTACAAAAAAGATAAAAGCATAAGATGGAGAGAGAATACACTATGCCATCTAGAGATGGCACCCATGGGTTAAATTTCCAAATACAAGCTAGATTTATTTTCTCACAGCAATTTATTTTATTCCCAACAATTTATTTATTTAACCAAATAAATATTGAATTACCAAAAAATAAAATCACTGGTATTTTTAACTTCTAGAAATGAATATATGCATCGGAATTTAAATCAAAAAGATCAATCACACATTGCAAAAACAATTCACCTGCAACAATTTGTTGTCATCTATTAATCTAGAAAATCTAGGTTTTCGACCCACAAAGATACAAGGAAAAATACAATAACTGGAACCTATAACTTGGGCCCCACAGGATGAATTTCACACAAGGAATTCGGCCACTTAGAAATCGGACTGGAGAAATTCAGCCCAATCAATCAACTAGCAAATCAACCTACACCCTCACTGCAAGCTATCACCGCACCACAGGAAAACTCAACCCCCAACAATTTGGCTTTCTCCAAATCAAATCAACCTTCCTCTAGCAACTCGGCTCTGCAATCTCCTTAACTCAGCATCCTGGATTTGCCTTCGATTCACATGTACTTCTCCTCTGCGCTCCAGTCTACTAAGCCACTCGCACTAGAGAAAATTGCTCTCTATGATGACTCGCTCTATTGAGTTCTTGTGTATCTTCACGTCTTCACTAGGCTTCCTTTATTATCTTCATTATGTCCAAATTCCTAACCCTAATCTCCCTTCTAGAATATCTCAAGGATCAATAGTTGAGATTATTTCTAAGTCACTTAAATAATTAAATTATTTATCCTTGAAAATGGCTTAATATTCCACAATAATTAATTGACTTTAACTATTGTACTTTTCTTGAGTTGAACTTAGGAAAGAAGACAAATCACTTACTCTACCAAGCAAGCACCTAGAGAGGTAATAAATCATCGCCCACATGCTAAGACAAAGCTTATGCAGAAGACCTTTTGAAGCTACCACTAGTTTCAACACTCCCTCCTAGCAAGGAAGGGATGGCAACTCTCACATCCCTTAGCATTAAGAAGGCAGCTCTCAATCTTTTCATGTGCTCTTGGCTCGTTTGTCACAACTCCATGTTATTCTGCAACCTTAGTGGTAACTCCCAGTTGCAGGTGGGATATTCCCCCCTATGGCACTGGCTTTGTGGAGGCCTTGGCATGTGGAGGCCTTGGCACATGGAGGTCTTGGTCCCCTGGAGGTCAGCGTTCATTGCACACCCATTGTGTTAGCAATTCAAGCATGGAGTCGTGTGATAGTTGTAGAGGAAGTGAATCCTAGGACTTTGGAAGCGGCCGCAGTAGGGATCAGAGCCGAAACAAGAGGCGATTGAAGAGGAAACGCATTTCCTCTGGGCCAAAGGGCCGACAATTGTGGGGTAATTTTATCTATGTCCAATCTTTGAAGAATTCTTAGTATGTTTGTATCTACCTGGTGAAATCTAGTTTGGGGTCTACAAGGCGTCTTGGAGGTGCGGAATTTAATTTGAGTTCCCTAGGTTTTATGGTTGTTTGACCCTGCCTGGAGCTACTCTTTGTATGCCCATCCTCTGTCACTACTAGCCAATTCCATTCCCAGGCCAATCTGGAATTCAAGTGTTAAGTTTTTTCTGATCTTGTCCTAGTTTCTATTGACTTGTCTCAATGATTTACCCCTCTTTTGGGCAGTGTGCCTTTCACCAGGCTTGTTATCTCTTTAAGCGCTATGCCTCGCCAGCATATGCACTCCCAACGAGATTCTGGAGGTTGAGGCCCTCAAGGTCAACCTTGGGCTCAAACCCAAGCCCAAACAGTGGCAGCCATATTCCTTTCTTCCATCCCTCCAAAAATCCATGAGGAAATCCATCAGTTAGTTACCTTAACCACGAATGATCACTAAGCCTACTTGGATTCTGTAAACCAAATTGATGTAGCTAGTTGGGTTCCAGACTCTAGGCATACCAGGGGACAACAAAGACAATATCTAAACTCCATCACCCTCCATAGGCAAATGGAGATGCTCCTGGGTAGGGTCCTTAAGGAAAAAATACTAGGGTCGCAAAGAAATTATAGAATGCCTTGACGAAATTCAAAGAGTCCAATGCCACAAACGCTCTTGCTTAGTCAACCTTGACGCTCGCTTGGCTCACATAGAAGGTCATCTAAAATGCGACTTCAAGCCTCCAGCTCCAACAAGTACAAGCACCCAGGATTTGGCCCTAATCACCTCGTCAGATAATTGATGTTTAGCTCAACCTCTTGGTTTATGTTTTTCACTTTCAATAAAGTACTTTCTTTTAGCGGATATATACCCAGCAATAACTAGCAATCAATATTTTGTATAATTGTCCTAGTGGATGTCAAAAACTTGAAAGCAAACAAGTTATATCTTAGGATGGTTTTGGATGAAAATAGTAGATTTCACTGTCGGCAGGTCTGGTTTCCCTTATGGTAGACCTCTATAGTGTTCAGGTCAAACTGTGAACTCTGATTTTGTATGGAAGTTATTTTAGGCAATAAAAATTTTAATTAACAAATAAAAATTAAAAAAACTTAGGAAAGAAATCATAATACATACTCCTCTTGAACAAGCACCTAAAGAGAACTCTCTCTTACATGTTAGACACATTTCCTATGCAAAAGACCTTCCAATGCTACAAGCACCAAAACTCCCTCCTAGAAAGGAAGGGATTCTCCACCACCCCTAGCTTGTCCCTGTAGAACACAAACTTCCTTTTCACTAGGGGCTTGATGAGAATTCCTACCAATTGTTCATATGAGAATATGTATTGTAACCTCACAGCACCCCCTTGAACCTTTGTCTCAGATGAAGTGATACCTAATCTCTATATTCTTACAACTATATGAAACACTGGAGTCTTAGAGAGCTTAATGCAACTTTGATTGTCATAGTGAATCACCACTGGATCAACCCAAGACCAAACAACCCGGTGAGCATATTGCAAAGCCAAATGCTCTCACAACTAAATAAAATTGAAGCCATGTACTTGACCCCTATTGAATTGAGCGTCAATAAACTCTGCTTCCTGCTAAACCATGAAATCATTGTTAATCCCAAACTGAAGCAACACCTAAGGTGTGTTTCCTATTAGTTGCACAACTTGTACTCTTATCCCAATCTAAGTTTGTGTAACCCACTAATCACACTCCATCGTCGCTGACATACCTGAGGCCATACTCAATTGTACCTCGAAGATACCTTAGCGCATGCTTTGCTGCCACCCAATGAACCCTCCTTGGTTTCACCATAAACTGGCTCAATGTATTCATAGCAAAGCAAATATTTGGCCTGGTGCGGACTAGATACATCAAAGAACCTATCAGCTACCTGTACAATGTGAGAGCCGCCAACTCACTCTCGAAAGCACTCAGCTTCCCTAAGTTGGTAGTCATGGGTGTCGACATAGGCCTGCAATCCTCCATCTTGAATCTCTTCAGGATCTCAACTGCATACTTCCCCTATCCAAGGAAAAATTTACTTGTTTGTTGCCACACCTCCAATCCCAAAAAGTAGTGCATCATGTCGATGTTCTTCATCTCAAACTATATTCCAAAGTCCCACTTGCACATCTCTATGAGCTTCTATGACCCTTTAAGAAAAAGGTCATCCACATGTAGCACTAGAATGAGTGGATCATCTCCAACAAGTATGTAGTACACATTGGGATCCGCCTCTCTTAGTGAATCCCATGCCTAACAAATACTCATCAATCCTCGAGTACCATGCTCTAGGTGCCTATTTGAAACCATACAACGTCTTCTTCAACCTGTATACATGAGACTCTCTCCCATGCACCTTAAATCCCTATGGTTGCTCGATGTACACTTCTTCTTCAATAACCCCATTGAGGAAGGTTGTATTCAAATCCATCTGATGTATCCTCCAACCCATTTATATGGAAATAGATATCACAGCCCTTATAGCAGTGTACTAAGCAAATGTCTCCTCATAGTCCATTCCCTCCTTTTAGGAGAACCCTCTTGCCACAAATTTAACCTTGTACTTCTCAATGTTGCCATTTGCAGCATGTTTGATCTTGGAGATCCACCTAGAACTAACCACAAATTTCCCTTTGGCCTCAGAATGATGTCCCACACACCATTCTTCGTGATGGAGGCATACTCAACCATGGCATCTCTCTAAACCTGTTGATCTATTGCCGCATAAATACTAGGCTTAGAGTCAATGATATCACTCATGAGCACCCTGTAACTAGGAAATTGACTCTCAATGGTCTACTTTGGGAGCCTCCATGTGCTCCTCAGCATTCCTAAGACTTTGCTCCAACCATCTTAGCCTCCATCCAACAGAATTAGAAGGTGCCTCCTCCTGATTTGATGGTAAATACCTATTGTTGGTATTGTTGGCCTATCCTCAGCCTTTGGAGCCTCTCACTCTCGATCATCTGCCATGACTAGCACTAAATCATGTGACTTTATCAAGGCCCTGTATTCCTTGAACCTCACATCCCTGCTCACCACAATCTTCCTTTGCGATGGGATGTACACCCTATATGCCTTGGAAATCTCATTGTACCCTACAAAAATGCCCTTTAATCCTAAGGGCTCCAACTTGCTCCTCTTCCCCAATGGTACATGGATATACATTGGACACCCGAAGATGTGAAAATGTCCCACCTCTGGTTTCACTCCCATCAACACCTTTTTAGGAGTCTTGTGTGAAGGTTCCTGTTCTGAGTGTAGATTGTTGCGTTACATGCTTCTGCCCACAGGAACATAGGATGATCCTAATCATGAATCATGGCTTTAGCAACCTCAACGATGGCCCTATTTTTCCTCTCAGCAACCTCATTGGCCACGAGAGATAAGGAATTGCCAATTGTGCCTTTATACCTTCCCCTTTACAAAAGTCCTTAAACTCATTAGAGGTATACTCAACCCCACTGCCCGGTGTAAGGACTCTAACCTTCCTCCTTGTCTGGTTATCCACAAGAGCTTTGAACTCCCAAAACTTGTTGAAGACCTCATCCTTAGTATTCATGAAGTAAATCCACGTCCTCTTGAACAAACATCTATAAAGATCACAAAACAGTTGCACCCACTCAAAGACCCTACTGACATAGGCCAACATATGTCTGAATGCACTAGATCCAACAACCCTTTAACCTAGAATTCCTGCAAGAGAAAGTTGTCTTGGTATATTTGCCCAAAGCACACCCTTTGCAAACACCCTATTGCTCCACGCTAAACTCTGGGAGACTAGTGAATATTGCATACTATAGGTAGAGCCCTGTGATGCAAATGTCTCATCCTCCTATGCCACAACTCGCACAAGTTGTCATTATTATGCACTAATGCTTGCACCAATTGACCCCTCAACATATATGTTTCCCTTCTCTTCTTCTAATCACTTAGCTTGTGGTCAACCTGGAATCCCTTGTTAATTTGTCTTAGGGCTGCATTGTTCTTTGCTTTGATAATTGCAATTCATTATTTCCATCTTAAATTCACCCCATAACATCATAACATTATTCAGATTTACATCATTATTCAACAATAAATGCAACTATGTAGAAAGAACAATATCATCATCAATGCAGCAGAACATAAAGGAACAATAGAAGAAAAGCATTCACACATAGAGACACCAGGATTGGTCAGAGACCAGGGCAAAACCCACCATGGGGAAAACCCTTTCAAATTCTTCTTCTTATTACATTGTCACTGAATGATTCAGCAAGAGAGTACAATGACCATATCAGCAACCATAAATCTATCCAACAAAATCAATTAAACAATATCCATGTCGAGCCTTGTAGTCAATGTACGAAATTTGCGGTCGACTGAAAAATCAAACCTTAGGTCTCATTGTCGCAGCTACCCTCATGCAACTGCCTCCATCTCCTTCCTTGCAGTGCTTCTTTTCTCCCATCGCGTCTTCCCCTCTCCTTGCTCTCATTTCCTTGTGTCTTCCATTCTCCTATAACTTCTTGTTCCAACAAGTTTTCTTCTTCCTTTCATCCTTTAGGGACTACACCCTTAGCTTACTTAGGAGATAGCTAGAACGGAGTGGGCAGGGATCAAAGTGACAGCCCCTGCCTTGAGTGGTGTGGCCCTTGGTGTACACTTCGGGTGACAATAGATCCCAACCGCACCCAAAGGGTGATGTGCATGCGGCTGAAACCCTCCAACCGCACGCATGAGCCTGCGGTCGAAAACCAAAAACCCTAAACACGTGTAAGCTTCGAACCCTACAATCTTGGACTTGTGCGAGCGAACTATCCACGAACTATCTCAGACCTATGCAAGCCAAACCAAAGAAAGAAGAAGGGTGATCATAATGATGATGTTCAAATGAGGTTGAGGTCACTTGTATTTATAGCCTTCCAAGGGTGTCCAATTTGATTTAGGGCCGACCTAATCAAATATGCACATGTGGGGCTTAGTTCAAAAATTACACTTTCTCTTGTCCAAATTAAGCACTTCAATAGTCAAAATTGGTCCTCTCGAAAAGAGGAATCTCGTTCTATGGTTGGAATTTGTCACTAAGCTACCAAATTAACATCCCTCAATCTAACAAGTACCTATCCATCACAAAAGTACACCTCATGCCCCTTCTCCTTCATGGTTGAGACTGTTAGAAGATTCTTGGTCAACCCTAGTACATATAAAACCTTTGTCACCTCCATAGTCTCCCTTGACTCTAACTAAAATTGGATGCTACCAATCCCGTCTACTGCACACCAAGCATTGTTGCCAAGCTCCATATGTAGATTTGAGTCTGGCTATGACAAATCGGTGAACAGATCGTGTATGAACCACACATCCTTGGGAAATGGTACCAAAAAGACAAGGCACTAGTGAGAATTCCTTCTCAAACCTAGTTGAAACTCGCTTCCTACATATATGTTTAAGTTGTTATCTATGTCTTCCCTTTTCCTTTCTTCTTGTTTAAACATTGACCTGCATAGTGGCCAAATTTATGACATGCAAAGCACTTGAATTTGCTCATGTCCTTCTTTCTAGCTCCTAAGGTACCTTTTCCTTTTGTGTTTTTCTTCCCCTTGCCCTTCCTTCCTTGACTGGCCAAAGCAAGGTTCTCATCATCACCCTAACTGGCCCCCCTGAAGTGATTCCTCTCGAGTATCGTCCTGTATGAAGTTATCCCATAACCTCTCCCAGCTGAGTAGACTCTCACGTGTTATAATCCCTTTGGAGAAGGATGCTCGTGGCTTATAAAAATGGTCCAGGGTTGTCCACACCATCTCCTCATCTATCACTGTCCCCAACTACAACCAGCTCATCTCAAACATGTATCTTGATGAGATATGAAGTAACACTATCTGAATTGGTCAATTTGGTGTTTCTCAACTTCTCCCTCACCAACATTTTTCTGTTTGCATTGTTTCTTTGATAAATTTTAGTCAAAGCCTCCCATATTTCCCTGGCCATATTCTTCCCTGAAATATGGAACACGAGTGTTATTTGCGAACTCCAAAATCCCATTCTCCATTAGTACAAGTATTAACCTCTCCTTCCAGGGACTATAGTTGGATGCCCCCTCCAACCAATCTTCATATCTCAAACCTCTTGCAGCCATCCTTGCAACCCCCAAAATCAGATCTTCAAAAACCCTAAAAAATATTACTATTGGTAGAATAAGTTTATTGTTGTAAAACCCATGTATAGTATGATCTCCCCCATAGAGATTCTAATGCTCTGATACCATATTGAACTTTTAACACCAAATCCAATTTATTTTTTCTCACAATTATTTTATTACACGGAAAATCATTTATGCTTGAATTCATTCAAAAACTGAGAAAATAAATACATTGGTGTTCTCAACTCAGAAATAAAATACATAGTGGGAAAATAAATAGGAAACAACAACAAGACATCAAAAAATTTTCCCAATAAATCTCCCTTCACTTTCTACTAAATCTAGAAAATTTTGGGGCCTATACCCATAGAGAAATTACCCAAAAAATGCAAAATTAAAACCTGGAATTCAGCCCTAAGACTTTTAGCCCAAGGAAGAATTCAGCGCCTAAGAGATGGTTTCTTTAGAAGATGAATTGGCCCTGACACATCTTGGCATGTTCTTGAAAAAACTCAGCCCTCCTAATCAGACAGCGTGCGCATTGGAATTTTCAGCCTGTTCAAGGAAACTCGACCTCCAAGTCTCAACCCAACTACTGGAAATCTCAACGCTCTCTTGCAATCTCAGCCTGCTCAGGTTTTTCGCCCTTTCTCTTTCTCTCCCCCAAGTCTCGGCCCCCTTCAAGATTCTAGACTCTTATTACAAATTCTCCATCCAAAAATATATTGCACACTTTCCCTCTTTCTCCTTAGTCACTCAGGCCTCTCACTCATGAGAAAATCACTTCCTCAAAAATGCGAATTGTGTCTCCATCCTCTCCCTTAGGTTCTCTTTATAATTTCACTTGAGCCAAATCCCTAATCTCCAAAGTGATAGAGAGCTAGGATTAAATCCTAACCCACTTAGATCAATAGTGGAGATTAGATCTAAGTCACTTAAATAATTAGATTATTTATCCTTAGAAACTTTAGCCCAATAGCCAACATTAATCAATAAATTAATTAATGTGTTTTTCCTAAGTTAAAACTTAGGAAAGAAATCATAATACTTGCTCCTCTAAAACAAACACCTAAAGAGGACTCTCTCTTGCATGCTAGACACTTGGCTTATGCAAAAGACCTGATGCAATAAACATCAACACTAGAGAGCTAATTTTTTCGTTGTTTGGAGTTGCTTTCCTTTTCAACAATTTGAAAGCTTCTCAAGGTATTTCAAGGCATCTATTTGTTGAAGAATGTAACTAGTGTTAGTCTTCATAATTATATTTGAATCATGTACTTGTCAAAAGAAACAAAAGGAAATTTTATTATGAAAGAAAATTATTTATAAGCATGGGCTTCATGCTTTATTATTTTTATTTTAGGTCAAAGCCTCATTGTAGGCTTCTAGGGTTTATGTCTTGAGTCGTAGTCATTATCATTATATAATAAACCCTTCTTGGTCTTTATTTGTCAAGAGAGAAATTTGTTTTGATGTAAAATAAGTCAATTAGGTCTCCTCCACCAAGTCAACCTAATTGTGAGCCAAAAACCTCTATATAAAGGATGCAACTCAACCTCATTTGGAGCATACAACAAGCTAGTTTGATCTACAATTCGTGGAAGAGAAAAAGGTGCGAAAAAGACTAGAATAGGAGGAAACCTAAAGCAAAGAAGGATAAATCCTAACGAAGGAAGAAGATCATTTTTATCTTGTCTCTATCCAACACATGCGAGGAAACTGAAGCTACAGAAGAGCCGAAGTTGTTGGGTTACAGGAGGGCTGAAATTCTGGAGTAGCTAGGCCGGAATTTTGGAGTAGCTGGGTCGAAATTCTATCTATGATGCAGTGTTGATGCAGTGTTGTTGCAGTTGATCTTTGAAGTTTGGAAGCACAGTTTGAGGGTTGACTTGGTGGAGTGAGAGAAGTCTTTTAGTCTAAGGTCTTGATCTATCTCAATTTGATTTACTAGTGGAAGAGTTGACTGGGTTTACCCCTATAGAGGGGTTTTAGCCCTGGTTGAGTGCCTATATCTAATGTCATTGACCTCCATGTTTTGATTTGATGATTTCTTGATGAAAAGAAGATAAAAGAAGAACATAAAAAAAATTAATATGACTACAAGAATATCACAAGTAATTATCAACATAAGAGAATCTTTTTGCCTTTTTGATTTTCTAACATGGTATCAGAGCTAAGGTAAAGGAGGAAAGAAAAAGGAAGCTTGAAGATCTATTGAAAGGGTCAAAGAAAAAGATCATATAAAAATAAATAATTCAATTAATAAGATCAACGAGGACTCCAATTCTCTTTGCAACAAATCAAGTACAATAATGCTTCAGGGCTCCAACCCTAGTTGAAGACTCCAATCTTCAATCTACCAAGTTCCAACCTATACTTTGCCAAGCACCAACTTGGTCTTCTTGAGGATTCCAATCCTCTAGGGCACCAACCCTCTCAACTAGTTCAGGCTCCAACCTAGTCTTCTCGAGGACTCCAATCCTCTAGGGATCCAACCCATTACTTTAGATCTTCAATATGGATTTAACGGTTCGTCAAGGCTTCCAATGTCTTCTACAACAAGCCTTGGCAGTATATTCAAGCTCCCCTTCAACAATGCCCTCACTTAGCTCATCAATGACAACTTTGTCAACCACAAAATGTGTCTTTACAACTCTTCATGATACCCAAACCAACTTCTTCAAGGTTACTCCATGACGGCCTCAATAATGCATCAAGGTCTCCAAGGCTGCATCCAAGATCAGATTCTATAGGTATTCTATATGTCTTCAATAATCCCTTACGGTGTCAATAAGTTGCCCCAAGAACTTTCCAAGATAACAAAGTCTTCTAGATGACCCTCCAAGATATGCTCCCAATTTTCATGAATGCTTCTAAAAGAATTGTTGCAAAAGGTCTTCAAGATGCTCTCCAAACAATTCTTTAAACACTTCATAAAAAACTTCTATGGTTCTTCAATACACCAGCCTCAAAATGCACAAAGGATCAACTCCAAGTAGTCTTCAAGGTCTGCAACAAGTTTACTAGAAGATGTTCCACCAATGTCTTTAACAGTGCCCTAACAATGCTTTCAAATGTCTGCAATCAAATACCTTTGAATTTTATTCCAAACAAGGCTCTCTCAAGACTGCTACAATTCTGCTTCAACGCTTCATCAAGATGTCTCCAAGGCTGCCCTTGAACCACTTCAGATCTGCTTCAAAAAGGATTCTTAAAAATTTCTCCAAGCCTACTACCAAGCTGCCTTCTTAGACTCTTCAAAAAATTCTTAATGACTGCTCCAAATGCTGAGTGGTTTCCTCAAAAGTGCGAAGAATAAAGGCGAAGACAGGTGTTGTGTGATGGCAATGATAAGGGCTGCAAAGAGCCAAATTCTGAGTTTCACAAAGGCCTGAAATCTTCCACAAGAGGGCCAAGGCTTGTGTCCTATTACAGGGACTGAAATCTTCCACAGGAGGGCCAAAAAACTCAGTCACAGAAAGGCCAAAAATTGCAGTCACAGAGGGGCCAAAAATTGCAGTCACAGAGGTGCCGAAATCAGCAGTCACAGAGGTGCCGAAATCAGCCCTAGAAATCTTTATTAGGCCAAAAACCAGTCCTCAAAAGAAAAATGACAACAATAGACACCGCAGAAAAGCTTCAGCCCCAGACTCGTCCTTTTGTCCTTCTACTTCAGATCCGAGGCCCCTTTTTTTAACTGTACTTGCTTGAACAAATTGTCTTCCAAGATGATGAGCACAACAGGGTATTTATAGTTGTTTTGTGCATGTGAACAGACATGTCTTTTCATTGGAGCCGACCTGTATAAGTGAGCCTACTTAAGTCAGCTAGCAGGATTTAATCAATAGACATATTGTTTTTTTTTTAATTGATAACTCCATAATGACCGGGAGTTGAGGGACAAATTTATGCTTGTTGGCAAAAGGAAAATGCCCTCTACAAGCAGGTGATAAAAAATATTTTAATATGATGTCTCAGATGTTCAAAAATATTTTTTTCTTTATGACAGTTCTAGAAATATATGACATTTTTAGAAATTTATGAAATCCCTTGTGTAGGAATATATATAGCTAGGGTTTCTTGGGCCACATTAGAGTATTAAATTTAGAGCAAGGGTGCCACCATTTGTATTAAAGGTAAAATAGGACAAGGGTATGCTTCCACATGGGACTAGCTTCAACAAATTAGGGCTAGGGTATCTTCTACATAGACCTAGGGTATCTTTTATGCATAGGCATCAAACATTTAGAACCTCATCTAGGCTTGATCTTTCTTTGTCTAGAGAACTTTTTTTAATGTTACTTCATGCAACTAGGGTTTTCATCCTCGACAAGTAGTGCTAGGGATAGGATTTTACACTACGGACTTTGTCATTAAGAGAGGAACAAAGACTAAGGGACCATGAGTATCTTCAAACAAGGCTAGAGCATCTAGGGCTTATGTTAGGGTTTCATCAAAAGATTAGGGAAAAAGGGTTTGCTCATGTATTTAGGATCTAGGGTTTGCACAACATCTAGGGTTAGGGTTTGCTTCTAGGGTAGGTTTCATCAACAAGCAATGCTAGATTAGCCTAGGGATTCCAGGGTTTAGCCATCTTCAACAATGCCATATTGACATCAATGACAACTTTGACCAACATGGAGGGCGCAATTAGTGAGTTTTCCTAGGTAGACCTTGGAGCACATCCTCCTATGTGGAGAATTACTTCATTGTATCTTACGCACAAGCATTCTTGGAGGGTACATTCCATGTGGATACTTGGCATGTGACTAGGTTTGATGCCTATTTTTGGTGGTACGCCCCCTTCATGAGCATTATTTAATGCATACTACTCTCTACTTTTAGATGAGGCAAGTTGGCTTGGAGATGCTTATGTCCACATATGTTAGCTATGGATTGAGTAGAGATCTAACTACTCCAATGTTTTACTATTTGTTTGACTTGTCGTGGAGTTAGTTAGAAGGATAAAAATATTTTATTGCATAAGAGAAGAGATTCAATCTATAAAGAGGAGCTCTCTATCTATTGCAAAGGTTGATGAGAATTTGAGGATTGAGCCACTCTCTCTTGTGTTACATTGTACATCATTTTGGCAAGATTAATGAAAGATATGGAGTATCATTTCATCTTATGGAAGATTATGAAATAATTACACAACGCTTTCCCTTTACCTCATCTACCCTCGCTGACGGTATCAAATATCTGGGGTACAGGTTAAAACCACTCGGCTACAAAATTGCAGACTGGACATGGCTAATTGCCAAGGTGGAGAAAAGACTTCAGGTTTGGTATCACAAATACCTCTCTCGAGCGGGTCGGCTGATTCTCATCAAAGCTGTCATTGAAGCTACGCCTGTCTACTGGATGACTCTAGCTTGGATACCCCGTGGCGTACTAAGCAGAATTCAGAGTATATGTTCCAGATTTCTATGGAATGGACATCACTCTGGGAAGATATTTGCATGGGTGAAATGGGATACCATTGCTAGGCCAAAAAGTTGGGGAGGCTGGGGCATTAAGAGGCTTGATCTCTTTGCAAAAGCATTAGCAGCAAAACTCGGATGGCAGCTACTGACCTCTGACAGCCTTTGGTCCCGTGTAGCCCAAGCAAAATACATCAGACCATCACATCTCATGGACTGGTTCCGCCAGCAACATGAGCCTGGGCATAATATATCCAACATATGGAAGGCAGTTTTGCGCTCCCTTCCTCTTTTGAGGGATGGTATTACCTGGCGCATCAAGAGTGGGCAAGATGTTAGAATCGGGATGGACCCATGGGTAGGGTGTGGTAACATGCACAGACTTTCGGAAGGCCTTATCAGATATCTGCATAGCAGAGGCATCACACATATAAACCAAATTGGAGACAGTGATAACTCCACTTTTCTACAACAGGCTTGGATTTCATCCGAGACCCTGGAAATTCCTGAACAATGGCAGTTTGAATGGCGCTGCTTTACTGACGCGCTCACCCAGGCACATATCAGACTGACTGAAGGATCGGATGAGCTTATCTGGGCCATTGCTAAGCATGGTTTATACTCTCCTAAAATGGGGTACCTGAAATTAATGGAACCACATAAGCCCCCGAATATTCTCCCACTCTGGAAAAATATATGGAAGCTTCAAGCTGCCCCTCGCTGTCGATTGTTAATGTGGAACATCATTTTTGACAAGATTCCCACCGGGAAAAATCTCTTGAAAAGATCTTTCCACGGACCTTTCAGATGTCATCTCTGTTGTAACGATGAGGAGAGCACGGATCACCTTTTCTTACACTGTTCAGTTACTAAAGATTTCTGGCACAGCATATCATCATATTGTACCTCCCTTAAAGCATGGCAAGGGACGAACATTTTGGAAGCTTGGAGCTTTTGGACACGAGAACACTCAGGGAAACCCATCAACATGCCGCTCCTGGTATGCTGGGCTATCTGGATAGCTCGGAACCAAATTATTTTCAACAATAAGGCTCCCCACTGGCCTTCTATTCTGAGTCATACAATTGCTGACTACAATCTGCTTCCTGAGACAGACTACAACCCCCCAGCCCGCACTATTAATCCCATTACCATTGATAAGTCAAAGCCCTGGGCCTACTTTGATGGATCCGCACAAGAAGAGGGTTGTGGCGGTGGAGCAGTTTTATATATCAATGAGTCGCATTGCTATAAGATCCAGATCAAACTTGAAAATGGCACCAACAATTTTGCTGAATTAAGCACAGCAAAACACATCATTCATTTTGCACACCAAAAACATTGCAGACACCTACAATTATTTGGAGACTCACAGATTGTTTGCAATTGGCTGAATTCTGCATCTCATTGTTATGCTTTCTCTTTGAGACATATTCTTGACGAAGCCAAAAGACTGATATCATCTTTTGAATCTTTTGTCTGTCGCCATATTTACAGGGAACAGAATACAGAAGCGGACCAACTTTCCAAAGAAGCAGCGCATAGCCATCTAGATCAATGGCTGATCCAGGAGAAGATTGATGGAACTTTCCATCAATACTATCACAGGCCTTTTGTGGACCTTAATAGAAATGGGTCCCAGACCCGCATATAAACAGTCACAGCCATCTTAGACAATTTTGATACACGTACTTATATTGTATAGTTTTATTTTCAGTAACTGTCTATAATAGTGCTCTTAGTGCAGAGCAGGTTTTTGATATAAAAACTGTTGGTTTTTTATACAGCCAAAGCTTCAAGACTCCCTGCGTGGAGATCCAGATCATTCAAGAATTTTTTGTATCCAGACTGGCCATTGGCCACATATGAATATGCGACCAGCATCTACAAAATGTAATTTCTTTTTATTAATAGAAATTACGACTTTTTCCTTAAGGGAAAAAAAAAAAAAATAAAAAAATAAAAAAAATAAAAAATAAAATAAAAATAAATAAATAAAATAATAATAAGTCAAATTTTTTAGTAATATTATATTAAAATGAATTTAAAAATTCGACAGATAAGATTAAAAGAAATCTTGATCCTCATCGACGGTCGAGATTAGTTTGACATGGATCACTTGAACTAGCCGTTTGGAATTTTTCCTTTAAATAAGGTGCGAGGGGTCAATTGAGATCAGATTAGATCTTAGAGTCTGGTGCTAAAGAATGCTCTCTTGTAGTCATTTTTGTGCAATAAAGAAAAACTTTGGGGTTGAAAATCTTGTTGGTGTTACTCTTCTGGAAATGTTGTAAGATTGTTTTATTTTTCTGCATAATTTTTATTTTCAATCATTGATAATAGCTTGATGAAGATTGATTCAGGCACAGGTATCTTTTCTGATCTCTGGGGTTTGAATGATAGTTTAGATTCTGAAATATAATGGCAGGTATATCCATTTGATCTTGGATTTCACTATTGTTTTCTCCCTCTATGTTAATGGTTGATTTTAAGCTGTGCAGGAAATCTTAGTTTTGAGTTTACCGGGCGTTAGGGGAAGTTCTCGGCTGAACCAGCCAACTCCCGGATTGCGTTTTCTGAAAGACCCCAGCCAGTTTTAATCCCAAGCTTATCATTTGAAAAATTTTATGAATGCATGAAGGGTTTTCTGAAGCACTTTACATTCAATTTAAAATTGTGAAAATACTTTTGTGGCATATTGACAAATCTGGCTATTTAGAGCCTTTAAACTGTGAATGTTGTAAATTTTTAGCTGGTTTTAGGCTTTTTAGTTTTGTTTCTTGCACATTTTACTTCTTGGTGTTTTGTTTTTGTTATTGCAGGTTGCAAATCGGAAGAAAACAATTTGTCCGAAGCCAGATCTAGGCCCTGGAGGGTAAGATCTGGCCTCAGGATCAGCTCTAGCAGGAATATTTCTCTCAAAAATCACTTTTCTGCAAGTGTATGTTTCTGCCTTCAAGGATTTGAAAAATCTGGAGAATTTTATAAGGATTTGATCAATGAATTTGAAGCAGAAGAATTAGACAAATCTATATCCTGGCTATCGTTTGTCTAATTGCCCTTAATCTGCTGCCTGAAATTTGGGTTCGTTGCAAAATATATATTTTTCTTTTTAGGACCCTCAAGCCTCTCTCACGCTGGCCTGTCTGGGTCTTCCGTGCAGCAGCCGCAACTCCCTCTGCGGTCATATCGCAGTTGGCATACCTCACAGGTTGTTGCGCCACCACTTCAACATTCCACGCAACTGCTCAGCTCCTTCCTCCTGTCCACGGTCTTACCTGCTCCATTCTCACACTTCTGCGGCTCCATCCTCCTGCAAATATTTTCTTCGCAAAACCGCAACCTCCATCTTCTTAATCACTGGCATCGAATCTATCCACAGCCTTTCCTCCATTCCATCAAACCATCGCAAAATCCCTCCACGTAGTCATACTTCTCCACATCTTCGTTCTAGCCTGTGTGTTATCCCTCCTCACGCTGTTGTAGGGCCATGCTACCTTCGCCACCTATCCACCTGCAAATCCCTCAATCATCCTTTCTGCAAGCAAAACCACCTGCGTGCCTTTGACTGCAAACTCTCAGCGTCCTCCTCATACCTGCAAAAAATTCTTGTATTATTCTCCCACGCAGTTGCATGTAGTCTCCAATACTCTACGTTGCTCCCTCGCTGTCAGTTCATCCCTGCTCGTTCCACCATCGAGCTACCTTTCTCCCCGCAGCAGCAACCTTCAATTCCGCTGTCACAAACCTGCAAAAGGAAAACACATCAAACTCTATCATCTCTTTTGCGGCTCTTCAACCTGCAAAACACAACGACGGCAAACACACAATCGATTTTTGTTTAACGCATGAGGATAAGGGTTATTTTTGTTTATATTACATGCCTTGCTTTAGTTTAGGTTTAGTTAGTGTTATATTTTTTTAGATTTAATATGCGTTTGATTTTATTCTGTGTATATTCATGCGTTAGGTTTCATAACTTTTATTTAGTTTAGTGTTTTGATTTAATTAAAATCATAAAATTATAAAGATTTGAAATAAAAAAAAATCAATTTTCATTTAAGTTAGTTTAATATTTGTTTTTTTTAGTTAGGCTTTTAGTTATGACCATTAGAAATTTTTCAAGTTCAATTGCGTTTTAATTTTAACATAAATAAAAAATCTCATAAAAAAATATAATGTTAAAAAATATATATATATAAATATAAAATATAAAAAAGCATAAAATAGGTTTTAATCTTTAGTTTTTATTTAGTTTAGGTTTAGTTATATTTTTGTTTAGCTTCTTCTTTTTTTTTAATTTAGGTTTCATGAAATTTTTAAAATTTTTGTTTTCATTTAAAAATATAAAAATTAAAAAATGTCATAAAAGGTTTCTTTTTCAGTTTTTTTTTTTAGATTTAAGTTTTATTTAGAATTTAGACTTTATATTGTTTTAGAGATTAGGTGTTAGCTTAGATTTAATTAGTTTTGTTTGGTTCGAATTTTGACTTTAAAAAATAACATTTTAAAAATATAAAAAAAATAATAATAATAATAATAAATTTAAAATTTAAAATTTAAAAATATATATAAACAATTTAAAAAATATTTTGAAAAAGCTTAACAAAAAAATTGAAAAATTCATTTTTGGTGTCTCTATGTTCCATTTCTCTATAGTTAAATGCACTTAATGTTTATTTTGAAGTTAGCTATGAGAAAGTGGTAATTGGTCAGCATTTAAATTTTATGATCATTTAAAGCATTTAATTTTTCTTGAAGTTTAATTGCTAGATCATCGTTAAAGCATTGTGCATTTGTTGAATATCTTACATCGTTTGGGTTATTTGATGATAAATTATTGTTTTACATGGTTTATACTTCTGCAACATTTGATAAATAATCATTCAGTCATTAACTCCATAAGGCACTGGTCTATTAACTTAATAAAATCAAATAAGTGCTTGTTTTCCCTCATGTCTCCCAACCCCACTGGTCCACAGTTGGTCATCCATTGTCCCATAGGGTCTACCCCCCTTAGCCGCGGGAGACAGACTTAAATGGAGAGATCGGGGATCAGGGTGACAGCCCCCGGTCTGAGCGTTGTCGAGACAATCTGTGCGACAACAGTGAGCTAATTAAGAATAATAAACCAATAGTGTGATATATTTGATATCTCAATATTCGAACGATGCCTCATAACAATGTTCTAACAACCATCATAATGACAAGTAGTATAACAAATGTGACCACTAGAAAATTATCACACACATTCTAACAAATAATTCCCAAGGGAGGGGAACGATCACTGAGGAAAAGTATATTATTGTCACCTACGCCCATGAAAGAGATCCATTAGTGTGTGAATTCTTTCTCTCACCCCATCAATGTTCTCTTCTATCCAACATTCCATAGAAAAATACCAGAAAGAATTGAACAAAGAATGGTTGTTGAACTGAACTTACGAACATCAACACGAAATGTTCTTATCATGAAGAAGGAGACTATGTGTCCATGAAGTTCAATCCCTCAGTGGAATTATTTAAATATTCTTTTGTGAATCTGCCATGTGAAAAGATTGTCTTCAACAAACTCTACCCACCAACTTGTCTGTAACTTTATCTAATAGTTACAAGATGCTAGACCTCGCTCCTCGACAACTTGCAGTTTCTTATGTCGACAAAGGCTTAAGCAATGACAATTAGTTTAAGTCTCCTTTGATTCCTTAGGGAAAACTTGTCTTGAGCTACATCAAAACCCTATACTAAAATCTCTTATTAATGAAAGCAAGTTTGTTTATTCTATGTGAAGTTATCCCATTGTGAGAACTCGTTCAAATCAAAATGCTCCCTTTTCTTTTGAATTCAATTTTGGGGCTTTCGATTAGCAAGATTTGACTCCATAACACCTTGTTGATTTTCTTCTTTCCAATTTTCTCCATTACCCATTGGACTAGCATCATACACCTTTTAAAATTTGAATGTCAAGTTTAAGTTTTTATAGGGATAAACCCCTTAGGTCAAAAAAATCATTGACATGGAAACAGGAAGGTGTAGGTGACAGTGACACACTTTTCCTAAATGGTCATTTGACCTTCTTCCATCATTGGTAGTGTCCTCATATCACTGCATTACATTAGCTCTACAATCAAAGGATGTTGGATCTTTCTTAAAAATTTAATGCATGTGTTAGGGATCGACATTATCCTCAACAGTTGTAATTATGTGAAAGGAGTCATTGATATTTACGAATAAGAAGACAACATGAGGCATCCATAACTAGCACTTTGGGGGCCCAAGGTGAATTAGCTTCCCTTGTGTTATATATTTGAAAGACCCAAAAGAACTTGACCAGTGAGATCAGCGATAATTAAGCATTATACATTGTAGGGCATCATTAAATAGGCTTGTAATATTCCACTTTAGGAAGTGATGAACACAAAGCATCTACGCCAAACCCAAATGAAATAGAAGCAAACCATTTTCCTTAAGCTTTCTAAAGTCCATTTATCATGACTGTCTCTTGATTTGTCTTCATCAAAAGCTCATAATTTTGTGTATTGTAAGTGGGTTGTCAATATTATATATTTTCTTTGTAATAGATGTCTAACCATATTTAAATATTTAGGAAGCATATCTTTCATTTTTGACGAGTTTCTGAAAAACATAATACAAGAGACAAGTTGTAAGGCCTATTACAACCAACACCTAAGCTTTATTAAAAGTCAGCAAGGTTATAGTTCTTAGTTCCTTACATATTCCAAACTATACCTTCCAATGAATAACGACCATTCCTATGAAAAAATTGGCATATTACATATAAGGTCTTTACCATCCTCACCAGTCTAGTTGAGTATGTTGCTACATGGAGTTTCAACATATCTATACATTATGGTCTAGTTTTATAATTATCCAGTGTCCATCACATCTATTGCCTTTACCAATCTAAGTGATAAGGGGGGTGATAATTTACTAAACAACTTGATTTGAATTGCAAAACAAAGCATGCATCATATATGCATCTTGGACTGTGGAGATTTGGAATAGAAATCAAGCCAAACCATCTTGCAATATGTATTTTCTCAAGTATTAATAACATAGTTAATATTGTTGGACTCACAAATAGTGTTAATTTCTCTACAATGTGTTACCTACCAAAAGTGGGTGACCCCATATGAGAATTTTTCTCCATATATCTCTTCAGCCAACAACCCCTGACAGCCACCGATGTAGTCAATGGATTGTGCCCTTTGATCTCTGCTCCCTAAATCAGTCGTATGTTCCCTCGCCCATTTGTCGAGAGCACATGTTTGAAGGTGGGCATTCCAACCTGGAAGGTATGCTTTTCATTGTGCAATCAGGTGCTTATGCTTGTTTTTCATTGGGCATTTTGGGCATGGATTATTGGGTGACCTAGAAGAAGGATGGGTTTTGATTGGGGTCTTGTTCCCTCACCTTAAATGGGGGGTTAATCCTCAACCCTAGTCCTATGGGATCTCCCCTATTGGCCTATAGCTTTAGGAAGGGCACTACTTGGGAAACCCCGATTTTGGTAGCACAGTCTCGTTTTCCTGTTCCACATTTCTCACTCCCCTCCGCACATTACAAGCCCTATTTCATCATCTTCCCTCTCTAGGTCCACATGACCACTAGGTCCACAAGGCACTGGCACACCCCCTCCCCTTGTCCACATGTCTAGGTTGGGCCTGGAAATGTTGCCCCGAAGGTTGATGCAACTAAAAGAAAGTTAAAAGCATATCATGGCCACAAGCAAGAAACAAAAGAAAAGATTATTATAAAATGCAAAAGATGGTCAAGACATTAAAAATAGCACGTGGGCAAAAGCCAAACATGAGCTCTACCCTTATCATTATGACCATCACCCTGGTTCCTAGGGCCCATGTATCCCCACATCATTAAGGAACCCATGCACGTCCCAACCCCTGGTGCGCGATAAAATGCCCCACCTTAAGGGGGTAATAATTGCTTATATCATACACATCATGCTCTCATTTCTTGGAGCCCAAGCAGTAATACAAAAAAAATCAAGAAAAGGCAAATGTCAAATGATGAAGGGTGGAAAAACAAAGGCCAAGGTAACTCATGTATCCACGATTGTATGCCTAAAAATGTGGACATTTCTCATCATTGCCACCCTTGTACCCATGGCATTTGGCCTTGAGACGCATGTGTCCTCATCCATCTTGTTGTCGCACAAAGTGTCTAGGCACCGCGACAATGCTCAAAGTAAGGGTTGTCACTCTAATCCTTATTCACTCTGTTTAGACTCTCTCCTAAACAAGTCAAGGGGGGTAGTCCCTAAGGTGAATGAATGACAATAGCATGTGGAACACAGGCTCTAGGAGACTTAAAGATGGACAACTTGACAAATGTAAATGAGTCATGGTTAACTGAGATGAATAGATTAAACACTAATGCAGCCAAGACACAACCGTAAGATAGAAATGATTTATAGACCAATGCCTTTATGTTGAATTAACCATAGACTAAATAAAACAAGTTATCCAAAGCAAATTATAATGTGACGAATAGTGACAATCATGAACGATTTAATGTAAATGCTTAAAACTTTATCATGCAAGAGATTCCAGATTTAAAATAATTTTCATTAAGAACTCAGATCCAGAACAATTTTCCAATAGGCAATATAATTTTTTAAAACATTAATCGCACTTGCCAATAGAGAAATCACTTACCACGAAAGGACACCAAGGAACTTTAGATGAACAATTTAATTATTCCTTAGGAAATTAATTTAATGTGGTAAAATGAAGAGATTAAATTTTATCAAAGGGTTAATAAATTAAATTTTTAATGGGCCATAGGTCACATTAAAAATATTTAATGTGAAAGTTTAGGTACCGCATTTGATTTATTTCCGTATCAATTATAAAATCACCACAAATATTTAATATTTTTTAATGCTTTTTAAATTTTTTTTAATTTTAAGATTTTTTTTATTTTTTAGAATTTTTTATGTTTTAATTTTTATATTTTTCAAAATCATAAGTAAAAACAAAACAAGAAGATGTGAAATCAAAACAACAACAACAACAAAATCAAAAATCAAAAAATGAAATTAAAACAAATCGAATTTCAAATAAAAAAGAAACCATACGTAAACCCATGACCAAATGAAATAAAAATGAAAAAAGTCGAATCAAAATAAAACAATAAATCAAAACTAAAGCATAGGCAAAATAAAAAGAAAATAAAATAAACCAAAGAAAAGAAATCGAATCTATAACCCTAAACCTAACTCATTAAAAACAAAATGAAACAAAAGAAATTTCGAGCTGGAGCGGGAAAAGTAGGGACGGAGCAGCGAGAGGGGGCAAGGTTTACAACAGGCATATAGTAGTAAAGGGCGACGGTAATGAGGGAAAGGAGGGGATGCGAGGAGGGCTGCGGACAAAGGGAGAAACGATGGCAGCAGGAGGGAAGAAGACTGCGTGCATAGGAGAAATGTGGATGGGCGGGGAGAAGAACGAGGGTGAGTAGAAGGAATACTTAACAGCTAGGGATCACGCAAGGAAAGAATGTTGGCTCGAGGGTTTGTTTGCAGGTTTGGAGCAGATGGAGGACGCTTTTTTGCAAGGACATGAGGAAGGTTATGCAGCGACAAGACTGGCGCAGGTCGACGAGGAGGGCCGAGAGGGATTTGAGGGCCGCAGGCAGAGATAAAAAACGCAAGTGAAGCAACGTTTTGGAGCTCGACAGAATGCAAAAGGAAATGAAGGTTGTGGGCTAGGGATTTGATACTCGATTTTTGCAGGAATGGAGCCATGAAAAAATGCAATCAGAAAAAAGACTAAGAAATGATGCAATAGAAGGTTATAAAAAAAAAAATAGAAATTGCACAATGAACCCAAAAAACCAGGCAGCAAATCAAAGAAACCAATCAACAAAAATGGTAGCCCAAAAACTCTTTGAAATTTTTTCTGTAATCTTAATTAAAATGTTGAATCCACTTGCTTCAGATTTAACCTTGAAACCCTCATGAAAGTTTTCAGATCTAAAAAAAATTAAACCCTTGGACTGCAAAAATCTGAATAATATCCCTGGAAAATTATGTTGATAAACCCCAGAGATCCAGATCTTACCCTCCAGGGCCTAGATCTGAATTCTGCACAAATTTTCTCCTCAAATCTGTAGTTGCAAGACAACAAAAAAACACCTAAACGATATGAACAATGATAAAAACTAAAACCCATGTCAAAAAAAATAATTACAAAATTTACAAACTGCAAACTCTAATCAGCCAGATTTGTCATTATACCGCACAAATATAAGAACAAAAAAAAAAAATTAAGGACGTGCTAACTCGAAACCCTTCGTACATCACCAACAAAAAATCTTATGATAAGCTCGAAATTAATTTTACTGGGCTCCTCAGAAAACATAGATCAAGAGTTGGCTGGTTCAACTAAAAATTTCTCCTAACACCCAAAGATCTAACATCAAGATTTCCCTGCAAAACTCGATCCAACCATTAAAAATAGAGTGTGAAAACAATAATAAAACTCAGATAAACAGAGATACCTGTTATTACGTTCAGAATTTAAATTATTATTCAAACCCCAGCGACTGAACAAGATACCTATACTACAATCACTCTTTATAAGCTATTATCAATGGCTTTAGAAAAAATTATGCATGAAAACAGCACATCTTACAGTGTTCCCATGAAGAGTAACACCAGCGAACTTAACCCCAAAGTCTTTATTTATTAGCCAGGAAGAAGATTACAGAAGAGCTTTTCACTAAGCACACAACTCAAAGGTCGAACAGATTGACTGACGAATGACTTCCTATTTAAGGATAAATCCTCCAACGGTTAGTTCGAGTAATCCTCGTCAAAGCAATCTCGACTGTTGATGAAGATTAAAATTTCTTTTAATCTCATCTGTCGAAATATTTAATTCTTGAAGAAATTCGAATTTTTCAATTAAATATATTTCAATTAACTCAAAAATTAAATTTTTGAGTTAATTTCCCCAAAATTTTGACTTTGACTTAACCCCAAGGATCAAAGGCTTAAAATTTATCAAAATAATTAACTTACCTTAGTCCCTAGACCTCTTAAAATTTAATTTTTAAAGACCGACGAATTTTGCCTTTGGAGAATTTAAATTTACCTAGGACCTAAAATTAATTAAATTTTGGCTTAGGATTTCAATTAATTTTTTGCCAAAAAATTTAATTAATTAACCTATGAGGGGATAAATTATTTTTCCAACTCTCAAAACACTTTACATCATGATTTTCATATTTTTTACATCATAAGGGGGAAACCCCATTTAGAATAGACCCTCACAGACTACCCATTTCTGCAACACAAATATAATACAGCAAACCAAGCAATTTGTAATAAAATAACCAAACCAAATAGGTAGTATTATTCCCAAATCACTTCTACATAGACTCGATCTAGAACACTAGGACTCGCCTAAGATCCCAATGACAATCTACTCCGGCTTTGGGGTAAGACTGAAGGAAAACTTTACCAACCATTCGAGAATGGATCGGTGAAACAAAAAACCTCCCAGAATGTAGATCGTCACCAGAAAAGTAGGTTTACCTAGGCAATTATATACATGACACGGATCTGTTGAGATTATTTACATTATACACATGCAAAAGGGGTTTACATAACATCTTGGAAGTGACGATGATGATGATAGTTGTACGGCACGAACGCATCGATCAGGTGCTATCCCTTTTGCGGAAAAAAGGGGGTGTACTGATATGGATCGTTGACAGGTAGTGGTCAAAATTTGGCTCTACTTGAGGACACATTGCTGCACCAGAGGAATGTGAAAATCCAGAATCTGCATCCAAGCAACACACAACATAAGTAGCCTCCATCCAAAAATCATCATATAATGTTAAGCATAAGAAAAATATAAGCTCTTCATTTATTAATTATCCTAATAACATGAAAAACATCTACCTACAAAAATAAAATACTGAAATAAAAGGGTGTAGAGTTAGGAATACAGTACAAAGGATGCCCCATGGCATCAGATGTGTCCAATGTAGTGCATGTTGAGCATTTGGCTGCTTTTAGACAAATCTGTTGGGTGTTTCTCAGATTTGCCACATCTAATCCTGCACACGGTAGGACTTTTTCCTATCCGAAAATCAAGTTGCTCGCGGCCATCAGATGGATCAAACCGCTTTCTCATTCTCTTTCTCTTGTGCTTTTTCTTTGTGGCAGGCTGTGATGTTGATGATGATGCGGTCAGCGTACAACTTCCTTCTTGATCCAAAAAACGCTCGTATGAAGATTTTGGAATGTTCAAGACTTCTGTGACCTGCGCTTCTTTATGAACCTGATCTATTATGACTAGTGGATCAACCATGTGAGCACCAACCTGATTCTTATTAATTTCCATTTTATTCGGGTCACCTTCAATTAGCCACTTATCAATGGAACAAATGACCTCCTCATAATAACATGGAACTTGCTACAACAGACAGAGAGGCTTATGATCTGTTGATGTTTCCTTGTTTCTTTCATCCTCTGACTGATGCTGAAATTGTACCTGTATCTTTTCCATTATTATGGCATCCATCTGGTTAGAGTGTTCCACCTTCATAGCATTGACTTCCTTGGCATGATTTTCCTCCATGGTCAATAACCTATTCTGAAGACATATCTAACCATCTTCCATGTCCTTTATAATTTTATCATTCTTTACTTTTATGCCCATGAAGCAGTTTTGCATATAGTTTATCTCTTTCTTATGATTTGCTTGCAAGTTATTTCTTCTTGATAACTTGTTTTCATGACAGTTACTTGATTTGAATGATTGAATTCCATGATCGTCGTCTTTTCCTCTAGGGCTAATAACTTGCTTTGCATAGAGTTAATTTCCCTGGCATGATCAGTTGTTAAAGTTGCTTGATTAAGTTCCATATCTTTAATAAGTTGAGCATGATTAACTTTTGCATTCTTGCTTACTTGAGCCTTATTTAACTGTATGTCTTTAACGATTTGAATTAATTCCTTGAAATCATTTTCAACTTCAATAGTTTTCTTTACTTCAGTTTTCTTTTTGACTTTGTCTTTATCTCCATATTTATCTTCAAAGGCATCAATAATTGATTGTAGAAAATCAAAAGTGTTATTAGGGAAATTTTAACATACCAATCAAAAGCATCTCCAAATAAGGTAAGAATGAAAATCTTCGTCTTCACATCTTCATATTTAGAATACGGGAGACACTTGTTTTTACAGAGGTTGACATTCTGAAGGTGAGCTTCGACAGTAAAAACATTGTTACCTTGAAAAAGAGGAAATTCATCGATAGCGTCACCAAAAAAAGGAGGATAGCCATGTGGAGCTCCCTGAATATTAGTAAAATCACAAGGAGAAAACAAGTCATAATCCACAAAGACGGGAAAAAGATGGGCCAAATGGATATCACAGAGAGAGATCCCTGCTCAAGAAAATCAAAACATCTACAAGAAGCGAGCTTCTAGCAAAAAATTCTTGTAAGAAATGGAAGAAGTAGAGTCGCCACTTGAGCATGAATCTCTCACACAGAGACTAAAGGTGAAATCGAAAAAGTTAAGTGGATGGAGGCAAGATGGATATCCAGAGAGGGCTCCTTGTCTGGGATTAAATGAATGAATAAGTGGAGTCGCCACCCAAACAAGTTGGATGGAGGCAAGATGGATATCCAGAGAGGGCTCCTTGTCTGGGATTAAATGAATGAATAAGTGGAGTCGCCACCCAAACAAGTAACCAACCGGAATGTCCAGGTGCTAAAAGCGAAGATGAAAGGAATATATGAGAGATGACGAGAGTTAGGATGGAGAGACGAAATGACGCTAGAAAATGAGGTGAAATGTCATAAAGCCAAGGTCCAATAGATAGGTCCTTGGTGGCAATGCCAAGGAGTGTTGGCTTTGCCAGCTCGAATGAGAAATGAGAAGAATTATGAGGAAATGTTGTTGAAAAGCCGAGAATAAAATATCCCCAGCAACGGCGCCAAAAAATGTTGTGCCGCTAGACGAGCTAATGAATCACAGAAAAGATGAGATGATTAGAAAATGTCGCGAGGACCAAAGACATAAAAACTTTGTCACTGGCAACGGTGCCAAAAAATGTTGTCGCACAATGTCTAGGCACCGCGACAACGCTCAAAGTAAGAGTTGTCACTCTAATCCTTACTCACTCCTTAGGGACTACCCCCCTTGACTTGTCTAGGAGAGAGTCTAAACGGAGTGTGTAAGGATTAGAGTGATAGCCCTTACTCTGAGCATTGTCGCGGTGCCTAGACACTTTGTGTGACAACACATCTCATCATTATTCACATGACCCCTAGCACTTGAAGGATGTACCTTGGACCTGTCTTTCCCCTTAGGGTCTGGGAACACCTAATAGGGTCGTTTATTAACCACTCCAACCTAGGGAGGTAACAATAATTCGAGCTCAAAGCCCCAAATTTGGAAGGGGCACTAATGAATTATTGTCCCTGAATTATTGATGAATTCACTTACATGCACTAATGAATTATTGTACCTGAAGATGAGGAGGTGCATTAGACATTATATGTAATTGGCAGTTGGTTTTATCATGGGTTAGCAACTTAATTGGGGCCCAAGTCCACCAGAGGAACATATTGACACCACAGGGGATGTGTTGAGAGTCCTGGAACTCCATCATGTGCAGAGCATCATTTCACACTACAGGCAACCTCAGCACCTTCAACAGATTGTTTATTACCCCATATTATTCACGAGATGATGCACTTGGACCAGTCTGCCCAGTTAGCGTACCATACAGAGTGGCAGTTGATCCGAGGCCCAGAGGAGGTTTGTCTCACCCTTGAGACATGGGAGGGAATGCACCATCATCAGAGCCCTCATTTGGAGCATTATAGAGGCTTATCTATCATCAAGAGACCCATGAGACTAGCGTTTGTGCCCCAGAACCATTTTGGAGCCCCACGTGATAACCTGCATGTAGAATTAGGGGCCATCCCCTAATTGGAGATTTATGGAGCCCTCTCTCTCATCTTGGTACCTAAATGGATTCAACATGGCCCTCCAACCACTCTACATCAGCATGATGTCATCAACTCGACTAGCATTTGGAAGGCTAATTCATAATTTGAAAAGGCTACTTGGTCGGCATGTGACCAAGGCTTGCATTTTGCACATTTTTATAATGTTAGGGGGCCTTAGGCTAATAATTCAACCTCTAAGGTCTCATATAAATAGAACTTACTTTCATTTGTGAGAAATCATCATCACACTTGGATTGGTTCTCTTGTAAAAGAACACACACTTTTTCGTTGGAGCTATTGGAGACTCTTTTGATGCATTTCAATGTGTGGAAGATGATTTGCCTTTCCTCTTTGGAGCTTCTTCTTGAATGATGGATGGATATATTGCATGTCTCTTTGTAAGTTCATTGAAAGTTGTTTAATGTATGTAATTGTTGCTCTAGAATATGAAAAATTGTGCCCTAGTTGTTGAAGATTAAATAATAAATTTGGAAATCTTTCTAGTAGAGTATTGCATATGTTATCCAATACAAGACATGTAATGAATGTTCCTTGTGAATGAATGTCTTTGAATTCTTCATGAGACTCCATTATATCTTGAAGAGGGTAAATGTTCGAAATTGGTACCTAGGGCATCGATTTTGAGCCTCCTTAGAAGACGTTTTATCTTATCTTAAGCATCTCAAGACTCCATTTCCTAGAGGACTAGGCACTAGTCCAAGAATTTTGGTGATCAAACTCCTCTTTCTCCATATTTTCTCCTAAATTTTGGTCCCTTAAAGGTAGGGCGGAAATCTAGGGCTTGCAACAAAATTTTAGGCAGGTGATTTTTCGAGAATCTGAGGGTCGAAACATCAAAATCACAGTCTAGGCTCCCTGTTATACTCCTATAGCAATAGGTGTCATATTTCATGATTGACTGATTGAACTCTGTAATATGTTCATCATTTCCTTGCTGTAAAGGTTTCCATATTATCAAAAATCAAAAAATTAAAAAATGTAAAGAGGGTATACCCTAAAAAGAAAGATCAAAGGGTAAAAAGAATAAAATGGTCAAAAGAAAAAATGAGAAGAAATGAACCCCAAATAAAAAAACCAGGAAAGTGTGCAAGTCCAAATGCCACTACTATTTCAGTTTCTGCAAATAAAGCATTGCGTGCAGCTTGTTTAACCTTTGCCACAATTGATGAATGGCCAAACAACATAATCTTGGCTAGTTCATGTTTGAATTTCCTGTTTTAAAGATAGAGAATAAAATCTGACCAAACTGTTTAATCTTGGCAGATAAGTAGATAGGTAGAGAAGCAAAGGAGCTCAACTGTTTAATATGAGCCCTTGGAAGAAATAAGTGCAGACTTAGGTAGGCTTACCATGCAAAGAAAATAAAAGTTGATAAGGATTTGCTAGTCTAAGTGCACCCCCGTAAAGAGAAAAAAAAATGTTAGGCAAAGTAGGCTAGGTAGGTAGATGATGTTGCAGAATGAGACTTGTGATCGGTTTTGTCTCTAAAAAATGTATTGACTTACACTTTTATCACAAAGTGCTATGACAGACATTACTCTTGGAGCAGCTCAAGCAAGGTAGATTTCATAACCAACTTTCCTTCAGTTTTTTCCCCAAAACATTTGCTAATTTCCCCCCAAAGGTATTAAGATCTGCTTAATATCACTCAAAAAACACTCCATCTCATTTCATAAAGTGCCTAAGTAAAACTCCATTTTACTTAGGAAATCGCACAAATATCACATAAACCCCTCTTTTCTCCCTAAGCCTAAGTTTATCACTTAGCGCTTTCATTTACATTTCTTTCATATTAATTATTAACACTTATTATATAAATCCTTTGCAAAACCCTTATCCCGTATTATGTAAATATAATGAAAACCCAAAAAAAAAATATTAATATCCCGCCCCGGTTAACTATAACCATATCACTGCTTAAAACAGGGATTAATTAACCCCACGTTAATTAATAACCTAGCCTCGAACCAATAGAAACGCGCCCGAAACCATTAAAAAGTGGTTTATCATGCCGAGCCCACGCATTAAACCTCCGCCATATGCTGTGAGCGCCCACCGTCCGATCAACAGCTCCACATCCAACGGTCCACAACTATATCGCGATCCCCTCCATCGCCGATGTTTAAGTCGCGGGGAACCGGCGGTTTTGGCGTCGTACCTTTGCCACGCGGCACGCTCCCGGGGTGCTCGCTCCCTCCCCGCCCGATACCGCCCAAGCCCAAAAGCGGTGCGGGAAAAACCATTTACCGCCCCCCCGCTGACGTCACCCTACCACATCACCTTCTGCTGACGTCACCGCCACGTCATTTCTCCCGTACTCCCGCTGACGTCATGCTTACATCATCTGTCCTTTGAATTAAAATCTCCTGCCAAACTTCATTTTTTGTCGAATAAAGGGAAAAAGGGTCATTTTTGCTATGTTTTTGTTTGCAAACAGCGCTCCGGGTATGATATTTGCTGAGGTCGCATTTCCAGTGTTTCAACCGCCTCCGAACCAGAAAAGCTCCATCAATGAGCTCGCGGCCTCAGCCAAGCTGTCAATTACAGTTTCCTTCCTTCAAACACAGTTGAAATCAAACTAAGGGACTTCCGAGCTCACAAAAGAAAGAAATGAAGATATACAGGGATATTTTGTTACCCTAGCCAGTGAACTGTCAGAAACATGATTTACCAGAGAAAAGTGGTGAGAAGACACCTTAGCAGTTCTATTTTGCCAGACAGCGGTGAGCAGAAGTCAAAACACATTAAAGAGTATTAGATCAAGCATTAAAGAGTATCAGTGCAGAATTAAAGGCAACTCAAGTCAGAATTAAAGAGTATCGGAGCCGACAAAGAGAAGCAGATCAATATTTAAAAGCACAATTAAGACAGACAGTCAGCACAGAGCCACTTCAGAAGACAGTTGCAAGCCGAACCCTAAAGCCCTGCCTCCAGCGCAACATCAGTTATCTTTCTCAAGCCACTTCTATGTTACTTTTACATTGTTTTAGGTTAAAAACAGATATTATCTCACAGCTGTTATGAGATACTTGTTGTACATATTTTGTTGTATAAATACCCCCTTCATTAGAGTTTTAAAGAGGTTGGGTGTTGTGTAAATTCCTAGACTTCGCTGTAACTCAGAAACTTTGGAATAAAAAGCTGTTGGAATCAAATTGTTGTCTGGCCTACTGGATGAAGAATTGAAGCAGAGGACTTGTCACAGAATTCTTCAATCAAACTCCGGATCAATAAGTTCCCTATATCTCGTGTTTTACAGTTTTCTGGTTTACTATATCATCTGTGTTTCATGATCTGAATGGTAAAGAAAAAGGTTAATTCAGAATTTGCTTAACTGCACTCTGTTTTCAGTCTTTATTATTCTCTGTGTTTTCTTCAGAATTAGCATAAACAGTGAATTCTTAATTGCCCATGTTTCCTAGTTCTTTCATGTTGATTATTTGGTAAAGAATTCTTAACTGCTCTTTGTCAATAATCATCCATTTCCCCTCTTTCAATATGTTGAAGGATTCTTAACTGCCCTTCACCCATTTGAGTCCATTCCATCTGATTCCAGCCTTTATTTGTTCCCTGTTTGACTACCTTGCTCTGTGATGCCATCCTCTGTTAGAAACCAAATCCAGAAAGCCATCTTCTTTTTGACTCCATCATGCCCAATGGACTGAACTCTTCAGTTTACCTCACTGTTCTATCGAATCTCACCACCCAAACTCAAAACAAAACCCTCAAACTTCATAACTAGCCTAACACCTTTAAAAACAAAGCTAAATCATAAAGAGAGAGCCCTCTCTGGATACAGATTGGCTAGATTCTGTATCTAAAAGATTGGTCTGTGGTTACCTCGGCCGTATTCCCTTTCTTACAACTTTTGGTAACAACCTGAGTGATAACACTACCTATGTTCCAAATTTGGTGGGCATCCGCCCGAGTTTCATCCATAAAATCTCTTGCCCTAGGTGTTACTCCAAGAGGGAAAACCTAGGTCTTTCTCTCACCTTGGGGACTTCTTTGAGGGTTGTATGAGCTTAGCATTCATTGGAATAAATCATAAGAAGCCCTTTCGTCTCTCGAGCCTTGACCTTGTGAATACCTATTACGATCGAGAAACCTCAAAACCCTAGGTCTTGTGCCTTCTTTCTAGGGTTTTTCTTAGAGAGCGGTTTGCTTCATTAGAAAGCTCAAAATTTTGTATTCTCAAGGGAAGGTCGGCCCTACATTTGACCCATTGTATATATTCACCCTAGTCCTGGACATTCCAAGCCATCAATTCTTGGATTTGAACAACGAATACCAAGGAGTAATCTGAGGCTTTGAGCTGCGTTGAAGATCTGGTGAAGGAAGCCGAAAAACCAGCCAGTTTATTGGACCAGCCAGCGTAACTCTCGAAGCAAGTAACGATCGGAGGAGGGAAGGTTTGAAATTGGATGGTATACAGCCCCCTTTCAATCTCCTTTAGGGAGAGAGAGATCTAATCTGAGATAAAGCTATCTCTGGGTTGAAAGTGTGAAGGCATCCCCCCACTAACTCCAGCAATTGGAGCGAGCCCTCAGTGTCTTTGGTTTCATTGGTCTTAGTAGTCGTGATCTTTCTTATTTCACCAGGTCTTCCAACAAATTCGTCAATGTATCTCCCCGAACCAGGAAGGTAGCATTCGATCTCTTGACCAGCACTCCCCAGCGTGAAAACCCCGCATGAAGTGGGTCGAGTACCTAAAGGTCCTTATTAGTCGAGCGTGCTTACGCACCCTAAAGGTTCAATTTAACTAAGGTTCTTTGATTCATTTGGCTTAGCTTTCTATAGTTGTTTTCTCGTTGAGCTTCTAGGCCTGATTTGAGGCCATTCTTGAACTAAAATTCCATCCTCTTGAGGCCATTCTTGAACTAAAATTCCATCCGCTGACGTCACCCTACCACATCACCTTCTGTTGACGTCACTGCCACGTCATTTCTCCCGTACTCTCGCTGACGTCATGCTTACGTCATCTGTCCCTTGAATTAAAATCTCCCGCCAAACTTCATTTTTGTCAAATAAAGGGAAAAAGGATCATTTTTGCTATGTTTTTGTTTGCGAACAGCGCTCCGGATATGATATCTACCAAGGTCGCATTTCCAGTGTTTCAACCGTCTCCGGACCAGAAAAGCTCCATCAATGAGCTCGCGGCCTCAGCCAAGCTGCCAGTTACAGTTTCCTTCCTTCAAACACAGTTGAAATCAAACCGAGGGACTTCCGAGCTCACAGAAGAAAGAAATGAAGATGTACAGGGATATTTTGTTACCCTAGCCAGTGAACCGTCAGAAACATGATTTACCAGAGAAAAGTGGTGAGAAGACACCTTAGCAGTTCTATTTTGCCAGACAGCGGTGAGCAGAAGTCAAAACACATTAAAGAGTATCAGATCAAGCATTAAAGAGTATCAGTGCAGAATTAAAGGCAATTCAAGTCAGAATTAAAGAGTATCAGAGCCAACAAAGAGAAGCAGATCAAAATTTAAAAGCACAATTAAGACAGACAGTCGGCACAGAGCCACTTCAGAAGACAGCTGCAAGCCGAACCCTAAAGCCCTGCCTCCAACGCAACATCAGTTATCTTTCTCGAGCCACTTCTATGTTACTTTTACATTGTTTTAGGTTAAAAATAGATATTATCTCACAGCTGTTATGAGATACTTGTTGTACATATTTTGTTGTATAAATACCCCCTTCATTAGAGTTTTAAAGAGGTTGGGTGCTGTGTAAATTCCTAGACTTTGCTGTAACTCAGAAACTTTGGAATAAAAATTTGTTGGAATCAAATTGTTGTCTGGCCTACTGGATGAAGAATTGAAGCAGAGGACTTGTCGCAGAATTCTTGAATCAAACTCCGGATCAATAATTCCCCTATATCTTGTGTTTTACAGTTTTCTGGTTTACTATATCATCTGTGTTTCATGACCTGAATGGTAAAAAAAAAGGTTAATTCAGAATTTGCTTAACTGCACTCTGTTTTCAGTCTTTATTATTCTCTCTGTTTTCTTCAGAATTAGCATAAACAGTGAATTTTTAATTGCTCATGTTTCCTGGTTCTTTCATGTTGATTATTTGGTAAAGAATTCTTAACTGCTCTTTGTCAATAATCATCCATTTTCCCTCTTTCAATATGTTGAAGGATTCTTAACTGCCCTTCACCCATTTGAGCCCATTCCATCTGATTCCAGCCTTTACTTGTTCCCTGTTTGACTACCTTGCTCTGTGATGCCATCCTCTATTAGAAACCAAATCCAAAAATCCATCTTCTTTTTTACCCCATCATGCCGAATGGACTGAACTCTTCAGTTTTACCTCACTGTTCTATCGAATCTCACCACCCAAACTCAAAACAAAACCCTTGAACTTCATAACTAGCCTAACACCTTTAAAAACCAATTGCTAAATCATAAAGAGAGAGCCCTCTCTGGATACAGATTGGCTAGATTCTGTATCTAAAATATTGGTCTATGGTTACCTCGGTCGTATTCCCTTTCTTACAACTTTTGGGAACAACCTGAGTGATAACATCATTGGCGACTCCACTGGAGACTTGAATAATTGTTTGTTACTATTGTTTATTTTATAAGCTACACATGGATCCTGAAGTTAGCCAGGTAGCCTTTGAAACTGCTTTTGCTTTGCAATTGCAGAAGTAAATGAAAGTTGCTTCAGTCTATCTCCAATCTAGTTTATGGTTTGAACAATTGGTTTCAAATACTTGATCAGTGTTGTGTGTGGAGCATGATTGTTCAAAAGTCTTTGTTCCAGTCGGATGTATACCCCAGGAAGTCTTGTACACCCCTCCACGCGGGGGGGTGCGGGGGGGACTTGTCCCCCCGCGAGGGTCCGGGGGGGCCGATCCCCCCCGGCTAGGGGGTCCGGGGGCCAGCGGTCCCCCGACGGGGGCTCGAGGCAGCACCCTCGAAGCTAAAAACAAATGTAAAATTGCCTTGTAAAAGTATAGTAATTTCTAGTCAATCTGGGCCGTTCATTAGGCGGATGATCTGATGGTAGAACTTATGTTTAGTTTAGGGTTTTTTGCCCTAGAAGGCAACCCCTCTCTTTGTATGAGGGTATTGTATTTGAGGCTGTGAAATAGATGTGTATTCTGTGAGCGAGAAACAGAGAGGTGAGACTGTGAGAGAAAACAAAGGATATTACAGCAGATTTGCTGTAGGTTGTGTCTCTTCATTTTGCTGGATAATAGAAAGGAAGCATTGGCTGTTCGGGGTGGACGTAGCCCAAACTGGGTGAACCACGTATATCGGTGTCTCTCTTGTTTTGTGCATTTTCTGTGTTTATATTTCTGCAATATTTTATGTGTTCCATTGCTCCGTAATATATAATTTCCTAACAACTGGTATCAGAGCCGAAGGTCTATTTGGCTGATAAACTCACAGGAAAGAAGGGTCCTGGTTCAAGTGGGAGCAATGGCGGAAGATGGTAAGTTTAGGGACGAGAAATTTAACGGCCAAAACTTCTCGTTATGGAAGATGCAGATGGAAGATTATCTGTATCAGAAAGATCTATACCTACCATTGGGCGGAAAAACAAAGATGCCAACGGGTATGAAAGACGAAGAATGGAACCTTCTCGATAGAAAGGCACTCGGAACAATACGGTTGTGCCTTGCTGCGTCAGTCACCTTCAACATTTCGAAGGAAACCACGACAGAGGGTTTGATGCAGACGTTGTCGAAACTATATGAAAAACCCTCGGCCTCAAACAAGGTATTTCTTATGAAACGATTATTTAATATGAAGATGTCAGAAGGTGGATCTGTTGCAGACCATTTAAATGATTTTAATACAGTTACAAGTTAGTTAAGTTCTGTAGGGGTAAACTTTGATGATGAAGTTAGAGCTCTGTTATTCTTGTGCTCATTACCAAAAAGTTGGAATGGTTTGGTAATGGCCATTAGTAACTCCGTTTCTGGATCTAGTACTTTAAAGTTTGATGATGTTGTCGGTGCTATCCTTAGCGAGGAAATGCGACGAAAAAGCTCCGGTGAGACATCGGGAAATGCTTTGAGTGCAGAGTCTAGAGGAAGAAAAATGGAAAGATAAAAGAGCTCAGGATATCGCAGTAAATCAAGGAAAGGCAGATCCAAGTCCAGATCGGGGATAGTGTGCTGGAAATGTGGAAAGAAAGGACACCTAAAGAAAGACTGTAGATCTCGGAAGGGAAAAAAAGAAGATGCACAGCAAGAAAACAATCATGAAGCAAATGTGACAGGTGAGGTGTTACAAGATGCTTTGATTCTTTCTTTCGAAAATATTACTAATACGTGGGTGGTAGATTCAGGGGCTTCATTCCATGCCACACCTGATAAGAAATACTTTCATGACTATGTTCAAGGAGATTTTGGACAAGTTCGTCTGGGTGATGATAAACCCTGTAAAATCGTTGGAATGGGTAAGGTTCTTGTAAAATAGCAGAATGGAAACCAATGGCTATTAAAGGAGGTAAGGCATGTTCCAGATCTAAAGAAAAACTTGATTTCAACAGGGCAGTTAGGTGGTGAAGGTTGTGTGACAACTTTCACAGATAAAGCTTGGAAGGTCACCAAAGGAGCCTTGGTAATAGCAAAAGGCGAAAAGGTTGGTACATTGTATTTATGCAATGGTATTTCTAACTCTGTTAATGCTTTAACTTCCAAAGGAGCAGATGCAGCATTATGGCATCATAGGCTCGGACACATGAGTGAAAATGGGATGAAGATTCTTCACTCAAGGAATTTGTTGCCGGGTTTGAAGAATGTTGATTTGGACTTCTGTGAGAATTGCATTTATGGAAAACAGAAGAGAGTCAGATTTCTCAGAGTTGGGAAAGAAAAGAAGAATGAAAAATTAGAGCTTGTGCATACAGATGTATGGGGACCTGCTCAGGTATCATCTCTCGGTGGCTCTCGTTATTATGTTACTTTTATTGATGATGCAACTAGAAAAACTTGGATTTATTGTATTAAGAATAAATCTGATGTATTTGATACTTTCAAGAAATGGAAAGCTTTGGTTGAGATTGAGACAGGAAAGAAATTGAAGTGTCTTAGATCAGACAATGGAAGTGAATATTGCAGCAAAGAGTTTGATAGGTACTGTTCAGAGCATGGAATTCGCAGAGAGAAGACAGTTCCAAGAACACCACAAGAAAATGGTGTGTCATAAAGGATGAACAGAACAATCATGGAGCGTGCAAGATGCATGAGATTGCATGCAGGATTGCCTTTACAGTTTTGGGCAGATGCTGTAGATACTGCTGTTTATCTAATAAACAGAGGGCCTTCAAGTTCCTTGGATGGTGGTGTTCCAGAGGAAGCATGGACAGGTAAAAAGGTAAACTACTCCTTTTTAAAGCCTTTTGGTTGTGAGGCCTTTGTCCATATAGATAAAGAAAATAGAACAAAGCTTGAGGCAAAGTCAAAGAAATGTACCTTTATTGGATATTGTGTTAATGATTTTGGTTATCGCTTATATGATTATGAAAATCACAAAATCATTAGGAGCAGAGATGTAATATTCAATGAAAAGGTCTTGTATAAGAATCAGTTGCAGGAAAAGAAGAAAGAAAACGAAAACAAGGAATACGCAGTTCTTGATGAAATCACTGAAAAAGTAAAGGTTCCTGAAAATAATAATAATCAACAACCACAACAATAGCAACCACCACAGCAACAACAAGCACCCCAAACACCTAAAAGTGGTGTTAGAATATCTACCAGAATAAGTAGACCCCCTGAACAATATTCTCCTTCATTATATTATTTATTGTTGACTGATTCCGGTGAACCCTAATGTTATGAAGAAGCAATGCAGGTTGAAAGCAGGAAGAAGTGGGAGGTAGCCATGGAAGAAGAGATGGACTCCTTAATGCATAACCAGACTTGGGATTTAGTCAGGTTGCCTGCAGGAAAAACTACATTGAAGAATAAATGGGTTTACAGGCTGAAGGAAGAAGATGGAGGAAAACAAAGGTACAAAGCTATACTTGTGGTGAAAGGGTTTGCACAGAAGAAAGGTATTGATTTTGATGAAATATTTTCTCCTGTTGTTAAAATGACTTCAATCAGAACTATTTTAAGTCTTGTAGCAGCTGAAAATTTGCATCTTGAGCAGTTAGATGTAAAGACAGCCTTTCTCCATGGGGATTTGGAGGAAGAGATATATATGCAGCAGCCACAAAGATATGAGGTGAAAGGGAAGGAGAAACTAGTGTGCAGGTTGAAGAAGAGCTTGTATGGCTTAAAACAGGCTCCAAGGCAGTGGTATCTAAAATTTAACAAGTTTATGTCTGAACAAGGTTATACTAGATGTCACTCTGATCATTGTGTTTATTTGAAAAAGCAATATGATGGCAGCTATATTATATTGTTATTGTATGTAGATGACATGCTTGTTGCAGGATCGAACATGCAGGAAATAAATGTGCTCAAAATAAAATTGGCAAATTCATTTGCAATGAAGGATTTGGGAGCTGCAAAACAAATCCTTGGTATGAGAATAACTAGAGACAGGAAAAATCATAAATTAACATTGTCTCAGAATGAGTACATACAAAAGGTGTTGAAAAGATTTAACATGCACAATGCAAAACCAGTTAGTACACCTTTTGCTAGCCATTTCAAACTTAGCAAGGAAATGTGCCCAAAGACCCAAGAAGACATGGATTATATGTCTAAAGTTCCATATGCATCAGCAGTTGGAAGCTTAATGTATGCAATGGTCTGCACAAGGCCCGATATTGCACATGCAGTGGGAGTTGTAAGCAGGTACATGAACAATCCAGGAAAGGAACATTGGATGGCAGTGAAATGGATTCTCAGATATTTGAAAGGTACCACAAATCAAGCATTATGCTTTGGTGGTTCAAACATCTCCCTACAAGGATATGTTGATGCAGATATGGCAGGTGACAGAGATAACAGGAGGAGCACTACAGGATATGTATTTATTGTTGGAGGAACAGCTGTCAATTGGGTTTCAAAAATCCAAAGTGTTGCTGCACTTTCAACAACAGAAGCAGAGTATGCTGCTGCTACAGAGGCTAGTAAAGAAATGATTTGGTTACAAAGGTTTATGGGTGAATTGGGTAAGGAGCATGATATGGGCACGTTATACAGTGATAGTCAAAGTGCCATTCATCTTGCAAATAACTCAGCATTTCATTCCAGGACTAAACACATACAGCTCAAGTACCATTTCATACGATCAGTGTTGGAAGATGGAGAGTTGAAGCTGGAAAAGATACACACTAGCAAGAATCCTGCAGATATGCTAACAAAAGTTGTAACCAGGGAGAAACTGAGAACATGCTCAGTTTCAATTGGTCTTCAAGGATGACGATGAAGATGAAAAACAGCCAGGTCCAAAGAGGAGTCATTGTCCAGCAAATGAAGCAGCAGTGGAGTTGCTACAATCATTCTCCAAGTGGGAGATTGTTGTGTGTGGAGCATGATTGTTCAAAGGTCTTTGTTTCGGCCGGATGTATACCCCAGGAAGTCTTGTACACCCCTCCACGCGGGGGGGTTGCAAGGGGTCCGGGGGCCAGCGGTCCCCCGGCGAGGGCTCGGGGCAGCGCCCCGAAGCTAAAAACAAATGTAAAATTGCCTTGTAAAAGTATAGTAATTTCTAGTCAATCTGGGCCGTTCATTAGGCGGATGATCTGACGGTAGAACTTATGTTTAGTTTAGGGTTTTTTGCCCTAGAAGGCAACCTCTCTTTGTATGAGGGTATTGTATTTGAGGCTGTGAAATAGATGTGTATTCTGTGAGCGAGAAACAGAGAGGTGAGACTGTGAGAGAAAACAGAGGATATTACAATGGATTTGTTGTAGGTTGTGTCTCTTCATTTTGCTTGATAATAGAAAGGAAGGACTGGCTGTTCGGGGTGGACGTAGCCCAAATTGGGTGAACCACGTATATCTGTGTCTCTCTTGTTTTGTGTGTTTTCTGTGTTTATATTTATGCAATATCTTATGTGTTCTATTGCTCCGTAATATATAATTTCCTAACAATCAGTTCCTCTTTTCAAAAGTCTTTTAGGATAATTCAAAAAACTCCCATATCCAAACTTCCTAGAAGAGACTGTTAAAGTTGTATTGTCAAAACTATTCCAAGAAAAAAACAAAAACACACTTAGAAACTGGCTTCAAAAAAGACTCGTTACACCAAATCAAATCCTGATCCAAATCCCCCACTTGTGTTTGAAAATCCTAATCTGATTTCTAGGATTCGAAGAAGTCAAGAGAGCCAAGAAAATTATGCTAGTTCACACCTTGACACACAGTTGCAGAACCCCATTCAATCTGAGCTTACCTCTGCAAGAACACCAAACCTTTCTGTGATTACTGCAACTTCTCCAAGTTCACCATCAGCTCCTCAAACTACCCTTTCCACTTATCCATCGACAACACACATTTCCATTGTTATCTCTACTCCTTCAACTGTCACATCTATTTTTGCAACCATGGCAAACCGATATACTCCCCTAAACTTACCTGCAAATCCAGGGGCTATGCCTCAAGACTACCAAAGTAAAATCACCTATTTTGACGGCACTGGCACTTACACAGCTCAACAACATACCAAGAAAATGACCAACTATTTTGAAAACTATGAGATTGATGATGATGATGTTAGAATGAAAGTATTTGTTCAAAGTTTAACTGGAGATGTTAGAACCTGGTTTAGAGCCCTCCCTGCAAACAGTATCAATGACCCACAAGCTCTTTATCAGACCTTCTTGAACAGATGGGAAAAGAAAAAAGATCCTCTCCACATTTTATCAGAGTATGAAAACTTAAGAAGAGGCCCACAAAAAATTGTCCAAGACTACTGTACCAGATTCAATAATATCTACAATGCTATTCCTCAAAATCTCAGACCTCCTCCAAATTTGGCCTTGATCAAATTCCCTGATGCATTTGATTCTGATATGGCATACCAACTTAGGGAACGAGCCCCTCGAAACTTAGAAGAAATGCAGAGTATAGCTGTCAGTGTTGAGGCCACCCTGATATCTAAACGATCTAGGGCCAGAGCTGAAAGGAGGACACCTTTCAAAGAAGAACCTTCTGCCTTTGAACAGAAATTAGATGCTATCATTAAAGGAATAGACAGACTTGGAGATAGAGTGGAAACAATAAATCCCCTTGGAATGGTCAACCAAGCAATACTGGGAGAAATCCAAATTTCAGGAAAAATCAAAATCCTAACGCTGGAAAGACAGGGCCTGACCAAAACATTAAGCCCCCATTTCAAGAAAATTATGCTGAAGCCTCAACTTCTGATGAACCAATAGAAGACACTCAAATTAATTTAATGGGACTTAACAATGAACAACAAGTTTTCTTAACCAAGAGGATCAAGAAGCTCACATTGTGAAACAATTCCAAACTCAGTCAGGTGAATCATTTGACTTTAGGGAGAGATATGACACAGTCATTTATGAGGTCCACAAACAATACAATCTAAGGAGCAGAAGAATAGATGTCCCTGAAATCAGCAAACAGAAAGATACCAAACAGCCTAACAAAGGTAAGGTCACTGCCCCCCCTGTACATATTCTTGCTAGAACAGATCCTAACCCCAACAACCCAATTGTTGAAGACATATCAGACAATCAGTCACCTGACATAAAACCTTCCACTGCTATTCCTGCTAAAGAAAAAGAAGAACAGCCTCTAGAACTTGATTTGGAAAAAACTTCAGCCCTTAATCCCACTCATGAAGAAGAGAAAAATGCAAAAAATTCAGTTGTCCGAATTACAAAAACTCAAACCGAGAAACCTTTCAATCTTGAGACAGAAATAGGCAAAATAAAGATAGTTGTTCCCTTATCTAAATTAGCTAAACATGCTGCCTACAGAAGTCAAATCAGCAGATCACTCAAAATTTCTGTGAACGAAGATTCAGTAAAAGTTTTTGATGACCAACCTGAATTGATATTTGGCCCTGAAGTAAATGGAAAAACAGCAAAAGGAGAAATTCCTCCTTTCTATGTGGCTTTAAACATACATGATAAGATACTTCATAACGCCATGTTTGATTCTGATGCTTCCCATAATTTAATGCCTAAATCTGTAATGGAGAGACTTGACCTTGACATCACCAAGCCATATAAGGACCTCTTCTCTTTTGATTCAAGTCAGGTCAAATGTTTGGGTTTAATCAAAGACTTATGTGTGTCACTTGTCCAATATCCTGCCAAAACCATCTTAATGGACATAGTAGTAGCTGATATTCCTCCAAAGTATGGTATGTTATTGTCCAGATCTTGGGGTGCAAAGCTTCAAGGATCTCTACAGTTGGACATGTCTTATGCTACTATTTCAGTGTTTGGTCAACCCAAGAGACTATACAGAGAAACCTTAATGAAGTATGTAGTAAGTAGCCAAGAGAAACCTCAAAATTTCCCTATCTACTCAATACATTCAAATATGGATTATTTTATCCTATACAACGCTGAAATTGATCCTCCACATGCAATAAAAGGCTTAACAGATAAAACAAAAGAAATTGCAAATGAAAAGTCTAGTGTCTGAATCCAAGAAATTGTTAAAAATCATGAAACATCACAAAAATCAAAAGAAACTGAAAAACCATATCTCCTTCTTAAACAGATCCCTAAAGCTCCAGATACTAATTATAAACAGGAAATCCTTTGGTACTTAGAATTTGATGGTTCTGTAAACAAATTAGGATCAGGGACAGGAGTCTGGGTGCACAATCTTCAAAATAATCATGTTGAAGGCCATGCTTACAGGCTAAACTTTAGATGCACTAATAATATGGCTGAATATGAAGCTCTGTTGCTAGGTCTTAAACTACTGAAGAAATTGGGAGCAACTAGAGTGTCAGTCCTAGGAGATTCTGATTTGATCATTCAACAGATAAAAGGGAAGTTCTTGACAAATGATCCCAGATTGAGAGAGTACAGAGGAACAGCCATAGAGATCCTCAACACATTTCTAGAAACTCAGCTTGCAAAAATCCCAAGAAAACACAACCTGCAAGCTCACAGCCTAGCAATGTTTGCCAGCACCTATAAATTGTCGTTTGAACCAAATCATCAATTCACAACAGAAATTAGACACAGGCCAGCCATACCTGATAATGTGAAGAACTAGCAAGTGTTTGAAAATGATAAATAGAGCAACAATTTCTTAGCCCTAGAAGAAGAATTTTCAAGTGCTAACGTCGATGGAGATACAGTCTGTGAGTTTGATCCAGCAAATCAGTCAGAAATAGACATTTCAATAGAAAACGCAACTCAAATGCTCCATCCAACAAAATTTAGCAAAGAGGAAATACAAGAGCTGGAAAAAACAGATATTGATGAGATTATTGGAGAAGAAACTGAAATTATCAATTTGAAAGACAATCAATTCTCTTTGATTTCAATGACATTCCAAAGAAACCTCAGATGGAACCTTCAAAAGCAGACATTGAAGACTACAACATAGGAACTGATCAAAATCCAAAAATGTAAAATTGTCCAAGTCTTTGCCCCCTGATCAAAGGCTCAAGTATGTTGAACTGATCAAAGAATTTCAGGATGTTTTTGCCTAGAGCTATGAAGACCTGAAATCTTATGACACCTCTATAATTCAGCATACAATACCCCTCAAGGAAAATAAAAAACTATTCAAACAGAAACTCAGAAGAATCAACCCTGTACTGCTACCTTTAATCGAAAAAGAAATCAAACGAATGCATGATGCAGGGATAATTTCCCCAATCAAATTTTCAGAATGGGTGTCTAATTTAGTGCCTACAAGGAAGAAAACAGGAGAAATCAGGTTATGTGTTGACTTAAGAAATTTAAACAAGGTCTCTTTGAAGGACAACTACCCTTTACCCAAGATGGATCATATTTTACAAAGGGTAGTAGGTGCTTCTAGGATTTCTCTTTTGGATGGGTTTTCAGGTTTTAATCAGATTCTGTTTCATCCTGATGACCAAGAAAAAATTGCATTCACAACACCATGGGGTACATTCAAATATGTTAAAATGCCATTCGGACTTAAGAATGGAGGGGCAACCTTTCAACGAGCAATGGACATAGCTTTTGCAAAAGAAATTCATGATTTTCTGGTTGTATATCTAGATGACCTCACTGTGTTTTCTAGATCAGACCAGCAACATTTAAACCATTTGAGACAAGTGTTTTTAAAATGCAAAGAATATGGTATTTCATTAAATCCTAAAAAGTCTTTGTTTGGTCTAGAAGAAGGCAAACTCTTAGGCCATATCATTTCCAAAGATGGCATCATAATTGATCCTGCTAGAATAGAAGCTATTCTGCAAATATCCCACCCCAGAAATGTCAAAGAACTTCAAGCTTTCCTAGGGAGGATTAACTTTTGAGAAGATTCATACCTAATTTGGCCGAATTAATTAGATTGTTGAACAACATGTTAAAAAAGGATTCAAAAGTTAAATGGACAGCAGAAGCCAAACAAGCATTTGAAGAAATTAAAATGGCTTTGACTAAAACACCAGTCCTCAGAAGTCCAAAGTTCGATAGAGACTTCATAATTTTCTCATTTGCATCAGAACACACCATAGCAGTTGTTTTACTACAAAAAGATGACCAAGGATGTGAAAAACCTATAGCCTTTTTTAGTAAAGCACTTAGAGATGCATCTCTGAATTACAAAATCATGGAAAAACAGGCTTATGCACTTGTGAAAGCTATTCAAGATTTCAGAGTCTATATATTGTACTCCCATGTAATAGCTTATGTGCCAAATGTTGTTGTTAAAGACACCCTAACTCAAGATAGAATTGAAGGCAAACGGGGTAAATGGATAGCAAAAATAGTGGAGTATGACATTGAGATAAAACCTACAAAGCTGATAAAAGGACAGGGATTGGCTAAATTCATGATTGAAACAAACTTTCCAGCCGTAGACATTAATGCACTGGATAACAAACAGGAGATGGCGACTCCACAAATCAGCCAGGCCTTCTTAGAATCACCTTGGTATGCTGATATAATTCATGTATTATTAAACCTGCAGGCTCCAACAGGGTTATCCAGAACAAAGAAAAGGTTTTTAAAAATGAAAGCTTCAAAATTTTGTATTTTAGCTAATGCTCTTTTTTGGAAAAATCATGAATGCATTCTTTTGAATTGTTTAATAAAAGAAGAAGCTGACAAAGTTCTCAGAGAATTTCATTCACGGGACTACGGTGGACACCTTTACTGGAAATCAACTGCAGACAAAATCCTAAGGGTTGCATTTTACTGGCAACCTTGTTCGCTAATGTAAAGAAGTTTGTCACTGCTTGCCACAAATGCCAAATTTTTGAAGGCAAAAGGAAACTGTTACCCTTACCCTTGAGACCAATTTCCACTGAAAAACCTTTTCAGCAATGGGGTTTGGACTTCATTGGATAAATACACCCTTCCTCTTCTGGCCAACATAAATGGATCCTTACTGCCACCGATTATTTCACCAAATGGATAGAAGCCATTCCTGCTAGACAAGCCAATGATACAGTGATTATAGGATTCTTAGAAACCAACATCTTGTCTAGGTTTGACTGTCCTTAAAAGATCATAACCGACAATGCTGCTGCCTTCAAGTCCAAGAAACTGATAAATTTCTGCAGCAAATATCATATCACTTTAGGCCATTCCACAACCTATTACCCTCAAGGTAATGGTCTAGCTGAGTCCTCTAATAAAACCCTGATCAATATTATTAAGAAATTGTTGGAAGAGAACAAGAAAAACTCGCACAAGAAACTTACAAATGCACTTTGCCTGACAGACTTACTACAAAGAGATCAATTAGAACCAGCCCTTATGAGTTAGTTTATGGCATGGAGGCTATGTTTCCTTCATCCTTCGGAGTTCCTGTAATGAAATTGATACAAGAAACTCAGGTGGAACCCAATGCCATTCAAAGGAGAATAAATTAGACCATCCATTTGCAGCAAACCAGAGAAGAAGTGCACCAAAGATCCCAAATGTTACAAGAAAAGTTCAAGAAGATATTGGATAAAAGGACCAAAGCGGAAGACTTCTACATTGGAGACAAAGTTCTAAAGTGGGCTTCCAGGAGAGAAGACAAAGGAAACCATGGGAAGTTTGACTTCCCATACTTAAGTTTGACTTCCTGTGGAAAGGGTCGTTTATCATCCAGGCATTACAAGGCAATAATACTTACTTTCTGAAGAGCCTGGATGGTACAGAAACAGAAGATGGACCAGTCAATGGTCGAATGTTGAAACACTACTTTGATCCAATTTTTTGATATATTCCGACTCTAACATGTACATAAGAAAATTTAGGATCAACAGCTTGAAAGAAGGATCAGCTTATTCATTTCAGCAATGAGAATGAGGAGGGAAGTGCAGAAAATGTTGAAATCAATGAAGGAACTTTATCATTTTTGTTTAGCCTCATTTCAGTTTATCAGAGATTGCAGAAGCAGATTTGGAAGCAGGAAACATAAGATCAAATAATCCAAGTAGACTATCCAAAACAAATGTACAGTTGTGTGAATCAGCTCAAGAATAGTGTATATATTTTACATAATCCTTTTGTACAGCTTCTAGATCCAGCAAAGGAAGATTTCAGAACACAGTAAAAGTTACTCACAAGGCCCTCTGACCTGTTGTTCTTGACTTTCCACAAGGAAAAGCCATCCCCAAGTGGAGCCATTGTTATACTCCTATAGCAATAGGTGTCATATTTCATGATTGACCGATTGAACTCTGTAATATGTTCATCATTTCCTTGTTGTAAAGGTTTCCATATTATCAAAAATCAAAAAATCAAAAAATGTAAAAAGGGTATACCCTAAAAAGAAAGATCAAAGGGTAAAAAGAATAAAATGGTCAAAAAAAAAATGAGAAGAAATAAACCCCAAATAAAAAGGCCAGGAAAGTGTGCAAGTCCAAATGCCACTACTATTTCAATTTCTGCAAATAAAGCATTGTGTGCAACTTGTTTAACCTTTGCCACAATTGATGAATGGCCAAACAGCTTAATCTTGGCTAGTTCATGTTTGAATTTCCTGTTTTAGAGATAGAGAATAAAATCTGACCAAATTGTTTAATCTTGGCAGATAAGTAGATAGGTAGAGAAGCAAAGGAGCTCAACTGTTTAATCTAAGCCCTTGGAAGAAATAAGTGCAGACTTAGGTAGGCTTACCATGCAAAGAAAAGAAAAGTTGATAAGGGTTTGCTAGTCTAAGTGCACCCAAGTAAAGAGAAGAAAAAATGTTAGGCAAAGTAGGCTGGGTAGGTAGATGATGTTGCAGAATGAGACTTGTGATAGGTTTTGTCTCTAAAAAATGTGTTGACTTACACTTCTATCACAAAGTGCTATGGCAGACATTACTCTTGGAGCAGCTCAAGCGAGGCAGATTTCATAACTAACTTCCCTTCAGTTTTTTCCCCAAAACATTGGATAATTTTCCCCCAAAGGTATTAAGATCTGCTTAATATCACTCAAAAAACACTCCATCTCATTTCATAAAGTGCCTAAGTAAAACTCCATTTTACTTGGGAAATCACACAAATACCACATAAACCCATCTTTTCTCGCTAAGCCTAAGTTTATCACTTAGCGCTTTCATTTACATTTCTTTCATATTAATTATTAACACTTATTATATAAATCCTTTGCAAAACCCTTATCCCGTATTACGTAAATATAATGAAAACCCAAAAAATATATATATATATATAATATCCTGCCCCGGTTAACTATAACCATATCACTGCTTAAAACAGGGATTAATTAACCCCACGTTAATTAATAACCTAGCCTCGAACCAATAGAAACGCACCCGAAACCATTAAAAAGTGGTTTATCATGCCGGGCCCGCGCATAAACCTCCGTCGTATGCTGTGAGCGCCCACCGTCCGATCAACAGCTCCACATCCAACGATCCACAACTATATCGCGATCCCCTCCATCGCCGATGTTTAAGTCGCGGGGAACCGGTGATTTTGGCATCATACCTTTGCCACGTGGCACGCTCCCGGGGTGCTCGCTCCCTCCCCGCCCGATACCGCCCAAGCCCAAAAGCGGTGTGGGCAAAACCATTTACCGCCCCCCCCCCCCCCCCCGCTGACGTCACCCTGCCACATCACCTTCTGCTGACGTCACTGCCACATCATTTCCCCCGTACTCCCGCTGACGTCATGCTTACATCATCTGTCCTTTGAATTAAAATCTCCCGCCAAACTTCATTTTTGTCGAATAAAGGGAAAAAGGGTCATTTTTGCTATGTTTTTGTTTGCGAACAGCGCTCCGGGTATGATATCTGCCGAGGTCGCATTTCCAGTGTTTCAACCGCCTCCGGACCAGAAAAGCTCCATCAATGAGCTCGCGGCCTCAGCCAAGCTGCCAATTACAGTTTCCTTCCTTCAAACACAGTTGAAATCAAACCGAGGGATTTCCGAGCTCACAGAAGAAAGAAATGAAGATGTACAGGGATATTTTGTTACCCTAGCCAGTGAACTGTCAGAAACATGATTTACCAGAGAAAAGTGGTGAGAAGACAACTTAGTAGTTCTATTTTGCCAGACAACGGTGAGCAGAAGTCAAAACACATTAAAGAGTATTAGATCAAGCATTAAAGAGTATCAGTGCAGAATTAAAGGCAAGTCAAGTCAGAATTAAAGAGTATCGGAGCCGACAAAGAGAAGCAGATCAGAATTTAAAAGCATAATTAAGACAGACAGTTGGCACAGAGCCACTACAGAAGACAGTTGCAAGTCGAACCCTAAAGGCCTGCCTCCAGCGCAACATCAGTTATCTTTCTCGAGCCACTTCTATGTTACTTGTACACTGTTTTAGGTTAAAAATAAATATTATCTCACAGCTGTTATGAGATACTTGTTGTACATATTTTGTTGTATAAATACCCCCTTCATTAGAGTTTTAAAGAGGTTGGGTGCTGTGTAAATTCCTAAACTTTGCTGTAACTGTGAAACTTTGGAATAAAAAGCCGTTGGAATCAGATTGTTGTCTGGCCTACTGGATGAAGAATTGAAGCAGAGGACTTGTCACAGAATTCTTGAATCAGACTCCGGATCAATAAGTCCCCTATATCTCGTGTTTTACAGTTTTCTGGTTTACTATATCATCTGTGTTTCATGACCTGAATGGTAAAGAAAAAGGTTAATTCAGAATTTGCTTAACTGCACTCTGTTTTCAGTCTTTATTATTCTCTGTGTTTTCTTCAGAATTAGCATAAACAGTGAATTCTTAATTGCCCCTGTTTCATGGTTCTTTCATGTTAATTATTTGGTAAAGAATTCTTAACTGCTCTTTGTCAATAATCATCCATTTTCCCTCTTTCAATATGTTGAAGGATTCTTAACTGCCCTTCACCCATTTGAGTCCATTCCATCTGATTCCAGCCTTTATTTGTTCCCTGTTTGACTACTTTGCTCTGTGATGCCATCCTCTGTTAGAAACCAAATCCAGAAAACCATCTTCTTTTTGACTCCATCATGCCCAATGGACTGAACTCTTCAGTTTTACCTCACTGTTCTATCGAATCTCACCACCCAAACTCAAAACAAAACCCTCAAACTTCATAACTAGCCTAACACCTTTAAAAACAAAGCTACATCATAAAGAGAGAGCCCTCTCTGGATACAGATTGGCTAGATTTTGTATCTAAATATTGGTCTGTGGTTACCTCGGCCGTATTCCCTTTCTTACAACTTTTGGGAACAACCTGAGTGATAACACTACCTATGCTCCAAGTTTGGTGGGCATCCGCCCGAGTTTCATCCATAAAATCTCTCGCCCTAGGTGTTACTCTAAAAGGGAAAACCTAGGGCTTTCTCTCACCTTGGGGACTTCTTTGAGGGTTGTATGAGCTTAGCATTCATTGGAATAAATCATAAGAAGCCCTTTCGTCTCTCGAGCCTTGACCTTGTGAATACCTATTACGATCGAGAAAGCTCAAAGCCCTAGGTCTTGTGCCTTCTTTCTAGGGTTTTTCTTAGAGAGCGGTTTGCTTCATTAGAAAGCTCAAAATTTTGTATTCTTAAGGGAAGGTCGGCCCTACATTTGACCGACTGTATATATTCACCCTAGTCTTGGACATTCCAAGCCATCAATTCTTGGATTTGAACAACGAATACCAAGGAGTAGTCTGAGGCTTTGAGCTGCGTTGAAGATCTGGTGAAGGAAGCCGAAAAACTAAGGTTCTTTGATTCATTTGGCTTAGCTTTCTATAGTTGTTTTCTCGTTGAGCTTCTAGGCCTGATTTGAGGCCATTCTTGAACTAAAATTCCATCCTCTTGAGGCAATAAGGCTGAATTGTTTAAGATGGCAGACCTGTGGCATTCAATTGCCGAAACCAATCCTGATCTGAGGCCATTCTCAGCCCCTTCCTGAGGCCTAACTCAAGCCATTCTTGAGCCTATATTTCGGTCCCTGTCTAAGGCATTCTTGAGGCAAATCGAAGTCATATTTTGAGGCAGATCCAAGGTATCTCTTGAGGCAGATCAACAATCTTTACTGAGGCACATTTCAACGGTCTGAGGCAGTCTTTCCTGAGGCACATTTCGGTGGTCTGATACCTATGTGTGAGGCAAAAATCCATCTACGATAGAGGTCTAAATATGAGGGAGTCTGAGGGAGATCCAAATCTGAGGAAGTCACATATACGCTGGACTGATCCAGGTTTCTGAGAAGGATATCTAAGGCAAAATCTGAGGCCCTTGCTTTGGTACAATTAGGCTTGTTTTGAGGCTTACTTTAAGGCAACTTGTTGACCTGTTTGAGGAGTTTTGTTGAGGTAATTGAGGCCCTAGATAGGGCTATCCTAATTTCCGAATGAGGCATGGTTAAAGGTACAAGTTAGAACCTCTTTAATAAATTATATATCTTTAGGATCTCCACAGATTGGAAGGCAAAGTTACAATAGCATACATATTGGACAAATCAATTTAAGGAGCAGACCTGGTGTTGAATGTGACTTGCAGAGACAGCAGCGATTGAATGTTGTTGTAATCGGGTCATTGTCCCTAGTAGCCCAAGAATTCTTTCTCTATCTCTTCTTGTTAAGGGTGGCAGGGTGGTGCTAGGAAAGGAAGTTGTGATTTCCTTCAGGAGGTTGTCGCATCCTTTTAGTGGAAGTTGGTAAACTTGGGGGTGTATCCCTTCCAGTTGTAGCTTCCATCATTATATATATATATATATATATCATGTGTTCCTTTGATGCAATGTTATTGGTTAATGCTTTATGATACTAAATTGTAAGAAAAAGGGAAATACTAATTCACCCCCCCCCACCCTCAATATTTCCAATCGACTTGATGAGAATACTTAATTTTATGGTCTAATTTCTTGTGTGTTTGTCATTTGATCATCATCAATATAGTCCTAGTAAGTAGTAGCTAGTTGTGCAATTGAATTTATAAATGCAAATGTTCTAGTTTCTAACAAAATTTGAATCATTATGTCTATATTTCATTTTTTTATGTGTTTGTCCTCCATGACCTGTTTCCAGGGCTGCCATGTGTTAAAATTGGTAACTAGGGCCAAATTCCACTTTGGACAGCTCATTTGATGGAGATGATTATTGCAATGAACTCCTTGTTTCGAGAGGACCAAAATCGACCTAAAGAACATCAAATTTGGACAAGCAGAAGTGTGTTTTTGAATTTATGCCCACACATGTGCTAATTGTCAAGGTTAGCCTCATCATCATAAAGCCCAATAGTCATGTCACTAGACCCCAAATGATTTGTATATATAGAGGTGCCTTCAGCCTCATTTCATACATCACAAGGGCTCCAATTTATGTCTGAGGTAGCTGAGCTCTTGAGGAGGACGAAGGTCTGTCTGTTTTGGGTTTTTCTTCAGCAACTAGGGCTGGGATTCTTCAGATAGACAGCCGCAGGATTTAAGAAAATATCTGGGCAGCTCGTATGGGTAACCCTGTCATTACTGTTCCGAATTCAACCACAGAATGTCAAGCTGAGTTTGGGTATCGTCTCTGGGCTGATCTATGGTCAATTTGAGAAAGAATTTCTCACTTTGTGTGACGCACTTCAGAGCTATTACTCCAGGTAGGTCCGCAGGTCTGCACCAGCATAGACAGAGGGGCTGAGAAGCCTATCTTGGGTTCAGATCAATTCTAAGGGCCAGTGATGGGCAGCATCTTGCTTGCCAAGGAAAGCCGCAGTTGAAAGGAGGGTTTCTGGATCAGTTGAATGAAACAATAGTGGACTATAAGAAACCCTAACCAAATCTTAGCTGATTATTGTTGACAGAATGATGATATTGCAGTTTTGGTCTATTCACTTGTCTAAGGGCAGTCATATTGGATCTTCAAATTGGCAAGTCATTTTGACTTTAAATTATTGTACTTTCTCTCTCTGCTGAACATTCGATATTAATAATAAGATGAATCGATCAAGGATTTTCCCCGTCTTGGCGTTTTTCCCTGGCTTGTGCCATATCCTTGTGTTCTCTTGTCTTGGCTTGTCTTCTGCTTCTTTCGTTCATGTTCTTTCTTCAGTTACAGTCAATATGATAATGTCTTATGTGACTGCTAATGAAAATGGAATAAATTGAAAATCGGGCTAATCTGGATCTCTAAAGTAACTGTTCTAAACAAAGAACATGTTAATCTAAAATTAACATGGTATCAGATCTCAGGAGAAGTCAAGCCCAAGCAAGAGTAAAATTCTCTGTGGGTCCTAACAAGGAAAAAGATCACCACAGTTCTAGGACCGAGCTCTTTGTCAAATTCTGGGCAGAATCACTGTGTCTAGGCCGAAATCTTATCTGTGGAGAGCGAAGACTTTGAGGGCATACAAACCCTGATATGGAAAAGCTGGGGCTGATTCAATAGCCCACACCAAACTGAGTTTGTTGTTCAGGAAATCGCAGTCCTGAGCTCAACACATAAGGTCCGAAATTAATTCTGTGAGTTTCCTCAGAAGTCTGAAATTCTGAAGCTCTGTGAATTACTGTTTGAGTGATGGCACGGTCTAGAATCTACAAATTGAAGCATCCTTCACTGTCACTTCAGATCTGTTCTATCTTGACTCTACAGGACCATGCTCTCTCTCTCACAGATGTTTTAGAACTACTCTCGATCTCCTATAATGAACTTCTACATGATGAAGGACTCTCTATCTGGTATGATCTAATCATAATGACAATGATCTCGCACCTTTGAATAGCCTCAGTATATTACAGTCTTTGCATAATATGGTCTCGCTTCATACAAGTCTCCTCTGTTCATAATCTCGACAGCATAATTCCGGCACTGTTGTATACATTGAATTCTGTACAATGTATGGTCGACCTTAGTAAGTTAGTACCATATATGTACAGTGATATCAATCTCTGCATTCTTGGCTTTGTTATCATGGCTCAGTAATTGGTATAATCTTAACTCAACACAATGATGTATGGTTTGCTTTATAATTCACGTCATTCATAAAATTCTGTCTTGAAGAACATGGGGCAGAGCCATTATGAAGCCACGTTTGAAGCAGTACAGGAAGAACGAATCTCCAAGCATGCAGTTGGAGTATTGCTGTAGGATAACGCAGGTGATGTTTTCATCCGAGATCCTTACATTGATCTGAGGCTCTTCACATAGCTTTACTGACTCTTGAATTTTTTTCAGGTAATCATAACCCTTGAGGTGACATATTGACATGTTTTGATTTGAAGAAAGTGATTGTCTGTGATATTATCTAGCAGTAACTTATATGACAGAATGTGAGCTCTGAAATCCTTTGGAGTAAAGGCAACTCAAAAGTAAGGGTGTATTGTCGAGACCCCATGATCTTCTCCCTTTGCCAGTCTGGAAATAAGTAGACTATGGGTACACATTTGTTGTTAGACAAAAAGGGTCAATGTTTTTTTTAAGGTCTCAAATCAGTGATTAAGTCATAGGATAATAAATTCCGATTATCTCAGTATTAGAAGACCAAAAAATTAGTCAAATCGTCATACAAGATTGAACATCCTATCAAAGGTAGCTTTTTAAATATGAGGAGTGTTTCAAGTCTGTATGAGTAACAAATCTTCATCTGATAGTGGCCTATAGCTTGAACCTGTTTATGGCTCACTTACCTCAGAAGGGACCTCGCTCATTCTACAGCATAACTTGCCAATCGTTTGATATTCTTCAGGAATGAACCAAGTAGATTGGGAAAATCCTGCCATGGAGCCAAGTCTCCCTGTGATCCTAAGCTTATCCAGATTCGATACAACTGAAGTATCCACTGCAAGCAGTTAAATGATTGACAGTCGGGGAGCTATGATCTGAACTCATATATATATATATATATATATCCCATCCCTATCTTCTAAGAAAGCCGACCCGACAAGGATGATCGAATGGACCAACATTCTTGCTGTTCTCGAAGGAAAAGTCCTGGATTGTGCTTTTGATAATAAGGCCGAGAGTCTACATCAAAAGATCCTCAGTTATAAAGAATTCATCCCTGTATGGAATCATACAATGAGAGCAGTCCTTTTGTGAAGTCTTTTCCACAACCTACAACGAATGGTACATAGAGCTCAGTTGGTCTAACGATATAATTTTTTTGTTAACTGCCATCTTCAAAAAGTGCAGATCTGTGATCCTCTGTTCAGATTCACTTCTTATGCAGTAAGAAGGATCAACTGACCAAGAGGGAGTTGGTGCCTTGGTCTGGCCTGTTATCTTGAAAAATCTGCTCTCTTTTGTAGAAAGGTCAAGCCTCAACAAAGAAAGGACTTATGTGTTTTAGTGAAGTTGTCCTTTAAAGTCTGTGACCCAAATCAAGGTCAAAGAAAGAATTCTCTTCAAAAGGGACAGTGTGCACTGTGTAGATGCCTTGCAGCTGATGAAATCTTGTTGAATAGATTGAGGGCAGTCATTCATATCCTTATCTAAGTAGCTGAATCAATGGAAGCTCATACTGGCACCTTTGGATACCTCTTAGAGGTCTGGCAGCTGGAAAAAGAAGTGCATGGCACTTTGGAGCCGTTCCTTGTATCGGCCTTGATAAGCAAAATAGATGTCTTAGACCCTTAAATATGATAATGTCTTATGTGACTGCTAATGAAAATGGAATAAATTGAAAATCGGGCTAATATGGATCTCTGAAGTAACTGTTCTAAACAAAGAACACGTTAATCTAAAATTAACACCATGTTTCATGTCGGACACTCATTTTTCTGTGTGCTCCATGTACCATGTCATCATCTCTTCTGACTTAGCTCACAAGTCAAATTTAGAATTATACTAATAATATAGGGAAACCTTCTCAAGTCTCTGGAATAACTGATGCAGCACTGAAAAGCACACTAGAATTGGAGGTGGCACATATCCTCAAACTAGTACATGTAGAACCTAAAAGAGGATAATTCCAAATCACAGATCACAATAAAGATCCTGCATATAAGGATAGTTTATCCACATACAATCAATTTTATCAGGCATAACTACTGTAAGTAACATCCACAGGTACTAAAATATCTGACATCTGTCTCTTCCAGACCTTCAGGTGCTTTGGAAGGATGAACTGCAAAACATACCCCACTAAAGTAACAAGGAATTCAGGTAACTTTCGTATCTAGTTCAGAAAAAAGTCACTGATTTTTCACCCTTTTGGGTGTTCTCTGTGTGCACGTAAAACACTTAGGAGTATTCCTTTATCTGAATATTTTGGAACTGCACTTCTAGTTTGCATATCAGTTATCTTTAAAAAATGTAGGGACATCACACATTAATTACACCAAATCTTCACAAATCTATCCCGAAAACAAAATTTAGTGGACTCTGACATTCATTCTTGATATTGTTCCTTGAAAGAAAGTTTGTTTCAAAAGCATAGGAAGGATAAACAGTGATTATTGCAGAAGTTATTAAAAACAAGAATTGTAATATGTGCACAAATCACTTATGGTTAAAACTTGATAGTATATACTGGTTGTGTGAAAACTGCTAAAATTCGGTTGCAAATCATTGAACAGCCACCACCTTTTAAACACAGTGAGGACCAGAATAGTAGCCAAAATTTGGATCATTAATGAAAAAATAATACCAAGATGATGCTTATCTGTCTCCCAAACTCAACCATTGTTCATATAATCCCCATAAGTCCTGCCATTGGTCTATCTTGATATATAAGTTGTGAAGGAGTTTTCCTCCAGTGGGTATCAAGTCGTAGTTCTTCCTGCCTCAGCTTCAGCTTGCTGCAATTGCACTAGCCTTTCAGCCCAGGCTCTCTCCCTTGCAACAGCAGCCATCTTGCTCTCTATCTTTTTAATTGCTTTCCTTCTTCTAGCTCCTGCCAATTGGTCCTTCCGTTTTTGAGCTTCTTGCTGAAAGTCACAGGTCAGTATTGGAGTATAAATACCATTAACTGCAAATGCAAACGGTTCACATTTTCACCTAAATAACCTTTTAAAAAGAAGCATAGCTCTAAAAGCTTCAGCCGTCAAAAGCCACAAAATTCAAATGGAAACAACAATATAATTAACCTGTTCACAGAACCTCAATAGTACTTTTATCCACTAGTCAGTCTAATTAAGCCTCAGTGGGTTCCAACAACAAAAGATAGAACAAACAAAACAGCATGTCACAAATTTTCACAAGAAAACAAATAAGAGCAATTCTAAAGATATGAAAGAGGATGTGATAACCAAATCTGGCTCACTAATAAAATATCCAAAATTTGGAAAATAAAGACATTCAGGATAAATAAATAGTATATAAACATATGAATAAAAAATGATATGATTGTACAATGACGAGCTTCGTAAAAACACTAAGTTGGAGTGCCTTTTCATTTAAAATCCATATACTTAAGTTGAGACATGTCCTTTCACGTGTCTCTTCATTATTTATTTATTTACTTTTGATTTATTTATTTATTATTATTATTAATTACAATGTCTTTCCCTTTAGAAACGCTATAAATACTAAATTGGACTGTTGGAGTGCCTTTTCATTTAATATTATTATTAATTACATTGCCTTTCTCTTCAGAAGTGCTATAAACACTAAGTTGGATTGTTGGACAGCCTTTTCGTTTAAAATTCGTATATTAAGTTGAGACACAGCCTTTCATGTGTCTCTTCATTACAGTACATCTCTATAGAAATGCTTTGTCCACAAAGCATATTTATGAAAAGGCCTTACTCCCACGGCTGGTTGTATGATCATGTTCCGGCTGGCTCTTGGTGGCGGCTATGTATCCCACAATGGTTGCAATCCTCCTATTACTGACTACTCCATGCCCCCGACAACTTAATCCCTTGTGCTAGTGGCTGACCACTCGACTAGCGACACTGTCAACCACATCCTGCTGTAGACTCAACAACCTAGCTCTACCCCCGACTATAATCCGCCACAGTTTGCTATGCTAGCAACTACTCAAACTTCAGTTGTCGGCCACTTACAACCTTGTATGTCACCCTCTCCCTCAGCTAGCCACTGCTTTCCCACTCAGGGCTGATAAATTTTCTGATGGCTAGGCCGTGGCCCCTATGTGTTGATTGGCAGTAGTGCCTGACACCCTATCAACCTTGTCTGCCACCTATGTGTGTTAGTGTGTCACTGCAATCTAAAGTTTGCCCCTCTGCGTAGAAAAAATGAAATTTCTTTACTCAGCTGTTCCTATGTCGTATTGTCGTATGACCTTATTACTCAACCTACAATAATAAAAAAATAATGCCACATAAGGTTGTGGCCAAACCTGGCCTCTCGACACCTATACGAACTTGGCTTTTGTGCGCAATTTTCATAGTGGTTTTCAGGGTTTAAGCGTTGATACTTGATACCATGTTAAATCTTCCTTGAACCCGACAACCTAGTTATTTAATTCCTAACAGATTACAGATCTACTGAATAAAAGCACAAATGGGATTTTAACATAAATCATTTAGTGGAAACAAAATGACAATCAAATATTGTGCCCAATCAAATCAGTTTAAAATGATATCATAACCTACTTGAGCTTCCTTCCTGGGAAAATGACCCGACACACTTGGATAAAATTCCTTCTCCACCCAATCTCTTTGATCTCCTCTCAAGTTGTGTGTTCACTCATTGTTGTATATATTCTTCTCTCCTTGGCCTTGATTTATAATTTCTCATTGAGTTAAATCTCTAACCTTAATCTCCAAAGTGATCGATGGTCAAAATTGTGAAATTTTTAACAATTGCAGCAACTGGAACTTATTCTTCTAATTGATTAATATTAAGTGCAGTTTTATTTGCTACGGCAAACAACGAATAAAATCACAACTGCAATTTTCACCATAAAAACATTGAGGAAAATAAAATGTTGGAACTGAGAAATTATATGCACGCACACAATAAAATGACACTGTTATTTATGTACAAATTTCCTTGGAAAAAACCAATGTGGGAAAACCAATGCAGCAGATGAGGGTTCTATTATTATTATGCAGCAGCGAAATTTTTTAGTACAATTTGGATGCCAAACTGGCTATCCTCATCAAATAATCTGGCCAAAATTATTAGAAAAAATTTTCTCCCTCCACGAGCAATCTCGACACAACATGCCTCAGAAAACTGGCCCTCAAGAACCCTTGTGCAGGCCCCTGCGCAGTGCTTGTGCAGACCCTCACATGCACAACTTGAATCTACCTCTGATCAAGTCGTTATCACTGTTGCTGCAACTAGAAGCGATCCTCCGGACCTCTGGAGAGATTTTTCGGCCTCCGACAACTAAATCAACCCCCTGCTCAACCAAATCAAACTGCCTCACTTAAGTTGTCTGCACAGTCCCTACGCTGTCTCTAGTGGAAAACTCAGCCTCTTTGTTGTTGCCTCTCCGGAATCATTGTCTTTGCTCCCTCTCTGTCTTTGTGTTCGTTCCGGCTCGAACTCTTCTTCCCTGATCGACCTCTGTAGCTGGATAGCTCGATCTGCTAAGGAACTCGACCTCTCAAGTATGTTCTCCATCTACCCATTGAGTTGCTCTTATAATCTCTCATTGGTGAACCAATGGCCATGATTAGATCCACATCAACGGCTAAGATCATCTCAAACTCTATCTGTGTCAATTTCTATAGAACTTTCACCTTTCTCAATTAATTGTTGTTAATTAACCACTTCTCCTAAGTTATACTTAGGAAATATTTAATTATTAATCAATTAACTTAATTGAGCCATCTCTAGGTGTTTTCTTTTGAAACATTTTCTGGGTTTTAGAGATCTAATGTTTCTTAGCTTCTCTGACCAAAATTGAGACTAGAACATCTGTCTGATGCTACAAAACTAACACTCTCTCTTAGTGAGGAAGGTGTTCTTTCACTGTCTCGTAACATCTTCACATTCATGTTGTTGATGTCTGACAATTATGAAAACCTGTCGTTGTCCACCAAGCCATTGCCCAACTCGGCTACCTAAGAGGATTGCTACTCTTCTTAGCTTCTTCTGTTGCAACTAAACTCTCGTTGCCTTACTCGTGTAAATGATATAAACCAAAAAACAAACCAGAAAAGAGCTCGGATTATACTCTTCGTTCCTTCACTTGATAATAAGTTTCCTTGTTGTACTTCGCACCTTTTACTTCAGACTTGATGATGACCGAAAATTTGTGCCAAAAGTGATGTCGAGCAACCCTATTTATAGTTGTTTCCCCCTCAAATTAGCCAACTTGAAGAGGGTGAGTCAACGTGTCTGTTGGAGGAGTTTATTAATTCCATCTTGAAGCCGACTTGAAGGGAGATGCTTGTGCTTGACTTGGAGGGCTATTTATACTTATCTAAGGACTCATACAAAATGTAACATGCCCAGGAAGGGTCCTTCATACATGACATAGACTCAAATTGACTTTTATGACTAGATGATCAATCCTAAAGGCTCACAATGGGAGCCATCACTAAAAATAAAATTCCTTACTCATGAAACCCATGAGACAAGCATTACAATAATAAGTATTCTTCTTCTTTTCATCAATTACATAAAATCACAATTACACATGTCATTATGAAGACCAAACCTAGTTACAATTTTCGGCACTCCCTCTTATCTAGGGAGGTATTTATAATGGTACTTGGTCATTCTCAATCTAAAGAATTTCTCATAAGAAGAGTCGAATTGGTAACCCATTTGTTTAGCATCATATCAACCAGCATTGTAACATAGCAAGGCCTTGACTAACAACTCTATCTCTCCATGAGATCTGAGCTCAATGCTGGCGAGACCAATGATGTATAGACACCCTCATCATTGTCTTTCTCGGAACATACCCCACCCGGTTTCTCAGGGTGTGTTCCACCAGGACTATTCTTATCTTGGATTCCCAGTCCTCAAAGAATATCAGTCCTCTACGACTACTCTTATCTTGGATGCCCTAACTCATCCTCGAAGAGTATCGAATACCAGATGTTTACCCAATCCTCCATTATGTCTTCCCAAGTGAAGACAAGAATGATGTGTCTATCTCTCCCTCTTAATTAGGGACGACATATCTATTCCAATAAAGGAATGTACTCATTCCTACAAAAGGAATGTAGTCATTCCTACAAAAGGAATGTACCTAAGCTCCCTCTTGGCTTAGGAATTTCCAAGTTTCTTCCAAGTAAAAAAGTTGTTTCCAGGCTCCCTCTTACTTAGGGACCTACAACAGCTCCTCAGGTGGAGATGATGGGACAACCAACTGCTTTAAGAACTCCTCCTCACGATGTTATGAAATTCTTTTTGTTATCTAGGAGTCTTCATGTTTGGGACTTCTACACTGACCATCCATCACTTTCATCCATGAGTCAACCGTGTCATCATCAGAAAGTGATCCATCAATCCATATCTGACCTTCCTTCATGCCAAGTTACTTTCTCCATGCCATGTTTACTTAAGGATATTTCATCCTACTACATGTGCATCGATGGTGGAAGACATCCATAGATCTTCCCTTGGCAACCCTGCATAAACCCATCCAGATATTTGTTCAAAAATAAAGGAATGAACATTAATATCAACATTAACTTTGAGATGGTCTTTCATCATGACATCTTCTAGTTTGCATCAACATCCTGCATACATATCGACACATCTCCCAAAGATATATATTGTCAAGGGTCTCTTTCTTTTTCAGACTCCATCAGACTCTTCATATCTTCCATGTAGATATCCTAGTCAAATCTTCTTGGTCTTTCGGATGTTGATTGCCTTTACCATCGTTTCATATTCCATGATCTCTTCCTTCTTTTCTTCACACATTTCATTCACAGGAATTTCCAATTAGAATTCCTCAATTATAGTCAACCACCTCATATTACATATGAGGTCATATTATGTTGATTTTAGGGAATGTGTGACCCATGCATTTTTGCATTCCTTCGAAAGAGGAGATCCTTCCTTTGATTATGCTCTCAAGATAGAGCATTGATCCATGTTACTTGCAACCATATGACATGACTCTTCAATATAGACTGTAAGCATACATAACTCATTTTCCTTTGGGTCATCCAGACTTTCTGTAGCAGCTTCCTTGATTGAAAAAGCTTCAATCCCGATCTATTTCTCCTTTTATGTCATCATACCATCATCTCATGATTTCCACAAGTTTGGAATTCTTGATGAAACACTTGCTTCCCCTCATGATCGGTGAACTTTCAATGAAGATTCCATCAGAGAATCTTGAGGATCTAAAGTATTCCCATCAGCAAATGTTTTCTTTTGACAAATGTATGATGAACCTTGTACTAGATGACCTTGCCACTTATGTTTTCAATGAGATTTCCAAAAGCTATATCCTTGACTTCCATAGATTCTAACCATCTTTCATGCTTCTCTATGATGATGTCCTGAGCTCTTGCTTTCAATGCTTCTATGATGTCTTGATGCATCCCATTATTTTACATAGTGAATCATGATAGCCATATCTTACAATAGAAGACTTAGGGACTTGAAAATAACTTATGTGAGGAAGACTATCTCAATAGTGGAGATCTGTTACTTCCTCCTTAGATTTCTTCTTTTCAACTTACTCCACTTCCTCGGTTAAGTGGGCTTCTTCTCTTCCTCTTTTATTATTGTCCTATAGTGCCCATATTCTTGACACCCATATCATTGTATTTTATCCATGTTCTTCTTCTTTTTCTAAGGACCAAACATTCCAAATTTTTCCTTTCTTTTTGTCATTGCAGCATATGCTTGATTTTGCTCACCTGCTCCCACATCAAATTTGGCCTTTAGTTTAGATTCTTCAATCTTGCACAGTGACCATAGATCTTGGAATGGAGTAGCTTCTTTCTTCCCATAAATACTTGAAGTAAAGTTACCCCACTCTTTCGATAGTGCATTTAATACCATTGTAGTCATTTCTCTATCAGACATGGCTTCTCCCAGATCTTGTTGTTGATCCTAGATTTCAGATATCCTCATAAAGTATGAGGCTACTCCATCTGCCCTTGACATCTTCAGCTTGTAGAGTTATTGCCTTAATGAGATGACTTCTCCAGCAATGCTTACAGCTAAGTTGCAGGAAACGTTGGAGAAGGGTCCATTTCCGGCCGGAAACGAGGAAACTCGTACTGTACGGCCTGGAAACGCGTTTCTGGTCGTACTAACCCATTTCTCGAGGAGGAAACGTGGCCAGTACGACAGAGTTTCCTCTTCTAAATTGACTTTTTCTTGTATTTTTTATTTATTTTTTCGCTTCTAATTTTTTATTGGGCGACTAAAATATCTTCTGGATGCCTCTCAAGTTATAAAAAAGGAGGATTTTTTTGAGTGGGGCAGCCTAATGTTCAAGCCTATGGCCCTAGTGTTGATATGCAATTCAAGGTAATGTTAAGGCCCTAATGTTGATATGCAGTTCATGGTAATGTTAAATTCTTAAAGTAAAAGTGACATTCTCCTTTTACTTAAATTTTTAACATTACCATGAAATGACTCAAGATGTTTGAGAGTGGTTTCGCCCTCATTGGATTTCATATGGAGAAAGTAGAATTTTAAATCTCACTCAAAATCCAACAGACTTATCTGTTTTTCAGGATTTCAGGATTGGGGGGATTGCAATGTTTCCATTGGATTTTGTCATGTACTAGGGTATGGAACTAGTATTTAATCAAGAGAACCAAGCCCTCTATGCAGGGGAGACTCCCAATAATCAAGAGCATGTAGGATACTAGGGTATGGAACTTGTATTAATCGAGAGCACTAAGGTCGTTCGACTATGTAGGAGGAGACTCCCAATCAAGCATGAGACAAGAAATTAGAAATTTCTCGTGGCTGATTTTGGATATTGCTATTTTCATTATGTGATCATTCATGAGTAAATGTGATGTAAATTTAGACTTATAGTTTATGCATCGACAATTTAATCATAACGTAATTAATTAAAATGTATCATATATGCTTTATGATTGCACATATTTCTTAAATGTCCATATATATATATATATATATTACGTTTCCACGTTTCCAAAATTTGGGGGGTCACGTTTCGTACCCGTGCCCATTTCGTAAACTCGTACCCGTTTCCCCGTTTTGTGCAACTTAGGCTTACATAATATAACTCTACTAGTTTGTCATAGATTTCTTTTGAAGTTTCGAGTTGAGATACATATGGGATGACGGGATCCTTGATGGATTCTATGAGAATCCTTTAAGCCCCAACTTCCCCTTTCATATACTTGCAAGAGCTTGAGCATCTTCCTTTCTTGGTTTAGTCATTAGATCCTTTGACATGTTCCATAACCTCATTTTCAATGAGATTCAGATCTGTCCTTTTCTTTCATGCAAGATAGTTTGAAGCCCCAACCAATTTGTTGCTTTCCTTGCAAAAAGATATTTTGACAAATTCATATGTGGACATAAATATACTTACTTGATAGAATGCTCTTTCTCCTTGTTGCTTCCTTGATGTTGATGATAATATAAAGAATAGAAACTTCTCTTTGATGAAGATAGTTTTCTTCAATAATGATCCTTGATCTCACAAAGAGGGAGATCCCTTTTTATGGTGAAGTCTTGTTGATGAAGACCAATGATGACTTCTTGATGATGTTTTCTTTGTAGATCTTGACTTCAAGATGATCTTCGCTTTGATGCCTTCCTTGAGATTTGATCCTTGTGTGTCCCTTGATAAGATGCCCTTCCTTGACTTGGTCACCTTAGCTCTAATCCCATGTTGAGAAATCTAGGGCATAGCAATTAAGTGATTTCTCTTCTATTAGTAACTGCTTGTGAGTGTTTTTTACTTCTTTAGATTAGGATCTTCTTTTACTTAGGTTATTAGTGTTCTTCTTCATCAAACAGCTACCAATGCATAAACCATAAAGAGACAAGAGACACTCAACATAAGCTATCAGTCAGGGCCAAAACCTCTCCCACTTGACAGGAAAACCCAAACAAATTCTTCTTCTTATAGAGATTCCAATTGACGAATATCAAGACCAAGACCAAGACCCTTGACCTATTTGCCACTTCAAGAACAAGACACAAGTTCCCTTGAAGAGATACTTAGACAATGACAGTCAACTGTCTACTCTTTCCCTTTTCTAGGCTCCTCTTCCACTTCAACCTCCTTCTGCTTCAAACCTTCAGCCTCCTTGAATTAGGTCTGCAATCCTAATTCAAAAACCCTAGCTCATGCACAAGACCTTATCTTATGCCTTAACTTTCTTCGCTTTGGATAGGGTCTTCTTCTAGCTTGTCTCGGCCTCCCTTCTTGACTTGGCCTTCTTCCAACTCGGCTACCTAAGAGGATTGCTACTCTTCTCGGCTTCTTCTGTTGCAACTAAGCTCTTGTTGCCTCACTCGTGTAAATGATATAAACCCAAAAACAAACCAAAAAAGAGCTCGGATTATACTATTCTTTCCTTCGTTTGATAATAAGCTTCCTCGTTGTACTTCGCACCTTTTACTTCAGACTTGATGATGGCCGAAAATTTGTGTCATAAGTGATGTTGAGCAACCATATTTATAGTTGTTTCCCCCTCAAATTAGCCGACTTGACGAGGGTGAGCTGACATGTCTGTTGGAGGAGTTTATTAATTCCATCTTGAAGCCGACTTGAAGGGAGATGATTGTGCTTGTCTTAGAGGGCTATTTATACTTATCTAAGGACTCATACAAAAAGTAACATGCCCAAGAAGGGTCCTTCATACATGACATTGACTCAAATTGAATTTTATGACTAGATGACCAATCTTAAAGGCTCACAATGGGAGCCATCACTAAAAATAAAATTCCTTGCTCGTGAAACCCATGAGACAAGCAATACAATAATACTTTTATTTTTCTTCTTTTCATCAATTATATAAAATCACAATTACAGATGCCATTATGAAGACCAAACCTAGTTACACTTTTCAACATTCTGTTGCAGCCTACGTCTGGAGTCATCTCTTATCTGGTTTGGAAAGCAAAGAAGAGATTTCCTTGTGGTTTTTTTTGGTCTACAAGCACTAGAGTAGCAAAGATCTTTACTATGGTTTGTCTGGTCTGATTTTTGAGGCAATGAGACTTTCTCTGTGGATTCATGTGGTTCATTCAACCTCTGAACGATTGACTAAGGGAAATTAAGGCAATGTGAGATCTCCTATGAAGCAACAGTAGGGCAGCGAGGCATTTGAGGGTTTTGTTAGGAGGCCACAAGCGCAAGGCCGTAGCCGCAAGGCCGATGTCTAGCCACATGTTGGAGCTCTAACAACATGCATCCAGCAAGGCGGTGATTGGTAGTGGATAGGGCAATGAAAGGGAAATCTAGATCAAAGTTTGATACAAACTCACCTAAAGCAAATCACTGGAATAGGAAGGTCCCAGTCGGAAACCTCAGTGGTGACTGGAAGTCTAGTGAGTTGCTAGTAATAGCATAACTGGATTTAATTATGTAGTATTTCATGTTATCAAGAATGTCCTCAGCAGTACACAGCCCTAGAATGAACTGATTAACCAGCTGGTATTGCATTAGTGAATCTTAGTATTGCTATTGTTATGAAAATTGCCATTGTTATAGACTCAAAATTGTTGACCAGAATTAGTTATTAAATTGAAATGTTGTGAGTTATTGATTGTGTTGTGAAATCTATTGTTTAATTATATTGTTGTCTACTACCTTTGCATGGATGTTGAAAGGGATTATGTAAATAGGCATTACAATTTACTTCGCAAACTTTAAACCCTCAGGGCAAAATCCCCTTGGGACATTACAATGGTAAGTTGGCTTTCCTGTCAACCTGGAGGGTTATGAGAAAATGTCGCAGCAAGCATTAGTTTTCCCCTCGGGGAAGCAGAACATCAAGTTTTTGCAAAGATGCAAAGATCACGTTAAGGACAATATAGAAAGGGGAAAATGATTTGAAGCATGGATAAAGGCACACCCAACTGGTTGGCCATGGCTATACCCTGCTAAAAAGATAAAGAACCTCAATCTCTTGAATTCGGTGGTATGGGCAACTCAAAATCTTCACCTTACTATAGTGTAGGGACTCAAAATAAGTCTAAAAATGATGAGAAGTTTGAACAATGTTTATCCAATGAACAAAATTGTAATGTTCTAACTAAAGAAATACAATGAAATATCAAAACATGAACTAGCTACAACAAACAAATAAACATGCAATCTGAAAACTCCATAAGAACAACAAGTTTAGAACATTGTTGAGCAGAAATAATAGAGTTGAGCCATTTTATTAAATATCCAATGAGAAGTTGAGTACAAAATATAGTGGAATGTGTGCACTTGGGCTTGCTTAAGCAAGCACACAAAACCCAGGTGAGAATGAAGAAAACTCCACGCTGAAATGGATCACTAGCTACACACTCTACCCATAAATTTATTGTTGTTGCTACTAGAGGCAAACTGATATTTGAGGCTTCAAATTTGCTCCAAAAATTCTAAAAAATTAGGACATTGATCTCCAACCCGAGTCCAACAAAACCCAGAAATATTTTAGGCTAATTCCAACCTCCTAGAATTACCCAAAAATCAAGTGAAATTACCAATTACCCAACTCTACGTCCCACCAAAAAATCTATAGCTGCTCCACCAAAAAATTCTCCAAAAAATTCACTAAGAGATCACTGAAAGATAGCACTGAAAAGATAGAGTGAAATTCCAGTTATTTTCCTGGCACAAAATTGCAACAACTGCTCCAACAAAAACGGCCTACTTGTCGTAGAGATGAAATAGCTCACAAAATGCAAGAAAAGAAATATCCAATCAGCTCCAAGATTTCTCTCCTAGGGTGACACTTAAAGTTCACAGGGATTCTCCGCTTGGAAATCCATGTGCTAAACAGCATTGATTGACTTCGCTCAATAGCTTCAGCAAACCTCCCTCCAATTTAGAAATGAAATGCCAAAACCAGAATGATCAAAATGAGGCCCCCAACCTTCCTTTTATTTTTGGTTTTACTTCCTTATACCATGGTTTGATCCTTCCCATAGTTCAATTTCCATGCTTGTTAACTCCACAACTTAACTTTAATTTTTCTTCTTTCCTAATTCTCAACCATTGTCTTTTCTTGAAAATTCATTCAATATGTCTACAACTTATTTCTCCTAATTTTATTTAGCTAAATATATATATTAATTGCCAAAATTTCAAAATTGGGAATTTCCATGTCAAAATTTTAATTGGGGATATGACATTTCTCCCCTCCCAAATGTTGCTTGTCCTCAAGCAACTGTAGTGTTGGATGCTGCAAAATCTTTTCTCCTTCCCAAGTGCCATCTTCTTCAAGCAAATCCTTCCACTTAACAAGGAATCCTCTAATGGTCTTGCTCCTCAGCTTCCTTTCCCTCTCATGTAATATAGCCTCTGGTGTCAAAATCTAATGCCCCTCATCATCTAATGGTGGTAATTCAATGGCAGTCTTCACCCATTGTCCCAAGGACTTTTTCAAGTAAGAGACATGGAATACATTATGCACCCTACTTCCTAGTGGAAGCTCCAACTCATAAGCTACCTCTACCACTCGTCAAATCACCCTGAATGGCCCATAAAAATGAGGCTGAAGCTTTTCAGCTCCCTTCTGCTTTAGTGTGGATTGCTTGTATGGCTGCAATCTCAGGAAAACCAAATCTCCCACCTCAAAATGTCGCTCTACTCTGCCTTTGTCTACATATAACTTTTGTTGGTTATGTGCCATCTGCAAGTTATCCTTGAGTGCTCTAAGGATATCTTGGCTCTCATGTATCCAATCTTTGGCCCCTGGAGCTCTGTTATCTCCAAAAACCATATTAGCAAAAGTCAGTGCATCATAACCATATAAAGCACAAAAGGGTGTCATACCTATGTATATATGACATGTGGTGTTGTAGCAATACTCCCCAAGGTGTAGTGACTTCACCCACGCTCTTTGTTGTCCAGTCACATAGTTACGCAGATATCCCTCCATTCACTTATTTACTATCTTCGTCTGTCCATCTATCAGAGGGTGGTAGCTAGTGTTTGGAGTCAGCTCTGTGCCAACAAGGTGAAATAACTCCTGCCAAAATCCTCCCATAAATTTGGCATCCCTATCAATGACAATCGTCTTAGGCAACCCATGCAAAGTAAACACCTCCCGGAAAAACAACTCGGCCACCTGTGATGCTGAATATAGAGTTGGAATGGCAAAAAAGTGTGCAAACTTCGTCAGCCTGTTAACAACCACATGGATGCAATCTTTGCCCTGTATTGTCGGCAATCTTGTAATAAAGTCCATCGATATACTCTCCCACTTCCTCTCAAGAACAGGAAGAGGTTGTAGTAACCCAGCAAGATGTGTGTGCTCTCCCTTGTTCCTTTGGCATGCATCACACTCCCTGACATGCCTCAAAACATCCTCCTTAATGCCCTGCCAAGTAAAATGCTCCCTAATGGCCCTATAAGTCTTGTAGAATCCCCGATGCTCTGCCAAAGGTGAGTCATGAGCTGCGTGTAGGATCTTCTCCCTCAATTGTGATCCTAGCACCAAATAAATCCTATCTTTGTAAAGATAACATTATCCATCACTCGGTACATGTCATCCCCACGAGTACTCACATGTCTGTCGATCCTTGGAGTACTCCACCAAAAGTTGTGCCTTCCAATCCTGTGTGATATCCATCAAAAAGAGTGTCACGGGCCTTTGTGATAATGCATCAACTACTATGTTCTGCTTGCCCTTGACATAATCAATCTCAAATTATATGCTTGGATCTTACTAACCCATTTTTGGTGTCTCTCCTCCAGGTTTTGCTACTCCAGAAAAAATCAAAGACTGTTGTGATCAGTCTTAACCTTGAACATGTTCCCCACTAAGTACTACAGAAACTTAGCAAACGCATGCATGACTACTAGCATCTCCTTATCATATATGGGATACAATCTCTCATGTGGCTGATGTTTTCAGCTCTCAAACGATATGGGGTGACCTCCCTTTGACAAAACTGCTCCAATGACCTCCCCGAATGCATCGCACTCCAAGACTAATGGGTGTGAAAAATCTGGAAGGGGCAAAACAGAACAACTACTCATCACCCTCTTAAGGTGTTCAAAAGCCACTTGAGCCACGTCGGTCCACTCAAAAGCCACTTGCGCCACATCGGGTGTAGCTAACTTGGAAAACCCCTTCACAAACCTCCTATAGTATATTCAAATGCCCATGAATCCCCTCATCTCTGTCACATTCCTGGGCGTAGGCCAATCGAGGAAGACCCTAATCTTCTCTCGATGTAGTCGTACTCAATCCTTCCCAATCACATGCCCAAGATATAACATCTTTGTCAATTCAAACTCACACTTGGACATTTTCCCATATAGTTGTTGCTCCTCTAGTATGCGCAGGACCTCCTCAAAGTGTTGGAGATGCTCTTCCCAAATCCTGTTATATATCAAGATATCATCAAATAATACTAAGACACATCATCGGAACTGATTGCAAAACACATGGTTCATGCAAGACTGAAATGTGGTTGGTGCATTGGTTAGCCCAAGGGCATCACCAAGAACTCAAAGGGTCCATCTAAAAGCGGTCTTGGGGATGTCGTGCTCCCTCACCCGGATCTGGTGGTACCCTAAGCGCAAGTCTATCTTAGAGAAGTACTTGGCTCCTTTAAGCTCGTCCATCAACTCATCAATGCGTGGAACGGGATACCTGTTCTTCAACATCTTCTTGTTGAGGGCCCTGTAGTTTATGCACATGTGAAGGGTCTCATCCTTCTTCTTCACCAACACTACAAAAGAAGTGAAAGGACCGAGCTAGGTCTGATATGCCCCAACAACACCTGTATAGCCCTCTCAGTCTCATCCCGATATGCCTTGGGATGTCTATAGGGAGTGGTAACGTCTGTGTGAACCCCCTCCTCCAGCTCACTGGTGTGCTCGAACCCTCTATTAGGTGGCCTTCCTAGTGGAATCTCTCCAAATGCTGCTTGATGCCTCTCTAGGAGAGCCAATATGTCTAGATGTGTTTGTTGCTTCAACCCCCCAGTCCCTGAGATCCTCAACTCTACATCCTACTCAATGTCACCGCACCTCAAATCAACCTCCATCCTGTGTGTAGTTAACAAGCATGGAAATTGAACTGTGGGAAGGATCAAACCATGGTATAAGGAAGTAAAACCAAAAATAAAAGGAAGGTTGGGGGCCTCATTTTGATCATTCTGGTTTTGGCATTTCATTTCTAAATTGGAGATTTCCATCCTGCCCTATGAACTCCATCTCCAAATTCCTCCAATCACTAGTGACACACCCAAGAGAATACAACCACTTAAGTCCCATCACCACATTGGTGTCTGAAACATCCACCACGAAGAAATGGTCTATCACTAAATAGTTCCCCATGGTCATAGTCATGCTGGGAACATACCAGGTACACTGCATAGTCCTATCTCCTGGCACTAGTACTGAAAATCCCTCGAAAGCCTCTGTCTGAATGCATCTACGCTCCACCAACTGTGCATCAATAAAATTGTGGATTGCCCCATTGTCTACCAACACGGATACTCGTTGCCCTTGCACTGTGCCTCTGATCCTCAATGTCAAATACTTTAGAACTCCCCGAAGCGAAGTAATAACTCCACCAGTGGGTAAGAAAGCTCCTCCACTAGGTGGGGGCAGTGGACCACCTCCTCCCAAGCTCTGAGGTCCACCCTCACCTCCATCTACCTCCTAGTCAGCATCCTCCTCCTTTGGCCCACTATCTGGAAATGCCTCTATGTAGTGGGCCTTGCCCTTGGTACATCGATGCCTTGGTGCCCATGGCCCCTGACAAGTAAAGCATAATTTCCTCCGCCGAAGGTCCCTCCTCATCTCATCATCTAGTTGTCCCTTACCTGTCCAGGTCTGATGTCTTTTCCCTTCTAAGGGAAAGAGGGTTTAGTAGGTGTTGGAACCCTCAGCTTTGGAACAGCATCTAACATGTCCCGTGCTCGGCTAATGGCATCCTGCAATGATATTGGCCTATAAGCTCGTACCCAACCTCGCAAAGGCTCAGCCAAACCCTCAATAAACAACATGATCAATCGCGCCTCAGAAATATCTGAAACCATCACCACAAGCCTCCAAAACTCTGCTATGTAAACCTCTACGCTACCTCTTTGCTTCAGGTTAGCCAGCGCCCTGAAGTGCAACTTCGAATCCTTCCTATCAAATCTCTCTAACAACCTACGAGTGAACTCACTATAGGATGTGATGGACGCATGCCCAAGTGTAACTAATCTATGATACCACCACTCCTGCGCATCACCCTCCAAATGAAATGTAGCAAATCTGATGGCATTTGCCTCTCGCATGGGATTCAAACTAAGGTAAGTGTCTAGTTTTTGAACCCATGATCTCGCAGAACTCTTGGCTGACCCATCAAACCCTGGCAATGTCACCTTCCCTACTAGCTTCTTATTATCCCAATTCTGATTTTGCTGTCCTCCTCGGAATGAGGGCCCAACTCCCCTATATTTCTCCTTTAGATGGCAGTAATCTGCAAAGGAGAGTGTCCTTCTGATCCTGGGATCCAAGGCCTCATACTCGTCAATCTTGTCAATGAATGATCTAATTAACTTTGTGAATGCATCAACACCTCTCTCTTGCTTTGGTTCCTTCGTGAAGCGAGGCATAGTAGGCCTGGGAGTCTGACCATATGTGTGGGTTGTGCGTGGATGTACATGGCTCCCTTCTCCTATTCCAAAACCTCCTTCTTCTTCATTGTTTCCTCCCCCACCACCTTGAGGTCCTCCCTGCATATTCTGCAATTGCAGAGCCAACATCTGCCTCATCATCTCCATCATTTGTTGGTTTGATCTTGCCAACTCCTCCAATAGTGGGTCACGCCCACCCTGCTTAGGTTGATCTTCACCATTGTCCCCCATGTAGTCTCTGGTGTTCTCAAACTCTGTATTAAAAATATGCCCAGGCTCGTCCTCTCTACCACGACCTCTTCCTCTCCCTCTGCCTCTGCCTCTAGGATGATGAACAGCTCCACCAAACGGTCCAGTCATGACATGCTCTAGAGCCCAGAGTTGGCCAAAAACATGCTCTGATACCACTGTAATGTTCTATCTAGAGTAATACAGTGAAACATCAAAACATGAACTAGCTACAACAAACCAATAAACATGCAATCTAAAAACTCCATAAAAACATTAAGTTTAGAACATTGTTGAGCAAAAATAATAGAGTTGAGCCATTTTATTAAATATCCAAAGAGAAGCTGAGTACAAAATATAGTGGAACGTGTGCACCTAGGCTTGTTTAAGCAAGCACACAAAACCCAAGTGAGGATGAAGAAAACTCCACGTTGAAATGGCTCACTGGCTACACACTTTGCCCATAAACTTATTATTGCTGCTACTAGAGGCAAACTGATATTTGAGGCTTCAAATCTGCTCCAAAAATTCTGAAAAATTAGGACAATGATCTCCAATTCGAGACCAACAAAACCCATATATCTTTTGGGCTAACTCCAACCTCCTAGAATTACCCAAAAATCAAGCGAAATTACCCATTGCCTAGCTCTGTGTCCCACTAGAAAATCTATGGTTGCTCCACCAAAAAATTCTCTACAAAAATAACTGAGAAATCACTGAAAAATAGTGCTAAAAAGATAGAGTGAAATTCCAGTTATTTTCCCGGCACAAGATTGCAGCAACTACTCCAATAAAAACGGCCTACTTGTTGTAGAGATGAAATAGCTCACAAAATGCAGGAAAAGAAATATCCAATCAGCTCCAAGTTTTCTCTCCTAGGATGACACTCTAAGTTCACCAAAAGAGAGTTGGGATTCTCCGCTTGGAAATCCCTATGCTAAACAGCACTGGTTGACTTAGCTCAATAGCTTAAGCAAACCTCCCTCCAATTTAGAAATGAAATGCCAAAACCAAAATGATCAAAATGAGGTCCCAACCTTCCTTTTATTTTTGCTTTCACTTCCTCATACCATGGTTCGATTTTTCCCATACCATGGTTTGATCCTTCCCATGGTTCGATTTCCATGCTTGGTAACTCCACAACTTAACTTTAATTTTTCTTCTTTTCCTAATTCTCAACCATTGTCTTTTCTCCAAAATTTATTAAATATCTCTACAACTTATTTCTCCTAATTTTATTTAGCTAAATATATATATTAATCACCAAAATTGCAAAATTGGGAATTTCCATGTCAAAATTTTAATTGGGGATATGACAAAAATCCAGCCAGTGACGCTGAGTTGCATTGTTTAGTTGATGAATCCCAGGGAAATGAAGGTATGGTGTGGACGCCAGTGTGTGTTGTGAATCAAAATGTTATGAGCATTGATAAGCAGAAATTGAATCAAACTGGTGTTGAAGGACAACCTTTGTTGAGAATTCAATAGGGCAGTTAGTATGTTAATTCTCTTAACTTGATAATTGTTTCTGTTACCTTTTTCCTTATTAGCTTTGTTCCTTATTATTATAGTGTGAGATACATCAAACAACTACCAAAACAATAAGAACAGTGACTCAGTATATAGGCTGCAAGCCAAGGCCAAAACCCCTCCTCTTGAGGGGAAAACCCATAAATCTCGTCTTCTTTTAGATCTTTCAATTGATGAATACCATGACCTAGAGACTCAAACAAATATCCTCCAAGATCAAGATCAATTTGGCCTCTTGCTGCACTAACTTCGCCCTTCCACTGTAGATCCAAAATTCTAACTCTCGGCAACCACTGCAGCTGTTGTTGCTCCTCTTGGAAACTTCGATCTCCCTCGAATAGCCTTTTCTTCCCTTCGCTTGCCTTTCCTTGAGTACTAGGGCTAATGGGACACCTTTGCTTGCCTTCCCTTCTCTTCTTCTTCCAACATCGAACCAAAGATAGCCCTAGCGCAAAAACCTTAATTTCGACTTCACAAGAGAGAGAGAACTAGCCCAAGCACTTCGACTTCCTCTTCTTCGTACCTTCTTCTTCGACTTCTTCCCTTCCTCTTCTTCGCATAGAATGAGAGTAGTGAGTCTATCTAATGGAGGAGTTCCTCTCTATATATAGGCTCTTCCAAGGGTAGACGTGGCTCTTCATGAAGGTCGACTTGACTGCGCCTTAGGCTGACTTGATCTTGGAGGTATTTCGACACTTTAAAGACAAAATAAATTTTTGTTTACAAGATACAATGTGCCCATAGGGTCGTCAATATATGACAATGACTCTTTAACCTAGGACAAACCCTAGAAGCACTCAATGGGTGCTTAACCTATAAAATAAAAGAACTTGAGCATGAAACCCATGCTCCAATAATAATTTCTTTTCATTTTATTATTTACAAGAATACATTTCATACTTATGAAGACCGAACCTAGTTACACATTCTTCAACACTCCCTCTTAACTAGGGAGGTATTCATAAGAGGTACATGGTCATTCTCAATCTAAAGAGATCTCATAAAAAGAGTTGGATTGGTAACCCATCTGTCTAACATCATATCAACCAACATTGTTACATAGCAAGGCCTTGACTAACAACTCTATCCACATGATCAAAGCACAATGTTGGTGAGACAAATGATTCATACACACCAAAATCATTGTCTCTCAAGGTACATACTCCACTCAGGTGTTCACATAGTATGACCTTCCTTTGGATTATTCTTATCTTGCATAGCTAGTCCTCAAAGAATATCGGTCCACGACTACTCTTATCTTGAATGCCCTACCACATCCTCAAAGAGTATTGAATGTCAAATGGTCACCCAATCCTCCATTCTTTCTTCCCAAATGAAGACAAGAATGTAGTGTCTATCTCTCCCTCTCAATTATGGAGGATATATCAACCAAACCAAGCTTGTCTCTCAAATATACAAGCTTCTTGTTTGGAAGTGATTTTGTCAATATATCAGCTACCTGCTCATTCGTGGAGATGTATTGTAGTTGCAGCACACCATTTTGTACTAGCTCTCTGATATAGTGATACTTGTTGTTTATATGCTTTGTCTTTCCATGAAACATTGGATCTTCAGACAAAAGTATACAATTGGTGTTATCACAAAGTATCATTGTAGGGTTCATCAGTCCTTCAAACGAATCGGATAGCAGCTTCCTCAACCATACTGCTTCTTTGCTTACTTCACAAGCTACAACATATTCAACTTTAGCACTACTCAAAGCAATTGTGTCTTGCTTTCTACTCATCCATGAGACCATGGAGGATCCCAACCTAAAACATCCTCCCGTAGTGCTCCTTCCATCCTGCTCATTTCCTCTCCAATCGGAATCTGTTTATCCAATTAATTTGACATCATTCCTTCTATCATACTTTAGACAGTAGTGGATAGTCCCTTGTAGATATCTCAGAATATGTTTTGCTACTAAACAATGATTATGCTTCGGCTCCACTTGGAATTGACTGAGAACATTCACTGCAAAGCATATGTCTGGTCAAGTATTCACCAAGTACATCAATGAGCCAATGAGTTGTCTATACTTGGAAGGATCCACAGGGCTAGATTCAGAACTCCTTAGTCTCTTCAAGTTTGTGATCATTGGAGTAGTCATAGGTTTGCATTCCAACATGTCAAACCTCTTCAGTAACTCGATCACGTACTTCCCTTAACCTTTGCCAGACTTCTAGTCCCAAGTAGTAATGCATCGGCCCAAGATCCTTCATGTTAAATTCTGCCGCTAGTTGCTTCTTACATTCTTCAATTCGACCTTCTACACTTGTCAAGAGAAGATCATCTACATATAGAAAAATAATTACATGTTCTCCATCTACAACCTTGATATAAAGGTTCAAATCAACAAAACTTTTTGTGAAGCCTACTCTCAGTAGGTATGCATCCATTCTAGCATACCATGCCCTTGGTGCTTGCTTGAGGCCACATGGTGATTTCTTCAACCTGCAAACATATGCCTTTCTATCTTTAACTTTGAATCCCAAGGGTTGCTCTATGTAGACTTCTTCATCTATTGTGCCATTCAAAAACGCAGTCTTGACATCCATTTGGTGGATGTTCCATCCCATCGATGTTGCCAAAGAGACTAATGATCGAATCATTGTATATCTTGTCATTGGAGCAAATGTCTCTTCATAGTCGATGCCTTCAAGTTAAGAGACACTTCTAGCCACAAATCTTGCTTTGTACTTATCTATACGTCCATCAGCTGCATGCTTGATCTTATAGATCCATTTGGAAGTAACCACATATTTGTCTTCGGGCCTACGTACTATCTCACAGACTCCATTCTTCATTCATGACATCCTTCAGGCCTACGTACTATTATTGATTGATACTCTTCATTCATGGCATCCTTCCATTCCCAATGATTTACAACCTCTTCAAAGGAGGATGGTTCTGCTTATCTCAATTTTGTCATGTATGCAGCATATCCAGAGTATCTCTTGAGTTTCTTGCTTTCTCTAAATGAGCTTGTCGCTGCTCCATGACCTTTTGCATCAAGTAGTGTGGACTTCAACCAATTAGGTCTTTTACTTATTTTAGGAATGACCATAAGGTTGAACAGGTTCATAGGGACCTTCTTCTTCATGGTGTGATTCTTCTTTCCCTTGGTCAACTTCCTCCTCAAATATCAGAAGTTCTTCATCATCAGAGTCTATGGAAAGTTCCTTTGATTTCTTGAATGCTATGCTCTCATCAAATATGACATCACGACTAACTTTTATGTGATGTCCATCTTTCATGTAGATCCTATAAGCTTTTGATGAGTTGTTATACCCAACAAATGTTCCCTTCATGCCGGAAGGATCCAGCTTCTTTCTTTTGTCCTTTGGTATATGGATATATACAGGACACCCAAAGATTCGGAGATGATCTACAAATGGCTTCTTTCCAATGAACACTTCTTCCGGAGTTTTATTGCTCCGGATTTAGACAAGAAAACAACAAATTACAGAAATAACCATAAATACAGAGATGCATCGGAAATAATACTTCATTTCATTATTGTAAAATACTAAAATATGCTTACAAACAAAAATGGAACTAAACCAGCTAGGGCGATGGTAGCTTATCTCTGAGAAGAGATGTGGCAGCTACATGCCTCTAAACTATGTTACAATGAGGCTCGAAGGCCTATTTATTGTTGAGAAACAATGGAAATCCCTAAACATCCAAAAACCTAACCCTAGAAGATGAAACACCAAACTGTGGGCCCCGTTTGGGTAAATTGGTACATCAACTTCTCAGGGTCGTAACTTTGGCATACGATCTTCATTTGACACGCACAATATCTCGTTAGAAAGATCTATCCGAGAACTACAACTTTGGGAAGAGCAACATCGGTCCATGGACCCATGTTGCTCCCAGTTTTCCCAAAAAAACATGACTTAGGGCCTCAAAATGGCTTCGAAAGTTCAGGACCCAAAAAACTGCTAAAAATAGTAAATTGTGCTGCAATTAAGGAAACTGAAAAGCTGAAAGAAACAATGGTGGGGGTCCAAGTGGACTTGGAGGGTGGCCACCAATATCCACCTAGGTCATTCCTCCCCCCTTAGGAAGCAATGGTCTCCATTGCGTTGAGTTCCTCCATGAGATGAGGAAACTTCTGTTGAACTTGGTCCCTGGTGAGCCACTTGCCCTGGTGAAGGAGATGGCCTGCTTTGACAATTCGATACAGTTGGATATTCTGCTCGCGAGTGTGCTTGATTTGTGTGTCCATGATCCAATCGGCAATCAGTTGCAGCTTGTTCCATTCAATCTGGATTTAACTCTGTGGGTGTGAGTTGTTTTGCAATGTTGGATGTGTCTAGTAATGGTGGAAAGTATGGCCGAAGGCAGTCCACATTGAACACTGGGTGCAGGCCAAGCAATGGGGGAATGTCGAGCTCAAATACATTGTCTCCCACAGCCTTGGTAATGGTGTAAGGACCATATCGGAGTGATCTGAGTTTCCAATAGGCTCTGGTAAGGCGTTCCTTTTGCAAATGCAACCAGACTTTATCGCCCACCTGAAACTTCTGTGGCACCTGATGTTTATCATGTCACTGCTTGTACTTGGCATTTGATTTCTCCACAATGTCGTGGACCTGCTGGTGAATATGGTGGATGTGCTCAATGAAGTTGTTTGCCTTATCTATTTTGGACTAGACATGAGCCGAATCTGCGTGAGTAGCTGCAAATGGCATGGCCACATCAATGGGACATAGTGGCTGGAATCCCAAGCCCACCTGAAAAGGGTTGTGGCCAATCGAGCTATGGAGAGCCCGGTTGTAGTTGTGCTGAACATAGGGGTGGCTATCATCCCATGTGCGTGGATGCTTTGAGTTGTACATGCACAAAATGTGTATGATCATCCTATTCACAACCTTTGTCTGGCCATAAGTTTGAGGATGGAAGGCTGTGGACTTAGTGAGTTTAGTGTCCAACATCGACCAAAGGCTGGACCAAAATGTACTGAGGAACCTGTTGTCCCGATCTGAGATGATAGACTGTGGGACCCCAAAGTGTACCCATACTCGTTCAAAGAAGAGTTTGGCACTGGCTTCTGCGGTGATATTCTTCTTACAGGCCGCCATAATGGCCATCTTCGAGAACCTATCAACGACCACAAAAACATAGACGTTTCCATGCTTAGTAGAAGGAAGGCCCAACATGTAATCCATAGAGATGGATTCCCAAGGTCGACTAGGGGTAGGCAGCGCGGTATAGAGGCCTTTCTTCTTGAGGGTCGGTTTGGCAACGGCGCAGGCAGTGCATGATCTGATGTACTTCCCCGACATCTTGTCAAAGATTCGGCCAATAGAAATACTTCTGCAGTATTGCCACTGTTTTCTCAACCCCGAAAATGCCCAGCAGCCTAACTATAGTGTGCTTCCCAAATCATCTTGGCACACTTACTTGAAGGAACACAAAGGTGACCCAAGTGGCATAACAGGGCATCCTGGAGGTGAAAATCTGGAACATGCTGACCCTCCAAGAGTGTCTAGTATGCGTGGCCAAATTTTGGGTCGCTTTTGTAGAGAAGTGGCCAATCAGAAGTCTTGTGCCCACAAGAGTTGAGCAAGGTGGTTAACGCCATGATCGGTGGTCGACTAAGACAATCTGCAACATTATTGGTGTTGCCCTTCTTATACTTGATATTCAAATGGAACTGTTGCAGGTACGTGGACCACTTTGGTGATCATTGCAATTTCCCTTTAGTCTGTATGAACTGCAGGGATTGGTGGTCTGTGTGGATGACCGTTTCCTTCCCCAAAATGTAATGCTTCCATTATCGACAAGCCTGTACAATGGAATACATCTCTTTGTCATAAGTGGGATACTTCCGGACTGTGTCTGAAAGTGTCTCACTGTGATATGCCACTGGATGCTCATGTTGAGTAAGGACTGCCCCAATAGCATAGTCAGAGGCATCTGTCTCGACCTCAAATGGTTGTTGCAAGTCTGGTAATGCGAGCACTAGTGCCGAGCAGAGGCGATCTTTCAACTCTATGAATGCCTTCTGTTGAGACTCAGACCAAAAGAATTTTGCTTTCGCTCCTCCTTTGGTGACTTGACTCAAGGGCCAAGTGATATGAGAAAATCCCAACACGAACCTGTGGTAGAAGTTGAGAAGACCTAGAACGCTGCGGAGCTCTATCAGAGTGGTTGGAGATGGCCAATCCCGAATGACTTGGATCTTGGCTGGATCCACATGCACCCCCCGTTCATCAATAATGTATCCCAGATGCTGAACTTGGGTCATGCCGAAAGTGCATTTCTCCAAATTGGCACATAACTTGTGTTGCCGCAGTGTTTGGAGAACTTGTCGGATGTGGTGGAGGTAATCTTCCCAACTCTGGCTGAAGATCAGGATGTCATCCAAGTATACCACTACAAATGAGTTGGTGAATGGTCGCAAGATGTCATCCACTAGCCTCACGAAAGTTGCAAGAGCATTTGTCAATCCGAAAGGCATAACCAACCATTCGAAAAGGCCCTCCTTGGCTTTGAAGGTCGTCTTCCACACATCGGAGGGTTCGATTGGTACCTGGCGATATCCTGACTTCAAATCGATCTTGCTGAAATATTTTGCCCCCTTCAGTTGGTCCAGGTCATCAATCTGTGGGATTGGGTACCTATTACGAACAGTGATCTTGTTCAGCGCCCGATAGTCAATACAGAGTCTCCAAGTCCCATCCTTCTTCTGTACCAACACGATCGGGCTCCCACAAGGCAATGAACTCGAACGGATGCGACCTTTCTGCAACAACTCCTGAATCTGCCTCTTAATTTCATCGTTCTCCAAAACGGAACGCCGACAAATTGGTCCATTGGGCAGCGGCGCACCTGGGGTCAGATTGATGGAGTGCTTGACCTGACAGTGCAAAGGAACCCCTGTAGGGGACGTGAAGATGTCCTCGTACTCCTCCACGACCTTGTCCATCTGTAGTTGTCGTGCGGAGGGGCCCTGTCTGGAGGTCATGGCCACCGTCTTCTTCTTTCCTTGAGGGTGTATCATTAGAAAAACAAATTTCCCAGTTTTGGAAATGAGATTACTGCATTGTTTTGCAGTAACCAAAGAGATGGCGGTAGGCGGTGCTACCTTCGGTATCCTGTACAACTTATTTCCCAAAGTAACAATAACAGCACGGGGCCTTGATTCATACACAGCATGTCGCTTCCACAAGTATGCTTGTCCTAATAATACATCGCAAACATCAAGGGGAGCAACGTCACACAATACCTCATCCGTGAAAGGCTTGATGTTGTATGGAAGGCAACACTATTGGCTTACGTGAAGATCCCGTCCTTGGTGAAGCCACCCGATGGTGTACGGTTGTGAATGTGTTATGGTTAGTAAGCCCAAACGCTTCACGACCTCTGCTGAAATGAGGTTCTTTTGGCTCCCGCTGTTGACAATGAACTGTAGTGAGGAGCCCTTTACCCACATCTGGGAGTGGAAGAGACGCTCCTCCTCCTCTAGATCTTCGGGTTCCTCCTTCTGGATCTTCGTGGTGGCAACAGTGGCGTTGGGCTCCGCATCGATAATTTGTTTCCCTTTGTCATTCCCCTTGTTGGGTTCTAACTCAAAGTCGTAACATGCATCTGATTCTGAAACCCTTAGCTCGACCACCAGTAACTGCTTGGCCCAACATTCACTTGTGTTGTGAGTGGAGCTCTTATGGAACTCACACCACTTTCCCGTGTCCTTTTTCGGCTTCGCGACGTTGTTCTTTGCTTGCAGCTTTAGCGGGTTGTCTTAGGCCACCTCGCCTTGGCTTTGTCCTTTGTTCTGCAGTTTGGGGGCACCTTTCCCTTGCTTCGGATTCACAGATCCAAAGTCTCGCTTCTTCTGTTTAAACTTTTGCTCGACCTTGATGGCATATCGGTATGCTGTGCCGAGCGAGGAGATGTTCAAGAATTCTATTTCTTCCTGGATGTACTTGTGCAGGCAGCCACAAGTATTTGAGTACCAAATGCTGCTCCAAATCCTTGATACCCAACTTTGTGCAAAGGGAATGGAAAATATTGGTAAACTCTAGCACATCTTGGTCCCTTCCCTGTCGTAGCCTGGTCCACTTTATGTATTGATCCTCATAACTTCCGACAGGGTAGTATTGTTCCTTGATGGAATCCCAGAATGAATTCCAAGTGGTGGCGCTGAAAATAGTGGGCCCGTACTTTCATCCTTCTACTCGCAGTAGGTTTCCTGACTAGAAAAATCATGAACAGAAAAATACCCTTCTAGCAAATTTAACCATTTATCTACGGCATCTACGTCTATTTGACCCTCGAATATGGGGATTTCAAAATTAACTTGTACCTTAAAGGGTGTGGCGTTTCCAGAGTAGCTGTTGAAAGCCGATGCATCACCCATGGGTAGCCACTGAAGGATCTGGGCAAAGTTGTCCATCATCGCGTTCCTTTGTCGCTCGGGGGCTTCTTTAAGCAAGATTTTGATAAGATCTCCTGCCCCCTCGTCTTTCTTTTCATCTGCCATGGGAGGCCATTGGGATTTGCGAGGCTGGTCTTGCAAACCAATTCAAGCCCTAACTCCTTATATCCCAACCTCGTTCGGGACATGCAAAGAAAAATAGAGAAAAAGCAGACCCGCTCTGATACCACTGATCCGGATTTAGACAGGAACGCAACAAATTACAGAAATCCATAAATACAGAGATGCAGCGGAAATAATACTTCATTTCGTTACTGTAAAATACTGAAATATGCTTACAAACAGAAATGGAACTAAACCAGCTGGGGCGATGGTAGCTTATCTCTGAGAAGAGATGTGGCGGCTACATGCCTCTGAACTATGTTACAATGAGGCTTGAAAGCCTATTTATTGTTGAAAAACAAAGGAAAACCCTAAACATCCAGAAACCTAACCCTAGAAGATGAAACGCCAAACTGTGGGCCCCGTTTGGGTAAATTGGTACATCAACTTCCCGGGGTTGTAACTTTGGCATACGATCTCCATTTGACGCGCACAATATCTCGTTAAAAAGATCTATCTGAGAACTACAACTTTGGGAAGAGCAACATCGGTCCATCGACCCATGTTGCTCCCAGTTTCCCAAAAAATGTCGTTTAGGGCCTCAAAACGGCTCCAAAAGCTTAGGACCCAAAAAACTGCTAAAAATAGTAAATTGTGCTACAATTAAGGAAACTGAAAAGCTGAAAGAAACAATGGTGGGGGTCCAAGTGGACATGGCGGGTGGCCACCAATATCCACCTGGATCATTTATTGTCAAGAGATTTGTGGTGACTTCGATTCTGAATGTAGACAGCTACCTTCGTGGCTTCTCCCCACAGAAACATAGGTAGATACTGATCGTGTAACATTGCCTTTACACTTTCTTCAATGGATCTATTCTTTCTTTCTGCAACTCCATTTTGTTCAGGATTATATGGGACTATCAACTCCCTCTTAATCCCAGATTCCTTACAGAATGCTATAATCTCTTTGGATGTATATTCTCCTCCATTATCAGATCTTAGTATCTTGATTCTCCTTTCTGTAAGGTTCTCCACTTCAGCTTTGAATTCTTGAAATTTTGTAAATACTTCGTCCTTGGTTTTCATTAAGTAAACCCAGGTCTTTCTTGAATGATCATCTATAAATGTGACATAATATAGATGACCTCCAAGTGATTTAGGAGTCATAGGGCCACATACATCAGAGTGAATGAGATCCAAGATTTCTTTTGACCATGAAGCACTGCTTCCAAATGGTCTCTTGGTATTCTTACCCAATGCACATCCCTTACAGACACCTTCATGATCCTCCTTCAAATTAGGGATTCCATCTACTATGGAACTTAGAGTAGGAAGGATTTTGAAATGTATATGTCCAAATCTTCGATGCCAAAGTTCACATGGACTAATTTCAATGTGAACTAGGACTTGGGCCACAGGAGATATCAGTCTGTAGAGTCTTCCTCCTCGAATGCCAATAACTTTGGCTTGATCTATACTTGATTCTTTTCCCCAAACAACAACTTTTCCATCAATAAAGGCTATTCTATCACCCTTATCTTCTAGACTTGAAATAGAAAGTAAATTCTTGTGCAAACCTGGAACAAATAGAATATTGTTGAGATGAATGTTGCTTTTGTCTTCTAGCTTTATGGAGGTTGATCCAATACCTTTCACAAGATAGCTCTTGTTATCTCCAAGCTCCACCGAGTAAGCGGATTTTCCTTTTGATAAGGTCTTTAATCGATCGGAATGGCCAGTCATGTGCCTTGATGCACCACTGTCAATTACCCAAATGTCTTTTTCTTGGAATGTGCCAGAGAGAACCGAGAAGAGACCTTCATTTGTTTCAAATTTCTTCAATTGATACCTTCTTTGAAGTAAATAAGAAATTCCATGCTTCCTTTATACCTTTCTTGAGATGTCTCATAAGATAGCTATTGATCCTCTCATACCAATTGATAAGCATGTTGATTCCACCATTTCTCTTGGTTTTCATATTGATACTACTTTTAAACATCAATTAATTCATGATGAAGTGTTGGCTAATGGTGATTCTTTAGCAACGAGAGCAGGTAGTTTGGAAGTGACCGGAAGACAAGTGAGCAGTCTTCATTCTTGAAAATGAGGGGACAACTTTAGCAACACTTGAACCTGCAACTGCTCGAGGACAAGTGTTAATTTTAGATAACAATGGTATGTTCTATGATTTAGCACAATTTACTTCAATGTTTCTTATCAGCGCAATGACAATTTCCAATTATCTTCAGTAGCAATCACATTAACTTATACACATTGACAGTAAATGCAGATAGAACATAAAAACATAAGCAGAAGACAAGCCAAGACAAGAGGACACAAGATGTGGCGGATGCCAGGGACAAACCCCAATGTGGGGAAACCCTTTGATCAAATCTTCTTATTATTCTTCAACAGTTCAGTAGAGAAAGAGTACAAATATCATAAATACAGGGCCAAACAATTCTGCCAAATCCGCAGTCAATGCAGCCCTAACCAGAGAGTCAACGGTGGTCAAAGCTGCCCCAAAACGTCTTTAATCAGCTCGATCAACAGCAGAAGAATGTGGCAGTCAACAACAGAAGAATGTGGCCTCCAAAGACGGTCAAAGTCAACCCAAAACAAGCTCAGTCAACCCAGTCAAAGTTTGTTGTAATTCTACGGTCAAATCAAAAAGCCAACGTTGCAGTCAATAGGTCAAACAGCCCCCAATCACCTCAAATTTCATGCAAAAGAATGCAGCCAACAAAGATCGAAACGATGCCCCCAAAACAAAATTCAACGCAAGGTCAAACTACCCAAGTCAATGCTGGTCAACGCTGCCCTAATCTCTGAAATTTTCAGCCTCCAAAACCAGTCCAGAAACCTGCCTTCCTTCCACACATGCGAAGAAGAGTGCCTCCAAGTTGTATGAACCAATCAAGAGAGGAGAGAGAAGATGATGTGATGAGATGAGTGACGTCCAAATGAGAGAAGGGTCACTCCCATTTATACAATTCATTGAGGGTAAGGAGACACATCCATTGGGCTTCATGAGCCTACATTTGACTGAGGACGACCTTGATAATTTGACCATGAGAAAGAATAAACTCAAAATTCCATTTCTGCTTGTCAGAATGAGATGATCTTTATATCAGCTCGATCAACAGCAGAAGAATGTGGCCTCCAAAGACAGTCAAAGTCAACCCAAAACAAGCTCGGTCAACCCAATCAAAGTTTGTTGTAATTCTACGGTCAAATCAAAAAGCCAACGTTGCAGTCAACAAGGTCAAACAACCCCCAGTCACCTCAAATTTCATGCAAAAGAATGCGGCCTGCAAAGATCGAAACTATGCCCCCAAAAAAAAATTCAATGCAAGGTCAAACTACCCAAGTCAACGATGGTCAACGCTGCCCTAATCTTTGAAATTTTCAGCCTCCAAAACCAGTCCAGAAATCTGCCTTCCTTCCACACGTGCGAAGAAGAGAGCCTCCAAGTTGTACGAACCAATCAAGAGAGGAGAGAGAAGATGATGTGATGAGATGAGTGATGTCCAAATGAGAGAAGGGTCACTTCCGTTTATACAATTCATTGAGGGTGAGGAGACACATCCATTGGGCTTCATGAGCCTACATTTGATTGAGGACGACCTTGATAATTTGACCATGAGAAAGAATAAACTCAAAATTCCATTTCTGCTTGTCAGAATGAGATGATCTTTATATCAAAATTGTACTTGTCGGAAAGCGGAATCCAATGCAATAATCATCTCCATCATATGAGTTGTCCTAAGGTGGAAGTTGGCCCTAGTTGCCAATTTTAACACTCCCTCTCTCAACTAGGGAGAATTCCACTTGTCAATCCATCATCATGCCAACCTGTCATCCAATGTTTTAAAATTCAGGCGATTCGAAACGGAAACGGCCGAGTTGATCCGTTTCAATGCAAAAAAATTTGACTCAGTTGAAAAAACGGTACGGGAGGCCGTGTCATGGCTGACTTGGCCGAGTTATTGCATGACTCGGCCAAGTCAGCCATGACTCGGCCGTTTCCGCCATAACTTGGCCGAGTCATTATCTGCAGCCCGTAACCCTAATAAAATTGCGATTTGTCATATTTTTTTAAAATTTTCAGGTGTTTATTGATTGGTGGGGACTCCAATGTGTTTTATGGATTAGTTAAATGCTATTTGAGGTCCATTTCCCCTCCCAAACCCTATTTAACACACTCAAATGCTCTCATTCTCTCATAGCCATCTCATGCATTTGAGTGAGAACTTCATTTTGAGTTAGTGAGCAGTTCTTGAGTTTGTTTTTGGAGCAGCAATGAGGAGTCTTAGGCAAGCATTATAGCTAGAGTGAGGAGTTTCTTGGGCAGCCATTTGGAGTAGCATTGAGGAGTTGATTTTTGGAGCAAGCTTGAAGACGCAGTTTGTGCCTAGAGGTATTTTTTTTCACCTCTACAAATTTGTTTTTGCTTATTAAATTTTAGGTGCATATCTAGAAAGCCTAGAGAGTATTTTTTGTGAAAGAAATGAGCATTGAATCAATGTTTTTTTTTTTTCATTTTTAGATTGTTTGCTTTCATTTCCTAGTCAAAAATGGCACCTAGAGCGAGAGATCTTGCTTGGGCATATGCTGAAATGGTTGATAGTGAAATGCATTGCAAATTTTTCCATAGGAAAATTAAGGAAGGTCCGGGGGCATTAATAGGCTGAAACAACACTTGGCGGGGATTAGAGGCCAAATTACTCCATGTGCCTCACCAGAAATTGGGGAGATTAGGAAGCAATTGTTAGCCAGCTTTGAGAAGTTTAAAGAAGATAAGACTAGGCAAAGAGAGTTAGAGGCTGAAATTGGGAGGAAGAGGGAGATACAAAAAATGATGGCTACCAACCCCCATTATGATTTTGAGGGTTCTTCCTCTATCCCTCATACTGATGCATCCAACCCTTTCCAATATGTTCCTCCCTCTTTTGGTTCTGTTCAAGATAAGGGAAAGGGTACAATGAAAAAAGGTGATATGACTATCAAAAGTTATTTCACTCCCTCCTCTCCATCAGATGCACATGGTCCTCAAGCTAGTAAAATTCAAATGCAACCACTTTAGATGACCATTGGAAGAAAGAATTGAGGGAGATTGCTTGTGAGTACATAGCTAGATGGTGGTATGATGTTGATATACCCTTCAATGCTTCCCATTCACCATATTATGAGCCTATGTTTGATGCCATACATGCTGCTAAAAAAGGCTTCAAAGGCCCTACTATGCATAAGCTAAGGGGGTATCGTTTGCAGAAAGAAATTGACTCCATTAATGAGTATTTGAAAGATTTCAAGGACTCATGGGCAAGAACAAGATGTACCATCATGTCAGATGGATGGACTGATCAAAGAAACCGTACCATCATAAACTTTCTTGTCTTCTGCCCACGGGGAACCATGTTTTTAAAATCAGTTGATGCATCTGATAAGGTAAAAGATGGGCAATTGTTGTTTCAACTATTGGATCAGGTTGTTGAGGAGGTGGGGGTGGCTAATGTTGTTCAAGTCATCACAGATAATGCCTTTAACTATGTTCTTGCTAGTAAACTGTTAGAGGAAAAACACAAGACCATCTTCTGGACCCCATGTGTTGTACATTGCATAGACCTCATGCTTGAGGATATTGGAAAAATAGATTAGGTCAAAAACGTTGTAGATCATGCCAAAAGCATAACAAAATTTATCTACAATCATTCATTGATTTTGACCCTCATGAGGAAACACACTAGGGGCAAGGATATTATTAGGCCTGCCATCACTATGGGGGGAGGTCAGAGATGGACTGATTGATTGCATTGATCGCATGATCTCATTGGAGTCTGATCAGCTAGAGATACAACGACAGGTCACAACCTTCAGCAATGCCTTGGTACCTTTGGAAAGAACCTAGCAAAGATTCCAAGAGAAGCAGATGAGCCAAGTAAACAAAAATTTCAATTTTCAAATTCTTAATAGTTTTACTTTTTTTTAAAGTTTGTTAAATCGTTTATAATTTGAAAGTTGGATATAATTTGTAATTTTGTTGAGTTAACTCATTACATTCCTATGTTTTTTGCAGCACAATGGTGGGAGGCCTTTGGTGGCCATTGTCCTGAATTGCAGAAGTTTGCAATTCGTATTTTGAGTCAAACTTGCAGTGCTACTGGGTGTGAGTGCAATTGGTCTGTTTTTGAGAGGATTCACACAAAGAGGAGAAACCATTTGGATCAAAAACAGTTAAATGATCTAGTCTATGTCCAATACAACCTCCGACTCACACAAAACCAATTGCTGAATAAAAGACATGATTCAAATCCCATTATGTTGGAAGACATTGATCCAACATCAGATTGAGTAGTGGAGAGTCATCCAGCAGAGTTTGATCCTGATGAGGATCTTGATTTAGATTTATATATCGAGGCATTAGTTGAACATGTTGTTCAGTTGAATGCAAATCCCGATCCACTAGCCTCAGTGTCACAGCCAGCAAGGACTCCAGTTGCAGGCGCTTCCTCTGCTCAGCCACGACAAAAGCGCAACCACATATCTACTCTATCTCAGCTTGCATCTGCTACAGTTGCACAACCTGCTAGTGGTACCACTTCTACAGTTGCAGTCGGAGATGATGATGATGATGAAGAGCCATGGGGCCGCCAGTCTGACTCTGATGATGATCCAGAGATTGATCGACATGATCTTGGCTCCTCTGGCAGTAGCTACTAGCCAATAGTACTAGAGTCTGGTCACAGTTTACTTTTGTTGTAGAGGCCATTTCTAGTCTCCTTGGTTATGTGTTTTTTGTTTTGACTCTTGAGTCTTTGATCATGTATGACAGTTGACTATGTATTGCCATTGGACAGTGCACTAGGTGCCATTTTGATATAATGGATTGGTTCATGAGCCTACTTTGATCATATGTTGTCTTCCATCTATATTATAATGTTGTGTTTGGAACTAGGTTGCACGAAACAGGGAAACGGGTACGAGTTTCCGAAACGGGAACCGATACGAAACGCGACCTCCCCAAATTTTGGAAACAGGGAAACGCGTATATATATATATATATATATATATATATATATTAGGACATTTAAGAAATATGTGCAATCATAAAGCATATATGATACATTCTAATTTATTACATTATGATAAAATTGTCAATTGTCAATGCATAAACTATAAGTCTCTAAATTTACATCACATTTACTCATGAATGATCACATAATGAAAATAGAAATATCCAAAATCAGCCACGAGAAATTTCTAATTTCTTGTCTCGTGCTTGGTTGGGACTCTCCTCCTACATAGTCGAACGACCTTAGTGCTCTTGATTAAATACAAGTTTCATACCCCAAGTACCCTACATGCTCTTGATTATTGGGAGTCTCCCCTGCATAGAGGGCTTGGTTCTCTTGATTAAATACAAGTTCCATACCCTAGTACATGATAAAAGCCAATGGAAACATTGCAATCCCCCCAATCCTAAAATCCTGAAAAACAGATAAGTCTGCTGGATTTTGAGTGAGATCTAAACTTCTACTTTCTGCATATGAAATCCAATGAGGGCGAAACCACTCTCAAACATCCTAAGTCATTTCATGGTAATGTTAAAAATTTAAGTAAAAGGATGAAAATGAAAAATAAATGAGAATATCACACTAGGGCAAAAGTTCACCTTTATAACTTTAGACAGGCATCTAGAAGCAACTAGAAGTCACTAGGATAACCTAAAAATAAATTAGAAAACATATTAAAAAAATTAAAAAGAACAAAAGTAAAAAGCTGAAACGTGAGTCGTACGGCCTTGAAACGCGTTTCAGGCCGTACTGGCCACGTTTCAGTTTCGTGTAACATGGTAGTACGGCCTGAAACGCGTTTCAAGGCCGTACCATACGCATTTCAGCGTTTCGTACCCGTTTCTGTACGGAAACGCCCCCTTGTCCTACGTTTCCTGCAACATAGGTTTGGAAACATGAATGAAAAGCTTTAAAATTATGTTTAAAATCTTTAAAATTATTTTTTTTTATAAACAAACAAAAAAATTTAATGTATTTTTTACAACGACCGAGTCATTGAAATCGAGCCAGCCGAGTCGATACTAAGTCAAAGTCGGAGTCGGAGTCGATCCTCGGCCGAGTCGGAGTCGGAGTCGGAGTTTTAAAACATTGTTGTCATCCTATACATCCTGCCATCACTTCCTTGCTCTGTTGAACCATGAAGAAATAATGAAGAAGAAGTGATCTAGAGTGATCATAAGATCATACCACTCTCCACTAATAAAAGTCAGTCTTTGATCCCAAATCAAGTTGTTGAACACCATGCATCCTAGTCATAGGGAGTACGGCAGTACACGATGCATCCATCAGTGGTGCTATGGTCCCTAGACATCTTTTCCCAACTCATTGGCTAGATGAGAGGTACTTCCCATGAGTCCAGAACTCTATGGGCAGGCTGTATGTCGGGCATCAGCAAGAGAAGGTGAACCACTCATCCTGCTCACATACCATAGGAGAAGGTGAACCATTCATCCTATGCATATGTCAATCATAGAGGAAGGTGAACCAGTCACCCTACATGCATGTGTCCAGGTAGGGGAAGGTGAACCACTCACCCTACACACATGTCAACCATAATGGGGTATCACAAGAGAAGGTGAACCACTCAACCTGTATCCAGCGCACCACTAGGGGAAGGTGAACCACTCACCCTACACACATGTCAACCATAATGGGGTATCACAAGAGAAGGTGAACCACTCACCCTGTATCCAGCGCACCACTAGGGGAAGGTGAACCACTCACCCTATGGTCGCTCATAGCTAGCTCCAAGAAGTACCCCAAGCCCCCAGGAGCTCCTAGAGCTTTGTGTCCAACTCATACAAGACCCTCATAGGAGGGTCGTTCCACGACTCCAAGTCTCTCTCGGAAGGTTAGGAATTTGACCTTCCCCAAAAGGCTTTGTGAGAATGTCTGAAACCTGCTCATCCGTCCTGATTTGTTGGAGCCTAATTGTTCCCCGTCCTACCATAATCCCAGATAATGTGGTACCTGATATCAATGTGCTTGGAGCGATCATGGAACATGGGATTCTCTGATAGACGAATCCCACTCTGGTTGTCGCAGAAGATCATGGTGGCATCTAGCATGTGCTCAAATAGGTCACTGGAGAGCTTCCTCAACCAAACTGCTTCATAACAAGCCATACTCGCAACAATGTATTTGGCCTCAGTGGTGCTTAGTGCAACTGATTTCTGCTTCCTGCTCATCCAAGATATAGAAACAGCGCCCAGACATGCTCTTACAATCCACCACACTGCCAACCCAGTCAGCATCTGTATATCCATGTAGCCTCAAATTCCCAGCAGTGTATCTCAGTCCATAGTGGATTGTGCCTGGAGATATCTCAAGAGATTCTTGGCAGCAATCCAATGAATGTGATGAGGTTCAACCATATATTAACTCAACGTGCTCACAGCAAAGCATATGTCAGGAAGGGAGTTGACAAAAACATTAGGGCCCCCAAAAGTTGATGATACTTGATAGGGTTCGCCAATCCAAACCCAGCAGCACTTCCACATAACTTCTTAAAGTTGAGTTCCATCGGAGTAGTCATGGACTTGCAGTGCACCATCCCACATCTCTCAAGTAGCTTCACAATGTATTTTCCTTGAAAAAGGAAAATCTCAATTGGATTTTTTCGGACTTCCAACTCTAGGAAATAATGCATCAGTCCTAGGTCCTTCATCTCGAACTTGGAAGCCAACTCCCTCTTACATTGATGAATGAGAGGGTCATCACCTATCAAAAAACGTTCATCCACATAAAGGACCAGAATGAGAGGTTTGTCATTTTCAACCTTGAAATATAGGTTTGGGTTAGCACCGCTTCTTGTAAATCCTAGCTTCATAAGATAGCTATTGATCCTCTCATACCAAGCCTTAGGGGCTTGCTTCAACCCATAGGAGGATTTCTTCAACCTGCATACATGTGTCTCACGATCTTGAACCTCGAACCCCTCGGGTTGTTCCACATACACTTCCTCCTTAAGGGAACCATGCAAGAAGGCAATCTTGACATCCATCTAGTGTAGGTTCCATCCTCGCGAGGCAGCAAGGGCTATGATCTAACAAATGGTGGTATATCAAGCAACCCGTGCAAATATCTCATCATAGTCTACTCTTTCCTTTTGAGAGAAGCATCGAGCTATAAATTTGGCCTTGAATTTCTCAGCACTCCCATCATCTCCATGTTTGATCTTTTAGAGCCATTTCGAAGTGACCACTGACTTGTCCTTGGGTCTAGGAACCACATCCCAGACATCATTCTTCATGATCGACTCATACTCCTCGTTCATCGCATCCTTCCAAACTTGTTGCTTCATAGCTTCTTCAAATGTACAAGGCTCAAATTGTACAATGGTACTCATGGCAGCTAAGTACCCTTGGTACCTATTCGGCTTCTTGCTTTCACGAAATGTCCCCCTTGGTGAAATATGTTTCTCAGCATCTTCAAGAGTATCTTTGAACCACAAAGGACTTTTCCTTGAAGTAGAGGGCTCACTAGGAGGTGGATCAATGGGATCCATTGGATCTTCAACATCAGGGATTGCTTCATCAGACGGAGGTTCATCATGCTTTTCTGCATTAGCATCATCATTGTCCTTCCTAGGGATAGGAAGATCTCGGATCTTTCTAAGAGCAGAATCTTCATCGAAAGTGACATCATGACTTAATTCCACTTCCCTTTGACCAGGCACATAGATTCTATATGCCTTCGAAATTTCACTGTAGCCTACAAACGTTCCTTTCTTCCAAAATGAATCAAGTTTGTTTCTTTTCTCTTTGGGCACATGAAAATATACAGGACGACCAAAAATTCTAAAATGAGAAACACCAAGTTTCTTACCGGTGAATACTTCTTCGAGTGTCTTAAAGTCCAAAGCTTGATGTGGCATCAGTTTTGGACATACACAGCGGTGTTGGCAGCTTCTCCCCATAAGAAATTCGGAAGACCTTGATCATGAAGCATAGCACAGGAAGCTTCTATGATAGTACGATTCTTCCCTTCGGAAACATCATTTTGTTCAGGGGTATATGCAGTAGTGGTCTCCCTCTTAATGCCAGCTTCTCTACGATAGTGTTTGAATTCATTTGACTCATACTCGGTCCCATTATCAGTGCTCAATATTTTGATCCTCTTCCCTATTTGATTCTCAACCAAGGCTTTGAAGGAGCGGAACCATTTGATACTTCTTTAAGAAATAGATCCATGTTTTGCGAGAGAAGTCATCCACAAAAATAGTTGTTAGTTTAGGTATGTTCTATGCTTAGAGCAATTTATTTCAATTTTCACAGTTAGCTCAATATCTTTTCCAGATTAGCAATCACATCAGCATTAAAGTAAACTGCAGATAGAACATAAACATAAATCGCAGAAGACAAGCCAAGACAAGAGGACACAAGATGTGGCGCTAGCCATGGACAAACCCCAAAGTGGGGAAACCTTTGATCAATTCTTCTTATATGTTCTTCAATAGTTTAGCAGAGAGAGAGAGAGATAGTACGTTTACAACAGAAGTCAACACTTTGACTTATCTAGATAAGAGCATAGATCATCTCTAAGAAGATGATACATGAGATCAGTTGAACACATGCTGCCTCAACTGATTCTCAAGGGTGACTCCTTCACCAAAACCCATTTCCCCATGGTCCCTAACCCCATTTCCCTGCTCATTGATCACATGAGATGTACTTCCCATGAGTCCGAGACTGCATGGGTAGGATACCTCGACAAGAGAACTAATCATCTTGTCCACAGGAGAATGAATCATCATGTCCCATAGTTTCCATGGGAGAACAAATCATCCCATCCCACAGTTGCCATGGGAGAACTAATCATCCCGGCCCACAGGATAACTAATCATCGTGTTCCACAGTTGCCATGGGAGAACTAATCATCCCAGCCCACAGGAGAACTAATCATCCTGTTCCACAGTTTCCATGGGAGAACTAATCATCCCAGCCCACAAGAGAACTAATCATCCTGTTCCACAGTCGCCACAGGGTATCATAGGGGAAGGTTGAACCTGTCACCCTGTACATAGTGCACCACCAGGGGAGGGTGAATTTCCCTGTGGTTGTATGTCGCTCTAAGAAGTACCCTTCGCCCCCTGGAGCTCCCAGAGCTCAATGTGTGCATCATACATGACCCTCATAAGAGGGTCTCTGAACGACACCAAGTCGTTCTCGGAAAGTCAAGAATTTGACCTTTCCCCAGGGCTTTGACAAAATGTCTGTGACCTGTACATTAGTCTCAATGTGATGGAGCCTCCTCGCTCATTAACTTACCATATCCCAGATAAGGCAATATCTGATGTCTATTTGCTGCAGCAATCATTGAATACAAGATTCCTCAATAATCTAATCCCCCCTCTGGTTGTCACAGAGAATCACAGTGGTATTCATCATGTGTACAAACAGCTCACTGAAGAGCTTCCACAACTAGGCAGCTTCACACGAGATCATACTCGTAGCTATGTATTCGGTCTCGGCGGTGCTTATAGCAACTGACTTCTGCTTCCTGATCATCCATGATATCAAAGCAGAATCCAAAGAGAGCCAGCACTGAGAAGTTCTCTAGTGATCCTCCACACTGCTTGCCCAGTCAGCATTCAAATAATCATGCAGTTTCATATTTCCGGCAGTGTATCTCAATCCATGAGAGATTGATCTCAAAAGATTCTTGGCACCAATCTAGTGAGGCTCAACCAAATATGAGCTCACCATGCTAACTGCAAAACATATATCCGGACGGAAGTTCACCAAGAACATCAATGCAAATGATTTTATGAAACTCAGAGGCATTTCCCAAATCTATTCCGACATCATCACCATATAACTTCTGAAAGTTAAGATCCTCGAGGTAGTCACGGGCTTGCAGTTTACCATTCCACATCTGGAATACAACTCCCTCTTACTTCTACAAGTGAGAGGGTCTGCACCTGTTTGAAATAGGTCGTCCTCAGAAGGTGCTAGTATGAGGGGTTTATCATCCACAACCTTCAAACAATGGTTTGGATCGGCTTCACTCTTAGTGAATCTCAGCTTCATCTGACAGCCATCAATGCTCTCATACTATGCTCGGGGTGTTTTGCTTCAAGCCACAAAGGGATTTCTTCCACCTATATATCTGAGATTCTTGATCATGAATCTCAAACTCCTCGGGTTGTTCCAAACTTGTGGACCTGCTACATGAGGGGAATGGTCCCCTTGTAGGACTTTCCTTCAGTACATCTCAGATATGTACCTTCATGCTCTTCTTGAATTCAGGCATCCCTGTCATCATCTGACTCACATCGGGTAGGGCCCCATAAGTAGACCTCTGGTGTTATAGATGAGATATGTCAATTGACATGATCCCCAATGGACCATCCTACAACTTGGTACAAATTGCCAACCCTGAACCCAAAAACATCTTTGAAAATTATATTTTCAAACATGTACCTTTCCATCGATGAGTGCCACCCTATAACCTTTGATTTACATTGCCAAAATGGACACCAAGTTCTTCTTGCGATCAGGTACATAAAAGAGATTTTGTAAATGAATCGAGTTACCCTCATTCAATTGAGGGGTAACATTCCCTACACCCTTTCTGGGATAGGTGGCATCAGCTCCAAGTATAATCCCACGATTGTTTCCATCTCTACCAAATTAGAAAGTGCATCCTTCTATCCAATGAAGTGCCATGAAGCACTACAATCAATAAGCCAGATTCCCAAAGAATCTGAAGGAGAGGGCCAATACAAGATAATGCTTCTCTATCTTATCAAAAACAACATTTGATTCTTCATACGTGGGGTTCCTTGCTTTCTTTGAAGAGTCGGCCATTTCCTTGATGACTTGCATTGCCTGTCATTCCTTTGATCATTGAAGATGTCCCTGAAATGATTATTATCTTCATCAAGAGATGTGTCTTTGCCATTCGAACACTCCTTCGCATAATGGTCGAACTTATTACAACCAAGGCATCTGCCTTTCCTTCCACCCTTAGATCCGGACTTCCCAATGAAGTGATCTTTAGGTAGGCCATCAGAAACTTCCGCTGCGCCATTCTCATAATATTCTCTGCTTCGACTTCACCCTCGGTGAATTGAAGAGGGATGACAAATCCACTGATCATTTTGTCCTTTCCCAACTGTCTTCGGTGATTGCTCTTTCACTCTTGCTTGGGCATTGTCTTCACCTCAGCTCTGATACCATGTTAGTTTAGGTATGTTCTATGCTTAGAGCAATTTATTTCAATTTTCACAGTTAGCTCAATATCTTTTCCAGATTAGCAATCACATCAGCATTAAAGTAAACTTCATATAGAACAAAAACATAAATCGCAGAAGACAAGCCAAGACGAGGACACAAGATGTGGCGCTAGCCAGGGACAAACCCCAATGTGGGGAAACCCTTGATTAATTCTTCTTATATGTTCTTCAACAGTTCAGCAGAGAGAGAGAGAGAGATAGTACATTTACAACAGAAGTCAACACTTTGACTTATCTAGATAAGAGCATAGATCATCTCTAAGAAGATGATACATGAAATTAATGGAAGACATGCTGCTTCAACTGATTCTCCAAGATGACTCCTTCACCTATCATTGTGCTGCAGTTCGTCATCATGCTGCACCCATCATCACTATGCTATATCTCATCATACTTCGTTAATCATGACTGTACCCATCACTGTACTGCATTATGTGCCATTGTTGCACCATGTTGCCATACTAACCTATGTGTTGGTTGCACCTTGCTTGCTTGTTGTCCCTTGCTTTCTTGTTGTCCCTAGCATGCTTGTTGTCCTTAGCATGCTTGTTGTCCCTAGCATGCTTGTTGTTGCATGCTAGTTGTACCCATACATGCTTGTCCCTTGCATGTTGCTCTCCTTTGGAGACAAATGCTCCGGCTGAAACCCCGGATAAACACTCCAACAGTTCCGGCTATTCCCCGCAATTCTGGCTTCTGCCCTCTACGTCAGCTTTCCCAGCAGTTCCGGCTTCTGCCCTCTGCGTCAACTTTCCCAGCAGTTCCAGCTTCTGCCCTCTGCGTCAGCTTTCCCGGTTGTTCCAGCAGTTCCCGACAGTTTCCGCTACTCTCGGCAATTCCGGCTTCTGCCCTTTGTGTCAGCTTTCCGGCAATTCCGACTTCTGCCCTCTGTGTCAGCTTTCCCAGCAGTTCCGGCAATTCCGGCTTCTGCCCTCTGCATCAACTTTCTTGGCAGTTCCGGTTGTTCCTGGCAATTCCAACTTCTGCCCTCTGCATCAACTTTCCCGACAGTTCCGGCTTTTGCCCTCTACGTTAGCGTTCCCGACAAATCCGACTTTTGCCCTCCACATCAGCTTTCTCGACTATTCCGGCAGTTCTGATTGTTCCCGACAATTTCAGCTTCTGCCCTCTACGTTAGCTTTCCCGGCAGTTCTAGCTTCTGCCCTCTAGATTAGGGCAGCGTTATCCCTTAGGATCTCTCCTCCTACTAAAACCCAAAGACAAGTAGAGAGGAAGAGATCCCAAGTGTGTTGAAATGACTTGAAGGCCACCTCTATTTATACTAAAACGTTGAACACAAGGGGGGTTTATTTGGTTGTTGGCCAACCTTGACGAATTGTCCCATAACACAAATAAATTCATATCTCCATGAATACTTATCAGAATCGGATGATCTTTAGATCAATCCTACACCTCTCGATGAGAGGGATCCAAAAAAAAATCAGCTTCCATTAATAAGATGACCTACATGTAGTTTGGCCCTAGTTGCCAATTTTAACAATAGCATAGTACAAAAATCCACCTAAAGATGTCACAGGCAACATACCCGATAGATCGCAATGGACCAATTGAAAAATATTAGTGGTTTTAGTCTCACTTGAGGGGAATGGTCCCCTTGTACGTTTTCCACCTTCACATCCCTAACAAACACCTTCATGAGTTAAGTTGAATTCGGACATCCTTGTGACCATCTTCCTTACATCGAGTAAGGCTTTAAAATGAAGGTGAGCAAATCTTCGGTGCCATAATTTGAATTGAAGAGAAGTATCACAATTCATTTGCTCCAATGGACTTCTTCTAATCTGATAGAGACCTTCAACCCTGAATCCAAGAGTGAATGCATCTCTTGGGTTCCTTTGCCAAATACGAACCTTCCCATCAATGAATCTCACCTTAAAACCTTTGTTTTCCATCGCAGAAATAGAAACGAAGTTCTTTTTCAGATCAGGTACATATAACACTTCTTGCAAATGAAGAGTTTGACCTTGATATAAGTGAAGAGTAACAGTGCCAATTCCTTTCACAAGATAAGTGGCATTATCCCCAAGTATAATCTCCATATGCGTCTTCTTTTCAACCAAGCTAGAGAGGGCTTCCTTGTACCCAGAGAAGTGCCTTGAGTCACCACTATCAATCAACCAATGGTCCAATGTATCTGAAGGACAGGCGGTGGAGAGGGCATAAATAAGATAAAATTATTTTTGTTTTACAACATTAACTTCATCATACCTAGAGTTTCTTGACTTCTTAGGAGGACGACCACTTCCATTTCGAGCAAGGGGAGCAATCCTCTTTCCTTTGTTATTGAATTTGTTGTTCCTTTGATTGCCATTGCCCTTGAAGTTGTTGTTATTATTGTCATCGTCTCCTGGAGTATCGTTCTTGAGAGGACACTCCCTAGCGAAGTGGCCAAACCTATTACAATTGAAGCACCTTCCTTTTCTTCCTTCTTTGAATCTCAACTTGGACCCTTATGCTTGATTCCTTGGACCGGCATTGTTCCTTCTCTTAGAATGAGTGGAGAAGGCAGTAGGATTGTTTCCAGTTGAGGGCTTGTCTCTTTCTTGAGTGCATCTGGCCAATAGTTCATCAAATCTTGAAATCCTGTCATTGTTGAGAATGGTAGTGTTGAACACATCCCAATCTCTTGTAAGGCCCCCAAGTGAAATAAGAGAGAGCTCCCAGTCACCAATGACTTCACCAATAGATCGGAGATCATTCTTGATCTCAATAATCCTCCTGAAATAGGATTGGATGGATTCTCCTCTAGCCATATTGATATATTTCAACTTGTTCTTGAGAAAGAGAATTTGATTTGCATTGTTTACTTTGAACATCCCCACCAACTTTTCATACATCTCCTTAGATGTTTCCAAATCACAAATATAGGCAACCAAAAGCTTATGAATAAAATCAACAATAATCTTCTTAGCTTTAACCTCACCTTTTTTGTACTTGGTTTGTGCAGCAACGAATGCAATTGAAGGAGGCTTTGTTATCCTTCCTTTGACATAGTCCATGGCATCATTCTCTTCCAAAGTCAAATCCAAAGTCATCTTCCATGCATGATAGTCGGATTTGTCCTTAAGCTTGTCCTCATATTTGAAGAAAGATGTAGTCGTCATTAGGACTAGCTCTGAGTCCTTGTCAAACAGCTTCCCATAGTGATTGCTTTGCTTCACTCTTTCTTAGGCTTTGTCTTCACCTGAGCTTTGATACCATGTCAATTTTAGATAACAATGGTATGTTCTATGCTTTAGCACAGTTGACTTCAATGTTTATTATCAGCTCAATGACAATTTCCAATCATCTTCAGTAGCAATCACATTAACTTATGCACATTGACAGTAAATGTAGATAGAACCTAAAAACATAAGCAGAAGACAAGCCAAGACAAGAGGACACAAGATGTGGCGGATGCCAGGGACAAACCCCAATGTGGAGAAACTCTTTTATCAAATCTTCTTATTATTCTTCAATAGTTCAGTAGAGAGAGAGAGTACAAATATCAAAAATACATGCCCAAACAGTTATGCCAAATCAACAGTCAATGCAGCCCTGACCAAAAAGTCAATGGTGATCAAAGCTGCCCCACAATGTCCTTCAATCAGCGCGGTCAACAGCATAAGAATGTGGCCTCCAAAGAGGGTCAAAGTCAACCCAAAACAAGTTCGGTCAACCCAGTCAAAGTCTATTGTAATTATGCAATGGAATCAGAAAGTCAACACTGCAGCCAACATGGTCAAATTGTCCCCAATCACCCCAAATTTCGTGTGAAAGAATGCGGTCTGCAAAGATCAAAATTCTGCCCCCAAAACAGAAGTCAACGCAAGGTCAAACTGCCCAAGTCAACGTTGGTCAACGCTGCCCTAATCTCTGAAATTTTCGGCCTCCAAAACCAATCTAGAAATCTGCCTTCCTTCCACACGTGCGAAGAAGACAGTCTCCAAGTTGTATGAACCAATCAAGAGAGGAGAGAGAAAATCATGTGATGAGATGAGTGATGTCCAAATGAGAGAAGAGTCACTCCTGTTTATACAATTCGTTGAGGGTGAGGAAACACATCCATTGGGCTTTATCAGCCTACATTTGACTAAGGCCAACCTTGATAATTTGACCATGAGAAAGAATAAATTCAAAATTCCATTTCTGCTTGTCATAAAGAGATGATCTTTATATCAAAATTGTATCTCTCGGATAGAGGAATCCAATCCAATAATCAACTCCATCATATGAGTTGTCATAAGGTGGAAGTTGGCCCTAGTTTCCAATTTTAACAAGCAATGTAGGGAAAGGGGGATGGTAATATCTCTTTCAAATTAATTGACATAAGGAGGACGAAATAGCCTATCCAACCTCATAGGCTATACGAAATAGCCTATCCAACCCCGTAGGCTGTACTCTTTGATAAAGGGGGAAACCCATTATCCAATCTTATGGGGCAACATCGGGGAAATTTGAGGTAGCTAGGGCAAAGATATCTGAATTGGGAGCTACACTTGTAACCCCTCACATTAGATTAAGGAGAAGAGAGACCCATTAGGAATCTAGAAATAAAGAAGAGATGGAATCATTTTCTCATCATTAAATTGGATTGAGATATCTCTGTTTTCTTGAGTTGAGGCTCTGAGGGTTTTAAGACCCCTTCTTCTAGATTAGTTTCATTGGAGGTGATCCCACCCTAGCTAATCCCCTTTCTTTGATTAGTTTTGGTGGTGAGAGATTCCACCCTAGCTAATCTCCTCTCTTTTCTCACTTTTGTTGCAGCCTATGTCTTGAGTCATTTCTTTTCCGGTTTGTCAAGCAAAGAGATTTCCTTGTAGTTTTTCTTGGTCTACAAGCACTAGAGCAGCAGAGGTCTTTCCTATGGTTTGCCTGGTCTGATTTCTGAGGCAGCAAGACTTTCTCTGTGGATTCATGTGGTTCATCCAACCTCCGAACGATTGACTGAGAGAAATTAAGGCAGTGGGAGGTCTCCTCTGAAGCAAAAGTAGGGCAGCGAGATGTTTGAGGGTTCTGTCAGGAGGCTGCAGCCACAGGACTGACGTATAGCCACAGGCTGGAGCTCTAATGACATGCGGCCAGCAAGATAGTGATTCGTAGCGGATGGAAAGGGCAATCTGAATCAAAGTCTGTTACAAGCTTACCTGAAGCACATCACTGGAACAGCAAGGTCCCAGTTGGCAACTGCAGGGGTGACTGGAAGTCTTACAGTCCAATAAATAGTAAGTTGCTAGTAATCGGAGAACTGGAGTTAATTGTGTAGTGTTTCATGCTATCAGGACTGTCCTCAGCATCGCACAGCCATAGGATGAACTCATTAAACAGCTGGAATTGTATTAGTGAATCATAGTATTGCTACTGTTAAGAGAACTGCCATTGTTATAGACTCAGAACTGTTGACCAGAATTAGTTGTTAAACTGAACTGTTATGAGTTATTGATTGTGTTGTGGAATCTACTGTTCAAGTATATTGCCGTATATTACCTCTGCCTGGATGTTGAAAGGGATTCTTTGAATAGGCAATACAACTTACCTTGCAAATAAACCCTAAGGCCAAAATCCCCTTGGGACATTACACTAAGTTATAAATTCCTGGTATATCTAGCTTGCGAATTGTTGGATATACTCTTGGTGTTATAGTGGTAGCCACGCTTGCTGACTGTTGGATATACTCTTGGTGTTATAGTGGTAGCCACTAGGTTTGATCTTGGGCCTCACCCAGATTACTCCAACAAGTTACCAATTCATCATGGTTAAAAAAAAAAACATTGTTATAGTTGATAAATAAATAAACAAGGGAGCATTAGCTATGCTGTATCTAACAACATATAATATATTCTATTCATCTCTATGTAATTTGTTTACTGTTTAAATTTTCAATTTTTCTAGCATGTAGAAATCGTTGCATCAACTAAATGGATTTTGTTCATTTTTATTCGATCGAGTTGATGTGTATCTATTGGTCTGCGAGTGTAACAAAGCCTAGACTCACCAATTTTCTGTATTTCTTTATCATTGGTAAAATTAATAACTATAATCATTACAGAGGTCTTCTATCTAGGTTTCTGTGAGTATTTTCTGCAGAATCCTCAGTAATGGTTGTAGTTTATGTGTAATCAATCGAAGTTAATTAAGCTTGTAAAGTTAATAATTAGACTTTTGCGCCCTATCTAATGGAGTTAAGAGCAAATGATGTATAAGATGTAAATTTTTACTTTTCAGGTAGGGTGAGAACTACGATTAAGTCTTTCGCTTGTTGATTTGGGGTTTGTCAAGGCCTTTGCTCTGGGTAAGTGTATTATAAGCCTGTTAATCGAAGCAGATGTTTCGCTCAAGGGCATAAACACAGGCAAAATTGCGTAGGGCGCTAGAAGCAAATAGTTTCCGGGTTCAATACAAGCTTTAAGGTCCATAATAAACTTGAGGCTCGTTTTTAAACGTGTGTGTATGTAGACTTTCCAAATTTACTTTCATTTTCTTATCTCAAGAATCATGCCAAATGATCGAGCCACATTGGTAACCTATGCCAGAAAAGCATTATTCGTTGTAAATTTCTAAGCTGTGATAGAAACATCGAGATACCCTTTCACCAGTTACTTAGAGAGCTGAGGTTTTGGCACATAAACCGTGGCTACCAACCACGGATCATGACTACAAATACTAAACCCTAAATGCTGAGTAAAGCCCAGATAATGTGAATAAATTTCTTAAGGGAAGAAAAATGTACCGATCGAAAAGCAGCTCTTTGCTCCATCCGTTTGCGATGATTTCTTCCCCGGACGCTGCCCTCGTTTGGCCGACTGTGTGGTATGGGCTCACCGGGAGTGTACTGAATCCAGTAGTATGGACCTGCATCATTCAATTCCACCCCAACAACAGAGACCCCGATTTTTTTAATGCCTCTTGCAAAGGGCCCATAATATATTACACTATATCCACGACAATCGAACAAGTAATCTCGTTGGCCACGGAAGCGCCAAATGAATACGATAAATACATGATTGAACCCACGGCAATGGGTGACCGTAACTCTCACCTTTCGGTCTCAGGTAGGCTCGTTTATTGCGCTTCTTCATGCATGGCCTCCGCTTGGGCAGACGCTCATCTCCCAGGCTATGGAACCCCTCGTTCTTCACATTCCATGGTGCGCAACGACCAAGGATCGATTCCCTCGGGAACCTGTTTTTTACTAACTCTAGGGATATGGGGGGAAGAACATTGGGCTTTCGCGATGAAATGCAATTGACCTGAGACCAGGTTCCTACAAATCGGTCAAATGAAGGCCTGCAAATCGGACTCGATGCAAAGGAGATTTGTGAGAAAATAGATGAAGATTGTAACGGGGAGGAGTTGATGCCCGCGCGTGCCAGCAACTTTTGCACTGCTTTTCCCGCTGCCATTACGGCCTCTAGAAGATTATCAGAGAATAGCAAATCGCTATGTCTAATTAGTTACCACGTTCGAATTCGAGCTGCCATTTCAGACTGTACATAATTATCACGAGAATAGCAGATCATGTATTGTAAGTTACCAAGTTCGACTGTGAACACACTTCAATAAGAAAAACAAACAAAATTTAAATTGGATCTTCTGTAAAAAATATAGACTCCAAAATTTTTGGTGCATACCTCTTAATGCAAATTCCTGAATTTCCCTGGTTAAATATTACTGGGAGGGTTTTCTTGTTAAACAGTACTAAGGGTGAGACACGTTTAACTTCAACTTAGATTACTTGCAAGGAAAGTAGGTGTTGAAAAAAAATAACGATGAACCATTTAAATGATTAAAACTAAATTTCAAAGGGGTTGAATTTAGTTATCGGAAGTGGTGTGTTTTTCATTATTAGGTGAGGTTTATCATAAGGTTTTAGCATGAAGTGTTAGGGCTACATTGGTGGTTGAATGGTGGGTTATATATAATAGATTATATTAAATGATTTTATGATTTGTATGAGTGAATTAAAAAAAAAAAAAAAATTAAAGTGAAATTTTATTAGTATAATTGGTTTTTAGTGGTTTTGTTTTATATGTAATTAGTTTGAAACTTCACAATAATTTGAAAGGAGAAATTTAAAATTTAGCCATGTTAAAAGTTGGTGTGGTTCAGGCTTAATGCAACCGTTAGATGATTTTAATGGCTTAGATGTCCCAGGATCGTTGTTTCGCAGACCACATGTTAGTCGTGCAAGTCGAGGACACACTAACAAACAAATAAAATAATAAAAAATATATGAGCAAGAAATTGAATGATAATTGTATTTAGTTTCATGTATGGGATTAAGGTTAAATGTTACTACAACTATATGATTTCACTAGAGGCATCCTCGATGATAACCATAAGGGACATTTGCTTTTTTGTGAATATTATCTCAATTGCAACTACCTTTTCGCATTGGAGTATGACTTGAAACTACTTTCAATTAGCTAAGAGCTTATCTTCCTCTAATATAAAGATACAGATTAATGGCTAATGAATTCGAAGTGGCATGGCTCCTAGAACCCACATATGTACACTATAATGTGTAAAGAAAATGACACCAAGAGTATATGCTCCAAAATCCTTCAAAGGGGAAATTATATTAATAAACCATTTCGTGAGTGCGCTTTTATTATACAATTAGTTCCATGTATATAATAATAGGTGATCATAGCATCTATGACATAATTAGATAATTAGTTCAAACCATGTGCATAACTATCTCCATGATATCTCTTTAAATCTTTTCACGAATCTCTCAATATGTCATCATCTATCACTCTATTCTCCAAATCTCTTATTCTTATGTAGATGTATAGAGTTAGTGTACATCACTACAAACTAACATATTACTTAGACATTTTTCATAATCACAATTAGGGTTTTTTCCTTCATAATCCCCTTTAATATATGCTTGTGATTCCAATATGTGATCATTGTCTTCTTTGGTCCTATTTTATGCTCCTTACCTTCATTGCTCTTAGCTTCAACATCAATGTAACTACCCCTCCCACATTTACCCAAATTCACAAGCTCGCCAACGTAAACATGAGATGAGTGTCATTATGATATGACCCGACCTCCAAGTTCCAGTTATGGAAGTGGGGCTGATAAACCGAAAGCTTATTGATACCCCTTAGGAGCACTAGATCACCCATAAGTTAGTCCACAACCTCTCGTGACCAAACCTTGAGCTAGAACATCTTTTTCACAAGCATAAACCCCAACTGCACCCGCAACATAGCATGCATGCAGTTATGAACCTCAAACTGCACTCATAAATGTGCTTCCATGCGGTTATGACTCAAAACTCAAGTTCAGTGCCAGCGGTTCCAAGATTTGAGCCATTTTTCTAGGCTAGCGTCCATATCACTACCCATAACTACCTGTAACTTTCCAAAAACATAAAAAAAGATTCTAAAAATGCTAGCCATTCAGAACTCAAGCAAGAACTTGACCTAGATGTAACAGCCCCTGGTTGATTTCCATGTTAAAAAAAAAACCCAAGGTCATGGGACACTATTCCAAATTGAATGGTGGGCACAACATCCTGGTGGGTGTCACTTCAGTTTATTTATGGCTAAGGAAAATGGCAAAGGCAAAGTGGCAATAATTGGAATTTTATTTAAGAAATAAAGGAAAATAGGAGAAAAGGAAGGTGAAGGGTCACAAATTTGCATGAGAGGGAAATTGAAGGAAAAATTAAGAAAATAGAGGCCTTAATGATAAAAAGGATTATGAGGATCAGTTCGTGACCTTTTGATAGTTTTGGATGGAGCCCTCTTCTATTTTCTCACTCTCTCATACTCTTGCACACCTAGAGTTTCTTGGAGCATTGAGGCATACTTTGGATTTGGAGAAAGAAGGCAAACGAAAAGCAAGAAAGCATAAGGGGACAGCAGGATTAGCGGCTACAACTAGATTGCTTTGCAAGTATCAAGTTGCATGTATGATTTCCTTGCTAGTTTTGGTATGCATGGTACATGCATGTGGTTTCTTGGATATGTGTTGTCATTGGCATGGAGATTTGCCTGGATTGACAGTGGTTTTACCTAGCCTTGCCATTTCCTGGATAGCCATGGTGTTGTGGGTTTTTCACTTGTTTTTTTTTATTAGTGCTCAGGTTCCTTATGGTTGTGGATTGAATTATTAGTTCTTGTAGCCTTGGTTGGACAAATGCTCTAGAGCCCTAGAACAACTTGGGTTGAGTTACTAGTCCTGGAGCCTTGGTTTGACAAACGCTCTAGAGCCCTGTGGCAGTTGTGGGTTGAGTTACTAGTCCTAGATTTGGGTTGGAACAGACGCTCTAGAGCCTAGAAAACTTGGGTAGAGGCCAATATGGTTGGTGTTAGTGATGTCCAGTCATGAGGTGGAATCACTGGTTGAGTGTTAAGGTGGATTGGCCTCTGGAAGCCCTGGTTTGCTTTTGGTTGGTTTATTCCATGAGATCTCACATTCATGGTTGGAATATGGCACGGGGGTGATTGGCTGAAAGAAAGATTTGGTTCAACCCAACCTATGGTCGGGTGGTACATGGAAGTCCCTAAATTGGTTGGCATTTTCATATGTTAATAAGAGGTATTTTCTATTGTGATCTATGAGCATATGTATTGATTATGATCGTGAAATTATGGTTGAGTTACCATGGGTTATATGTTGGTTATGTGATGTATATTACTTATGGCTCTTGACATGTTTTAATGTATGTATAAATGGTTGATGAATGCATGGACTAGCAAATGTTATTTTAGCTATTATGAGAGGGTATTAGACCTTCTTGGTGAATGTAAAATAAGTTTCAAACCCCTATGTTTAATTATGCATTCATGACCTGTAGCTTACATGTATGCCATTTGTTTGACAAAATGACTGTCATGGTTAGGTCTAGTTAGGTCAAGTCCTTGATTAAGTTTTGTGTTAGAGGGTCTGTCATTGTGACATTTATTCTTTTGGAAAGTCTCATAAAGTTCTAACCAGTTTTCTGCAGTCTAACCCTAAAAAGGTGGCACATATCTCTCGGTTGCAGGATCGAAACTGAGAAATTGGGACTGCAGTTGCTACCTTGTCGGCTTATGCATGTGACTATAGGCCTACAGTCACATGGATGTAGGCTTATGCATGTGAATGGAAACCTAGGTCAGTGAAAAGTTGTTTAGCTTAGGGTTTGGGCACCTTGAGTGGTTGTTTAGCTCTTGGGGGTCCTGTAGCTCTTGAGGAAGGTCATTCAAGTGTTGGTTTGTTGATTACACTTCCTTAATTATACTTAGGAGGTTGAGTCATATCATAGTAACTCTTCATCACATATTTACCCCGATGGACCGGTGAACTTAAGTAAGTGTGGGAGAAGATGGTTACAGGGTGGTATTGAGCATGGTTCAAACACTTGGACTAAATAGGCGAAATATTTTGTCATGCATGCATGTTAGTTGTTTGTGTTGTTATGCATGCATTGTGATGGTCATTATTGTGGTCTTGTGTCATATGATGTTGTTGGTATGTTGTGAGGCTGACATTTTGTCGAGATAGAGCAAGAGATGCAAATCATTAGAGCTATGTTGCAGCACTCGACCTTGGAGTAACAACAGATCATCATACAAGTTTATATGTTTGGCATGCAGGTATGTTGGCTAATGGTTGTTATAAGCATTACAGTTATGTACATGACTGTCATTCTATTATTGTTGTGGTTACATGCATGATAGAGGCTAATTAGTCATTGTGATCATATGCACGTGTGTCGGTTAGTCATGCATGGTAGTTAATTTGTTGTCATGTACATTATAGTCATAAGCATGATTATTATGATCACTGCATTTAAGATCTTGATGTTATATGTACCATGCTAATCTAGATTGCCCTGTGCAGATGGTCATGGTTATGATATTCAGGTATGTGTCGATATATTTGTCATATTGTGTCATATTAATTTAGTATGACTTGTGCAGATGTGATAGCCTCCCTTGAGATACATTGTGGTATGAGTTTGATTATGTTTCTATTTAGTTTATCTATCATGGTATGTTTAAAGGTTGTTTGAATGTTTGATTAATTGCATGATATGAGTATGTGTCTAGAAGATTGCATTAAGAAATGATCTTGTTTATGTGTTGAGACAAATGATATGCACTTGAGAGTAGGTGGGTGCTAGTTGTAGTATTATGACTAATGATTGTGAGTTGATTATGACATGACTGATAGTCTTGGTAAAGGTTGATTTCAAATTAATAGACCTGATGTTTTGAACTTTGGAACATGTGACTGACATGTGTGAACAATTGCAAGGCAACAAGCTTGGTATTAGCGTGAAAAGGTAATAGTTAATTTATTTATATAACTAACAGTTGGGTGATGTGGCAGTACATAATAAGACTCAATTGCAACAAATTAAATAGGTCAAAGAAAGGAATTGGGTGAGAATTCCTTTGCCTGTGTTTGAAAACTGCAATTCCAAATGAATGAGTGCTTTGCATGAATATAGGAAGTCTTCTTAACCTTTATTTTGTCTAACATTATGTGGATATGTGTTATAGTCATGAACATGTATTTGACAAGTATATTAGCTAGTTTCTAGTTATAGTTGGATTCTCAAGTGAATTTGAATCCCTTTAGAGATGCATGGATGTGTTCAGTTACAAGGCAACCTTCTTGCCATAATGAGGTAAGGTAACTAGTATGTTGATATGTTTATTTAGGAACTGACACTTGTGTGTATATGGCAGTGTGATGCAGGGGATTGCATGGAAAAAGAGACTGCCATGAAATCGTGAAGAAGGCTTAGGTTGCTTACTAGGTGACAATTTGTTTACGAGAGCAAAGCCATTGATACCATACAAACTGATTGGGTTCTAAATATAAAGTTGCAATACGTACCTTTTGTGTGTTTTGCACATTATGGAGATCAAAATATTGCTCCATCTGTAGTATCCATGTTACTGGATCCTTGCCATCAAACTTCCTCATATCGATCTTTGGAATATGGTGGGTCTTCAATCCAATGTTAGATTTTATGAAATCATGATTAAATTTTCTTTTGTTCTCATCATGAGTTTCCTCTACTACCTTTTCGCCATTAGGAAGCCTTTCTTGTAGCAAATTTGTCAAACCTTCCTTCAAACCTTCCATGTTGCCTTTCATTTTTGCTTCTATACCATCGATCTTAGCTTCCATGCCATTCTTCAAACCATTGATCTTAGCTTTGATTCCATTATTCAAACCATTCATCTTAGCTTCCGTTACTTTTTGTGAGAGCGAAATTTGTTGCACTTGGTCTCGTAATTTTGATATATCATGTTGCATTTCTTTAGCTTCTTCATGTGTCATGGTAGAGATTTCAGGTTGCTTACTAGGTGTTTCCATTTTATTTCTTTGGGGCATCAATTAATGATAATTATGCTTCATTATGCCCTTTGAATCACTTCAAACTATTTTTTCAAACAAAACTTATGCAAATTTTTAAAAACTACACACCTTTTTTTCGCTTTGTAGGAGCTCGATATTGAATCTATTGTATCTCTATAATTTTAGATCTATAAGGTCTAAAATTTCATCCTATGGTAGCCCTCTAAGTCTTCTTATAACCCCACAAATGACCAAGATTGGATTCTTCAAGAAAGAGTTATGCAAAATCTCCCACGATGACCTAATTATTTACTAGTTCAATAGAACGAAGTTGTATAGGATGCCACATGTCAGTGTTTCAACCTTCCACCCTTAAATTAATACACCAAAAACTGCATTCCATGCACTTTTAGCCACTTTTTACAAAATTCAAATATGATGCTTGAAATGCAAGTTATGACGATTTTCCCTATGTCACTTGTTTGAGACGGAATTATGGAGCCCACAAAAACCCTAACTTCCTTGGAGCATATTTGTGAAACTATAGAGAACCAAGATCTGAAATTTTTACACGAAGTTCTTGATGATTTCAGATACATGTGGTAAAAATTTCAGCTTTTGAATGATGGTTTTCCCTAGGTCACCTATTTGAGGCAAAATTTTGGAGCCCGAAACAACCTTAACTTCCTCAGAGCATATCTCCGAAAATATAGCGAACCAAGATCTGAAATTTTTACACGAATTTCTTCGAGATTTTGGTTCCACGTGGTAAAAATTTCATCTTTGAAGCCTTGTCGAAAAAAAAATTATAGCAAAAATTCCAAGATGACATGTTTGAAGAAGCGAAACCCTAGAATCCAAAGCTCTGGTACCAAATGTTATGCAACCAACTCACAAAATAGAAGAAGAGATAGATTAATGAATTCAAAATTAGGCTCTTCGAGGGGGGAACCTATTTTACATTACACAAATGAACAATTCTTAGATGATTCAAATGATAAAATCTCCTTTCTATATATAGGAGCCTAAGGGGTCACAATATAATCAGAGTTGACATAACAATAATAATGTAAGGACATAACAATAACAATAGTGGGTTTCTATGGAGCACAATAATAACAATATGGGGACTACATGGGCACAAAAACAACAATAAGGGGGCTACACTAACAATAACAATGAGGGAATACACTAGTATTATAGGGACCTAACACTGGATTGCTCGAGGGACTGTGTAGCAAAGAAGGGAAGGTTGGGGAATACATTGATTTTGGTCGTTAGCATTGCCAGATGGAATCATAAGCACATTGGGAGTGTTCCTTGAAGCAATGAGTCAGTAATTGTTCACTGAGAGGACAAGTGGCGCAAGGATTGTAGCATTGGACATTGGATCCAAACTTTGATTTTGGTCGTGGAATTTGTATTTCCTTGGAAGGGGGTGAATCCTGGTACTACCTTGAGGGTGGAACTGTGAGCCTCTAGATTCCCTTGTTGTTGATGCTGGCATCGCATCCTTTTATTTGCTGGTTGAGAAAATTTGCATGCGTATATGTGTATATTGTTGTAAATATTGTATCGGGTTGTGTTATAAAGCTTCGTAGACATTATGGTTATTTATTGGTTGAATCAAATGTGTATGAGTGTATATGTGGTTGTTACTGTAAATACCGTAATGAGTTGTGTTATAAAGCTCCAGTAAACAATATGATTGTCATGTGTTTCGGCAGGATGTCATTGTAAATACTGCAACAAGTTGTGTTATAAAACTTCATGGACAATATGTTTTGCTTTCAACAGTTTGTTGGCCATAGGTGTCATAGAACATTGAGGATGGTGTTCCCCTGGGGGGTTCTGTAACAACCCCTGGTTGATTTCGATGTAAAAAAATATAAGACCAAGGTCATGGGACATGTATTTCAAGTTGAATGATGGGAAAAACATCATAGTGGGTGTCACTTGTCAAAGGCAAAGTGGTAATAATTGGCATTTTATCTATGAAATAAAGAAAAATAGGAGAAAAGGAAGGTGAAAGGTCACATATTTGCATGAGAGGGGGATTGAAGGAAAATGAAGAAAATAGAGGCCTCAATGATAAAAAAGGCTTATGAGGATCAATTCATGGCCTTTTGACAGTTTTGGATGGAACTCTCTTTTATTTTTTCACTCTCTCATACTCTTGCACACCTAGAGTTTCTTGGAACATTGTGGCATACTTGGGATTTGGAGAAAGAAGGCAAAAGAAAAGCAGGAAGTGCAAGGGGGCAGCAGGATCAACTGCCACAACTAGATTGCTTTGCATGTATGATTTCCTTGCTAGTTTTGGCACACATGGTACATGCATGTGGTTTCTTGGATATGTGTTGTCATTGGCATGGAGGTTTGCCTAGATTGAAAATGGTTTTGCCTAGCCTTGCCGTTTCTTAGATAGACATGGCATTGCATGTTTTTCCACTTGTTGTTTCTAATTGGTGCTTAGGTTCCTTGTGGCTATGGGTTAAGTTACTAGTTCCTAGATCCTTGGTTGGACAAATGCTTTGGAGGCATGGAAAAACTTGGGTTGAGTTATTAGTCCTTAAGCCTTTATTTGACAAATGCTCTGGAGCCCTTGGTGCGTTGAGTTACTAGTCCTCGAGCCTTAGTTGAACAAACGCTCTGGAGCCTTGCGACAGCTGTGGGTTGAGTTTCTAGTCTTGGAGTCAGGTTGGCACAAATGCTCTGGAGCCCTAAACAGCTTGGGTAAAGACCGATATGGTTGGTGTTAATGATGTCCGACCATGAGGTGGAATCATTAGTTGAGGGTTGAGGTGGATTGGCCTTTAGAAGCCCCTACCAATACAAACCCAATACACCTTCCCAATTTAAAAACCCCCTAGTTCCACTAGGTATTGTAGGTATCCAATTTTCCATTAGCAATTTTATACCCCTTTACATTTTTTCATTAACTTTGAACTCCTTTGTTTATACCTGTCAATATAAAAACCCTTTACCCCCTATATATCCCCCAATATATTATGTCATTTTTTCCTCAATATATATCCCCCAATATGAACCCACGTGGTATGGTATTGCTCCCCAGTGAAGCCCCCGTGCCATCCCCCCTAATTTCCATGGAGTAAGCCATGAAGGTCCTGAAACATTTCTTTTTGAGTTTGAAGTCTTGTGTAGATCTTATGACTATTTGCTTGATTCTAAAGAATTTAAATTGTTTCCAGCTACTCTTAAAGACGGAGCACTTAGATGGTTTATGGGATTAGGAACACATACCATAAGCACATGGGAAGAAACGAAAAACGTGTTCTTAGAAAAATACAAAGATTATTGTATGCCTCATAACCTTAAAGATGGAGTCTTTAAAATGATACAAAAAGAGGATGAAAATTTTGAAAAATTGGTTGAAATATTTGCTTATAAGGTTAAACGGGCTAAGATGCATAATCTAGAGGAAGAAACTCTGAAAGTTCTTTTGCTAAGAACCATTAGAGATGAGTGGGTAGATCTTCTCAATTTAATGGACAAAGGAGATGTTTCTCAGTTATCATTTAGAGAAATTTGTGAACTGTGTACACACATTTCAAGAGGAAAGGCTAGAACTGGGAAAAATCCAAGAGACCCTGTTATGTCTAGGATTAATAAATCCGCAACTGGGACAATAAGTAGAGCAGAAATAGACAATTTGCTTGACAACTTCAAAATAGATGTTTTAGGGAATATTATTGAACAAATAGATACCCTTAAGCTTCAAAACAAGCAAAAAGATGAAAATGTTGCATTATCAATTTTTTGTCCTAGATGCATAAAGAAACATGCTCTAAGAGAATGCCCTCTTGATAGTGTATAAATATGTGCTATATGTTTAGAAAGTCATATAACAAAGGAATGCCCTTCAATCCCTGAACTTAAATCAGTCTTGCAAAATGAAGCTGAAACAAGCCAAGCTGAGTCACTTTGTTTTATTAGTAAAAGGCCATGGTCACCACAAAAGCCAAACATAGTACAAGGTAATAATCCTCAATACTAATCATATACACACCCTCATAACAATTGGAATACTACAATGCCTTGGCAGAATTGGCAACCTCAAAATCCATTATGACACATGGTTGGTAGTATCCTCCTAGAAATCCTTAGTATAATCAATTTCAACAACCATTTATCCCATATCAACCTCCATATTATCCTCCTCAATCAAACTCATTTCCACAATATCAAATTCAAACTCAACCTTCTAATCAATCACTTCCATTACCATCCACATCATACCCCCAAAAAACCAATCAACTACTTGCTCAGCCACTTCCAAATCCAAATAATAAAAGTTCACAACTTGTTTACAATATAGAAGGTCATAGGTTCCAAGTTTGCATGATAACTCCACTAGATCTAAATAATGTCAAACTTAGATCTGGTAGAGTTTGGAAAAGAATCTACCATCTATTTTCATTCAGGAATCTGGAGAGGATGAACTCCTTGAGAAAGAAACATATCTCAATCAAGAAGAAATTCCTCAGAAAGAAAGCACCCCTATACATGATACTTCAATAAACTCAACTCTCGTTGTTGAACAACCTTTTGTTTATGTTCAAAATCCACCTTTTCCTAAAAGGCTAAAATTTACAAAGGAGTAGAAAAACAAATTGTGTTGCCTAAATATGATATGTTAGATGAACTAAAGAATGTTTGCGTCAAATTCCTTTGTTACAAGCTATAAGGGAAATACCAATATTTGCAAAGACAATCAGGGAGTTAAGTATTAAAAAACCAGGAAGAAAAATAAGTTAAAAAAATCCAGTTAGTTGGAAAAATTGTAGATGTTATGATGGGAAAACCAACAATTCAGAAATATCTAAATCCAGGTAGTCCCATTGTAAATACACACATTAATGGTATCGAGATTCCAAACACTATGATCGATTTAGGAGCAGCTACCAATATCATGCGTAAACAAACTATGGATTAATTAAATCTTTCTAATCCTCAATACACAACAACATTACTACAGTTAGCAGATAGATCTGTTATCAAACTAGATGGTGTGTTAGAAGATGTATCTGTCTCCTTAGATTCTTGGGAATAACCTATTGATTTTATGATTTTAACTCCCAATAATAGTTTAGGAGGACACCCATTGATTATAGGCAGACCCTGCTTAGCTACAACTGATGCTTTTATAAGTTGTAGATCTGGTGATATGTTTATCTCTAATGGAAGCTATACTAAAAAATTCACACTATATCCTCCTGCAAAAACAACAATAGAAGTAGAAAGTGACGTTTGGGTAGATAGTGATAACGAAGACTTTGATATACAACCAATATTTGCTACTTCACAAATAGATGAAGAAGATCAATTTTTAATTTAATGAATAATAATGATTCTTCCTCATATTGTGAACAAGACTAAAATTTCAATAACAATGCAATGTTGAATATTTGTCATCTCATCAAATGGCTTTACATTCTATGGAAAAATTTGGCAATTCTTTAATAGAAATCTTTCCAGGAAAAACTTTGAATATTAATGATAATCTGGAAGAATCCCAAAAGAAAGAATTGATAAAGATGTTACAAGAACATTCCTCTACACATGGGAATACACTCATGTGAAATGAATTGATCCTAATACTTGTATGCATCATATCTATATTGAAGAAAATGCTAGACCAATTCAACAACCCCAAGACGAGTTACAAAAATGTTGAATGTGAATTTCATTTACCTAATATTAGATAGTGAGTCGGTCTCACCATTAGTGATTGTTCCAAAGAAAAATGGAAAATGGAGAGTATGCATTGATTATAGGGAATTGAATAAAGCTACCTTAAAAGATCATTTTCCACTTCCATTTATAGATCAAGTCCTTGATACATTGGCACAGAAAAATATTTTTCATTCTTGGATGGTTTTAGTGGATATAACCAAATCTAAGTAGCTTTGGAAGATCAAAAGAAAACAACTTTTACAACTTATGCTTATCGGGTACTTCCTTTTGGATTATGTAATGCAATTGCAACATTCTAAAGGGCAGTTCTAGGCATTTTTTCTGATCTAATTCACGATTGTGTGGAAGTTTACAGGGATGATTTTACTGTCTATGGTAATTATTTTGAGGAAAATCTTGAAATTTTAGAAAAAGTTCTCTTTAGATGTAAAGAAACAAATATCTCATTAAGCCATGAAAAATGTTTTATGATGTTCACCGAGGGAATTGTTTTAGGCCACCACATTTCAGGAGATGGAATTAAAGTGGATGCATCTAAAGTAGAAGTTATTTCCAAATTATCAATTCCTGCTTGTCAAAGAGATGTTAGAAGTTTTCTTGGTTATTACAGAAGATTCATAAAAAAACTTCACAAAAATAGCCTCTCCACGTTTCAAATTACTTACAAAATATTGTGAATTCATTTGGAATTTTGATTGCCAAAAAGCTTTTGAAACATTGAAAGAAAAGATTTCTGAAGCACCCATCTTAAGAGGACCAAATTGGAGTCTCCCTTTTCATATTTCAACCGATGCTTCAGATACAACCTTAGGAGTTGTATTGGGACAAATATTTGACTCCTTATGCCATTTATTACACAAGTAAAAATTTAACTCTTGTAGAGTTGAATTATACTGTAACAGAAAAGGAGTTTTTAGTTGTTGTACATGCCATTAATAAGTTTCGACATTATATCATTGGTTATGAAACTTTTGTTCACACAAATCACTCTGCAATTAGATATTTAATGAATAAATCAATTACTAATGGCAAAGTTACAAGATGGTTATTGTTTTTTTTTCCCTTGGAAAAAAACCGTAATTTTCATTGAGATATAAAAATTACATGTTGTATATGCAAGAGCATATGCTATGTGAGGCTATGCCTGTCAATTATAAAAAAGGTACAAGAAAATTTTGCCTTTCTTCCACGTAGGGAGGCTTTTAGCTTTAGATAATCATTTGCTGTTCTTGTCAAAAAAAAAAAAAAAATGGCCTAAGGCTGCGAGTTTTATAATTAGTCAAAAAAGTTCCTGAAGTAGCTAGAAAATAAATAGATCATATGAATATTTACATGTGGAAGATTGTGAATAGAAAAAAGAACAAAAAACTAAGCTCCCTAAGAGCTTTCTACATCATCTATGTCCATAAAAGGTTTGTGGTAGAACTAATAGAAATGCCCTTCTCTATGCTCCTGTATCAGCCAAGTGCCAGGAGGCTGCAACTTCTTTGGATAAGCTGTCAGCATCCACATTTCGCTCCCTATAAATGTGTTGACATGTAAATGAGTCAAAAGCAGTAATAAGACGATGGGCCTCATCCAGAATGTGAAACAGAGAGAAAGCTGAGCATCTGGTCTTTTTATTAATCCAATCACAGACAATTTTTGAGTCACTAAAGAGCTGAAGGTCTCGGCATTGGGTTTGTAAGGCATATTGGATGAGGATTTTTGCAGAGCATAGTTCTACAAAATTGTTTGTACCACCCCCTAACCCCATTTGAATGTGGAGAGAATGTGAAACATAGAGGTTTAAGATGGCTCCTCCCTCGCATCCCTCCTCTTGGGCAAACCCGTCAAAATAGGCCCATGGCTTTGAGTGGTCTATGGATTCCAGAATGATAGTCCTGGATCGAGATATATCTTCGTCTTCAGGGATGAGGGAGTAATCAGAGATGATTCGGGAAGAGATGGAAGGCCAATGCGGCAAGGAGTTTTGGAAGATGAGATTATTTCTTGCTATCTAAAGGCCCCAACAGACCAGAAGAGGTAGGTTCCTAAGTTTTTTGCGGATGGCTCTTGTCCACTAAGATGACCAGGCTTTCGAAACCGAAGCACACTACCATCTTGTCGGGGAGGGGATTGTTGTTGAGATTGATAGCCAAAGATCACAAGCAGCCTTACAATCAATAAAGAGGTGGATTGCAGATTCATTGTTGCATTTACAAAGATGACACAAGAAAGGGCCATGATGAGCTCGCTTTAACAAGTTATCTCTCGTGGGGATTTTGTTCTTCAAAATAGTCCACATTAGTAGTTTGCTCCTGGTGGGGGGGATTTTAGTTTCCATAAATGCTTCCACCAAAGTTCTAGGTCCTGTGGGTATCGCTCCCCGGCAAGAACCAAATATCCCTCCTTTGGCATATATCTTGCTACTTTCGAGAGTGCCCAAATGATTTCATCTTCCTCTTCCCTGATCTTGATCTGAGCCTCAGAGAGGGCCCGGTGTAGTCATTCCAAAGATGAGTCCACTGAAGGGGAATGTTTAGATATTGGGCTATTTTCCAAGCTTGTTGGAAAGGGGTGGAGCGCTCCATATCAGCTATTTGACCTATATATGAAATATTGTTGTCCTTAAGGAAGGATCGAAGGTCCTCTGGCAGCCTATGAAGGTTTCCACATCCAATCCAAGGGTCTCGGCCAATTCTTACTCTCATACTTGATTGGATTTTCCAAGTGAGACCTTCCCTGATGATGTTGAGGGATTTTAGTACTGCCTTCCATATAATGGAGACCCCTGGGTGTATACTTGGAGGTTGGAAGATCCAGTCCATCAGAGGTACAGGGCTGATGTATTTTGAGCAAGCCACCCTGGTCCATAAACTGTTCGATCAGAGTAATTTCCATACCAATTTTGCCGCAGAGGCTGAGGAGAAATCTTCTAGTTTCCTCAATGCCCCATCCATCCCATTTCTTAGGTAGAGAAATGGCCTCCCATTTTATCCATGCAAATATTCTTCCTGATTGTTTCCCTTTCTAGAGGAGTCTACAACATATGGCCTATATCCTGGCTAGGATGACCCTAGGGATCCAAGCCAGTGACATCTAGTAAACCAAGGTGGCTTCCAAGACAGCTTTGATAAGCGTAAGTCCGTCGGCCCTGGAAAGGTATTTCTAGTACCAAATGTTTAATCTATTTTCCAATTTGGATATTAGCCAGGTCCAATCTGCAATTTTGTACCCCCAAAGGCTTCAACTTGTAGCCGAGATATTTAAGCCCCTCCTCCAGCCTAAGCAAGGTCTATTGAAAATGATGCATTGCATAATGAATTTCATGGGGGAGCATCCATTCTCTGTGAGGGTTGACTTGTTGCAATTAACAGTCATACCCGTAGCTTTTTGGAATAGGGCGAAGATGTTCCTCAAGATGGTTAGGTCACCAATACTACCATTGAGGAAAATAAGCATGTCGTCCACAAAAAGAAGATAAATTAAGATGCAGTTTGCTGTAATTTTTATTCCTTGTAGTCTACCTCTTCTGTGCTCATCTTTTATCTGCCTACTAAGACCGTCCATTATCAGAAGGAACAACAGAGGAGATAAGGGGCATCCTTGTCTGAGTAAAAAAAAGGGGAGGCAACTCCATTGATAAGCACGCTGAAAGGAATATTGGTGATACAACACATGATCCATTTAGTAAACTCAAAAGGAAAACCCAGGCGGGTTAGAAGCATTCTGATGTAAAGCTAATTTTCTCTATCAAAGGCTTTTGAAAGATCTACCTTTAGGATCATACCTTTAATTTTCTTGGAGTGCAGCGAATGAAGCACCTTCTGTGTGGTTCCTACTACTTCATGAATTTGTCGCTCTTGTAGGAAGGCAAATTGCTCAAGTGAAATGAACATGGAAAGGATGGGCCGCATCCTGTTTGCAATGATCTTGGCTAAAATTTTATAAATGCAGTTACATAGCGAGATGGGCCTAAAGTCATCAAAAGAGGAGGGGTTGTCAACTTTTGGAATGAGAGAAATGCAGGTGGAGGTGAGGGAGTCAGGGAGCAATCCACAGGTTTTGGAGTGTTCTCAGACCTTCAAGAGGTCTCCTCCCAGAGTGTCAAAGAAAGCTAAATAGAACTCGATCGCACAACTGTCCGGTCCTGGGCTCTTTTCCTTGTTGAACCCCTTGATCGTGGCTTCCAATTCCCCCACTTAGATTTCTTTTGTCAGCTCCATGCTAGCCTCCTGGTCCACAAATCGAGGGAAAAGTTGGGCTACTTGCATGATTTTAGCAAGATTAGCTTCAGGGGGGGCCTTGTAAATCTGCTTGAAATGAGAGTTTGCAAAAGTGGCCAACTGAGGGAAGGTGTTTGCATGATGACCATGCTCATCTAAGAGTTGCGAGATGGTGTTGATGTTTTTCCTTCCATTTGCAAACTTATGATAAAATTTTGTTTTGTCATCTCCCTCTAGAAGCCAAGTCGCCCTTCTCCTTAGTCTCCATGCTTCTTCACGATCCATTAGGATTTTCCTTCTAGTGGTATAGAGCTCCGCGAGTCTAGCTTTCTGATCAGTCATTCCGTAGGCTCGGATTAGGTCATTTTCTAAGTCAACTATTTCCTTCTCAGCTTTTAGTATGGTTTGATCATCTTTTAAGCGCTTGTTGTGAGCCCAGATTTTGGAAAGGTTCTTCAGCCCCCTGAGATTTTGAGAAAAGCCCTCTATTATGCTGCCACACTCATTAAGGGTGCGAGCCTTCCAGAATTCCTTGATCATCTGAATGTAAGAGGGATCTTTAAGCCAAGATGAGCTAAACTTAAATGGACCCTTAGGCTTTTGAGGACCTCCTCTGATTTCCATGAAGATAGGGAGGTGATCAGATACTCCTCCTGAGCCTACCCATTGTCTGTGAAGGAGGCCCATAGTTAATAGCCCTTCCTTAATAAGAAAACAGTCCAATCTTTGCGCAAGACTGTCCTCTCCAGCTCTGTTGTTTCTCCAGGTAGGCATGAGCTTGGCAGAGGGAATGTCCAGAAGATTATGGAGCTCCAACAAATTCTCGAAATAGGCAAATAAGGGGTCTTGCTGGGCATGAAACCCCCAAGATTCTGAGAGACCTAAGAGAAGTTTAGATCCCCACCCAAAATAAGAAGATTTGTCTGAAGAACAACAGAGTCAAGAAAATGGTCCCAAAAAACAGGTCTATGTTAACAGGCCCATAGACATTGAGGATTCATATCTCCAGTCCCAACTCTGATGAGAATAGGTCAGGTCCCATGTGGTCATGGCCTCCCCAATAGTTGCTGAGATGAAAAGAACGGGTATTGAAGCCCATAGCTAGACCTCCTGATCTTCCATTGGCATCTATCCCAAAGAAACTCCATCCGATGAACATGGCCTCCAGGAGATGGGAGATGGAGTCAGCGGGTCCTAAAGTCTCTTGGAGGAGGATGATATCGACAGGGGATGTTTGAAACAGTCTACGAAGGGCTAGTTTCTTATCAGGCCTAGCCAGCCCTCTACAGTTGAAGGAGGCTATCTTCATAAAGGGGGGAGGCAGTCGAGGGGTTCAATGCTCTAAGTACCCCATTGATGGTAGATTGCTTTCCCATAGAAATTTCGATGCCAGCTCTAAATTGTGCCTTTGAGAGAGAGGAGGGTCGACCTCGAGGGAGTTTGGGGTGAAAGGGGGTCAGTGAGGGATCTAAACCAAAGGGTTCCTAAGGGACTAGTTTCTGTTTGGCCTTGGACCTAGTTTGGTAGCGAGGGGGAGGGGAACCAAGCAATAGGTCCAGGGTGCTCTTAGAGGGGAGGGGAAGGGAGGAAGGGGAGGCCTCAAGGAAGGGGGGGAGAGGAGAAGGAGGGGGGGGGGCGACCAAGGGGGGACGAGGGGGCACATTCAGAGGGGAAGGGGAACCAGAATCCTTCAAAGAATTGTCTATTGGAGATTTAATTAAATCATCAAAAGCATGAATGCAAGAGGGAGAAGGGGAAATATGTTGCTTACCCGAAGAAACCACCGACCCTACAGCCGCTCTTGCCCTGGTGAGAGGAGGGGAGGGAGGCCGAAGCAGAGGTCTGTCACGTTTCTTTGGGGATCCCTGTGAGAGAGATTGATCAATTGGTGCATGATCACTCTGTTTCCCTTCATCTGAGTTGCGGACCTGCTTCCCTAATTCTGGTCTGACTTAGGGGGAATTGTCTTTCCAACTTCCCCTCCATTCAAGTTCTTGGAATTCTTATTGAGGGGGCAATCCTTAAATAGATGCCCAACCTTGTGGCACCTCCTGCATCTGAAAGGAACCCCTTCGTAGTCTAGGTTCTGCCTGCGGGAGAAATTCCTCCATTGAATTGTAATATATTCCTATAATCTGCCACTAGTGTCAATGTGAACCAGAATTTGAGCATACGCCATCTTCCCTATCGAGAGATAAGACTTGCCATATTCTAGATATGTGCCCAGAGAGTTCCCGATGCATCTAAAGATGTCTTTAGACCAGAACTGGAGGGGTAGACCAGGTAATCTAACCCAGAGAGGGCCGACCCCTAACTGTTCTCTTTCTGGGTCAAAAAGTGGAGTCCATCACCAAAGGAGGACCAGAGCTTGTTCAATGTGCCAAACCGCTGAAAGGACCCAGTTGGTGTGCTCTGCCCTGGCAAACCAGAGTGCAAACCATCCTTTCACAAAAGTCTGGACCACCGGGGGTTCGGCAAGGTGGTCGCTCCAAACCTCTGAGACCCACTGTTTTAGCCTGGCAGCGCTGTAGTGGCGACCTCAAACTCTTCCAACAAGAACCCGCTCAGCTGTATCCATGGCCTCACTCCACTGGAAATCCTCACCCAGCCTTAAGAAAACCTCCAAATCTTTGGGTCTAAGGATCCTCTGCTTCTTTAATTTGCGGGGGCCTTCATCAAGGGAGGGGTTTAGAGGGGGTTCATGGGAAGGGTTTGTCTCAGGATCAGGGTCGCCCAAGGGAGGGTTTGAGGGGAAAACCCCAGAAATGGGGGGGACTTTAGTGAAATTGCTGGAAAGGGGTAACGATGAGACTAGAGCGGGTAGTCTAGGGGTGGGGGTGGCGAGATCGTTGATGGAAGCTGCAGAGAGAACCAACGGAGGAGGGGAGGCCTTCTGTAGGTAAGCCCAGGCTTGGATCAAGGGATTGATCTACGAAATTGAGGGTAGAGGGAGGCAAGGGCTGGGCTGAGAGGTCAAGATGGATGGGGTGGCTTCGGTGAAAGTCGCTGCCAAGCATGAGGGCCCTGAGATCGAGGGGAGTGAGGCTACTGTGTCGGTGAGTTCATAGCCAAAGTGAAAGCTGCTTGCCGGAATAACCTTCAGAGAAGTCCAGATGGAGGTGACCTCGAGAGGGTCTTCCGAGTAGTCAACTAGGTCCTCCATAACCGACTCTAAAAACTCGCGCCAGCTGCCTTCAGAAACCCTAGGTCGAGTGTCGTTGTAGAGGCCGGTTGGAAGGTTAGGAGTAATCTCGTAACAGTAAAAAAGTAAAAAACCGAAAGGCGGACGGGCCTAAGGAGTAACGGGCTGGCGTACGGGAGGCCAGGGGAATCTGCAGTAGGGTCAGGCTGCCTTAGGGGAGGCACAAGCTGTGAAGAAATAGGCGAAACCCTAGCCCCATTCCTTTCGTCGCTTCCGAGAACCCATCTTCCTTCTTTTCATCTCTTCAATACCTACCGCTATGCATTCTTGTTACTGAATTATGCGAAAGAATACATGTTATTGCAAGATGGTTATTGTTATTACAAGAATCCAATATTACTATTTTGGATAGGCCTGGAAAGGAGAATACAATTGTTGTTTTTCTATCTAGAATCCAAAATGATAATAAGGATGTTCCTGTAAAAGATAATTTTCCTGATGAATATATTTTTACAGTATCTATTAAATCTCCTTGGTTTGCAAATATTGCTAACTATTTGGCCACAAGAAAGTTACCTTCGTATTTGTCTCCTCCGGAGAAAAGGAAAGTTATTCAAACCAGTGCATCTTATTCATGGCTAATTGGAGAATTGTACAAAATAGGGTCTCTTTAATCATTCGAAGATGTGCGAGAGAAGATGAAGTAACAAAAATATTAAAGGCTTGCCACAATGAACCATGTGGAGGACATTTTGTTGATAAAATGACTGCCTATAAAATCCTTCTCTTAGGATATTATTGGCCTTCTCTTTTTAAAGATGCCAAAGAATATGTTAAGAGATGTGATAGTTTTAAGAGAATGGGAAAGCCTATTCCTTCAGATGAGATGCCTCTACAACCTCAGGTACTTATTGAACCTTTTGAAAAGTGGGCTCTAGATTTTGTTGGTCCAATCAATCCACCATCAAGGCAAAAAAGGTACATTCTTGTATGTAAAAATTATGTCACGAAATGGGTAGAAACTAAATCACTTCCTTTTGTTACTGAAAATGTTGTAGTTTCATTTATTTTTTAGAATATATTCACTCATTTTGGTGTCCCAAGGGAAATTGTGACAAATCAAGGTACTCAACTTACATCCAAGTTGGTGCAAAAGATAATGGAAGTATACAAAATCAAACATCTGTAATCTACTCCATATCATCCACAAGCAAATAGACAAGTTGAAGCTACTAATAAAGTATTTGAAGCAATTCTTACCAAAACTGTACATCTACATAGAAGGGATTGGGCAGAAAAGCTTCCAGAAGCTTTATGGGCATATCGTACCACATGGAGAAACACAATAGGGCATACTCCTTATGAACTTGTTTATGGGAAGCAAGTCTTGTTTCCTATTGAGTTCCAAATAAAGACCTTCAAAACAACAGTCAAATTGGGTCTTGATCTATCAGAAGCCCAAAAACAAAGAATGGAGCAATTGAATGAACTTGATGAGATACAATAAGATGTTATTCATAGAACCAACATAGTTCAACAACAAAGATCCAGATGGCATGATAAGTTTATCAAAGATAGGAAGTTCCAACCGGGTGATTGGGCATTACTTTTTTATTCTAAATTTAAAGATTTTCAAGGAAAATTTCAAACTCATTGGCTTGGTCCTTATGAGATTGAAATTGTCTTTGATAATGGAGCAGTCATAATTAAAACCATTGATGAAGAAAAAGTAACTTTCCTTGTAAATGGTCATAGATTATGAATATATCATAAACCATTGACAAAGGAAGAGTTCATAAGAAATCTGCAAGATAATCTTGATTTGAAGTTGGTCAGGAAAGATTCTTCTTCCTCTCCAACTTAGATTTCTACTATATATATATATATATATATAAAACCAACATTGTTGGCATGTTTATACAAAAAATCTAAGTTGAAAACCAAGAATTCTTGGCAGCCTAGATTTTCTTTAATTTCCCTATTCTTGTCCCATTTCTTTTATTCCTCTTTTGCAGAAATAAAACAACTACAGAATTGTCAATAATCTACAGCTCTCATGAAATTCCACAGCTAACTTGACAGATTACAACCAAAGCAACCTGAATGGAGATCGTAGCCAGAGCAACCTAAGCAACCTACAAAAGAACAAATCAGTAAGGCAGAATGAAAGGTATGTAAATATTAGTCAAATATTAAAAAACATTGAATTATGATATAAATAGATGATTATTTTAAAACTAATAACTGTTGCCTCCACCATATTACACAATGATTACCCTTGTCATGACATAACATTGGTTTTCACGATTCAATTCATGAAATTTTTGATAATCATGTCTTATCACAAGATATGAATGTCAATTAAAACCTTGTCATCATTTGAATTTATTCCACTTCATCCGTATATCATCCCACTTCTTCTGTATCCCATCTCATTTTCTTCGCATCATATCCCACTTCCTTTGGCTCTGTTTCATTTTTCTCTGTCAAAAACATCTCAACCACTACCCAAATCTCGTCCTTACTACCAAAACTCCATAATTTTGTCAAAAAGGGAAATTAAGGATTGAAACTTCCTCAACATGGGAGTTATTGTGCATTCTGAGCTGAATGGGACCAAGTTTCTTGAATCCTATCCACAAGTGAAGCAACAATTGCAGCAGGCACGATGGTTACAGTTCTTTGAGAAGTTTGATGGGCATGACAAGGAGGTCACAAAGTCATTTGCTCGGGCCTATGATGGGATAGAAGCAGAAATTGGAGATATCAAGTTGGTCTTGACAAAGTCATTTATGGCAAAAGCTACAGGATTACCAAGAAATGGGGAAAGTTGGTTTAAAAACTAGAAAATCAAAGAAAAAGAGTGGGAGATCTTCCTTAAAAACCTAGGTATGGACATCTCCATTTTCAAGAAAGGAATTCTAGTAACAACTTTAAAAAGTAAATGGAGAAATTTGTTATTAGTCATTCAAAAGTTTATAACCTATGAGGGTAGGTTTGGGAATATGTTCTTCTACCATGCTCAATTGATGATGCATTATTGATGGCAACAAAAGAAATTTGCCATATTTCCTGCTCTGTAGTTTAATAAAAATGGCCGCTAACATCCAAAGTAAAATACAGTTTATTGACAATGCTTTGTATCATCACGGGTTAGTAAAAATTTTAATTGAAGCTCATTTGAGGAGTAAAGGGGATAATTGGGAGGATTTTCTGGTTCAAAATCATTTTAAAGAAGTTGAGCAAGATGAACCCAGTTCTAAAATAAGAAGAAGTCGACGAAAATTTCCCTCAAACCCTAAGCTTCAAAATAAAGATTTACCTGCACAAGAAATACAATAAGATAAGCATACACAAAAGGATTATGATGATGAAACCCCTCTTGCAAATGTTTTATAAAATCTTAGAAAGAAGAAATCCATCAGTACAGATGAAGGCCCGTCAAAAGAAGGAACAGAGCAAGACAAAATTAGCAAGAAAAAGCGTGCTCTCACTGCTGAAAAACCATCAAGAAGAAGTGCACAACTTATGAAATCAACCATTAAATAGTCTCCAGGTTTTGTTGATTTAGAAGAAGAAGAAGAAGAAAGAATACCATCACCAATTGCAATTCCAACAAGAAAGACCTTATCAATCGACCCTGTCCAACAGGAAGTCTATGATTATATAGAATCTCTTGAAAAAAAGGCCAAAGGAAAAGTTGTTGATTTATCTCCAAATCGAGAAGAAATTCTAAATGAAGAAGTTCATTTCAACCCTTCAGAAGAATCTAGAATTGAAAATACTCCTAAACAGGGAATTTATGAATTGGAAGTATTAAATAAGTATCTGAAGCAAGAACACGAAGCAATGAAGGTACAAAATGACATTCAAAGAACTCAAAACGATAATATTCTCCTACATCTTTGCCACTAGTATAAGAAAAACAAGAAGTTAAAGGCTAAAAATAAACTTCTCAAGAGTAAAATCAGAAGTTTGCAGTACAAGATAATGAAGAAACCAAGGATGACAACCAGTGCCAGAAAAGCAGAAAGTACTAATTTAGATGTTCTTGCTCAAGCCTCTGAGGTAACTCAGTGACAGGGTGGGTTACAAAATTTTGAAAATTTGTGCATGAGGACATGCAATATATTCTATGTGGGGGAATGTTGAAGACCAAAATTGTTCCTTTTTGATGCCTTCCTTAAACTCCATTCTCTTCTTTTTTACCATAATAACTCCAATTAAGTGTCAGATTGCAAGGTTATTGGAAAAACCATGTATTTAGTCATCTTTTATTCATAGTTTGATAGTTTATTTATTATTTGATTTAATATTTGCACAAGCTACCGAATTGCATCAATTTTGCAATTAATAATCGATTCTGCAGCTTACCATATGAACCAACACAACGATATCCACCTATTCCCCTGATCTCGCAAGTTGATAAGGACTCCTGTATGAGCAGGTAAACGTGGAAGTCAACCCAACCAAAAAGACCGAAGATAAATCAAGCAAGCAATAAAATCGTTGGTTGAAGTTGATATTTTGCCTCGTGATTTTCTTCTTCGACAGAAAATCACGAAGAATCTTATTTCATTTAAACAATGTTGTTTTAAGATGTTTTGTTGAGAAGGTTAGGCTTAGAAATCTCCATACAGTTTAACAAAGGAGGTTATAAAACCTGCCTCTTGGCACGATGATACACACGACTGGTTATTATTTTAAAAACTCTTTGCAATCGGTTAATTGAGCTCTTGATTCCACTATGTTTTGTGTATTAATGTGTGGTTAATCTTTGTTGGTCATTGTATACCTACACTTGCAGGAGGCCCCCCTGGGATTTGTAAGGTTTCACTTTTATTTCTAGCTAAGTTTTTTGTTTCATAGGATTGAGTTATCTCAGTGATTATAAAATTGGTTTTTAGAAGAACGTTAGTAACAGTTAAAGATATAATTTGTTATAGATTTCGTAATAAAATATGATGTACAATTCTCTCTTTAGAATTTATTTCATAAATTTAATCTCGTTGTGTGAATGATGAAGAAAGTACTCAAAGGGATTTATTATGCACATGTAAATTTTAATTGATAGATAGAAAATAGAATCATTTGATTTGGAATTTGCAATTAGTTCAAGTTTTATTTCTGTCAGTGTGAAGAAGATTCTGATTTGCTAGTGTAATATTTATTTATGCACTTTAAGATTACTTTTATGTCAGTGTGAAGAAGATTTAGATTTTATTTTGCTATTTATTTCTGCACTTTAGATTAGCTTTATTTTTGTTAGTGTGATACTTTCCTTTCCTACAAGAGTGCTGATCTTTTTATTTTGAGCGATTCTTAGATAAAAAAGTGCATGAAAACATCCTAATTCAATTTGAAAATTACTCACATAATAAAGAATCCTAGCACAAATGGTGCACATACACTTCATCAGTTTACAAGCTCTGGTCGATAATTTATGAAGTAATTTAAGATCAATTAAATTACCAACAACTACAGGTCATGAATGCATATATGGTCATAAACTTCTGAATTTTACCTTAGAAACACTAATAAGGCTCCAAGCCCTCTCTAGCTAGCTGCAATATCACTTGTTAGCCCATGCATTCATCAACCATTCAATAACTTATCAAAACATGTCAAGAACCATAAATAATATACGTCATATAACCAACATATAATTGGCATATAAACAAAATGGAAACCATGGAAAATCACCCATAAAATCACCAACATAATCGCTCCAAATGTTCATGGATCACAATAGGAAAATATATCATATTAACATATGAAAATGCCAACCAAGTCAGGGACTTCCAGGTACTAGCTGACCATAGATTCTAGGGACTAGTAACTCAACTCACGAGGCTCCAGAGCGTTTGTCCCAACCTGCAACTCCAAGAATTAGTAACTCAACCTAGTTGTTCCAAGGCTTCTAGAGCATTTGTTCCAAACCATAACCATAGGGAACCTGAGCACCAATAAGAAAAAACAAGTAGGAAAACCGCAACACCATAGCTATCCAAGAAATTGCAAGGCAAGGCTGAAACCACTGTCAATCCAGACAAATCTCCATGCCAATGACAACACATAACTAAGGAATCACATGCATATACCATGCATCCAGGAATCAATAAGGAAATCACACAAGCAAAATGTTATCTGCAAGGTATCCCTATTGTGGCTATTGATCCAATTATCTCCTTGTGCCTCCTTGCTTTCCTTTGATTTCTTTCTCCAATCCAAGCGAATGCCAAAGTGCTCCAAGAATGCTCCAAGTGTGCAAGAGTGTACGAGAGATAGAATGGAAGGAGAGAGCCAAAACTAAACTAACCAAAGTTGTAATGACCAAAAGTTGTGAATTGATTCTTTGATGCCTTTTTATCACTAAGGTCTCCTTTTTCTTCATTTTCCTTCAATTTTCCTCTAATTTCCCTTGCATGCAAATTTGTGTCTCTTCACCTTCCTTTTCTCCTATTTTCCTTTATTTCTCATATTAAATTGTCAATTATTTCCTCTTTGCCTTTGTTAATTTCCATAGCTATTATTAATCACAAGTGATGCCCACTAAAGTGTTTTTCCCAACATTAAACTTGGAATACGTGCCCCATGACCTTGGTCTTATTTTATTTAGATGGAAAATCAACTAGGGGTTGTTACAAACCCCTCCCCCTTGGGGGAGCGTCGTCCTCAATATTCAATGATGCTTATAACCAACAAACACATGTTTTCCATGGAGCTTTATAACCCAACTCAATGCAACATTTACAACACACCAACTACTAAAAACATGAACACCATACTGCCTACTCAAGATTTATAACACAACTTTATGCAATATTTACAACATATTGTTTATTGGAGCTTTATAACACAACTCATTGTAGTATCTACAATACACATATGCATAAACATAAACCAAACACATCTACTCAACTATCAAATAAGGAAGGATACAAAGCCCACGTCTGATCAACCATCTCCCATGTAGCTTCATCAGACCCAAAGTGGTTCCACTACACATTAACTTTCTTGATTGCTTGGTTCCGGAGCATGAGTTGTTTCCGCTACAAAATGCATTGAGGTTATGGCTGGAATTATCCCTCTGGTTCCACCTATAATACAAACTAATCAATCGCATGATTAACATCATGTACATATCTCTTAAGCAACGAAACATGGAAAACATCATGGAATTTCATTGTTGGTGGCAATGTAAGTCGGTAGGCCACTGGTCCAATCCTCCCAAGGATCTCAAAAGGCCCACAATAGTGAGGTTCCATCTTGGCACATGATTCAATCCTCAAGGAGCTCCTCTTAGGCTTGATGCGCAAGTACACATGCTCTCCAACCTAAAACTCCTTGAATGCTCTATGTTGATTTGCATAAATATTCTGCTTGGCCCATGTTGCTTTTAAATTCCTCTTGATAACTTGCATCTACTATTCTATGTCAACCAACATATTTGGTCCAATCAACACCTTGTTCACTGGATCACTCCAGCTGATAGGAGTATTGCAACTCCACCCATAAAGAGCGTTAAATGGACTCAGCTTCAAGGACTCATGATACCCATTATTATAACCAAACTCTACCAGTGGAAGATACTCCTCCCACTTCATTTGTTGATGCATGACATACATCCTCAACATATCCTCAAGATTATTGTTAATCCTCTTTGTTTGTCCATCTGTCTATAGATGATAAGCTGTATTGAAAGCCAACTTTGTCCCCAAACCTACAAACAACTCCTTCCAAAAATTGGAAGTGAAATTGGCATCTATATATGATATGATCTTTTTGGGAAAACCATGCAATCTCACTATCTCCTTGATAAAGATCCGAGATACCTCATTAGCTGAATTATTAGACTTCATTGCAATGAAGTGAGCTACTTTACTCAAGCTATCAACCACGACTATAATGGAATCATGCTGCCCATAAGTCCTCAAAAAACCTATAATGAAGTCCATGGAAATGACCTACCATTTCCATTCCAAAATCTAAATAGGTTGCAATAGACCAGTTGGATGCTTACACTCTGCTTTAACCTATTGAAAGTCCAAGCATCTAGCAACAAACTCAACCACCTCTTTTTTCGAATTCAGTCAATGATAGAACTTCTTAACAGTTGTCAATGTCTTCTGATATCCCAGGTCACTTGAATATGATTTGACATGAAACTCCCACAAGACACGCTTCTTAACCTCATTGCTATCCAACACATCAATCTTTATCCTAAATCTGACCAATCCATCTACTGTGAACTGATACTCCTTATCTCTATCACCTTCACTCCACTTCTACAACCTCTACTTCAACCGCTGGCACCTGTCACCATGTTGCGTTGCTGCCTACAAGATCCTCTCCTGCAAATCTGTCCCATAAGAGCTCACAACTGAAATGTGATTCTGTTAATTTTTGCAACTGCGATCAAATTCCACCTTGGAAAACTCAGATGACAGAGATGATGATTGCATTAGATTCCTCTTTTCGAGAGGACCAAAATACCTAAAGATCACCTTATTTGGACAAGTGAAAGTTGGTTTTTGAATTTATTTATTCACTCATGTATATTGGATTAGATCGATCCTAAGCACATGTTAAATTAGAAAAGTCAACCTCAACCCCAAGTGTGCCCTCATGAAAGCCTAAACAGAGGAGACCTTAAGCTCATTTGGACACATTTGATTAAGCCATCTTCTCTTCTCTTTTGTCTTGGTTTGCACAAGTATGACAGATTAAGTTCATGTAAGGGTTCGAAATCATAGGGATGAAGCTCACACTGATCTAGGGTTTTCTGATTCCTTGATGCTGGCACAAAACTAGGCATTTTAGTCCTTGGACGCTGGCACATAGTGGTCAAGACAGTGTCTAGAAAGACCTAGCTGTTGCCATAAAGTGTTTATGGGAGTGTCAGGGAGGCTAGGGTTTTCACTGCTCAATTTTGTCCCTAGACACACGCACAGTATGGTCCTGAGAGTGTTTGGGTTGCCATAAATGCTTTCACATAAGCCTTATGAGAGCATCCAGGGTTTGAGGCAAATCCGGGTATGTTTGACCCTGCACACCCTCATCCAGTTCACCTAGGAGTATCCAGATCTGTTCCGGACGCAGTCTTCCTATTCTGTAGAGAGCATCTAGGACTGTTATAGATGCTCGCACAACTCTTCTGTGTGTCCAAGACTCAAAGATGAGATTTTAGTATTTCGAAGATTCCGCTCATTAACAACAGTGTTCAACGATTGTTTACAGTCAGTGACAACACATTACAGCTATCAGAATGAGGGTTTTGATTATAAGCATGATTAGATCTGTTTCATGGATATCATAGTTGTTTTGTTGCATAGATAAAGTTATGGATCATTGTACTCTCTTTTGCTGAATCATTTGATGACTATCTAAGAATAAGAAGATTTGCAAGGCTTTCCCCATAGTGGGTTTTGCCCTGGTCTCAGACCAATCTTGTTGTCTCTATGTGTGTGCATGCTTTTATTATATTGTTTATTCATGTTGATGATGATGTTGTTCTTTCTAATAATTGCATATGTTGATGAATAATGGTGTAGATATGAATAATGTAATGATGATATGGGGTGAACTTAATGTATTAATGAAGAAATTAAATTATCAAAGAAAAAAACAATGTAGCCCTATGAAAGATTAACATGGTATCAGAGTTGGGTTGAAGAAAATCCATGGAGATCACCCCGATGATGACACCTTTGATGGAAGCAATAAGAGGATGGTGTAGACCTAAAAGAATTCTAGGGTTTGAAGATGTTAATAAATCTAGGGCATCAACTGTTAGGTGATTTCTTCAATTAGTAACTGCTTGTGAGTGCTTTTTACCTTTTTAGATTAAGATCTTCTTTTACTTAGATTATTAGTGTTCTTCTTCAGCAAACAACTATCAATGCATGAACATAAATAGGCAAGAGACACAAAATGTAGGCTATCATCCAGGGCCAAAACCTCTCACTCTTTAAAAGGAAAACCCACACAAATTCTTCTTATAGAGATTCCAATTGATGAATACCAAGACGAAGACCCTTGACCTATTTTCCACTCCAAGACCAAGACACTAGTTTGTTTGACTGCTAACCTTCTGTTATTTTCCTCTTCTTGATTCCTCTTTCACTTTGACCTTCTTAACACTATGACATTCACTGTGATAGAAATGAGATAACACCGAAATATATTGTTGTAATGTCATCAAAAACCTCATCACTGCACTGAGAACTTCATTACTGTAATACTACCAAAATCTTATCTCTTTTAGGAGCACCGAGACCTCATGAACTGTAATGATACCCAAACTAGGATATCACCAAGACTGTGACTTGAGCAAAGTTAAGACTATGATAGCATTGGATCCTTCTTTCTGTGGTAGCACTGAGACCCTTTCATTGAAGTGACATCAAAATAGAAATTGCACCGAAACTGTGGGAGTACTACACTATGGGAATACTGAATTTGTGAAGTTGGCATAACACCAAACTGTAGTCTTCTCATAGCACCGAACTATAGTTTCTATACCCTTTTCTAAACTATGTAGCCTTATCTGAGCTTCTTTCCTGAAATGATATCTAAACTTGTCACTGCAACTGTCCATCCGAAATTTTTGAGAGATGTTTGAACTTCTGTCTTTATGGAATATGCCGAGGTGCCTATTTATAGTAGTCTGTCCATCATAAATAAGCCGACATGAATCATATGAACAATTGTGTCTCTATTTTGGTGAAGCTAACATGAGATCTTCATTTTATCTTGAGGTTGACTTGAAGAGGGATGGTTTGTGCTTGTCTTAGAGGGCTACTTGACAATCCTATAGACTCATATACATTGTAACATGCCCAAGAAGGGTTCTTCATGACATTGACTCCTTTTTACTTTTATGACAAATCCTAAAGGCTCATAATGGGAGCCATCTAAAAATAAAATCTCTTGCTCATGAAACCCATGAAGCAAGTATTACAATAATAATTTTATTTTTCTTCTTTACATCATTTACAAAAATCACAATTACATGTCATTATGAAAACCGAACCTAGTTACACTTTTCAACACTCCCTCTTAACTAGGGAGGTATTCATAATGGTACGTGGTCATTCTCAATATGAAGAATTTATCGAAGAAGAATAGGATTGGTAACCCATCTGTATAGCATCATATCAACCAGCATTATCACATAGCAAGGCCTTGACTAACATCTCTAATTCTCCACATGATATGAGCTCAATGCCAGTGAAACCAATGATTTATAGACACCCCTATGATTGTCTCTCCTGGAACATACCCCACCTAGGTTCTCAAGGTGTGTTCCATCAGGACTATTCTTATCTTGGATTCCCAGTCCTCAAAGAATATTGGTCCTCTACGAATATTGTTATCTTGGATGCCCTATCTCATCCTCAAAGAGCATCAGATGCCATATGATAACCCAATCATCCATTATGTCTTCCCAAATGAAGACCATAATGATGTGTCTATCTCTCCCTCTCAATTAGGGAGGACATATTGCTTCCAAGTTTCTATCAAGCAAGAAAAATTGTTTTCAAGCTCCCTCTTAGCTAGGGACCTACAACAACTCCTCAGGTGGAGATGAAGGGACAACCAACTGCTTGAAGAGCTCCTTCCTTCGATGTCATGAATTTCTTCTTTGTCACAGAGTCTTCATCTTTTGGGACTTCTTCATAGGGCACAGACCATCCATCACTTTCATGCACGAGTTAGTCATGTCATCATTACTTTCATTAGAAAGCGATCCATCAGCTTACATTTGGCCTTGCGTCTTGTCATTGTGCCTTCTTCATGCTTTCTTCGAAAGGATCTTACATCCTTCTACATGTTCCTCTTGGAAGACATCCACAATTCTTCCTTTGGCAATCCCGCATAAGCCCATCCATATATTTGTTCAAAAATGAGAAATGAACACTTGAATAAAAAATTACCTTTGTGAAGGTATTCCATCATGACATCTTCGTATTGGCATCAGAATCCTGCATACATGTTAACACATATCCTAAAGATATATATTGTCAAGGGTCTCCATCTTTTCCAGACTTCCATCAGAGTCTTCATATATTTCTAGGAGATATCATAATCAAATATTTCAGTTCCCAGATGTTGGATGCCTTCTTCCATGGTTGCATAGTCTATGATCTCTTCCTTTATTTCTTCACACATGACATTCCTAGGAAATTCCAGCCAGAGTTCTTCCAATTACTCTCAATCACCTCATATTCCATATGAGGACATATTATGTTGATTTAATCTAGTGTGACCCATGCCTTCTTGCATCCTTTCATAGGAGGATATTCCTTTCCTTTGATCATGCTTCTCAAGATAGAGCAGTGATCCATGTTACTTGCAACCATATGACATTACTTTATAGTATTGAATACAAGCATAGATACCTCATTTACCTTTAGGTCATCTAGGCTTCTTTCAGTAGCTCCCTTGATTGAAAAAGAGCTTCAACCCCTTGATCTGATTCATCTCTTATGTAATCATAATATCATCCCATGAATTCCACAAGTTTGAGTTCCTTATGAAACACTTGCTTCCTCTCTAGATCGTTGAACCTTTCGTTGAGGATTCCATCAAAGAATCTTAAGGATCTTACATATCCCTATCCAACAGATGTTTCCTTTTGACTGATGTATGATGAGACTTGTCCTGGATGAATTCTTCCTTTTTCCCATAAGTGTCACTTGAGCTTTTAATGAGGTCACCAAGAGCTATATCCTTCATAGTTGATTGTCAGGCATCCTTCATGTTTCCTATGGTGATGTCACGAGCTCTTACTTCTAATGCTTTTCCTCTTCCTTAGACTTCCTTCGCTTCTTTGGTGATATGTTCTTCTTCTCTATCTTTCTTGTTATTGCACTTCTTGAGCTTAGGACAATCTTTACTGTAATGCTCATAGCATTGAATCTTAGTTATGTTCTTCTTTCTTTCTAACAAATGTTTGAGCACTTTTTGCCCTCAACTTGTCTTCTTCTATCTTGCATAGAAACCAAAAGTTGTTGAATGGAATAACTTTCTTATCCTCATAGGTGTTTGTTACCTTGTTCATCATATAGTGCATTTAGAACAATGGAGATCATTTCCTTATCCGAAATCATCTCTCTCAGAACTTGCAATTAAGATTTTATGAAGATAACCCTTTATCCTTTGATACCTTTAATTTTTGTAGATAAGATCTAAGTGATATGACCTTATTTATCGCATATTTAGAGAATAGTTATACCAACTTATCATATATCTCTTTTGATGCTCCATTCCTGCTATATGGGGAACGAGGGACTCTTTGATAGTTTCCCTAAGAATCTCTTAAGCCCTTCGATCCTTTTACCATGTATTCAGATAGTACTTGACCTTCAGATGGTTTGGAGACTTTTCCATTGATATGATAAATGACTCAATTTTCTTCAAGGATTATTTCTATGCTTCTTTTCTATGCAAGGAAGTTTGATGACCCAACCAACTTATAGATCTCCTTGCAAAACAAAGTCATTTTACTAGATTATATTATAGAAGAAAAAGGTACTTACTTGTCAAGTGAAGATAAAATATTCAACTTGATCCCTTTGTTGAGGGTGATCAATGAAGATGTATTGTTGCTCCTAAAATGATATTATTTTAAGAAAAAGAAGGTCCTTGCTTCAATGAGGGAGATACTGCCTTTGAACCTTTTGAAGATAATGATCAAGCCATTGATCTTGCTTCTCTTGGTTGAATAGTCTACAAACTCTTTGAGGTTTCCTTTCCTTATGATAGAGTGAAAATCTCATAAATGCTTCTAGGATTTTGACTTTCTCCAAGATGATATGATGTTTGACCTAGAAATGCTTCTCTTGGATGAATATAATTCTAGTTTCCTTGATTTGTAGATCCATTCGTCTTGAGAAGAAATGAGGTTTTGGCCTTGATTATTTGATTAATGATCTCAAGACTTCTTTTGAAGTAGACTTTCTTCTTTCATCTAGGGTTTGATTCTTCAATGTAGATATTGAACTTTTGCTTTGATATCCTTTGACTTGCTTTGATGCCTTTCTTGAAACTTGATGCTTGAGTGTCTCTTTGGTTAGATGCCCCTTTTCTTGAATTTGTCACCTTAGCTCTGATACCATGTTAAGAAATCTAGGGCATCAAGTATTAGGTAATTTATCTTCAATTAGTAACTACATGTGAGTTTTTTTTTTTTTTTTTTAGATTAGGATATTCTTTTCCTTAGATTATTAGTGTTCATGTTCATTAAACATCTACCCATGCATGAACATAAATAGACAAGAGACACAGAATGTAGGCTATCATCCAGGGCTAAAACCTCTCACTCTTTGAGAGGAAAACCTGCACAAATTCTTCTTATAGAGATTCGAATTGATGAATACCAAGACCAAGACCCTTAACCTATTTTCCACTCCAAGACCAAGACACTAGTTCACTTGGATGCTAACCTTCTTCTCTTTTCCTCTTCCTGATTCCTCTTCCACTTCGACCTTCCTAACAATGAGACTACATCACTGAGACATTCACTGTGATATAAATGAGATAGCACCAAAATGCGTCACTGTAATATCATCAAAAACCTCATCACTGCACTGAGATCTTCATTATTGTAATACTACCGAGATCTTATCACTTGTAGGAGCACCAAGACCTCATGAACTGTAATGATACCCAAACTGTGATATCACTGAGACTCTGACTCGAGTGAAGTTAAGAATATGATAGCATTGGACCCTTATTTCCGTGGTAGCACCGAGACCCTTTAATTGAAGTGACATCAAAATAGAAATTGGACCAAAACTGTGAGAGTACTGGATTGTGGGAATATCGAACCTATGAAATTGGCATAGCACCAAACTGTAGTTTCTATACCCTTGTTCGAACTGTGTACCCTTATCCGAGCTTCTTTCCTAAAATGATATCCGAACTTGTCACTGCAACTGTCCATCTGAAATTTCACAGAGAAGTCTGAACTTCTGCCTTTGTGGAATAGGTCGAGGTGCCTATTTATAGTTGTTTGTCCGTCATAAATAATATTACATGAATCATATGAACAATTGTGTCTCTATTTAGGTGAATTCGACATCAGATCTTCATTTTATTTTGAGGCTGACTTGAAGAAGGATGGTTTGTGCTTGTCTTGGAGGGCTACTTGACAATCTTATAGACTCACATATATTGCAACATGCCCAAGAAGGGTTCTTCATGACATTGACTCCTTTTGACTTTTATGACAAATCCTAAAGGCTCACAACAGGAGCCATCTAAAAATAAATTCTCTTGCTCATGAAACCCATGAAGCAAGTATTACAATAATAATTTTATTTTTATTCTTTATATCATTTACAAAAATAACAATTATATTTCAATATGAAGATTGAACCTAGTTACACTTTTCAACAGAAGAAAACCCTAGGCAACTTGATTATTAGGGTTTGATGGATTCTATGAGGTTAGGGTTGCAGAGAAAACCTTGGTTTATGGAAATAATATGAGATATGGAACCTAACTGGTCAATGTGAAGATGATCAAGCACTTGACAAAGATTTGATGAAGCCCTAGATGGGATAATCCCTAGCGGAACTGGTTGGATAATTGCAACATTGGTATATGGACCATGGACATTGATAGCTCTTGAATATTGGTCTAAGAGGGAGAGGATCTCCTCTCATTGAAGATAAGTATTTATTGGCTTATGATGCCTTTTACTTTTGTTTAAACCTATGGATATGATGATTATGTTTATTGCTTACACTTTCTGCATATGTATTTGAGTATATGGATGTTTCTAACCTCCTTGATGAGGTGTGATGAGTAGATCCTTCTTGAGGACCATTTGAGATGCAAGAAAGAAAATCTAGATCTGGAAAGAGGTAAAGAGGTACTTGATGAAAAGGTGACAAGCACTACAAGCTTCCTATGAGAAGGTGCACACGTATTTGAATACCACAAGGTATGCATGTTATGTTGTATTTCAGCAATAACATTGATGGTTAGGTAAGCCCTAAGGTATGATGATAATGTATCTTTCTTTGATGGCTCATACATGCATATGAAAGTGACTTGGATCTATGTTTCCTATGATGAAATAATGAACCTGGTGTTGATCATTTTGATCTTCTTGAATTCTATGAGGCTATCTAATGTTTATACATTGATACACTTGGTGTTTCGCTAACATCCATCCATTGGACATCTTGATATTATAAATAAGGCTAGCACCTTGACTCTAGTAAACGGTATTCTTAATACTTGTCATGATGGATTTCATATAGAAGGATAACTAATTGACCCTTACACATGATACTATTGGTAATGCGTGTGATAAGCATGATGAAAGCATATGAAAGAGAGATTGACACTCTTGTTGTTTTGGTAAAGTTTTATTGAATGACCTAACTTGATCTCATTGATCGTGATAAGCATGGTAACCTTGATGTTAGAGGTATAAGTATGAGATTGATATTCTAGATCTCTTAGTACCCACTGTCTTGTCTTGATGGCATATGGCTAAATTGAATGTCCTAACTTGATGAAGTGACTTGATAGAAAGTGTTATTGTGCTCATAATCTTTGAGACATGATGTTGCATCTATATGTTGCATTGAGCCTAAATATTGATGTCATGATGTGGATAACCATGATAGATATATGTTTATGATATAACAGATTTGTTGTTGCTTGACTCTAGTAGAGGCAGGTTGATGACATAGATTCCCAATCAAAGGGAGAATCTCTTCTATCTATTCTTACTCTTATTACTATATACATTATGTATTGTTGAAGTATGTGCGCATCTGACATTATTGATCTGTAGCAAAGTCTTAGATATGAAGCTTGTACAAAAATTAGGGTTTCTGCTATGGACACAGGCACTGAACTGGGAAATCTCGTCCCTAAACGCACACATGCGAAGGCCGAGGTAGCATCCAGGCAACTAAAGACGCTCCCATGCTAACCTAAAGGGAGCTTCCATGGGTTTGACTACAATTGACCATCGTCTAAAGCTTTCTGAAGTTGCCTGAACTCTGAATCAAGATGTCCCTAACATATTCTGCCACTGTAATCCAATTTCTGAAGTTGTTGGGTTAAATTGTTGATAACATAAAAATAAAGTATTGTGCATGAAATCAGATGGTCACCTGGAAGATTTTAGTTCCACAAATGTGTTGTAGAGAACAAGATCTTGAATATGGAAAATCTTGAATGTTTGCCATAACATAAACATGTAGATTGAACTTGTGTCTGCAGGTGACTGGGACATACATATAGATATGTCACTATGTTTGTGCTACAAGAGGTTGGCATGATTTGGTTGATTGATATAGATGAAAAATGTGTTGTCATGATGCTTGACAATAACTTTGGCTTGATGATTGAGATATGATTTGATTATAGATATCTTTACAATAGCAAATTTGTAGCTAACCTGATGTCTAATGATTTGATCTGACGATTGTTGGTTTTCCCTGATGTCAATGCTATGTGGGTATTCATAACTTGGCCTCCTTGTTCCTAGCACAATGGATGAGGTATTGATAACTGTGATGCAACATGAGCATGGAACCCGCATGACTCATCCTTGGTGTATGCATTTGCACTAGTGACAGAAATGACTTGTATCATGATTATGAGAATGACTTGATAAAGTTCAGATTTATAATGCATGGTTGATGACAACTTGTTGGCATGATAATAAATGAATTCAAGGTTTCATATGAGCTCCACCTATCTCCTGGTTGAAATAATTGATACTGTGATGTTGATGACTTTGATAATAGTTGTGATTTGACTTCTCAACTTTGAGAAGCTGACTTTGTTGATGTGATGATACAAGTTTGATTTATGTAAAGGTTGATTACGATGGCTTAGCAAGGCATCATGCTTAGAGATTGCATGAAGCAAGCTCCCTGATCCAGATATGTCTATATGTGACAATTATCTGATGAAGTCAGGATGATGAGTTCCAAGGTATGACTTTGATTTTGATTATGGTTTTGGTTTTGGTTTTACATCCTGATGGTCTACTCTTGACAGGTGATGAGCCTCTGATGATCTAAATAAGAGGGAGATAGCTTCTAAAGCTCGAAATGATTTATCATGGCATGATGAATCGATTTCTAGAATTTGGGAAAGAAATTCCATATTGCAAAGCTATTGAAAAATGCTTTTGAATAATGGAAATGCAAATCCTTGGATACTCTGATTTGAAGTTCAAGATGTTTTTGAACTTGACATGGCATCCGATCATTGTTTGAAGCATTGATGTTCCATTTTGAACATCCATCTGTATATATATGATGTGCATAGAACCTGGATAAATTCATGATTGAGATGCTTCAGTCACATAGAGTTACCATCAAACATCCTTTGAAATATTTGCATGAGATGTTTTATTTTTGAGGTTGAGATATTTCTCCTATGATATGTGATTGTATGGATGTATTGTTGATATTTGAGATTATTGTTGATGAGCACATTCAGATGTTGCTTTAGTATGAGATCTACCATGATATATTGGATGAGAGGTCCATAGTACGATTGAGGATGATTATGATGTTGCTAGCATGGCTAGCTGTGAGGCAGGATGAAGAAGCTCCTTAGAGAGTTGTCCGAGCATGATCTGGATATGACATTGGTACATTGTGATGACATAGAGTGAGAAATGATTGGCAGAAAACATCATATTTATAGTTGGGACCAAGATACTCTCATATATTGAGACAATGCAGCTATTCGAGACAAGATTAGGCTTGTGGTTGGCACCTCCTTGAGAGGGAGAATGAATATGGTATCCTTTTGTGATTTATATGATTATTTATGATCTAACATGATATTTGATTTGATGTCCTTTATGAACAGGAAACAACTGCTATTGAGACAAGCATATACCAAATATGAGTATTATGAGAGAAACATTGATCGAGAACACTGAGCCAACCTTCTTTCTTGTCTGTGCTCCTAGGGTGAGGAATTGAGATAGAGGGCTCCTGATGTTGAGGGAACTCTAGACAATAGGGTATGACCCCTATCTTTTACCCATAGGGTTGAAGATGCTGTTGCTCTATCTTCATAGGGTCGGAGAATGTTGCTCCCATGTTTGGTCGTTGTAGAGTATACCCCAGTTGGCATCATACCCACAAGTTGGGCTTGTCAGGAATACCACTCCTCATTTGGCCAATGAGTTGAGAGTGTACTTGGGATGTACAACCCAAAGCAATTATGGTGTAGGTGTTCTACCACATGACTATTCAGGGTCATCGATGGGAAGATCAATAGGCAATAGAATGGGCTAAGATAACCCTTTGCGATTTAAGGTTGAGATTGAGCTCCCTGATGAGATCCCAGGGTCGAGATGTGTTCCCCTATGTGTTTGTATATCCCATTGCTTGATATGGGGTTCTAGATGTATAACTCCCCCATGATATTCTGGGTCGAGATGCGTTCCCTGATGTGGTCCTTGATGATATGCTCTTCGATGATGATTTATGATGATATTCCAGGTAGTAACCCACTAGCAGAAATTCCAGGTAGCAGCCTAATGGATAGAAGGTGGTAGCTTAAGCTCCCCTCAAGTAACAAATTCTTCTTCTTCTAGATCCGAGAATGTTCAACATACGAGCAGGAATAAGCAAGGGATAAATCAATATGTACATTGATGATTTGTGATGATGAGATACTTGAGGTGGTCATGGAATGATGACTACATGATAGAGTTGATTAGGGATGATACATGATGACACTTGAAGACACAAGAATGGCATATTGATTGATGGGCATATATTGGCAAGTGGAAGTCTCCCTAGTTGAGAGGGAGTGTTAATTTTTGCAATTACGGTCAAATTCTACCTTGGATAGCTCAGATGACTAAGATGATGATTGCATTAGATTCCTATTTTTCATAGGACCAAAATTGACCTAAAGATCACCTTATTTGGACGCGCGAAAGTTGGTTTTTGAATTTATTTATTCACTCATGTATGTTGGGTTAGGTTGGCCCTAAGCACATGTTAAATTGGATGGGTCGATCTCAACCCTAAGTGGACCCTTATGAAAGCCTATAAATAGAAGAGACCTCAAGCTCATTGGGACACATTTGATCAATCCATGTTCTCTTCTCTTTTGTCTTCGCTTGCATAGGTCTGATGGATAAAGTTCGCGCAAGGGTTTGAAATCATAGGGGTGAAGCTTGCACTGATCAAGGGTTTTCTGATTCCTGGACGCTAGCACAGAACTAGGAATTTTAGTCCCTAGACGCTGGCACACAATGGTTAAGCAACATCCAAAAATCCCTAGCCACTGGCATACAGTGTTTATGGGAGTGTCCAGGAGGCTAGGGTTTCTACTGCTCATTTTGGTCCCCGGACGCATGCACAGTATGGTTCTGAGAGCATACGAGATGCCATATATTCACACATAATCTTTATGAGAGTGTCCAGGGTTTGAGGAAGATCTGGGTATGTTTGACCTCGCAAGCCCTCATCCAGTTCACTTGGGAGCGTCCACATCTACTCTGGACGCAATCTTCCAGTTCTATAGAGAGCGTCCAAGACTGCTATAGACACTCGCACAACTCCTCCCTGCGTCCGGAACTCAAATATGAGATTTCAGTATTTCGAAGATTTTGCTTAGTGACAATAGTGTTCAACAATATCCAATAGTTGACTACAATTAATGACAACACATTACAACTATCAGAATGAGGATTTTGATTATAAGTGTGATTAGATCTATTTCATGGATATCATAGTTGTTTTGTTGCATAGATAAAGTTATGGACCATTGTACTCTCTTTTTCTGAATCACTTGATGAGGATGTAAGAAGAATAAAATCTAAAGAAGTAAAAAAATTAACTCTAGAAATTATAGATAATATTATAGCAAAATAACTCACTAAATCTATAAGGATTAATTAATTAATTAAAAAAGTTAATTAATTAATCAAATAAATAAATAATTAAACAAAGAAATAAAGACATAAAATTAAATTAATAAACATATTAACAAAATAATAAAATTAGTTAATTAATCTATTCTTTTAATTAACTAACCAAACAAATTAGTTAATAGTAAAACATATTAATGAATGAATTAATCAAATTGTTATAAAAAAATAAATTAATTTTACATAAAAATAATAAACATAATAATTAAATCAACAAATAGCAAAATTAAGTAATTAATTTATCCTTTTAAACTTATTAATTAATGAATTTATTAATCAAATTAATAATTTAATAAATTAATAAACATATTAATAAAGAATAAATAATTAATTTTATTAATCAAACAAATTAATTAATTTATTTAAACAAATTAATGAATCAATTATACCAAATATTTAAAATAATTAATTTTATATAAAAATAAAATTAATAAACATAATAATTAATTCTATAAATAATAAAATTAATTAATTAAGTTATCCCTTTAAATAAATAAATTAAATAAATTAATTAATTTATCTAAAATAATAATAATAAAATAAATAATTTAATTAATTAATTAAATAAATAAAAAAACTAGTAGGATAAGAGCCGACCTATTTTCTTATTTCTTTTCTTTAATAACCTATATATACCCTAAATATAGCTCTTGGATAGATCATTAAGATCTGGAGAATATCTATTGACACATCCCCTGATGATGGACTCACTTGGTAGTCCAAAACGTTGTGTTCACAAAACTCTACAACAGGTCATTCCTCCTCTATCTAAAACTATCCTCACTTGTATGGATTCATTATTTAAGAATAATATTTTCAAGGGTTTTCCCCATAGTGGGTTTTTCTAGTCTCGGACCAATTGTGGTGTCTCTATGTGTGTGCATGCTTTTCTTCTATTGTTACTTTATGTTCTGCTGCATTGATGATGATGATGATGTTATTCTTTCTATATAATTGCATATGCTCGTGAATAATTGTGTGGATCTGAATAATGTAATTAAGATATGGGGTGAAATTAATGTATTAATGAAGAAATGCAATTATCAAAGCAAAGAACAATGCAACCCTATGAAAAATTAGCATATTCACCTCCACTCTCCTACTGAGAGCATCTGCAACCATATTCTCCTTACCCTTGATGTATATGATCTCAATTTCAAACACACTGAGGGTAGTCAACCACCTAGATTTCATAGCATTCAGGTTGGGTTGGTCAAACAAGTACCTCATTCTATTATGATCACTCATCAAGGCGAACCTCCTGCCAAGAAGATAATGTCTCCACATATTCAATGCATGAATGATAGTTTCCAACTCAAGATCATGAGTCACATAGTTCTACCTGTGCTCATTCAGCTTCCTCGAATCATAACATACCACCTGCCCTTCCTACATTAGGACTCCACCAAGTCCTTCCTTGCAAGCATCTATACAAACCACAAACTCCTTATCAGGATATTCAATCTTCAAAACTAGAGCATTTGCAAGCAAATGCTTCAATTGCTCGAAAATACCTACACACTCGTTAGTCCATTCAAACTTCTTCCCTCTTCTCTACAAGGATGTAATAGTGATAACCAATCTGTGAGAAATTCCTGATGAACCACCTGCAATAACCTGTTAATCCCATGAATGATGTGGCCTCATCCACATTCCTAGGAGTTGGCCACTCCATGATAACTTTAATATTTTTCAGGTCCACTGTTATGCCTTCCTTGGAAACAACATGTCCTAAGTAGTGAATTTGAGACTGAAAGAAACTACACTTGCTAATCTTGGCATACAACTGATTCTCTCTCAATAATTTCAACATTATTTCCAGGTACTCTACATGTTATTCCTCATTCTTATAATATATCAATATATCATCAATAAACACTATCACAAACTTTTCTAGATAAGGACACAACACAATGTTCATCAAACACATGAAAGTGACTGGAGCATTAGTAAGACCAAATAGAACCACTACAAATTCATAATGTCCATACCTGGTACAAAATGAAATCTTGTAGATATCTTCTTCTTCTTTGATGCACACCTGATGATATCTTGATCTCAAATCAATATTTGAGAACATTGTTTCTCCCCTCAATTATCAAACAAATCATCAATCTGTGGCAAAGGATACTTGTTCTTGATAGTCACCTTGTTCAACTTTCTGCAATTAATGCACTATTTGAGAGTGTTGCTCAATAGAAAAGTCCACTTCCATATGGGAAGGCGATTCTGAAATATTTGTAGGAAACACATCTCGAGACTGCTACAAAACCATATACTTCTACGAGACTTCATCATCCTCAACATCCTTGTCTTTGTCATTGGAAATATGCACTACAAACAGTACACATCCCTTTTTGCAGCTGCACTTTTCCTGCATAGCTGTAACCATTCTCATTGATATAAGATTCTTATTTGCTTGCAATACTCTTCTTTCTCCATCATAATCCAAGCACTCAATAGCGTTTTCATAGCAATCTACCTTAGTCTTGTGAATGAACAACCAATGCATGCCCAAAAGCATACTGTATGTGTAACAACCCTGGTAAAAATTCCATGTAAATAAAGTTAATAAAGGAAAAATAATAACCACGATTATTGGGACGCTTATTCCAAGTTGAATGTTGGGCAAGACATCCTAGAGTGGGTCTTCATTTGATTTATTATGGATAAGGAAATTGGAAAAGGAAATGGGAAAGGCTTTGGAAAGGAAAAGTGGAATTTATTGGCATTTTATTTATGAAAATAATGGAAAATGAGAGAAAAGGAAGGTGAAAGGTTAGAGGTTACATGCGAGGAGGAAAATGAAGGAAAATTGAAGAAAATAGAGGCCTCATTAATAAAAAGGCTTATGAGCATCAATTGGTACCTTTTGTCATTTCAGTTTTGGAGCTCTCTCTCTATTCTCTCTCTCTCTCACACTCTTGGACACTCAGAGTTTTCTTGCAGCACTCTAGCATTGGATCAAGAAGAGCAAAGAAGGCAAAGGGAAGAAAAGATCAAGCAAGGAAGAGCAGGATTAAGCAGCTACAATGAGATTATTTGTAGGTATTGATTTGCATGTATGATTTTCCTTACTAGTTTTGACATGCATGGTTTTGCATGTGTGTTATTGGTTATTTTACTGTCATGGGCATGGGTTTTTCCAGCTATGGCAGTGTTCTTTAGCCTTGCCTTTCCATTTCCGGATAGCCAAAATGTGATGGGTTCTCATGTTTTTGGTTGAGCTGGATTGTCAAATGAATTTGAAACTGAGTGAGGTGGATCTCTCAAAGGAAGAACACATGGCCTAGTGATCCCTTAACCAAACTGTGGTTTGTGGTAAAGCCACGACCTAGTGACCCCTGAACCAGACTATGGGTTGCGGTAAAGCTATATTTTGTGTTGCCTTGGTGGGCCTAGGAATCCTCAACTGATGAATGGCATGATATACTTTAAAGCCTAGAGGTTGGTGCTCTCTATCAGGTCTAAGAATCTTGGGATGGGATATACAATAAAGTCTGGATAGTGGAGTCGCAGTCAGGGCCTAGTGATCCGATGTGGATTGTGGTAAAAATTAGATACTGGTGTCTTGATTAGGCCTTGGAATCCTCAACTTCTGAATGGCGAGATATACAGTAAAGCTTATAGACGAGGAGATAGGAAAATTCCGCATGGTGTAGGTGGAGAAATCTAGTGGAATCTATGCTTGTTTTGGCCTAGCGATTTGGTGAGGATTGCAGTAAAGCCTGGTTCTATTGATGAGGGTGAGGTGGTGTAGCCTCGGGAAGCCCTAGTTGAGTTTTGGTTATAAGTCCCACGTTCATGCTTAGAATATGGCACGAGGGTGATTGACTGAAAGAAAGATTTGGTTCAGCCAATCTATGGTCGGGTGGTTCGTGGAAGTCCCATACCTAGTTGGCTTTTGCATTCATTAATAAGAGTTCCTTTTCTTGGTATTTTATGAGCAAATGTACTGGTTCATATGTGGCATTTATGGTTGATGTATCCTTATTACTTCTATTGTTTATATGATGGTTATGAGTATGTTTTATGATATTTATGATGTATGGCTCTCATCATGTTTCGATTGATAAATGATTGAACAATGAATATATGACCTAATAGATGATAATGCAGCTAATGTGATAAGGCATCAATGCTTCTTAGGGATTCTCAGATAAGTATGAGAATCTTATGCTCAAATATGTTGTTATGACTTGTATATTTCATAGTCGTGATATGTTTGACGAAATGCCTGTCATGGCTAGTAGGGGACAATCAAGTATTTGCATTTGTATCATTGCCTCAACGTTACTTTTCATTCCTAAAGGTTTCATGGAGTTTTGGGCAGTGGCCTGAGTCTTGGCTCTGAAAAAGTGGCACAGAATTTGGGGCCGTAAGCTCGGAACTAGTTGAAAAATACCCTAGTCACTTGCATGCCCATGTTGTGAGAGCGACTGGAGGGCCCCAAACGCATGCATGCCCATGTCACAGGAGTAACTGAGGCCATAGGGAAGTGAAGTGTCAAGTTATCTTAGGGGTTGATCACCTATAGGGTTGGTTGGCTCTTGTAGGTTCTGTGACATGTGCAAAAGGTTAGAATGGTTGTGTTGTGTTGATTCCAGTTCCTTAACTGTACATGGGGAGTTGAATCAGATTGTAGTATCCTCTCGTCACATGTTTACCCCAGCAAACTGGTTAACTTCGATAAATGTGGGAGGAGGGTGTTACATAGTGGTATCATAGCATGGTTTACCCCTTTGGACTGGATGGGCACTGTGTTGGTCATGCATTCATGTCAGTTGCATATGTGTTCCTTATACTCGTGGTCTATGCACTTGTTACGTATGCATGGTGTTGTTCACAGTTGCATTTATGTCCCATGTGGAAGTTGATGGTGTGTTGTTGGATGTGTTTATCATGAGGTTAGGTTGGTTTTTCACTGGTTATGCATGGCAGTGTTTGTATGTATTGTGTGCGCATGTAGGTTGTATGTATGTTGATTATGCATAAATTGACATGGTTGTAGTTTTCATGCATGAGGTCATGATGTGTGGTTGATAGGGTCATGCATTGATGACTGGACTCTAGTTAGGGTGATATCTATATGTTGTTATGATTATGTTTATACATGTATTTTTCTAATCTGGTTGATCTTGCAGATGAGATATCCTCCCCGAACTACACTGATGTATGTTGATTATGTTTATATTTTGGTTTAGCTGACATGGTATGTTTGGCAGGAAAGAGATCGAGATGACTAGCAATATGGTACACTACAATGCACAAGACTCTCCCTATGGATCAGATGAGCAACACGGTGTTTGGCACTCTTATAACTTAGAAGAAATATTGAGAAGCTTGAAGGAAGAATTAAGAAGTTGCAAAGCAGATAATGATAGAATCATGTAGACATAGGAGAAGCAAGCGGAAGTCACCGCAATAATCCTTTTTAGTTTATCATAATTGCAGAGACAGGGACCACTTCGTATTAGCCATGGACAGGAGGACAAAACTAATGGGGCATATGGCAGTAGATATCATGGTGGGCACAGGTTGGATAGGGATGACACAGTTAGAGATGACATGTTCTTGGACACTCCAGATAGGAGAGGTGATGGACACATGTACTATTCTAGTTCTGGTTCCGATAGACACTATGATCGTCATTGTTATCATCCTTATAGGAGGAGTGACAGGGGATATTTTCCAGATGAGTTTAAGAAAGTTAAGCCACCTACTTTTGATGGATATTTGAAGAAGTCGAAGGATGCAGAGGCTTGGTTACTTGGGATGAAGAAATTCTTTGAGTTGCATGAGTACACAGAGAATATGAAGGCCAAAATAGTTATCTTCAACCTCAAAGGGAAAACAAACATCTGGTGGGAAGATGTGAAGCAAGTTAGAGACATCAAGATGAAGGAGTTCATTTGGCATGAATTTGAAAGAATTTTTAGGAAGAAGCACTTGCCAGAAAGGTATCACAATAGTAAGGCCAAAGAATTTTATGAGATAAAGATGGGATCAATGACAGATGAGGAGTATATGATTAAGTTCTTTGAGGTACGTATAGTATCTTAAGGATGAGAAGGATAAAGTTCAAAGATTTATTAGTGGATTGCCATTAGCTTTTAGAGATCGGATTGAGTATGATGAGCCTCGGTCACTTGAGGAATTTATTGGGAAATTGAAGCATTGTTATGAGTAATCAAAGCGTAAGAATGAATCTTAGCAAGGATGGAAAGGGAAAGATAAAGTTAAAGGTAAATGGAAGTTGAAAAGAACAAGGCCTCAGAATGCAGAAGAGAAAGAAAATGTTGCACCATACAAGAAGTTCAACGTAGCTAGACAGGGACATGGGTCACAACAATAGAATAGAGATGATGGTATAGGACAGTTGGAGTGTTAGACGTGTGGTAAGGAACATCTTAAGAGAGATTGTTTGCAGAATCAGGGTGGTAGGCCTCAAATCTATAATACACAAGAGGTGCAGATTGTTGGGGATGTTGGGCAGAGCATTCCTCGTATCTATGCAACATTGGATAACAAGCAGGCAGATCACCAGGAAACTGTTATCGAGATGGACGGTAAAATTTGTGATCAAGTTGTTTCCATTTTGATTGACCCTAGATAAAATTATAGTTATGTTAGTCATGAACTAGTGGATAAGTGTTGTTTGAATAAAGAAGTGCATGTAGAATCCTGGTTAGTGCATTTGGCTACTGATACAAGGAAGAGAGTATATCACTGGGTAAGAGCTTGTGCATTCGAATTGAATGGTATGCCTACATCAACACATTTGAATGTATTTCCATTAGGGTCATATATTATGCTATTGGGTATAGACTAGATATCTCTTCATAGGACCAAAGTGGATTGTTATGACAAAGCTATTGAGTGCTTGGATGACAATGGAGAACATAGAGTCTTGCAGGGTAAGAAGAAGGCAACATCAGTTAGAATGGTGACAACTATGCAGGGGAAGCATCAAGGGTAAGGAGAACAAGGTTGTAGATGCTCTTAGTAGGCAAACATAGGTGAATCATATAACAACTATGAGTTCTTATGGGAGAGACTTACATGATTAGATATTACAGGCAAGTCAGCAGGATGACAGGTACATGGAACTTATATGCAGGTTACAACAGGGTATAGGTGATCAAGATGTGGACTATCTACTTACAACATATGGCTTGATCAGATTTAGGGACACGATATATGTGTCAGACAATAGTGAACTCAAGAAGCTCATCTCGAGGGAATTTCATGCTAAGTTGTATTCAAGTCACTCGGGATATCAAAAGACATTGACAACAATGAATAAGTTTTATTATTGGCCAAATCTAATGAAGGACATGACATAGTTTGTGGTTATATTCTTGGATTGTCAGCAGGTAAAGGCAGAATGTAAGCATCTAGGTGGACTACTACAACTGATTGCAATTCCAGAGTTGAAATGGGATGTCATGTCCATGGATTTCATCACAGGGTTGCCAAGGACATCTAGACAACACGATTCCATAATGATTGTGGTGGATAGGTTGACAAAAGTAGCACAATTCATTCTAGTGAATTCTAATTATTCAGCTAGTGATGCATCACAGGTCTTCATCAGAGATGTGGTTAGGTTTCTTGGTGCTCCGGAGAAGATTGTGTCAGACATGGATGCTAGTTTCACTTCCAAGTGTTTGAAGGAGTTGTTTGCAGGTTTAGTGACAGAGTTGGCCTTCACTACAACTTATCATCTACGGACAGATGTGCAGACAAAGAGGGTCAACAAGATACTGGAGGATATGTTGAGGATGTATGTGATGCATCAACAATGGAAGTGGGAAGAGTATCTTCCACTAGTTGAGTTCACTTACAACAATGGGTATCAGGAATCTCAGAGGATGAGTCCGTTTGAGGTATTGTATGGACGGAGTTGTAATACTCCCATCATTTGGAATGATCTAGTTAACAGGGTGTTGATTGAACCGAACATGTTGGTAGAAATGGAGGAAAATGCAGGTAATAAAGAAGAATCTAAAGACAACATAAGACAGATAGAAAAGTTATGCAAACCAGAATAGGTTGTTTAAATAGTTTCAAGTTGGGGAACAAGTGTACTTGCGTAACAAGCATGTGCCAAGCTGGCACCTCGGTTTTGTGGACCTTTCAAGATTCTTGAAAGGATTGGACTAGTAGCCTATCGACTTGCGTTGCCTGCAACAATGAAATTCCATGATGTTTTCCATGTGCCATTGCTTAAGAAATATGTTAAAAATGTTGATCATGTGATTGAATGGTCTGTATTATAGGTGGAGCCAGATGGATAATTCCAATCGAAACCTCAACGTATGTTGCAAAGAAAAATGCTCAGGCTCCATAACCGAGCAAAGTGCAGTGGAAGCACTTTGGGCGCGATGAAGCTACATGGGAGATGACGGATCAGACGTAGGCTATGTATCCTTCCTTATTCGTTGGTTGAGTGAATGTTTTTGGTATATGTTTTGGTGGGATGTTTTGGTTTATGTACATATGTATATGGATGTAAATACCGCCATGAGCTGTGTTATAAAGCTCCAATAAGCGGTATGGGTGTCATGTCAATATAGTTGTCATGTTGGTTGTTTCCCAACATGTTGATCATTATAAATACTACAACGAGCTAAGTTATAAAGCTCCATGGGCAGTATGTTTTGCTTACAATAGTTTTGTTGGTTGTAGGTGTTATTGAACACCGAGGATAGTGTTCCCCCAAGGGGGAGGGTTCTGTAACAACCATGGTGAAAATTCCATGTAAATAAAGTTAAGAAAGGAAAAATAATAACCACAGTTATTGGGACACTTATTCCAAGTTGAATGTTGGGCAAGACATCCTAGTGTGGGTGTTCATTTGGTTTATTATGGCTAAGGAAATTGGAAAAGGCTTTGTAAAGGAAAAGTGGCATTTAAATGATGAAAATAATGGAAAATGGGAGAAAAGGAAGGTGAAAGGTGACAGGTTGAACGTGAGAAGGAAAATGAACTAAAATAAGATGAAAGGTGACAGGTTGAATGTGAGGAGGAAAATGAAGGAAAATAATGGGAAAATGAAGAAAATAAAGGCCTCATTAATAAAAAGGAATATGAGGATCAAATTTCCCATGTTTACCTTTGTCTTCCCTTCTTGAATCCCACTTGAGCACTTTGTCACCAAGGTAGAAATCTTCAGCCTTGGTTCTTTTATCAAAAATCTTTTTAACCCTTTCTTGCACAGCTTGAGACTTGATATAGACCTCTTCCCTGGTTTGTTGAAGGTGAATAGTTTGGTTGTTTCTTCTTTGGATACTATTAGGTTCAACTTGCAATTCTTGAATCATCTTCATTACTAGTACTCCCAAAAAGGATGGAAAGAGAACTTCCATCCCATAAACTAGCTGATAGGGAGAAGTTCCAATTGATTTCTTAGTAGTCAATCTGTCTGCCCACAAGGCATTGACTAGCTTCTTATTCCAAGTTTTCTTATTGTCCTCTGGTAATTTCTTGATGATGTTTACCAGGATTTTGTTTGAGGATTCTCCCAGTCCATTTCCTTGAGGGTAATAGGCTGTAGAATGACCCAGGGAGATATGATACTTATTGCAGAAATCTATCATTCTTTTGGATTTAAAGGCTGTTGCATTATCAATAATGAGCTTAGTTGGACATACAAATCTTGATAGAATGTTGGTTTCAAGGAAGGTTATGATAACAACATCTATGGCTTGCCTTGAAGGTATGGCCTCAATCCATTTTGTGAAATAGTCTGTGGCTGTGAGGATCCATTTGTGCTGGGCAGAGGAGGGTGGGTGAATTTCACCAATGAAGTCTAAACCCCATTGTTGAAAAGGTATTTCAGTAGAGATTGGCTTGAGGGGTATGTTAGTGTCAGTCTTTCCAGCCTTCCTCCAGTGATCAAATATGCTCTTACAAAGTGATTTTAAAGTGTCAAGGTCAAATTTTGTCATTTCAGTGAGTCTTCAAGCAAAATTTGGTCACTAGGCATTAGGTCTAGGGTTTGCTTTCACTCTTTTCAAAATTGTCCAAATGGCAGTCCATGTCATCATTCAGCTGAGTCTATCATCATTCATAGGGTTTTCATTATCATTTCAGTGTCCAATGAGTCATTTTACACCTTGTTCATGCTTCAGTTGAGCCTAGGTAAGGTCATTTCCCTCTCCTAGGGTTTTGAAGGCAATTTCTCTTGGACGGTCAAATCATCAGAAAAACTTATATCCTGATGTTCATACACCTTCCCCTATCATTAAAGTACCTTATCAAACACTTCCCATCACTGAGATCCCCCAAATTCCTCATTTTCGCACAAACCCTAGTTTCTTGCTACAACCTGGCAATTTTCTAGGTTTGACCTGTGTTTTGCCTTTTTGGACCCCTTCCCCTCACTCAATATCTTAGATTCCACTTTCCCCTGATTCCTAACATCCCTCCCTACTCCCCAAAATTTCCCCAAGAATTTAGAAGCCCCTTATCCCCTTCATTTCGCTTCATTTCCACAAAATTCCTTGTTTCACACATCGGGATAAGTTTCACTCAAAAGATGTTTCAGAGCAATCAAAGATGAATTTTGGAAAACTGAGAGAGGTTTTTGTCCAAAACACGCCAAACAAGAAAAAAATCCTTCACTTTTTACACAGGTATCATGGTTTTAGAGAAATGTCAAAAATACCGTTGCCTTAGGAGAATCAAATGCACCTCTGAAGTGACCTTGGGAAAATCAAGTTTTCTCCTAGCTTGGTTGGCCAAATGACTTTCTTGATGAGTCAAATGATAAATAGATATAAAGATATTTCCAATGAGCTATCATGAGCTCAATTTGGAGTTGAGAAAGGCATTCAAAAGTTGACTGCAACAGCACTCTGCCTTGAGGCAGCCTCATTTGGCACATTTTGACCAGTCTTGGGAGATTTAATTTTTGACAAGGCAAATGAACTCCAAATTGAGAAATTCGAGCTGGGTTGGAAAGTACACTCAAATAAATTTCCAACGAGCTATCCTGCGCCCGATTTCGACACCAGGAAGGCCTCCAAAAGCCTCCTGCAAAATGCACTATGTTGCTGAGGGTGCGCTACGCATCAGGGAGGGCGCGCTACGCGTCAGGGGCGCGCTACGCATCAGGCTGCCTTTCTCAGAACAAAATTTCTCGTGCGCTACGCATCAGAGGGGCGCTACGCATTGGGAAAGGCACGCTACGTGTTGGGTTTTTCGCCCAGAAACTTGCCAGCAAGCTATCAAATCCCCTCCTCTCCGTACAAATTTGCAGGTAGGCTCACATCCACCACTTGTGCTTGGCTTTTGAAAGATAAATGTAATGGGTTCATGAAAATTTTGCCGTGGATATCCAAGTTTGAAGCGCTCCTTTTGTCAATATAAAAAGTGCTGTAGGGTTTGAAAACAGTGTGTTACCAAGGTTGTATTTTTCCTCGTTTCCCTTTGGCATATTTGGCACTTGAAGACAAAGACATCAAGCCTTCATTCCTCATTTTCAACAAATCTGACATACACTTGGCATAGACTTTCAATACCATGGAGGCGGGCACCAATACATCATATGACCAAGACAACGACTCTACAACAGAATTGCATGCACCGGGAGGGCACTAAAATGTCGAAAAGGGAGGATAGACTCCAAATTTTGGCCGAAGCCTCTTTGAATGAGCATAATACTTGATTGGGGACCCCTAGCCCAAATTTCAAGAAATTTGGGAAAAATTTTGTCAATTTTGAATTTTTTTTGCTAAAAATAGGTTTTTGCCCTCAACGTGTAGCGCGCTGCGCGCTACCCTTAAGTTGGGGAGGTCCATTTCACAAAAACTCAGCATTTTTGGATTTTTCATGACAAATTACACTTGCTCAGCCACTGCCAAGACATTTCATGGAGATTTGAGCCCCCAAAAGGTCAAAAAACAAGCAAAAAATGACCTTCTGCCACTTTTTGGACACACAGGAAGCAGTCTTGGGAGATTGCATTTTTGGAGGGGCAAATGGCCACCAAATTGAGAAATTCCACTTGGGCTGGAGAGTAGACATCCAGACCTTTCCAACAAGCCCACTTGAGCCTCATTTGGATGCCAGGAAGTGCCCCAAAAGTGGGCTCAAAGGCGTGCTACGCATCAGGACATTTTCTCAATTTTTCACCTTCAGCTCAGGAAAACGCAGCATTTGACTAGTTTTGACTTTTTGGTGGGATTTTTAATCCTCCTTGATGTAATTTCATGTTTACATGACACTTTTTTACCTATTCTAGAAGATTCATTCATAAAATGGCAAAAAATTAATGAATGAATTGGTTTCCTAGCTTATAGAGGCAAGTTGTTTTGACTGCCTAGATTGTAGTGCTCAGTTTAGAATTGGTTGAAACAGCTCCTAGGATGATGAGCTCGACCCCTAGAGGCTAGGGAATGGGTTGGCATGGTCTATATTATGTATTTTCTAAATCATTTTCATGGTTGGGGAGGTTGGACTCTTGAGGGATAAGCTTAGACTGTATTACTCTTTGTATCTCTGCAATTTTGGCAAAGGAAAGACCAGGGTTTTGCAGCACTATTTGGGATTCCTGTGGTGATTTGTGTTGATGGTGTGTTTCTCTCATGTACTTGTAAGTTTGTTATGTGTATCATTTTCCTACTCTTCTCTTCTGCAAATTAAGTAAATGAAGTGTTAAGGTAGAATTCATGGTTTCTATGCTCTGCCTTTAAGTTTGCTTAATATATATGTTTTCATCTGTTTAAGGAGAACTCTTGATGGTTTCTTGCTCTCCTTAACTCCTCATCGGTCATATCTATCCATTCACTTATTTCAAAGGCATCAAGACAATCTCCTACCTTGCCCCAAAAAGACCTCTGCAAAAACTGTGTCTCATCCCCGCACCCAAAATTGCCGTGCTCAGTTTTCCAACAAAACCCTAAAAATTTAAAATCAAACTTTCCCTACCAGTTTACTAGCCTAAAATCAGTGTTCTTTATTGGTCATCTTAGCCATCTGAAGACCTTTTGCCGAGATAGACCCGGAGAGAGCCCTCTCCTGTCCCCGTAGGGCTAGCTACGAGGCTAAGTGGTTTGATGTTGCCTTGGATTTCGTCTTTTTCAGCCTGAGGCCAAATTCAAGCGCTAACATATTGGTGACCATACTGGGGAAATCAAATGGTTTGCTTGTTGATGTCATTTGTTTTATAAGCTACAGACGGAGCCTGAAGTTATGCCAGGTAGCCTTCGAAACGCTTTTGCTTTGCATTAGCAGAAGTAGATAAACGCTGCTTCAGTCAATCTCCGGTCTAGCTTGTAAACGTGACATCTAACTTGTTAATTACCCCAGTACATGTATCAAGTTCAGATCTGATTGTTGATGGTGGACAACGATCAGACACTGACAAGGCTGAAATCATTCACCTGGAAACTCTTTTCACTGAAGAATCCAGTGATCAGTGCTTCATGGTGACTTCACTGCAGAGAGATCAGTGGCTGTGAGATTTTCAAGATGGACCGAATCACAAGAAGATATGCTCCCATGAGCTGAGATCACATCCCTGGTTTTCCAAATAATATTCCGAAGGTAGATTGGTCAAGGAATTTGCCTACATTTAAAGATGATGGTAGGAAGGACGCTGCTCTACATCTGGTTAGATTTCACATGCATATTCACAAGTTGAAAGTTGATTTTCCTGAAGATTGCTTGATGAAGATATTCCTGGCCACTCTGGAAGGTGAAGCCCAATCCTGGTATGAAAATTTGCCGCTGGCCTGTATTTATTGTTTAAAGGATTTTCATGCCTTGTTTATTGAAAGATATCAAGCATCTTATCCATCATTAAATTTAGTTCATGTCTGTTGCAAACATGCTTCAACTTTTATTGAAAGCCTTGAGAAATATTATGAAGATGATAATTTTATGGATGATGGGATCATGGAGGCTCTGTATGAAAATCCATTTCAGCATACTTGTCAAAATGATCAGGACATTTTGCAGTAGAATCAAGATCAGCAGGTTGAAGATAATATGGCTGAAAATGATGAAAGGGAGAATGACATTTCAGATCTGCCCACAGAAGACAGCAGCATGCAAGTAAGTCCAGTGTTGATTGTAGATTGTGATAATGTCCAGTCAGCTACTCCAGGTTCTGTTGAAATCATTTGGAATGCAGAAGACATAGTAATTCATACTGTTAGTCCATCATTAGAACACAACCTTCATGAAGAAGCAATCCAGTCAGTTCATGAACAGTAAGGTGAGATCTTTGTGCAAGTAAGTGATGAATCTCCTTTCAATAACTCAGTAATAAATGATAGTCTGAGTGCCCTGTCATATGAAGATAATTACTGTTTAAGCAGAAGAAAACAAAAGGCATTGTCTCCTTTGTCTGAAGAGGAGATAGATCAGCTCTTGAAAGGTCTTTTTACAGCCCAAGCTACAGCAGATTTGCAGTGCACACATAGTCAGGAAAGTGTTGGGAAAACTTCTTCCTCTGTTAAAAAAGATGACTGTCTTGTAGATCAGCAAACAGATAACGTTTTCCTTCACAAAGATGATAATCCGGCTGTCATATCATTTGAAGATGACCTACCATATTGTCAGACTACAGACGATCAGAGCATACAGGATTACCTTTCAGATTCTTCATATGTTTCATGTGCTGAAATGTTTTTCCAAGAAGAGATCTGCTCATCCATTTGTTCGCAGTTTTTTGAAACCCATGAGCATACTTTTATCGAAGCACATGATGAAGGCAGATTAGAATTTGAAACAAAGGACACCTTGATCTTTCAGCAGGAGGTGGCAATGGCAAATCTTCATGTTTTTTACGATCCTCTAGCAAGTTTGTTGCAGCCAGCAGTGAAAGTGTTTATTTCAGTGTTTTATTGTAGCCATGATCAACTATGTTTTTGGATGCCCAGTGATAGGTTTGTACTATTGACCAGAAGATCTGATCAGGAGAATCAATCAAGAAGGCATCTGCTTGATTGGTTGCATTGGCATTTTGATATAGTTTGATGTATATTGTCTTGTAAGAAACACATGTGGTTGTCATCATGATTTCAAATCTTGATGGACTGCTGCCCTTCAATAAGCTTTGTAAGTTCTTGTTTTAGTTAAGTCAGTCATGAGTCATTTGTGAGTTAGTTTTCAGTCATGTAGGTTTCATAATTGAGTCGGTTTGAATCAAGTTTCAGTCAATAAATGTGTCAAAGTCTGTGTTGGTTGTCGAAATAATGACTCCATCGCCCAATGGATGAAAGCACTGGTCTGCTCTCCCAAAGATCTGCCGTTCTTGGCACCTCCAAGGAGCTACCATCCCCATTGGAACCAATGTTAGTGTCAGTCTTTCCAGCCTTCCTCCAGTGATCAAATATGCTCTTACAAAGTGATTTTAAAGTGTCAAGGTCAAATTTTGTCATTTTAGTGAGTCTTCAAGCAAAATTTGGTCACTAGGCATTAGGTCTAGGGTTTGCTTTCACTCTTTTCAAAATTGTCCAAATGGCAGTCCATGTCATCATTCAGCTGAGTCTATCATCATTCATAGGGTTTTCATTATCATGTCAGTGTCCAATGAGTCATTTTACACCTTGTTCATGCTTCAGTTGAGCCTAGGTAAGGTCATTTCCCTCTCCTAGGGTTTTGAAGGCAATTTCTCTTGGACGGTCAAATCATCAGCAAAACTTATATCCTGATGTTCATACACCTTCCCCTATCATTAAAGTACCTTATCAAACACTTCCCATCACTGAGATCCCCCAAATTCCTCATTTTCGCACAAACCCTAGTTTCTTGCTACAACCTGGCAATTTTCTAGGTTTGGCCTGTGTTTTGCCTTTTTGGACCCCTTCCCCTCACTCAATATCTGAGATTCCACTTTCCCCTGCTTCCTAACATCCCTCCCTACTCCCCAAAATTTCCCCAAGAATTTAGAAGCCCCTTATCCCCTTCATTTCGCTTCATTTCCACAAAATTCCTTGTTTCACACATCGGGATAAGTTTCACTCAAAAGATGTTTCAGAGCAATCAAAGATGAATTTTGGAACACTGAGAGAGGTTTTTGTCCACAACATTCCAATGAAGAAAAACCTCCTTCACTTTTTACACAGGTGTCATGGTTTTAGAGAAATGTCAAAAATACCGTTGCCTTAGGAGAATCAAATGCACCTCTGAAGTGACCTTGGGAAAATCAAGTTTTCTCCTAGCTTGGTTGGCCAAATGACTTTCTTGATGAGTTAAATGATAACTAGATACAAATATCTTTCCAATGAGATATCATGAGCTCAATTTGGAGTTGAGAAAGGCATTCAAAAGTTGACTGCAACAGCACTCTGCCTTGAGGTAGCCTCATTTGGCACATTTTGACCAGTCTTGGGAGATTTGATTTTTGACAAGGAAAATGAACTCCAAATTGAAAAATTCTAGCTGGTTTGGAAATTAGACTCAAGGACCTTTCCAACGAGCTATCCTGCACCCGATTTCGACACCGGGAAGGCCTCCAAAAGCCTCCTGCAAAATGCACTATGTTGCTGAGGGCGCGCTACGCATCAGGGAGGGCGCGCTACGCGTCAAGGGCGCGCTACGCATCAGGCTGCCTTTCTCAGAACAAAATTGCTCGTGTGCTACGCGTCAGAGGGGCGCTACGCGTTGGGCAAGGCGCGCTACGCGTTGGGTTTTTTGCCCAGAAACTTGCCAGCAAGCTATCAAATCCCCTCCTCTCCGTACAAATTTGCAGGTAGGCTCACATCCACCACTTGTGCTTGGCTTTTGAAAGATAAATGTAATGGGTTCATGAAAAGTTTGCCGTGGGTATCCAAGTTTGAAGCATTCCTTTTGTCAATATAAAAAGTGTTGTAGGGTTTGAAAACAATGTGTTACCAAGGTTGTATTCTTGCTCGTTTCCCTTTGGCATATTTGGCACTTGAAGACAAAGACATCAAGCCTTCATTCCTCATTTTCAAAAAATCTGACATACACTTGGCATAGACTTTCAATACCATGGAGGCGGGCACCAATACATCATATGACCAAGACAACGACTCTACAACAGAATTGCATGCACCGGGAGGGCACTAAAATGTCGAAAAGGGAGGATAGACTCCAAATTTTGGCCGAAGCCTCTTTGACTGAGCATAATACTTGATTGGGGACCCCCAGCCCAAATTTCAAGAAATTTGGGAAAATTTTTGTCAATTTTGAATTTTTTTTGCTAAAAACAGGTTTTTGCCCTCAACGCGTAGCGCGCTACCCTTAAGTTGGGGAGGTCCATTTCACAAAAACTTAGCATTTTTGGATTTGTCATGACAAATTACACTTGCTCAGCCACTGCCAAGACATTTCATGGAGATTTGAGCCCCCAAAAGGTCAAAAAACAAGCAAAAAATGACCTTCTGCCACTTTTTGGACACACAGGAAGCAGTCTTGGGAGATTGCATTTTTGGAGGGGCAAATGGCCACCAAATTGAGAAATTCCACTTGAGTTGGAGAGTAGACATCCAGACCTTTCCAACAAGCCCACTTGAGCCTCATTTTGATGCCGGGAAGTGCCCCAAAAGTGGGCTCAAAGGCGCGCTACGCGTTGAGAAATGGCGCGCTACGCATAAGAACATTTTCTCAAATTTTCACCTTCAGCTCAGGAAAACGCAGCATTTGACTAGTTTTGACTTTTTGGTGGGATTTTTCATCCTCCTTGATGTAATTGATGTAATTTCATGTTGACATGACACTTTTTACCTATTCTAGAAGATCCATTCATAAAATGGCAAAAAATTGATGAATGAATTGGTTTCCTAGCTTATAGAGGCAAGTTGTTTTGACTGCCTAGATTGTAGTGCTCAGTTTAGAATTGGTTAAAACAGCTCCTAGGATGATGAGCTCGACCCCTAGAGGCTAGGGAATGGGTTGGCATGGTCTATATTATGTATTTTCTAAATCATTTTCATGGTTGGGGAGGTTGGACTCTTGAGGGATAAGCTTAGACTGTATTACTCTTTGTATCTCTGCAATTTTGGCAAAGGAAAGACCAGGGTTTTGCAGCACTATTTGGGATTCCTGTGGTGATTTGTGTTGATGGTGTGTTTCTCTCATGTACTTGTAAGTTTGTTATGTGTATCATTTTCCTACTCTTCTCTTCTGCAAATTAAGTAAATGAAGTGTTAAGGTAGAATTCATGGTTTCTATGCTCTGCCTTTAAGTTTGCTTAATATCTATGTTTTCATCTGTTTAAGGAGAACTCTCGATGGTTTCTTGCTCTCCTTAACTCCTCATCGGTCATATCTATCCATTCACTTATTTCAAAGGCATCAAGACAATCTCCTACCTTGCCCCAAAAAGACCTCTGCAAAAACTGTGTCTCATCCCTGCACCCAAAATTGCCGTGCTCAGTTTTCCAACAAAACCCTAAAAATTTAAAATCAAACTTTCCCTATCAGTTTACTAGCCTAAAATCAGTGTTCTTTATTGGTCATCTCAGCCATCTGAAGACCTTTTGCCGAGATAGACCCGGAGAGAGCCCTCTCCTGTCCCCGTAGGGCTAGCTACGAGGCTAAGTGGTTTGATGTTGCCTTGGATTTCGTCTTTTTCAGCCTGAGGCCAAATTCAAGCGCTAACAGGGTAAAGGTAAAATCTTTTTCTTTCCCTCAAAAATTTGACATCTGTGACAGGAGGTCACATATTTCTTGACATCAGAAAACAAGGTAGGCCAGTAAAAACTAGCTCTAAGTATTTTAAATGCAATGGTTTTCCAGTAAAGGTGTCCTCCACAGTCACCTGCATGAAACTCTTGTAAAACTCCGTCAGATTCATCTTTTAATAAGCAATTAAGAAGAATACCTTCATGATCTTTCCAAAACAAAGCATTGTCTAATATACAAAATTTCAAGGATTTCATCTTTGAAAACATGCTTTTAGTCCTAGATAATTCGCGAGGAGCTTGTAAGTTCTGTAAAACATAAATGATATCAGCATACCAAGGTGATTCAATAAAGGCCTGGCTGATTAGTGGAGTCACCATCTCCTCTCCATCATCTATTGCTGCAATAAAGTTCATATCCAAGGCCTGACAGTTCGATTCAGCCATGTGTTTGGCTAAACCTTGGCCCTTGATTAACTTAGTAGGTTTGATTTCTATTTCATATTCTAAAATAGTAGCAATCCACTTTCCCCTCTTTCCATCTGGACCTTCTTGAGTTAGGATGTCTTTGACTACTGAATTTGGAACGTAGGCTACTATATGAGAAAATAAGATGTATACTCTGAAGTCCTTAATGGCTTTGACTAAAGCCAATGCTTGTTTTTCCATTATATTGTATTTTAAGGGGGCATCTCTCAGGGCATTGCTAAAGAAAGAAATAGGTTGTTCATAGCCCTTATCATTTTTCAGCAATAAAACTGCAACAATTGTGTGCTCAGAAGCAAAGGAAAATAAGATGAAATCTCTGTCAAATTTTGGACTGGTTAACGCAGGTGTTTTAGTTAAGGCCAGTTTATTGTCTTCAAAGAATTTCTTAGCTTGAACAGTCCATTTTATGGTCGAATCCTTTTTCAACATATTGTTAAGTGATCTAATTAATTCTTCTAGATTAGATATAAATCTCCTAAGAAAGTTAATTTTTCCTAAAAAAGCTTGTAATTCTCTAATGTTCCTCAGGTGTTGTATTTGCAAGATGGCTTCTATTCTCGTAGGGTCTATTCTTATGCCATCTTTTGAGATTATGTGACCTAACAACTTTCCTTCCTCTAACCCAAACAAAGACTTGTTGGGGTTTAAGGAGATTCCAAATCTCCTGCATTTAATAAAAACTTGCCTTAGATGATCCAAATGTTGATTGTCAGATTTTGAAAAAACAGTAATGTCATCTAGATATATCACAAGGAAATCATGAATTTCTTTTGCAAAGGCTATATCCATAGCCCTCTGGAAAGTTTCTCCTGCATTCATTAGCCCAAAAGGCATTTTCACATACATAAATGTGCCCCAAGGAGTAGTGAAGGCAGTCTTGGGTTGGTCATCTGGATGAACCAAAATTTGATTGTAACTAGAAAACCCATCCAATAATGAGATTCTGGTTGATCCAACTACCCTTTGTAAAATGTGATCCATTTTGGGGAGAGGGTAATTGTCTTTTAGTGACACTTTGTTGAGGTTTCTGAGATCCACACAGAGTCTGATCTCACCAGTTTTCTTCCTAGTTGGCACCAAGTTTGAGACCCAATCAGAAAACCTGATTGGTGCAATTATTTTGGCATCATACATCCTCTGAATTTCTTTTTCAATTGAAGGTAATAAGACATGATTGATCCTCCTAAGTTTTTGTCTGAAAGGCTTTTGATTTTATTTAATAGGGATTGTGTGCTGGATGATGTTGGTGTCATAGGATTTGAGGTCCTCATAACTCCAAGCAAAAGCATCCTAAAATTCTTTCAACAACTCAATGTATTTTACTTTTTCAGTGGGAGGTAATGATTTTGAAAGTTTGATCAGTTTAGGATTTTCTCTCGTGCCTATATTGCATTCCTCTATATCAAACCTTATTGGTTCCATTTTAGGTTTCCTAGGAACATCATTCGAATCAAATAAATCTTCCAGAGGGGTTAATCCCTTTGGCAAGAAATTATCCTTGAGATTAATTATTTCGGTTTCTTCACGTACTATTTCATCAATCTCAATTTGCTCTAAGTTATCTATATCTGATTTAGTAAATTTAGTTGGGTTAAATCTATCTAGTTCATCACCTTCTATCTCATTTATTGCTAACTCATCCTTAGAGTCAGGATCTATGGATGTATCAGTATCTATATTGTTATTTATAAACTCTTCTTCTGAAATCAAAAAGTTATTTATCTATTTATCATTAGAAAATACTTGCCAATTCTTCAAATTATCTGGAATTTCTGGTCTATGCCTAACTTTAGCAATGTATTGATGGTTAGGTTGAAAGGGTAATTTGCAAGTGTTGGCAAACATTGCTAAACTATGGGCTTGCATATTGTGTTTTCTAGGGATTACTGCAAGCTTTGTTTCTAGGAAAGTATTAAGTATTTCTACAATAGTTCCTCTATAACAACTTAATCTAGGGTCTTTTGTCATACATACAACATCAATCTGTTTTATAACTAGTTCAGAGTCTTCCATGACAGAAACTCTTTTAGCTCCTAGATTCCTAACTAGCTTAAGACACAAAATTAATGCCTCATATTCGACCATATTATTGGTACATTTAAAATTCAATCTATATGCATGGCCTTCTGAGTGATTATTTTCCAAACTGTATATCCACACTCCTACTTCTGCTCCAAACTTATTGACTGACCCATCAAATTCAAGATGCCATAATATCTCATACTTATAATTTTCACTATCTGGTGCAACAAACTTTTCATCACTTACAATAGTTTGCCCATCTTGTTCATTGAAAAATTCTGAAGTTTGGTTAGTTTCATTTTGTGTAGAAACTGCAATTTCTTTTGGTTCTGTATTAATACTATCTGAAATTTCTTCTGGTGTTTGATCAACATTATACAGGATAAAAGAATCAATGTCTAAGTGTATGGAGTAGATGGGAAAGTTTTGAGGTTGATCCTGGCTACTTACCATGTATTTCATTAAGGTTTCTCGGTATAGTTTCTTAGGTTGTCCAAAAATAGAGATTGTTGCATATGACATATCTAGTTGTAAGGATCCCTGAAGTTTGGCTCCCCATGATCTGGATAACAACATGCCATACTTTGGTGGGATGTCAGCAACTACAATATCCATAAGGATGCTTTTGGCAGGATATTGGACTAGAGTAACACACAAATCTTTAATCAATCCTAGACACTTTACTTGACTGGAGTCAAATGAGAATAAGTCTTTATAAGGCCTTGTAATGTCTAGTTTTAATTTCTCCATCATTGATTTGGGCATTAAGTTGTGAAAGGCCCCAGAATCCAACATTGCATTGTGTAGATTTTTATCATGGATATTAAGGCTGATGTAAAAAGGTGGAACTCATCCTTCTACTGGTTTGCCATTCACATCTGGGCCAAATATGAGTTCTGGCTGGTCATCAAACAAGTTAACAGAATCTTTATTTTCAACAATGTTTAAGGTCTGGTTTATCTGTGATTTGTAAGTTTCATTCTTGATTAGTTCTGTTAAAGGAACTGAAATCTTTAGTTTTGCTATCTCTGCTCCTAGATTGAATGGTGAAGAAACTTTTTCTGTTTGAAGGTTTTGGATTTTTGAAGTAGGAATTTAAGTAGACTTGTCTTCCTTTCCTTTATTGGGGATCTCCTTATGTGGATTTTCAGATCTGGTGTTTTGAGTTTTGTCCACTGGTTCCTTAGGTGGAATTGAGGTGGATGGTTGATCAACAAAAGGTTGATCAGAGGTTATATCTACAATGGTGGGACCAAAAGGATTTGGGTTCTGCCTAGGGAGAATTTGGAGGATCTTTGAAACAAGGGCTTCTTTTATTTTCTTAGGTTGATTTTGCATTGTTTTCTTGGTTTGGTCAGGGACATCAACATTCTTTCTGCTTCTTAGATTATACTGTTTATGTACTTCAAAAATGGCAGAATCATATCCCTGTTTATAATCAAATGACTCTCCAGACTGGATTTGTAATTGCTGCAACATATGCAGTTCCTGCTCATCTTGGGTTAGAAAAACAGTGTCCTCATCATTTATTCCCATTAAGTTTATTTGTGTGTCTTGTTTTGGGTCTTCAAGATGGGATGTTTCTGCATAATTTTCTTGAAAAGGAGGCCTAATGTTCTGATCTGGTCCATTTTTCCCAATGTTTTGATTTTGGTTTTTTCTAAAATTTGGGTTTCTAACTGGAGGTGCTTGTTGGTTATCCCATTGGGGTTTCCTTTCTATGTTATCTATTCTATCCATTAGTTTTTCCATACTTTTGGCTAAACTATCTATTTTGATGTCAGAGGGTGAAGCTTCATCTTTAGCAATTCCTCTTTTTTCATTTCTAACTTTAGCCCTTTTAGCTAACAAATTAGCTTCAACGCTAACGACTACACTTTGCATTGCTTCTAATGTCGGGGGTTTCTTTCCCTAAGTTGGTATGCCATATATGTGTCAAAACCATCAGGGAACTTTATTAATGCTAAGACAGGTGGGGGTCTAAGATTAACTGGGATGGCGTTATATATACTGTAGAACCTAGTGTAGTAATCTTGAACAGTTTCATTAGGTCCCCTTCTAATATTTTCATATTTTGAAAGGATTTGTAGGGGGTTCTTTTTCTTTTCCCATCTGTTAAAAAATTGCTGATGGAATGCTTCTAATCTATCAATACCATTAACAGGCAATGCTCTAAACCATTTCTTAACATCACCAGCTAAAGTCTGGGCAAAGAGTCTCACCTGAACATTATCTATATCAATTTCATGCAACTCAAAGTAATATGTTTTCTTGTTGACATGTTGTTGTGCAGTGTAATGTCCTGTGCCATCAAATTGAACAATTTTACTTTGATAGTCTGCTGGCATAACCAAGTCGGGCAGGTAAAACAAGAGGATTATATCTATTTGCCATGGCTGTAGGCTGGGAGGGGTTAAGATGTGGATGAAGAGTGGATGAAGAACCAGGACTAGTAGGTGATGAATGGGAGATGATAGGTTGGTGAGGAAGAGTAGGTACAAATGGTGGTGAAGAATGGACTTCAGAAAGTATTATTGATGAAGTTGATGGGAACAATGGTGAACTTAAAGTGATGGAAGATTGTTCAGAAAGCTCAGGGGCTGTGGAAGTATTAATGGATGATTGGGGAGATTTTAGAATGTACTCATCAATGGATTTGTTGGCCTGTTGAACTTCAAGGTCTGCAATGAATTTGGATCTAGAACAGTTTCACTGAGTGCACTTTCAGATTTTGTTCTAAATAACGAAAGATCAAATGACTCATCAAATGGAAGTTCTTCTAGAAATAACCATTCATCAAGGCATGAATTAGCTTTAACTAAAGGTGTTTGGCTAACTGAACTTTCTTCTTTTTTGGATTTTCTTGAAATTAGGTTGGGATTATCAACTACTGGGGTAGGATTTGGGTCTGGGTTAGCCCTAGTAAAATGAATCTTCATGGAAGCCAGAATTTCAAACTTTTTAATTGTTTTTGTGAGATTTTTCAAGAGAACTTCTAACAAATGACTTTAAGAGGCTTAAAATAAAAATTTAGGATTTTCTTAAAGCTTTATTAAGACTGAGGATTCGAAATCCCTAGTGGAGTTGCCACTATGTTATCACTCAGAATTTTTCCCTATAAGTTATCAGAAGAAGGAAAAGACCGAGGTAACCACAAACCAATCTTTTAAGCATAGGCTCTAGCCAACCTATGGCTCAGAGAGGGCTTTCTCTATACGATTTAGCTTTGTTTGCTGGGATTTTAGGCTAGTTCTGAAAGTTCAGGGGGTTTTGATTTGTATTGAAGGTTGGATGATGGAATCCTTAAAACAGATGGATAGAATGATGTTTCTGGACCATTGGGCTATGGAGTCAAAGAAGGGCAACAAAACTAGAATTAACTCACTAAAGGGAGTGTTCAAAGGGCACGCTAGCAGAGTAAAGTGCAGGTCTTTGGGCCGGATGGGTGAAATGATCTTAACCAGGGTGAGACTTCAGAATTCTCAGACCGGGATTAAAATGAGGAACAGAGGTTAAGAATGAGCAAAGGGAAATTAAGAGTCCTTTGCTATAGATTAGAGGGAGACTACCTAAACTAAGGAGCAATTAATAATTCCTTAACTTAGATAATTAGCATAAAACATTAAAATGCATAATAGTTAAAACAGAGTGCAATGAAGCAAATTCTAACATATCGTTCCATATTATAGCATTCAGATTTTAGATACATTAAATATTGTGGAAAAACTTTTAAAGAAAGATAACAACATAAGAGAAAATACTTGTCTGCACTTCGCTCTACACATGAATCCAGTGAAATATCTTGTCTTTATTCATTAATCCAGCTTGCTGGTCCAAACAATGATACAATAGCTTATAGTCTTTCGATCAAGAAGGTCTATAGAAATGTCTAAGAATCCACCCTACATACTTCGAATTGTGAAGTATTTATACAAACATTATTACAAAATATCTCAAACTAACTTGAGATTTAATCTAGGAAATACAAATATCTTCTTGCAAGAAGATAGAGACAACTATTGAATTGTTTCATGTTGTCCCTTTTTATGTGGTACTGCTGGCTTTTATGGTTGGATTTGTAGCCCTTTATGCTGGCTTGCAGTTGTGGTCTTTTACGCTGGAATCTTCTTCAACTTTTATCTTTCACCTGATACTCTTTGACCCTGATACTCTTTAACCATGTTGTCCTGTTTTCATCTGTTTACCTAGCTGTTCTATTTTTACTGTGCAGTAACTTTTTACTGTAAATTTCTCACAGTAAATCAGTCATCGTTTCCCACCATTCTGCATCAGGTAATTTGACATTCATCATCTGCCTATATATCTCATCAGCTTCGGTATACTTGGAAAAATTGGGCTTAGTGATGAACAAGTGTTTAATCTCATGCTGGAGAAAAAACAAGTTCTCGAAGGTGTTATACAAAACTTTTCCTGTTGGCAGTGCTTTTATAGATGAAGTGCTAGCTTGTTCTTTAGCCAACTACCTGAGTCTATTATCATAGTCCAGCTGTGTCATAAGTTTGTCATTAATGACCAATGGATTGGGCAATCCTTTCTCCCTCAAAATTTAGAATTTGGCCATGAATCTATCAATGACCACCTGCAAGTTGTGGCACATTTCTTCTAAGTTCAACATTATGTTTCTTTTGGAAAGGACCTCCCTTATTTCCAAAATGGTTTCAGTCCTGTCTTCTATATTTAGATCCTGAAGCTCATATCTGTTTTTACTATTAAGGAAGTGGATGAGTCTATTGGCATCCTCAGGCATGTCACCCAATTCCTCCTTGACTTTCTGAATAGCTACTGTAGCTATTTTTATCAATTATGTCTGCTAAAAAATAACTTGAATAGATGGCCAAATATCCTTGATGAAGTCAATGATATTGGCCCATAATAGTTCCTTGGCTTTCCCAAGGCATTTCTTTAATGTCAAGTATTTCTCCATAGCTTTGAATCTTTCACTCATTTTGCTGGTCTTTTGTGCCTCTTCCTTTTGCATAATTTGGGCAAGTTTGTAGTCAGTCTCTAAACTTTCCATCCTTTCCTTCAGTATATTCATTTATGTAGCCTGAATTGACATCTCTTCCATGGCTCTAACTAATTCTGTTGCTTTTTCTCTTGATGCACCTGTTGTTGTAGACTGTTGTAACTGGCAATGCTGTGGCAGGTGGAGCTGTTGGTGCAAGTGAAGCTGCTAGTATAGAAGGAACTGCTGTAGATACTGTAGCGATGACATTTGTAGAAGTTGTGGCAATGTCAATTCGTTTTAATTGGATCAAGCTATCCAATTTTTTCTCCATCTCCCAGAGTTGATCATTGAGTTTTAGGACCAGGCCCATCAACTCTTCATGTTTGGTTTGGCCCTCTATTTCTGGTATGGGGTGGTGGATGAAAGGTCCTAGCTTGACCTTTTTCCTTTTCTTGGTAATGAATTCTAAAGGGTCATATCTCCATACAAAACTCCTTTGGAATTTCATTCTTTGCAGGATCAGGTCTGCCTCTTTCCCTGCCTCTCTGGAATTGCATATGAAGGGACCTAATTGGTCTTTGATTTTGAAATAGGCCTTCTTCTTGGCATTGACAAAGTTGACTTCATCTGCATTGATGATTTGTCTGTAATATTCTAAGGCAAACAACCTCATAGGGAGGTATCTTGGCAACTTATATGGTGCAAGCAGGCAACCATATATTCTTATTTCTATGTGGTTTTCGTAAAGGTACCAATCTCCCACCTTGTTTTGCTTGGAAAGTTGGAGGACTCTTTTTATCTCTAGACTTATCTTAGATGGAGGATTTCCAGTGAGCATAGTCATGATTAGATACACAAAAGAATCTATAAAGTTTGAGTATGTATATGGTGATCCAAACTCATGGAAAAGTGGGGTCCAAAAAATGACAGATCTGGGCTAGCCCCTGATGTCAAGCTTCTAGAGAGTGAAAGGAAACTCATTTGACTGATAATACAAAAATAGATGGTACATTACAAAGGATTATTTGAATACTCTCTCATTGCCCATTCTTGTGAACTTCTCATGGATTTTATCAGCTCTGAAATTGGCAAAGTCATATGTGGTTGCAGGAGGCTGCCTTGGGGTATAAATGGACATGAAGGCAAGAATAAGTTCATTAATGTATTCACTGGTAGAGTAACCCAAAACACATGATATCATGGTTACAATGTACTGGCCCCATTTAGAGAAAATATTTGATACATATGGAGGGGGATCCTTAAGGATGTGTTTTTCCTCTCTAATGAAGGTTTGGAACAACTGGGCCAATCTTGATGGGCTTAGCTTGGGATACTGGTCCAACAGGTCTCCAATTGAGAGTGGGGCTAGGTTTGGCCCTGGTTGGAACTACATCATTTCATTAATGGACTCAACTGTGATAGTGAATAGAACCTTCTGGTCATGAGACATTATGGCTCTATGGCTGGGGACGTGGCATGCATAGTACATATGAACAACTTCTGGAAAGACATGAACTTGGGGGAATTGGTATCTGGGTAAATTGGACTCCCAGAGGCCAATGTCATTTATATGGTTCATGTGTCTGTCTTTGCTAAAGCAATGAATTTTTAGCAGAAGCTTTATTGAAGTTGTGTCTTTGATTTGGAAATCGCTGTCAACCAAGGGAAGGTGGTCCAGGTCTAAGTGTGGAGTGGTAATGGGTCTAACGTCCATGGCAATAGGGGTAGCCATAATTTAGTTCTTGTGGATTTGAATTATGCTCTGGGGGGTTTTATTAGAGGTTTTGAGACTTTTTAGAGGGTTTAGGCAAGCAGTTTCTTAAAATTGGCAGTATTCTTACTCAATTTTTAAATCAAAACACTGCACAGGCTAAAGGTTTTGAAATTTGCAGGGGTAAGGGGTAATTCATGGTGAAATACTTGGAATTGGGCGAATTGGCTCTAAAAATGGTGGTTCACGGCAGCTGCAGTGGTTGGCGTAGTCCTGGTACGGACTAAAAAGTCAGTTGGGTTGTCTGCAGCGTCTTCTAGAGCGGACTTGAAAGTCTGGTGGTAAATTTGGTGTTCGCAGGGATTGCAATGGTTCACAGAGTTTACACAGAGAATGCACAAAAAAAGAGTGAAAGAGGGATTCACGGCCTTTTATAGAGAAAATGATTGGTTTTGGCGGGTTCATTTTTAGATGAATAGTTGACGATTTTTTGGTTAATTGGGGGAAGCAGTTTTGGAGGGCCATCACACTGCTTTTGTGGTGCGGGCGGTATTCGGGAGGGGTTACCCGATATGATACAACATTCGACACGTAGCATCCGGGGGGTTGGGGAAAACCACTTTATTGGGTGGTTATCGTTCAACCATCGTGCGTGGCCGATATGGTTGTACGCCGTTGGAAGGGGGGGGTGATGATCAACGGTAGTCAGGTGGAAGAGATGCGCGGGGGGGAAATGACAGGAGTTGATGGGGGGCCTAGGGGTTTAATTATGGCGGTTCAGGATTAGTTTAGGGATAAATAGGAGGTTTAAAATGTTCGGGCCGGGCTTAATGAGGGATTAGGAAGTCGGGTGAGGTTAATACCGGGATTAACTTAAGTTTACCGGGATTAGGTAAACTAAGTAAGGTTATATCAGGGTATGGAGAATTTTTATTGGTTTTTATTAAAACTAAAGGTTGGGGTATTTTATATAGGGATTTAATTATTATACGGGATAATGGGATTTCAGTTTACATAATAATATTAGAAATTAATATGAAATATAAAGGGTAGAGTGGGTTTTTTCTAAGTAAAAAGGTGGAATGCCACGTTTGCGCGCTTTTCATACCTTCAATACTTAGGATAAAGTGTTTTTCGTGGATTTTTGAGTGAACAAGGATTTACATGGGAGTTCTCACTTTTCCTAGGTAAATGATCTCTTTTTCCGAAGAAAGATAATTCATAATTTCTATTAATAAGAAATTACATGCTGTTGATGCCATTGGCATATGCTGTAGTGTGGTTTTCACCACTGTTCAGAAAAAAACAAAATTACATCAAATAGATACCCACAGAGATACGATGGATCTGTATCCCTCAGAGAAAGTGCAATGTCTCAAAAAAAACCAAAATAAACAGAGCTGTAGAGTGTATCCGCAATACATAAACAAGATCTGTACAGTGGCTGTTATATACAATGAGTATCATAGCATAGAAAAAAGGACAAACTGTACTGTGGCTGTTATATACAATGAGTATCATATCATAGCAAATATTTAGATGGAAGCATTGCCCCCCTGTAGAAGGCCGTCAATATATGGTCGATGATAGAATCTGTGCATCCCATCTGGATTGTATTCCTCGATCAGCCAATCTCCTAGAGGTCGATCCGCCGCTTCTTTCGAGAGCTGGTCAACAATTGAATTTCTTTCCTTGTAGATATGAGAAACAGTGATCTGGTCAAAATGTGTTTTAAGAAAAACAATTTCTTCCAAGATATGTTTCAAAGAATATGCATGACAAATAGATTTGTTATTTGCCCAATCAATCACAATCTTTGAGTCCCCAAAAATTTGAAGTTGCCGACAGTTTTTGGATAAAGCAAAATAGAGGAGATGTCTTAGAGTAATTAGTTCAGCATGGTTGTTGGTGCCCGGACCAAGTCCCATTCTCAGGTGAAAATAGTGTGTATCAGATAGATGAAAAAGAATCCCCCCCCCACAGCCTTGCCTCGGTGCAGCCCCATCAAAGTATGCCCACGGCAGATCCTTGTTAATAATTTCAGGCATAATGTTCTTGGGAGTGTTATGTTTATTTTCAAATGGGATCTCCGTGTATGCCGCGCATATGGACGGTGGGAGTAGGTGCCAATTGACCATGCAGTCCTCAAAGATTATGGCATTACGTCTGTTCCAGATGTACCAGGACACCAGAAGCGGTAAGTTCCTAGACTTTTCTGAAGCCACAGCAGACCACCACTATTCCCAGGCCGTAGGTATATCTGCCCCCTGCCAAGCTGTATTTATATTAAGGGCCTGTGTGACCTGGTTCCATAAATCCTTTGTGACCTCACAGGTAAGAAAAAGGTGTAAAGTTGTTTCTTCCTCTTTTCTGCATAGGACGCACCATGTTGGTCCAGCAAAAGCTCTTTTCCTGAGGATGGAGCCAGTTGGTAATTTGTCTGCAAGAATATTCCACATGAGAAGTCGAGCTCTTGGTTGAGCTTGTAGATGCCAGATAGCTGACCACCAGTTTTTATGCATGTCAGGTTTCTTTGCCTCGATCAACTTGTAGTAGCCAATCTTCGGAGCATAATTACCAGATTTGGCAGGCGCCCAGATTAACTCATCCTCTTCCTCATGTATCTTGATGTGCGATTCGGTTAGTGCCTGTATGTAGCCTTTCCAATTAGAGTTCCATTCATCTGTCAGTTGCCACTGACGGTCAGTTATCCATGCCTGTGAAAAGATGGAAGAATGTTGCTGATCTCCAATCTGTGCAAGATATTTTATGCCCCTGTTGTTGAGATAACGAACCAAATCTTCCGGCAGTAGGTGCGCATTCCCCGAGCCAGGCCAAGGATCCAAGCCAATGCGGACTTGTGTACCATTACCAATTCGCCATAGAAGATTGTCTCTAATGAGGGGCATAGCATTTAGAGTGGCCTTCCAGATCGCAGATATGCCTTGTCGGTTCCAATGGGGTCTACGGATCCAGTCAATGATGTTAGAGGGCCACATGTACTTTTGGTGTATAACTTCCGCCCATAAACTGTTCAGTTTAAGAAGTGACTAGCCCTGCTTGGCTGTCAACGCTTGTGCAAATTCCGATAGAGATTTCAGACCCCACCCTCCCCATCTCTTTGGTGTAGTGACCAATGACCATCTTGTCCAGGAAAAGATCTTCCCCTTTTTATTGCCATTCCACAGGAATCTGTTGCAAATTTGTTGAATTTTTTGAAGAATGTTCTTTGGGATCCATGTGAGGGACATCCAGTAAACTGGGGTAGCCTCAAGAACAGATTTGATCAGCAGTAGTCTACCTGCTTTAGACAGAAGACGATGATGCCAACAATTTATCCTTTTTTCAATTTTGTTGATAAGCCAAGACCAGTGCTCAATTTTGTACCCATCCGGCCTTAGTCTGAAGCCAAGATATTTGATGCCCTCCAGTAAATTATTTTCCAAGAAGGGGAAATGCTGGGTTGCCAGCTGTGCTTCCTGATATGTGCACCCCATCGTGGACCTGGTTGATTTCTCCCTGTTAGTCTCCATGCCTGTGGCTTTACAGAAGAGTTGAAGAATGTCATTTAGAGCAATGGAATCCCGGACACTTCCATTCAAGAAGATTAAGATGTCATCAACAAACAGTAGATGAGTAGATAGTACTGTTCAGTAATCTTGAGTCCGTTGAAGTCACCATTCCTTTTTGCTGTAGCTATAAGCCGACTGAGCCCTTCCATGACAATAAGGAAGAGTAGTGGGGAAAGAGGGCAGCCTTGCCTGATACCTCTGTTGATGTTGAAGCGAGCAGAGGCCGAACCATTAATAAGGATAGCAAAGGAGACAGTAGATATACAACCCATTATCCAGTTAATGAGCATGTAAATGAGTGAGAATCATTTTCAAGTAGAGCCAGTTTACCTTGTCAAAAGCCTTTGCAAGGTCGATCTTTAGAGATATGCCTTTAAGGTTCTTTAGCTTTATGGAATGTAAGGCTTCCTGGGCAGTACCAATAGCCTCTTGGATGTGGCGATTTTGGAGGAAGGCAAACTGTTCTGCAGATATGTGTGAGGACAGAATGGGTTTAATGCGGTTGGCAATGATTTTGGCAATAATTTTGTAGAGGCAATTACATAATGATATAGGACGAAAGTCATTGAAGGATGAGGGGTCATCAGTTTTGGGTATCAAGGCAATGAATGTCTGGTTCATAGGTGGGTGTATGTGCCCAGTGATCCGGCTCTCCTCTATGACTTCCAATAAGTCCTCGCCCAGAATATCATAGAATGCAAGATAGAACTCCACTGGCCAACCGTCCGGCCCCGGACTTTTGTCTTTTTTAAACCATTTGAGAGTACTTTCCAGCTCCTGTTTTGTGACCGGTTGAATGATATCTTCAATGTCCTCTTGTCCCACAAAGCGAGGAAAGTGACCTGCAAGATTGATGATGTCTGGTAGGCTGATGACATTCGGTGTAGTGAATTGGTGCTTAAAGTGTAGAACCCCTAATTTGGCAAGTTGCTGATGCGTGGTAGCCCAACCATCTGGTTCACATGGCAGTTTCCAAATAGTGTTTGATGCCTTTCTGCCATTTGCGAGATTATGGAAGTATTTAGTATTACTGTCTCCAGCTTTGAGCCAAATGGCTCTGCTTTTAAGCCTCCACATCTCCTCCTTTTCTTGTAGTATCCTTGTTTTTTGCCCAAGCAGCTGATTCAGTAATGATTTCGAGTCATCAGTGAGGTAGCCAGTACCCTTCTCATCTGTCAATAGAGCTATCTATTCTTCAGTGTCCTTTAGCAACTGTTCATTACTGATCCTCTTTCTCCTCGCCCAGATCTCAGTCAATTCCTTGAGCTTCTTTAGTCTATCACAGAAATCCATCGCTTTCCTCTGCTCTCTCAGGGGAGGTTGTGATGCCCAGAAATCCGAGACCATCTCGATGTAATTCGGCTCTTTGAGGTACCCAGCAAAGAATTTAAAAGGGGAGCGTGGCTTTAATTTTTTATCGCTGACCTGAAGAAGAATCGGATGATGATCTGATAGCCCCCTAGTGCTGACCCATTGTCTATACAGGGGAAACAATTGAATCGGCTCCTCATGCATCATAAATCTGTCTAAACGCCGCCCCAGAGCTGCCTCACCAGTACGCTGATTGTGCCACGTTGGGAGCTTCTTGTTCATAGGTATATCCACTAGTCTATGTGCATCAATTAACATATTTATTTGATCCGCAATAGGATCACTCTGTGCATGGTGTCCCTAGGATTCTCCAACCCCTAAGGAGAAGTTGAAATCGCCCCCCAGCACTGTATTCTGTATAATATGATTGCCATTCAGAAAGTTTTGCCAGAAAGAAAGCCTATTCTGGTTGGGGCTGTTAACACCCAGGTTGTTCCCTTTGACTCCCAAGGGAATACGGCCGGGGTAACCACTAACCAAGCTTTGGATCATAGGTTCTAGCCAACCTGTAATCAGAGAGGGCTCTCTCTTTGACTTTTTAACTTTGTTCTTAAAGATCTTAGGCTAGATATGAGGTAAGGTGAGGGTTTGGTTTGAAAATTTTGGTTGAATGATGTCTTTCAGTACCTAAGGTGATATCTTCAGGCAGTTTTAGACCATTGGGCAGTGGAGTCTGTAGTTGCAGGTTGTTTGAATTTGTTGAGTGTGATTATTGAAGCAACAGGGCCATTTAGATATTTCATGAAACAGACTTGAAATTGTGATGATAAAATATGCTTAACCAGTGGAAGGCAATTAAGAATTTTCCACTAAATTAGTGATGTGAGAAAGAGCTGTATTGACCAGGAGCAGCTTTAAATTCCTGAACGATAATCTATGTGAAAGGTATAGTTTGGAAGTGCAGCAATTAAGAATTACACTCTTATAACTATAACTGAGGAAAACATACATAATAGCTTAGATTGAGTTCAGGGTATTCTATGAATAAATCCTGAAACTATTCTTTTTCTTTGCCATTAAATTGTGAAACACAGAAACATGAATGGATTATGAAGGAAATAACAAACATAATGAACAGGTTAAAGAAACTTATTGTTCCATGAAATACGCAGGAATCCTGTAGCATTCAGCAAGCACACCAAAACGCATCAGACAACACAGAACTTTGGAAATTCCATCAGCTTTGTTGTATTAAAACTCTGAAAATTTACAGCATAGTATCTCCTGAAGAGAAAATCAACAACCCCTGCAAGCTTATGCGAGGGGGAATATATACAATCGGTTATACAAAAATATCTGAACCGCTGAGTCACTTGATAAATAAATGCGCTCACCAACTTTACAAAATAGCAGATAAAGAAGTTATTACTGCTCTAAATACAAAATGAATACTCTTTAATGCTGTCAGAAGTCTTTTTGACCTTTGGAGGCCACTGAGTCGGTTGAGCGTCCTGTATTAATGCTGAATGATGTGTCTTTATGCTTTGTCATGCTGTAGCTTTCTCGGCCCTGTTATCTGTAGCTGTCAGTGTTGCTTTAGTGGCCGAATCTTTCTGCTGAGTTGGCTCAGTCCACTCTTCTCCAGTCATAGTGTATGCATCACACTTTCTGAACATGATGACTTATGTTTTTTGATGAAAAAACTTGATGAAAGCCTTTTGTTTACAGTAACAACTGTATCATTTTGGTCCACCATTCCTGTGTAGGCAGTTGATGCCTCAAAATTGCATCTAAGGTTTCATCTGCCTCTGTATATTTGTAGAAGTTTGGAGGCACTTCAAACAAATGTTTGATCTCATTCATAATAAAAAATAAGTTCTCTACTCTGTCATAGAGACTTTGCCCAGATGCTGGTCCTGTTTCTTCTGAAGCACTTGCTCCTGCAGTGATCTCGTTAGTGGCAAATGTATTCACCCTTTTGGCATAATTTTCATGTGATAGTAGCCTCCCTGCGCTGCTCAGCAAGCCAGGAAGGCCTCTGCTCTATAATGCTGCAAACTTATCCATGAATCTGTTTACTTCTGTTTGCATGTCCTGACTTCTTCTATCCAGTGTTTGTACAAGGCTTCTCAATGTAAGGACCCTCTTTATCAGCAGGATGGTTTCAGTTCTATTGGGGATCCCAATTGCTGCCAGCTGAGGACCTGTGCGGTTATTGAGCACGTTGATCATTCTATTGGCTATCTCAGGCATATTGCCTAGAGATGCCCTTGCCCTTTGGACTTCCCTGTGTGCCTTGGCTATGAGTTCCATTTGCTCATGAATTGTCTCTATATACTGCCATTGATCTGTGATTGATTGGCCAATATTGGCCCATAAAAATTTCTTGATTTCAGTTACAACCTTGTCAAGGGTGAGCTCTTTCTCCAGCTCCTTTATCTTCTCCTTAAGGGCCTTTATTTCTCTTCCTTTTTCTGCTACACTTTGCTTAGATTTGTCATATTTTTCATTCAGCTTAACTAAATTCTCCTTGGCTTCATTCAGCTCTGCCATCTGGGCTTCTAGGATCTTGATTTCACTCATCAACTTCTGCATATCAAGGCTCGGAGCCTGCTTTGAGGTTGGTGCTGGTGTTGATGTTGATGGAGCTGTTTGAGCTGTCTGCCCTGTGGGAAGAGCAGTAGTCTGTGGGAGCTCCTCAAGGTTTATGATCTCTGGAGGGGGTTGAGAAGTTTGACCTCCTTCTTTCGGCTGTAGGGCTGCCTGCAGTGCAACCTATGTCTCTTCCAGCTTCCCTTGTGTTTGCACTAGCTGCTTGTGCAGTCCTACCAGCAATGTTGCTACATCCTGGTCTTGTCTTTGCTGGGCAACCTCTTCTGTTTGAGGGTGAAGGGTTGCTGGGATTTTAATCATCTTTCTGAGAGCTGCAAGGTCTGCATCTCTTATTTTTAGCAGCGTTTGTATAGCTTTTGGATCCTTTGGGTCATGCCCAAGCTCTATGATTATATCCTCCAAAGACCTGATCCTGTTGTCTTTGGCTTGAGAGGATGCCTTCTCCAACTCAAGTTGGGCAGCTGTATTGTTCAGGCTGTTTTCCAACCTATTTGCCAATAAGGTTTTATCTGCCAGTGTTGAATAGACCATCTCACCCGTTTGCTTGTGAAGTTCTATTTGGTCCATAGGGTGGATGTCCTTGGCAAGGACCTCAAGGTTGGTTCTTATATAGTCTGCGGCTGACTGTGGCTGCAGCATGGTTGGCATGAAATGACTCATAGTCATTTTCCCCTCATTTATGTCATAAGCTGACATAAGCCTCTGCTGATTTGTAGGGGCCATCTTAAGCAACTGGTTGTAGATCTGGAGCCTGAGTGGCTCATTTCTCTTTTTGATGTCAATGAATTGTTGCTTGATGCCTGTCTCCCCTCTCCTTTGCTGACTTGAGGAGCTGACTTCTCCTCCAAGGGTTCTTTCTTGTTCCTGCTGAAAGGAACTGGCAGATGCCTCCATGCTCGGTGGGCCCATGCCCAATGATTGCCCAATAGGCATTTCTTCCTCGGAGAGGGGATTCATTCTCTGCCTTTTCTCCCCTTGATTTGTGGATGTGGTGAGGGGAGTCTCCTGCTCTCTATCCCTCTTCTTTCCCTTTTCTTCTTTCCGTGGAGTTTGTAGCACTGAGGCCTCCACTGTCTTTTCTTGCCTAGGAGGCACATTCTCTTGAGCCTGTTGCTCAGTGGATATTGGGGCTTCAGCTGTTTGTTCTTGCTGTATTGGCTGCCCCTCTTTTTGCTGTTCTACTTGCTTTTCTGCTTGTTGTTCTGCTATAGGAGGTGGCTGTTCCTGCTCCATCTGCTTCCCTTTATCCTTGCTGGATTCCTGTTGAACAGTTCCGGCTGCTTGTTGCTAGGCTGTAGAGGATGAGGCAGCTGCTCCAAGTTGCCTTTGATAGGAAGAGGAAACCTGCCCACAAGTTTCCAGTCAGCCTCTTTCTCAATATTCTTTGCCTCTCTTTGTAGCATTTTCTCTCTAGTCATTGGCTCTTCTAGAGTGCCCTCTTTCCAGCTTAATGAACTGGCATGTTTCTCAATATGAGGCAGTCTCAGGTGAGCATAGCCACCCAATTTGTATTTTACCCTCCTGAGGGAAATGAAATGATTAGGGTCATAAGGTACCCATTGGAAACTGGTTTGCGGGTCTCTAGGATCAAATCTGCTTCCTTCCATCCTTCCTCCCTTTTGTTGTATAGAAATGGGCCTAGCTGGTTCCTTACTTTTAGTTGCACCTTCTTGTTTTTACTGTGGAAATGGACAAAGTCTGCATTTCCAAACTGCCTAAAATATTCTAAGGCAAAAAGTCTCATAGGGACATATCTTGGCAGCCTATAAGGGTTCAACTCACAGCCATATATTCTGATTACTGTATGGTGTTGGTAAAAGTACCAATCACCAATGCTGTAGGCCTTTGAGAGGTGAAGTATCGTTTGCATCTCATCTGTCAATCTTGGAGGAGGGACACCCAATAACAAGGTCATAGCTGGATGGATAAAAAGGTCTATGAATTCACAGTAGGTGTATGGTGAAAAAGTTATATGATGAAAGACTGAAGACCAAAACACCACAGACCTTGGGTTTCCCTGGGCATTTAGCTTCTTGAGAGGAACAGGGAAAGCATCTGGTTGATAAAATAAGAACAAGTGATAGATGTACCTAGTGTATTTAAACACCTTTTTCCTTTCTAGATTCATCAATTGTTCATGAATCTTATTGGCAATGTATGTAGCAAAATCATAGTGCACAGCAGGAGGCATCCCAGGGGAGAATATGGATAGCATGGCCATAATGGTTTCATCAACATCCTCATATGACCCATAACCCAGGATGTAACTGATCAAATCCACAAGCATCTTGCCCAGCTCACTAGGAGGGGTTCTCACAACTTCAGAGCTTGGTTGAACGGCGAGCTGATTAATTTTGATGATCTGAGCACTGGACAACTTGCCCCCTTTCTTTAGCAAGTCATTGATGGAGAGAGGAGTCAGTGGCTTTGCAGTGTGAAAGTGCAGCATCTCATTTATGGCCTCAGGGGTGATATGGAACAATACTGAGCCTGAGGGGCTAAGGACAGCTTTTTGACATGGATCATAGCTGGAGCGGCATTGATTTATCAAGTCTGGGAGGACATTGACTTGAGGGAGATTGTAAATGGGCAAATTGGAGTCCCAAATTCCTAAAATATCAGCCCCACTGAGATATTGGGCCTTTAACTCATTTTGCAGGTGAATGTTAAATTTGGAACTCATGGCAAATGAGTCTATCATCTGGTAATCTCTATCACCCAGGGCCTTCCACTCTAGCTCTCTATGTGGGGCATTCAGAGGTTGAATATTCAGGGCTACTAGTGTTTCCATGGTTAAGTAGTACTATGACTTGTACTAGAACTGGTTTCAGTGGGTAGAACAACACAGAGGGGTACTTTTGCAACAGTGAGGCAGATTGCAAGGAAAAATGGGGTAAACTGTGGTGAGAATAGTTTAAAGTGCTCCAAAGAGAGTTAATTGAGCATATGCAGGGACTAGTACCACTGTTTTCCTGGTGAATTTGTGCAGCTCAGGTTTTAAGTCCACGAATGCGCGGACTGACTGTGGGTTTTGTGAAAACTTGGCTAAACGAGGCTCTGCAGGTGAATTTCGACTCAACAATTGAAAATGAAGGCTGGCCACCGGGGATTTGCTGGTAAATACAAGCTTCCTCACTCTTTTAACTTAGTTTCGGACAATTATGGACATAACCAAGCGCGGAGGGAACGATTTGGATAAATACCTGGTGAATTGCCGGCAATGGTTACAAATGCAGGTGGGTTGAGGGCGCCAACGGTCTTCGGGTCGATTTCTGCAAGTTGGCGACGGATGGTCGTAATTTTCATGCAGAGGTGAGCAATAGTCTTTTTGGCAAAAGTGACAAAAAACACGAATTTTGGCTAAAATATGGACTTTTTGGGTTATTGGCGCTTTTTTTGGATGACGTCAGCATGACGTCATCAGGTGGGGTCAGGGTCGGGTGACGTCAGCATGACGTCATCGAGTGACGTGGCGGCCTGTGAGTGGTCCACGGGGATTGCATAGGTGGCGGACATGTCGGAGCGCTGGCGGGCGGGGGTGCTGACAGGGCGCCGAGTCGAACTGACGTGGGCGTGACGTAGTAATGACGTGGGCATGGCGGTACAGCACAAGCGGTAAGTGGTTTTTCTCGGACCGCTCTGGATACGGTCATGGTATTGTCAGAGGGCGGCCCGAGAAAATATGGGGGTGACGCGTGGCAGAAGCCTGACGTCACCCTCTGACAGTTTCTCGGGCGATAAAGTCCAGTCATCGGGGCCGACCCGATATGAATGTGGGCCGTCAGATGGAAAAACCCAGATCCGACGGTCGACGGATCGCGAAGGCGCCAGGACAATAGGGCAGCAGTGCGGGAGAATTTTAATATTTTATTTGAAATGCGTGCCCGGCGGGGACTTTGGCTTTTGGCGAATTATATGGGTTTTTCAATGTATTTTTTATGAAAATGCGTATTGCGCCAAACTTTGGGTAAAGCGGAAGAATGGGTTTTTTGGTGCATTTTGCAAATAACGCGGGTTAGGGGTAATAGTGGTTTTTTTTACAAGGTCTTTTTGCAAATGAAGTGGGTAAATGGTTTCAAAGGTTTCTGAAGGGAAAAGAGGGGTAGGGCTTAGGTTGTTAAACTGACCAGAGGTTAATTTAACCCCTGACTTTGGACATATGGCTATAATGCCAGATGGGAGGGAATATTTATAGATTGCTTGGGGTTTATACACCATAGTGTTTATAATAGTAAGGGAAAAGGGGAATATAGGGGATTTAGATAATAAGAAGTTAGGGGTTAATATGAGTGGAGGAAGGGGATGAGGGGGTAAAGCACTAAGTTTATATGAAATCAACTTAGTTTAGGAAGTAGATCAAAATGAAAAGAATTTTACACAAGAAATGTGGCTCTTAAAGAGACAAGAACCCACAAAAGACTTTGACTTTCTTTCATGAACATAGGTAGTATTGAGAGGTTAGCAATGAATGTGATGGGGGATAATCTGGAAGTTAGACATGCTTCATTGTATTGCTGCAAAATTGCTGAATAAGAGACCTGCACTGGCACCATGTTGTTAGCTTTGCTTAGGCCAGTGAAGTGCCATAAACCATGCTTTCTGCAACCCCAACTACCTACCCATTCTATTGCCTAGCATTTTTTGTTACTTCAAAGAGGGTGCATTTAGACTTGCAGACCCTTATGTGCCTTTTCTTTTCCTTTGGCTTTTTTCTTTTGATTTTCTATCTAAGGCTAGCCTTATTGCTTCCAAGGCCCCAGATTAAACAGTTGGGAACCTTCATTCTCTACCTAACTACTTTATCTGCCAAGATTAAACAGTTTGGACAGACTTCTTTCTCTATTCTAATGACAAGGAATTGAAACATGGCATGATCCAGATTAGGCTGTTGGACCATCCATCCAAAATTCAGTCAACATCAAGCTATGTACACATATTGCATTCTCTTGAAAATATGGGATCTTTGCATCACCAAAGCAGAGCATATTTGGAACTTTCTTTGCCAATCATGAAATATGAAACCTATTGGTATAGGTATCTAACAGGGGCCATATATGTTAATAATCCTGATAGGGATGCCCAAATCGCCCATGAAAATGTCCATGCCGAGGAAGCCTCTGCCCCCCCATATGAAGAGAGGTCTGCTTTTTATGGGATTAATACTAATGACTAGACCACCAGATCGGCCACACGCATCCAATCCATGTAAAATCCAGCCAGGGAGGAGAGCTTGTAAACTTCGCACCGCCTCCTCAGATGTGCATAAGGTTTCCTGAAGGAATATTATATCGCATCTTGATTCATACATAAGTCTTTTCAGAGCCAGACGTTTTTTGGGGTTGGCTAGTCCCCTGCAATTGTATGAGAGCCAGATCATGGGGAACCGCAGATCAGGGGCTCAATAGCTCTAAGTGCCCGTTCAATGGTATACTGTCGCCCCTGGGCGACATCAGCAACAGCATTTTGTATGGCCGAATTGATTTTAGATGGTCTACCCCTCTTCGGCTTGCGGTAACGACCAGGGGATGATCCCAGACCCAGTAATCTGGGTCGATCCCGGGGTCTGAGATGATAAGGGTGAGATCCGGATCCAACCGGAGAGGAGGAGGATTCAGGGTGACCCAGATCCAATTTGTGAGAGGAAGGTGTGGTAGAGAAGGTGGGTGGAGGAGGAGCAATGGTGCAGGGGATGGAGGGGAGGGGTATTTGTTCAGAATGAGGGGACCGCAAAGAAGAGTGTATAACAGATTGCATAGCATCAGAAATATTGTGAGAACAGTTGGGAATAGAAACATTACCCGGATGAGCAGGAGCAGTCTCCGCAGTCTTGGAGTGGGTACGAGGCGGCCCAGGTGTAGATGAAGCCTTTCTTCTGGTGTTCTTTTTGGCGCCTTCACTAGCCAGCTTAGACGGAGTCTCATGTTGAGTCTGCTCCCCTTCCGTAGGAATATTAACTCCTATATTTTGATCCACAGTAGGCTGCCGTCTGAAACCTTTGGTATCCTCGGAAGTCACCCCCGAATTCAGTGGGCAATCCTTATAGAGATGACCAATTTTATGGCATCTTCGACATCTGAATGGTACACCTTCGTAATCCAGCAGTTGCTTGCGCGAGACATGGCTGTGATGCAGGGTGATTTTCTCCTCCAATCCCGGCCTGGTGTCCTGATTCCCGTTTTCTCGTAGGATCTGTCATGCTCCAGGTAAGTGCCTAGAGTGTCCCCAATTCGCTTGAAAACATACGGGTTCCAAAATTGCATGGGCAGACCAGGAAGACGAACCCAGATGGGTCCAGCCCCCAATTGTTCACGTTCCGGGTCGAACAAAGGATCCCATCGCTTGAGCATGACTGGTGCTAACTCGATATGCCAATATTGGGAGAGAATCCATTGAGTATATTCAGGCCTATGGAAGTGCAATGCGAACCAGCCCCGCGCGAGGACCATGATATCAGGAAGTTCTTTGAGCAGAGTGCCCCATATCTCCTCCACCCAGAGCTTGAGTCTTTCCACAGAGTAGGTACGCCCCCTTACCCTATCGACCAGGACTTTACGGGCAGTTTCCATCACATCCGGCAACGGTGCTTCTTCCCCAAAGGTGATGTTGAAGTCTGAATCAATAGCTCGAAGGCATCTGCCTTTTTTCAATTTCTCTGTGCGCTTGCCAAAGGGGAGGTCCTTTAATAGTTTACGACACGGATCCGATGAACTGTGCTGTGCGGATCCCGCAGATCGAACCGGGAGCAGAGGAGTGTGAAAACAGCCCGAGCGTATCGGGGAGCGAGGTCCAATACAGCTAGTGCCCGGGAGGAGAGAAAGGGGGGGGCGGGGTGAAGCCTGTTGGTTCTGCGGCATAAATGAGACGAAGGGTGAAAGTGAAGTCGATGGAGGCGGAGGCGGTGGGGGCTTTGGTAAGGCAGGGCGAGTGGGGTTCAGAAGCGGAGAGTCGAAGGAAGGCGAGGTCTGAAGGCAGGAGCCCAATAAATGTAGAGTAGCAGGGGAAAGGGGCGGGCATTCAAGGGCCGGAGAGTCGGCCAGGATGAAATCAGAGGATTTCTTCTTCCCTGTGAGCGGCAGATGCGGTTGCAGAGAGGAGGCAGCTGTCTCAGAGGCCAGTTCAACACTCCGAGGTTTCATAGTAGGCCTCTTCGTATGCGCCCAGATGTCTTGGTGAGGCGTGGGGTCCGCCTCGTAGTCTACGAGGTCTTCGTCGCCCATGACTGCCTGTCGATGCAGAGATGTCCCAGAGGGGACCGACCAGGGGGCCGCCCAACGGAAAGGTAGGAGACCTGTGCACCAAAATGACCGGTGGGGGACCGCAGCGTAAAACAAGGTGCCAAAAAGCCCGTGAGCAGTTGTCGATGCAGCCAGTCAGAGATCCGTGAACCCAACGCTCAGGCCGATCATCGCCATGGTTAGAATCGTGCCTGCACAGAACCTAGGGTTAGGGTTCCGCCATTGTCACCGGAGCTCCTTCATCGCAACCTCTTCCTCCCTTCAAATATTTAAATTCGAGTTACCAGGTAAATGATGTCAATCATAGGAAAGTGTGATTTTATTAGGGAAATGAGGGGAAATAAAGGGAGATGAATTTTTGATGAAGGGGGTTCTAGTACTTGTTGTCCATAAGCCATCAAGCCGAGGGTCTAGTCCCTCCAAAACTCAGAGAAATGCTCTAAGCCTTTTTGACTTGTAGGATTTAAGTACTAGAACTTCTTTATGGGAAATTAGTGAAGTAAAGGGGTGAAATGAATGAGGGGATGTTAAATAAAACAAATTGTGAACCATTGTCATTTGCTTTGTTTACTAATGCATATTTGAAAGATGCATTTAAAACAATGACATAAGCGCTTTTGTGTAATGACATGATATTTCTGCAACCTTTCTACTACTTACCCATTTACTTACCCTACCATTTTTTCTTCACTTTATTTGGGTGCATTTAGGCTAGCAAACCCTTATTTTTGGGTGCAGGAATTACACTTAAGTAAACTCCTCAACACTTAAATTGTCAACCCGGGGGATTCGTAAACTTAGAGATGAAGCACAGGCAATGCCAGAGATGGTATGAATGTTTCTAATATCAATTCCTACTTTCTTTAAAGGAAAGATTGCAGAATCAAACTATAGAGAAAAAGGCAACTTGAATCATCAAAATAATCTAAGGCTGGAACAAGAAGAAATGTACTTGCAAAAGAGATTCAGAAATAAAAGGGGGCAATTACTCTAGCTGACTATTGATTAACTACTGCGAGTGTGTTTTCTTTAGCAAAGACACCTTAGCAGTCTTCAACAGATGGGCCCTTCAAACCTGCTTATGTAAAGATTTCCTTCTCGCAAGAATCGATCTTGCACTAGTGCAGTTTGCTTGCACTAGTGCAGGAACAACAATTTATGCAGAGGGTGTAAAATGATGTCTGTACTAAAAGTTCTTTTCTTCGTGCAAGGGCTTGAACTTTCTCAAGTCCAAAGCACTTAGATCTAGTAACAAGAAACTGGTTCTTGTACCCGATCAAAGCTTCTTACACTTTAAATTTTAATTCTTGAAATCAATGCTTAATTACTACAAGTGTTATGAAGCCAAATTTCATACCAAAAAGATGAATGTTTCTGAGTTTATCAAAGTGCATAAATAGAGAAACAATTTTTTTAATTTGTCTTGTTATGAAATATTAATGAAAGCAAGAAAACTGTTAGAAGTAAACTAAAAAGGCTTGCTGCATCACACCATCTAGCACTAGTGCAAGAACAGTTATTATGCTCGGACCAGTCGGGGAAAACCAAACAAAACGTGCAGAAAGTGAATAGCACATAAATGTGCACTGGTGCAGGTGATTTCTCCTGCTTGAACCAGGCGGGGAAAACCAAACAAAATGTGTCGAAAGTGAATAGCACTCCAACGTGCACTGGTGCAGGTAATTTCTCCTACTCGAACCAGGCAAGAAAACCAATCCAAAATCAGATGTAGGGAAAGTGAATATCACACCAACGTGCACTGGTTTAGGTAATTTCTCCTGCTTGAACCAGGCGGGAAAACCAATCCAAAAGCAGATGCAGGGAAAGGAAATTTAACTACTTCATGTTGCACATCTGCTTTCACTCAAACAGAAATTTAGATGCTCTAAATTAAATCACACTTGGTAGTTTAAAACATAAATTACAAGAACAGAAAAGAGGGAGAACGTGATGGGTTGGCTGGGCCCTAGCCAACCAGTGCGTTTCCCTTTCAAATAAAAATGCTGCTCAACACTTGATCAATTCATCAGCATTCAAAACATAAAAAGATATAGTTTTTTGAACATAAGGCGGAGTTCCCTTTCTTAATAAATTGTAAAGGCAAATACATGCGTGATTACATATCCAACGCATGGGCGATAACAAAAGACAGGCCTGTTGCCGCCTTCCTGGTTCAATCTCTGCTCTATACAAATCTATTAACCATTAACCATTTCGTCCTATTTACATTTCTCCTTATATAGATCCTTGGCTGAAGGCCAAAAGGATCATTTAACTCGTTACATAGCCGATTTCAGAATTTAGATCGTTACAACAAATTACATAACCGATTGCAAAATAAGCTTTTGGCCTTCAAAATTAGGCATTTTAACAGAACAGGTCGTGGCTATCTCCAGCTGTTCATTCCTCCTAAATCCAATCTCGGCTACTCTAGATTGCCTTGCTGTCATAACTGGGACTCGGCTGCCTTCAGATATGTTTTGCTGTCGTGGCTAAGGCGGTGCAAAATTAGGTGGCAATCAAAGAGATCCAGATTTGCTGCCAAGATTCGCGGTGCTAGTACTGGTGCGAGATCCGATCTGCACTAAGATCAATGGTCAAGGTAAGAATTCAACTATTAAATAACATAGGAGATATCGATATGTTACGAAAGTAATTATAAGCAAGAAATCACGTAATAAATAATTAATAAATGCTAAGTTAAGTTAGAAAATGTAAAATATAAAGTTAATGCAAAATGTGTCATCGTTCTTGCACTAGTGCAAGATGAGGGCGTATAAGATAGGTAAAACAGGGGTAAATGGTTATGATTTGGGAAGGGAAAAATGGTAAAAAAGGATGCAAATTAGGGGACTAACATCCTCCCATCCCTAAACTATTGTGTGTCCTCACACAACTCTTTACCTCTGCAAAAAACTTCAAAATTTTGAGCACTCCAACTCAATCCTGCTCTGGCACATTGTCCTCTGGCTGCACTGTTTCAGCCTTCTTCTTCTTGATGTGCCTTAACTTCTTTACTACCTTTTTCAACCGCCTGAAACAACGTCTAACCCGATATTTCCAAACTCTGACCTCGCTTTTCTTTTGTTTGAGCTCTGCCATCAATTCTCCTCTACTTTGTTCTTTCTCCTCCTGTGCTTTGGCCACAAGTTGCTCCAAGTTTTGCACTTGGAGCTCTAACTCAGCTACCCGAGCAGCAGGAGTCACCGATTCTTTTCCTCCCTCTATCTTAGCAGGGGCTGTAACTTTCTCAGGGACTTCCATATCTGCCATGGTCACATCAGGGAATTCTTCTCCCTGTGGTCCCTCTTTTTCCAGGTCTTCTTCCTTCTGTTCTTCTTCCTCCAGTTCCTCTTCATCTGGTTTTGACTTTTCTTTTTCAGGTTCTTCCACCTCTTCTTCTTCTTCTTCTGTTTCTTCATTGTTTGGTTCCTCTCCTCCTATCTCTTCTTCTTCTGGTTCTTCTTCCTCTGGGGATTCCTCTGCGGATTCTTCTCCTCTTGCATTTACTTCTTCTTCTACTTTTTCTTCTGTTTCCAGTTCCTTCTCTCGCACTGGTGCTTCTTCTTGTATTGGTGCAGGATGGGGTTCTACACCTTGTGGGGGCTATGGTTCTATTATGAAACCAACTCAAGGAAAGATGGGGTTCTTCTTCTTCTTCTGTTTCTTCATCGTTTGGTTCCTCTCCTCCTATATCTTCTTCTTCTGGTTCTTTTTCCTCTTCGGATTCTTCTCCTTTTGCATCTACTTCTTCTTTTGCTTTTTCTTATGTTTCCGGTTCCTTCTCTCGCACTGGTGCTTCTTCTTGTATTGGTGCAGGATGGGGTTCTACACCCTGTGGGGGCTATGGTTCTGTTATGAAACCAACTCAAGAAAAGATAGAAAAGATAAATCAACGCCTTAGAATTCAGCCTCTTCAAGGGGGCAACCTCCTTTACATTACATAAATGAACAATTCTTGGATCATACAAATGAAAAGACCTCCTTTCTATATATAGGAGTCTAAGGGGTCATAACATAATCAGGGACGACATAACAATAATAATGTAAGGGCACAATAATAACAATAGTGGGCTTCTATGGGGCACAATAGTAACAATATGGGCACTACATGGGTACATCAATATAATAAGTGGGTTTTACTAATAACAATAAGGGGTTACAATAGTAGTATAGGGACCTAACATGCCCCTCTCCTTCAAAAAGCGTTGTCCTCAATGCTTGAGTAGTTCTTGATGCTTCTGTATAAAATTCTTGTCCTCCCATGTGGAATCTTCAGCAGGTAAGTTCTTCCACTTGATGAGATACTCTGAAATTGATCGATTTCGTAGCTGTCGGGTTCTTTTTTCTGTGACTGCTCCAGGTTCCAATATGATTTTTCCTTCCTCTTCAATTTCTGGCAATATTGTTTGAATTGGGATCTTTTGCAACTTTTGAATAAGTGGCCATACTTCTTCGTTCTTCTTCCATTCATCCCTTGCTTTGTTTATCCAATCTGGTTGGATAATAGAAATAGTACAAAAAAATGCTTCCACATCCTCATCCTTGAAGAGTCTTCCCATTCGGTAAGGTCGCCATTTTTTAAGTGCATGTAGTATTGCCAACATTTCCTTCTCATAAATAACTTGCTTGCGATGTAGCAATAAAAATACCCAATCACCTACATCAAAACATTTTTCACTACGATGTTGATCTACCTGTTGTTTCGTTTGATTTTGCACTGAAGTGGTGTTATCCTTTAAAAGTTGGAGAACTTGTTGTTGATGCTTGATGTGATATTTCACTGCTTGAACCTCTTTCTTCTTAATATGTCCTTCTATCTCTAGAGTTTGAGGAGTGGCAATTTCTTCCAATCCTTTACAAGATATGGTTGGATTCATTTCTTGATGCTCGATGTGATCTTTCACTTCTTGAACATTTTTCTTCTTGATGTGTCCTTCTATCTTGATAGTTTGAGGAGTGGTAATTTCGACCAATGAATTACAAGATATGGTTGGATTTATTTCTTCTTTCTCGATGTGATCTTTCACTTCTTGCACCTTTTTCTTCTTGACATGTCCTTCTATCTTGAGAGTTTGAGGAGTGGTAATTCTTGCCAATGCTTTACAAGATATGGTCTGATTCATTTCTTCTTTCTCTGGGGTGGGGTCCTGGCGTATATCCTCTTCTTTTGATGTTTCTTGATCCTTTTCTTCCTCCTCTTCATATTCTATGTAAAATAATTTCTTCTCAGCACACTTATGACCTTTAGTGCATTTGCCAGCATAATTGTAACAAAGCCCTTTTTCTCTTTTTTCTTCCAATTGTTGTGGTGTAACCCTTGTAGGTTGTGGAAGGTTAGGAGAAACAACACTCCATCTTTATATTTGTGAGGGGTATGCTTCCTGGTTTTCGAAATTTTTCTTTCCACTATGTCACAAAGCCCTTTTACCATTTCCAATTGTTGTGGTGTTGCTTTAAAGAAGGTGTTGCTCTTTGTATCCTCATAATGTGCTACCATTTCCTCCGTGAAAATTGACCATGTAACAAGTTGTTTACGAGAACAAAGCCCTTCATACCATAAAAATTGATTCAATTCTAAATATGCAGATGCAATACATACCTTTTGTAACAATGGTACAGCATGTAGATCAAAATATTTCTCCATCTGAAGTATCCAATTTACCAGATCCTTGCCATCAAACTTCCTCATCTTGCTTTTTCTTCATTTTAGGAGCTTGATCTTGAAACGACTGAAACTATGTACTTTAAGATCTTTAAGTTCTGAAATTTTGACCTGTAGTAGCTCGCTGTGTCCTCTTTCCAATGCCACCAGTTTGATCCAAATTGGATTCTCCAAGAAAGAGTTATGCATAATCTCCCAAGATGACCTTATTATAGACCTTTCCAGAAGAGTAAACTTGTATGAAGTGCCACGTATCACTGTTTCGACCTTTGGCACTGAAAAATATATACAAGAAACTACAATCCATCCTCTTTCTGTACCTTCTTACGAAATTTCAATCAGATGCTGAGAGAGAAAGTTATGATGATTTTCCCCAGGTCACCTGTTTGGAATGAAATTCAGGAGGCTGCAAGAAGACCAACTTCCTGAGATCATATCTCTGCAAATATAGCACGAAAAGCTCTAAAATTTGGACCCGAGATTCAACACGATTTCTTATCAAATGGGTTTTTTTTTAGCTTCTGAAACGTTGCAGAAAAAAGTTATAGCAAAAATGCCACGATGACTTGTTTGGAGCAGCGAAACCCTAGAATCCAAAGCTTTGATACCAAATGTTATGAAACCAAATCAAGAAAAGATAGAAAAGATAGATCAACACCTTAGAATTTAGCCTCTTCGAGGGGGCAACCTCCTTTACATTACATAAATGAACAATTCTTGGATCATACAAATGAAAAGACCTCCTTTCTATATATAGGAGTCTAAGGGGTCATAACATAATCAGGGCCGACATAACAATAATAATGTAAGGGCACAATAATAACAATAGTGGGCTTCTATGGGGCAAAATAGTAACAATATGGGAACTACATGGGTACATCAATATAATAAGTGGGTTGTACTAATAACAATAAGGGGTTACAATAGTAGTATAGGGGCCTAACAAGTTCTTAACCTGCATCAGAGACTTTACTCTTCTTATGGGGTCTTTTGATAAAATCGGCCAGCAGAGTATCGTCCCCGACCTCTGCAATCTTTTCTATGTCTGCAAGGACCGACAGATTGTCGTGCTCAGAGGCCTGTGCCTGTGTAGAAGGGGTTTCTTCAGCGGGTGCGCTAGCTGTTTCCTTAGTGGAAGACGAGGCCTTCTCTTCTGTCGATTTCTCTGACCGCTTCCTTTTTGCACTAGTGCAAGAAGGACTTCCCTTTTCGCTTTTGCTCGGGCCCTTGCTTGTGCTAGCGGGGCCTCTGTCTTCTTTTCCTCGGCTGACCCTTCATGCAGCTGTTTCAACAGCTCTTCCCATGACATACCTTTCCTCTCCAGCTGTTTTAGGACCAAGATTTTGATCAGGTTGTGATGGTATAACCTTGTATCGACCTGGTCCTCCCTTCCATCCTGTACGCTTCTAGCCATTTTCTCCAGGCTTTTGAGCAAAAAGTAGGGGAAGTTCATCCTCCAACGAATGTGTTGGCCTGCTTCAAAATGTTGCAGCATTCTAAAATGATACACCAGGGTGCGGGTGTATCTCCCTTCGCAGGTCACAAACTTCTGCAAAATAAAGAGGAGGTCCTGCCACTGTCCCAGTAGGGCTTTGCGCAGAACTCCTAATTTCCAGTTCACCTCTATCTTTTTATCAACGACGAAACGCTGCCAGTGTTTTCTTTCCAGCTTCTGATTCTTGAACCATTGTTCTCCCGTGTTCTCCAAGCCCGTTGCTGCTGCTATGAATTCCTCCGTGACTTTAAATTTGAGTGGCCCAATTCTCACTCGGCTATTCTTAAAACTTCTTGCAAATCGTAGGGTGACTTCTCTGTCATACTTGTTGAACTTCTGCAGGAACTGTAGAAATCCCAACTCTCGCAACAGTGCAAGACTATTGCGATATTCTGCAGTTTGCTCAATTTTGCAGAGAGACAGTGGTTCATTGCAGACAGGCAACATTATTGCTAGCGGATGAACAGTTGAGCACTGAGACTTTGCATGCAATACCGGGGAAATCGACCTTCATAAATAAAAAAAATCTAATCGTTCATCCATCGTATCACCTGATTCATTCACTGTAGATACTCATCATCTCCGGTTGGCCTAATTGGTACGCGCAGCGGCGGTTTAACGGTTAAGTGCAATAATAATTATGGTGAAGGGACGTTTAGGATAAATGGAGGAGCGGGGGAATTATGAGTGAAAGACGTTTAAGATCATGGCGGAGTGGGGTAGATTACATGCAAGCAACAATTAACACATTTTTACATTTCTTCATAATTAAAAAAGAAACTTAGCATTCATTAAAAAAGATCATGATTTCTACTTAAAAAACTTTGTACTTTTAATTAATTTCCTCCTAGGTAGTATAATAGCATAAATACTTGTCGATGAAATGAAAAGACTTCATATAACTTTCCATAATGACCACTTTCTTATGCCATATGATAACTTGTACTATGCTGCTGACGAGGTGCATGCTCGTACTGATCTTGCACCGCTTAAATCATATCGTTCTGTTGGTACTTTTCTGCTTATCTTATCACATAGGACAACATGCTTGCACTAGTGCAAGCATAATATTAAGACAGAGAATTAAAATATAGGCTAGATTTTCACATGATTTCCTCAACTTTATGCTGAAATTTGCTTTGCCCTTTTCGATGTTTCAGAGCACATCCTTTTGCTCTTTGTATGCAAGATCCTGCAATAAATTCATGAGGGAATAAAGAAGTGGGAAAAGGGAATTTTTAGAATGGGAAGGAATTCTATTATAGGGATTCCAGGAAAGTACCAAAAGAGGGAATAAATAGAAGTGGGATAGGGAAAAAAATTCAGGGATAAAGTGGGATTTCTTTGAAGTGGACAGGGTAAATTTAGAAGAATGTGGGAAGGTCAATATTCTGGGATCAAAGAAGAAAACTGAGGGAGTATTACGAAAGTGGAATATGAAGAAAGGAAAAAAAAATTCTGGAAAGTTTGCCTGCTCTAGTGCAAGAAAAATAACTGCAGCAAAAATTAAGCGTCACTTGAATAAAAAAATATCCATGCTAATTACCCCAACTGTATAAAGGTTGGTTATGCTGAACCTGCTTCTACTTGGTGGTAGCTTAGCACATCTAAAGATCAAGCAACATTTTCTTTTTATTAGAAATTTTTGATCTTCCTACCAGCAAGCTGGTTTTCAGGTTGATCCTTCTGTAATCATGTCAGCAAATTGATTTTCATAATTACAGGAATTATTTATTTATTTATTTTTTACTTTTTTCTATTTTTATATATTTTTTCCTTTTATTTTTATTTTTAAGAAGAAGAAGAATTCATGTTTCCAAAAGGTTGGTACTACCATTCTCCACTATCGTCCCAAATTGATGTTGGACTTGTTGTGTAAAATCTTTCTTGGTAAGTGGCTGAAAATACTTCTTTAACCTATGTCCATTTACCAAGAATACCAAATCTTGTCCATCAATAGTTTTAACTTCGACTGCTCCATTCTCGAATACTCGGATCATTTCATAAGGTCCCATTCAACGTGTATGGAACTTCCCTTTAAAATTTTTAAATCTAGAATCATAAAGGAATACCCAATCACCTGGTTGGAACTGCTTTTTCTGAATAAACTTGTCATGCCACCTTTTATGTTGCTGCTGAATCAATATGTTCTGTTGGACAACATCCCTTCGAAACTCATATAACTCATTTAATTGGAGAAGACGCTGTTGCTATGCCTCAGAGAGATCGAGTCCTAATTGAACTGCAGTCCTGAAAGTTTTGATCTGGAATTCAATTGGTAATAGAACCTGTTTGCCATATACCAGCTCATATGGTGTATGTCTCGTGCTATTTCTCCAAGTGGTTCTGTATGCCCACAAAGCTTCTGGTAATCTTTCAGCCCAGTCTTTTCGATGCATATTAACTGTCTTTGTAAGAATGGACTCGATCACTTTGTTTGTAGATTCCACCTGGCCATTTGCTTGCGAGTGATACAGTGTGGACTTCCTGTGCCGGATCTTGTATTGCTCCATTACACCCTATACCAGATTAGAAATAAACTGCAGACCATTGTCAGAAACAATTTCTCTAGGCACACCAAATATAGTAAATATTTCAGTAAAAAGAAAATCAACAACAAATTTTTCTGTAGCAAAAGAAACAACTTTAGCTTCTACCCATTTCGTAACAAAATCTGTACAAACCAAGATATTCTTTTTACTTAATGATGTTGGATTTATCGGTCCTATAAAATCAATAGCCCATTTTTGAAATGGAAATCATAACTTGAGGACATAAAGGCATTTCATTGGTTTGATTAGGCTAGCCCATTCATTGACAACTATCACAATGCTTGACATACTTTTTGGAATCCTTAAACAAGGAAGACCAATAGTAACCAGCGCGTAATACTTTATATGCAGTTCGCTTATCAGCGAAGTTGCCTCCACATTGTTCATCATGAGCAGATTTCAATATGTCAAACACTTCTTCCTCTCTTACACACTTACAAATAATCAGATCTGGGCCTGTGTAAAAGAGATCTCCTTGAATCCAAGAGTATGCATCACTTTTCTAAATAATATTCGGCTTTTCATGAGTGGACAAGTGGGGTGGTGTTTTCCCAGTAACCAAATAATTAGCAATGTTGGCAAACCATGGAGAATATGTTGACATAGCAAAAAGATGTTCATCTGGAAAATCATCATTAACAGGAGTAGTTTCACTAGGATAATCTAGAAAGAAAATCCGCTACAACATCAGATTTCCCTCGTCTATCTACAATAGTAATATTAAACTCCCACAACAATAGTAACCACCTAGTCACTATACCACTAGTTAATGGTTTGTTCATCAAATATTTAATCGTGGAATGATCAGTATGTACAAATACTTCATATCCTGTAATATAGTGTCTGAACTTATTAATTGCAAAAATCACAGCTAAAAACTCTCTCTGTAATTGTATAATTTAATTCAGCAGAAGACAATTTTTTACTAATATAATAAATAACATAGGATTGCTTATTTTCCTCTTGTCCTAGAGCTGTGCCAATAGCCAAATCTGAAGCATCAGAGGAAATATGAAAAGGCAGAGACCAGTTAGGACCTCTCAGAACTGGTGCCTGTACTAACTTTTCCTTCAATGTTTCAAAAGACTGTTGGCAAGCTGTAGTCCAAGAAAATTCACTATCCTTAGCTAGAAGTTTGAAAAGAGGAGCAACTATCTTAGAAAATTTTTCAATGAATCTTCTATAGTAACCAACATGTCCTAAAAAACCTCTTACTTCCCTTTGAGTTTTGGGTGCAGGAAGATGCAGAATGATTTCAATCTTTGCTGGATCAACCTGGATACCTTTACTAGAAATCAAATGGCCAAGTACCACTCCTGCTTTGCACATCAATCTACATTTCTTATCACTCAAAGCGAGATGAGCTTCCTCACAACGAAGAAGTACTTTTTCCAAGTTTTCAAGAGCTTCCTGAAAAGAATCACCAAACACAGAAAAGTCATCCATATAAATTTCCACAAATTCCAGATCAGCAAAAATAGCCAAGACTGCCCTTTGAAAGGTAGCCGGGGCATTACATAAGCCAAAGGGGAGCACTCTATAAGAAAATGTACCCCATGGACATGTAAAAGTAGTCTTATCCTGATCTTCGGGTGCAATCTGTATCTAGTTATAGCCACTGAAGCCATCCAAAAAGGAAAAGTATTCCTTTCCTGCAAGGGTATCAAGCACCCGATCAATGAATGGGAGAGGGAAATAATCTTTGAGAGTGGCTTTGTTTGATTCTCGATAATCAATACAAATACGGCATCTTCCATCTTTCTTAGGTACTAGCACTAATGGAGAGACCCACTGACTATCAGAAATATGATAGATAAAATCGACATCCAAGAGTTTCTGTACTTATTCTTTCACAATATCTCTTAGAGATGGATTCATACGCCTTTGGGGTTGTCAGACAGGTCGGGCTCCTTCCTAAATATAGATATGATGTGTGCAAGTTTCAGGAGGGATACCCTTCATATCTTCATAACCCCATGCAAAGGCACTAAGATGGTTTCACAACAAATTCACAAGCTGCTCTCGCTGAGATGAGTCCAAATCTGAACTAATATACAAGGATTTACCAGGGCTAATCTCAATAAGAGTAGTACCAGGCTCAAGAGTACTCAAGGGTGTGGTCAAATGCAGTGGTACAGAAGAATAGGAATCATGATTATCTTGAAAATCTAGGCTGAAAATTTGGCTCAATGGCTCAAAATTAGGCATAATGTTAAGATTATTAAGGAAGTCTTGAATCTCATCTTCTTGTGAAGACCTAGTATAATGATGGATAAGGGAGATGGGCTGAGTCTCGTCATCACTACTTTGATCCAACCACAAAGTATCTCGAAGGTCCTGAATGGATCTGGCAGGGGGATATAAGGTAACTTTCTTCCTAGAGTCTCCATGTAAAATATACATGTCACCAGAAAGACATCCAATATATGCATCGACGATAGCAAGCCATGGTCGACCCAAGATCAAGGGATGTGGGTTCTTTGGCTGAAGCACAATGAAATCAACAGGATATTCCCAAGAATCTAGTGAGATGATTACATCATCCAATACTCCTTCTGGCTTAATTCTAGATCTATTTGCTAATTCAAGCACAGTGGGAATAGGGCGAAGATGGGATAACCGAAGTTGATCCATAATTTGCTTAGTCATGACATTAATGGTTGCCCCCAGGTCTATAAGAACATTAGAGACAAGGACATTACCAATCTGAACTAAGACAATAGGGTTTCGAGGATCAATATAGTTTTCCATAGTTACACATCCTGTCATCAACTCTGCCACCCTACCAACAAATTGAATGGTTTGGGGTTCTAATTTCTTCCTCCCAAGCTTCTTGAGACAGAGTTCCTTAATAATCTTAGTGAAAATAGGGATATCTTTGATGGCTTGAAGGAAAGGTATCTTAATGAAAAGATTCCGAAGCTCTGATGCCAAGCTAGTCTCAGAAATAGGCTCACTTCTTTCCATCACTAGCCTGTCTGGGAAGGGAGGCTGGTTGGAAGAAGGTGGCAAGGATCCAGAGGGTAAGGGCCACTTGGTGACTGCTTTCTGAGAATGGTTAGGAGTTTCCTCCTCTCCTTTCTCTTCAACAATCACTGTGGGTTGGTTATGATTTCCTAATGTTACAGTCCTTCCCGATCTTAACTGAATATCATGAACCCCAACTGGAATAGACTGGTACTCAAATGGTAAAGGTGGGCATGTTACATAAATCATTTGCACTGCTTTGTTATTGTTAGGATTAGGCATAGTTTGAGTAGGAAATTGAGGAGGTCAAAAGGGTGGAGGTAAAGGAAATGGTGGATTAGACTGACTCAAGAGTTGCGGCATCGAATTTTGTGTATGAGGATATGACTGCATAGGTGGATGGTAGGAATATGGGGAATGAGTTGGCCCTCTCCGACCTTGCTGCCATGGTTGAGAAGGTTGCCCATGCTGATATTGATTTCCATACTGCCCTTGCTGATTAGTGTTAGGATAAGAATATGCATGTGAATTATAAACAAAATAGCGTGGATAAAATTCAGGAGCCATACCTGCACCTACCTGAGGCCAATTTCTTCTTGCTTCCATATAATTCAAGTATTCAGCTTGATGCTGTCCCCCCTGTAAATACAGCTTTAAGTCCTAGTATAGAGGGACATTTTTCTGTGATATGGTCTTCTGCACAAATAGCACACTTATTAGTTTCTTTTAAATTAAGAGGACACTCTTTAGGCGGATGCTTATCTCTACATTTAGGACAAAAAATACATAGTGACTCTTGTTCCTTTATAAGTTTTTGTTGAAATTTTAAAGAGTCCAACTGTTTAGAAACAACATTCATTATATCGATTTTCATGTTTTCCATTTTATTTTCTAGTCCAATAATCATAGCATCGATAGATTCAGTTTTTCTATTTCTATTTCGAGTTCCTCTACCAGATCTATATTGATTTCTTGAAAATTTCCTGCATAATTCACAAATTTGATCAAAAGTTTGCTGAGAGATATCACCTTGTCCTAACAGACTTAGATTATTTCTAGCATTATCAGTAAGTCCTCTTAAGAACAATGTTCTAATAGTGTTAGGATCAAGCTTAAGTTTCGACCTCTGTAAAATATACAAAAATCTTTCTAAGTAATCTTCAAGAGTTTCATCATCATCCTGTATGATCGTAAAAATTTCATCCTACATGTCCCGAGTTTTGAAATATCCATGATATTTAGACAAAAACACTTTATTCATATTTTCCCAAGAGGTTATGGAGTTTCCTCTTAGCCCCATGAACCAACGTAGGGCTGAGTCCTTGAGAGTAGTAGGAAACAATCTTAACTTTTGACCGTTAGTTGAATAATCATAACTTCTACACAGAATATCAAACTCAAATAGAAAAGAGTCAGGGTCTTCATGAACTTTACCATGGAAATGGGGGAGAGCTGATGGTGGAATATTCTTCATTTGTGCCACAGTATCAGGATCCACAATTGGAAACACAAAAGTGGATTGTTCTCCACTTACCTGGTTTTCACCAGACCCTTCCACGTAATCTTCATGATCTGCCATTGTTTCTCTCCTACTCTTAACAAGCTGAACCACACCTGAGTTGTTGTCACCAGAATCCAGGTGGATTGTTCTTGCGTGATGGGTTTGAATTGGATTGGGCTTCCTGCTCATAGAAGGAGACCCAATATGAGAATTATTTCCAGAATTCTTTTGGCCCTTAGTGGGCTTTGAACCCTTACCTTTCCTAGGCATTCATTTCAGAAAAAGAAAGAAAAACAATAAGTAATTTCTAATAATAAAAAATGCTGCCAGTAATCAATTAACACCAGTAAAATTCCTTCAAAAGAAAATTCTTTCCCAAACAATACTGAAAGAAAAAAATTACCTCTATTGTACAATCATAAAATTCTTACCAGATTAAATCGCCTCCACGACAACGACGCCAAAATGTTGGGTGCAAGAATTACACTTAAGTAAACTCCTCAACACTTAAATTGTCAAACCAGGGGATTCGTAAACTTAGAGACGAAGCACAGGCAATGCCAGAGATGGTATGAATGTTTCTAATATCAATTCCTACTTTCTTTAAAGGAAAGATTGCAGAATCAAACTAAATAGAGAAAGGCAACTTGAATCATCAAAATAATCTAAGGCTGGAACAAGAAGAAATGTACTTGCAACAGAGATTCAGAAATAAAAGGGGGGAAATTATTCTAGCTAACTATTGATTAACTATTGCGAGTGTGTTTTCTTTAGCAAAGACACCTTAGCAGTCTTCAACAGATGGGCCCTTCAAACCTGCTTATGTAAAGATTTCCTTCTCACAAGAATCAATCTTGCACTAGTGCAGTCTGCTTGCACTAGTGCAGGAACAACGATTTATGCAGAGGGTGTAAAATGATGTCTGTACTAAAAGTGCTTTTCTTCGTGCAAGGGCTTGAACTTTCTCAAGTCCAAAGCACTCAGATCTAGTAACAAGAAACTGGTTCTTGTACCTGATCAGAGCTTCTTACACTTTAACTTTTAATTCTTGAAATCAATGCTTAATTACTGCAAGTGTTATGAAGCCAAATTGCATACCAAAAAGATGAATGTTTCTGAGTTTATCAAAGTGCAGAAATACAGAAACAATCTTTTTAATTTTACTTGTTATGAAATATTAATGAAAGCAAGAAAGCTTTTAGAAGTAAACTAAAAAGGCTTGCTGGATCACACCATCTAGCACTGGTGCAGGAACAGTTATTCTGCTTGGACCAGTCGGGGAAAACCAAACAGAACGTGCAGAAAGTGAATAGCACACCAACGTGCATTGGTGCAGGTGATTTCTCCTACTTGAACTAGGCGGGGAAAACCAAACAAAACATGTAGAAGGTGAATATCACACCAACGTGCATTGGTGCAGGTAATTTCTCCTGCTCGAACCAGGCGGGAAAACCAATCCAAAATCAGATGCAGGAAAAGTGAATAGCACACGAACATGCACTAGTGCAGGTAATTTCTCTTGCTTGAACCAAGCGGGAAAACCAATCCAAAATCAGATGCAGGGAAAGGAAATTTAACTACTTCATGTTACAGATCTGCTTTCACTCAAACAGAAATTCAGATGCTATAAATTAAATCACACTTGGAAGTTTAAAACATAAATTACAAGAATAGAAAAGAGGGAGAACGTGCTAGGTTGGCTGGGCCCTAGCCAACCAACGTGTTTCCCTTTCAAATAAAAACGCTGCTCAGCACTTTATCAATTCATCAGTATTCAAAACATAAAAAGATACAATTTTTGGAACATAAGGCGGAGCTCCCTTTCTTATTAAATCATAAAGGCAAATACATGTGTGATTACATATCCAGCCCAGATTCGGGCGATAACAAAAGACAGGCCTGTTACCGCCTTCCTGGTTCTATCTCTGCTCTATACAATTCTATTAATCATTAACCATTTCATCCTATTTACATTTCTCCTTATATAGATCCTTGGCCGAAGGCCAAAAGGATCGTTTAACTTGTTACATAGCCGATTGTAGAATTTAGATTGTTACAACAAATTACATAACCGATTGCAAAATAAGCTTTCGGCCTTCAAAATTAGGCATTTTAACAGAACAGGCCATGGCTATCTCCAGCTGTTCGTTCCTCCTAAATTCGATCTCGGCTACTCTAGATTGCCTTGCTATCATAACTGGGACTCGGCTGCCTTCAGATATGTTCTGCTATCATGGCTAAGGCGATGCAAAATTAGGCAGCAATCAAGGAGATCTGGACTTGCTGCCAAGATTCACGGCGCTAGTACTGGTGTGAGATCCGATCTGCACTAAGATCAGCGGTCAAGGTAAGCATTCAATTATTAAATAACATAGGAGATATCGTTAAGTTACGAAAGTAATTATAAGCAAGAAATCACGTAATAAATAATTAATAAATGCTAAGTTAAGTTAGAAAATGTAAAATATAAAGTTAATGCAAAATGTGTCATCGTTCTTGCACTAGTGCAAGATGAGGGCTTATAAGATAGGTAAAACAGGGGTAAATGGTTATGATTTGGGAAGGGAAAAATAGTAAAAAAGGATGCAATTTAGGGGAATAACACTTATCAATATTTTTCTTTTCTTTTACAAAGTAAACTATCTAATTCTAACCTTATATCATCCAAGGGCTCAGATTAAACTGATGAGCTCCTTTTATTTACTCTACCTATCTAATGATCTGCCAAGATTAAACTGTTTGGTCAGATTTTATTCTCTAGCTATAAACATAAAATTCAAAGCATGAAATAGCCAAGTTTAAACAATTTGACTATCATGGAGTGTGGCATGAGTAACAAGCTACACGCAATCATTATTATGCATAAAAGTAAATAGTAGTGGCATTTTGACTTGCTCACTTTCATGGTCTCTTTTTGTCTTTTGGGGTTCATATATTTTCAATTTTTTGACATTTTATTATTCTTTTTGTCCTTTGATTACTCTTTTAGGACATACCCTTTTTACATTTTATTTTTTATTTTTATTTATTTTTTTTAAAATTTTAAAATTATTTATTTATTATTATTATTTTTTTATGGAAAACATTTGCAGAAAGCAAAGGTATGTACAATATTACAAGGCTTCACTTTAGTCATTCAAGATTATGATTCCTATTGGTATAGGAACCTAACAACCTGTAAATTTCATATTCGTGATATGTTTGACAAAATGCTTGTCATGGCTAGTAAGGGTCTCGTCAAGTATTTGCATTCATATCATCGTCTCAATGTTACTTTTAATTCCTAAAGGTTTCATGGAGTTCTGGGCAGTGGCTTGAGTCCTAGCTTCGAAAAAGTGGCATGTAATTTGGGGTCGCAGGCTCAAAACTAGTGAAAAAGACCCCAATCGCTTGCATGCCCATGTTGTGAGAGTGACTAGAGGGCCCCAGTCGCATGCATTCCCATGTCGTGGGAGCCACTAAGGCCCTAGGGCAGTGAAGTTTCAAGTTATCTCATGGGTTGATCACCTGGAAGGGTTGGTTGGCTACTGTTGGTTCTGTGACATGTGCAGAAGGCCAGATTGGTTGTGTTGTGTTGGTTCCACTTCTTTAACTGTACATGGGGAGTTGAATCAGATTGTAGTAGCCTCTCGTCACATGCTTAACCCAACAGATCGGTTAACTTGGGTAAATGTGGGAGGAGGATGTGACAGTATGAGCCCAAAGGAAGCACATTTAGATGTACTAATGTAGGCATAGCATTCAACTCAAATGCACAAGCTCTCGCCCAATGATGAACTCTTCTCTTGGTCCTTGTAGCCAACTGGACCAACCAAGATTCTGCATGCACTTCTTTATTCAAGCAACACTTATCCACTAAGTCATGGTTGATATAACTATAGTTAGATGCAGGATCAATCAAAATAGAGATAAATTGATCGTGAAGCTTACCTTCCATCTCAATAATATATGTCTGATGATTACCCTGCCTATTATCCACTGCTGCATAAAGCCGAGGAATACTCTGCCCAACATCTGCAACTATTTATGCCTCCTAAGCACTATATATATGAGGTTTGCAATGTTGATGTGATGGGAAATCTGTATTGCAATGCTCTCCACCACAAATCCAACACTACAAAGGTTTCCTGCCATCACCTTTGTTCTGCTCCTTAGGCTAAGACCCATGCCCTCTGTCAACTACATTGAACCTCTTATAAGTTGCTACATTCTGCTTATCACCTACATCTCGAGGTCTTCCTCACTTCTTAGCCCACATTCCCTTAGTCTTATCATTACCTTTCGAATCTCGTTTAGGCTTAGACTTATGCTTAGACTACTCATAACCGTGCTTCAACTTCCCGATGACTTCCTCCAATGATCACAGCTCATCATACTCAATATTATCTTTTAATGCGAAAGGAAACCCATTGATGAATCTTTGGACCCTTGTCTTCTCATCCTTGACGTAGGCACATACCTCAACAATTCCAGAAACTTAGTGATACACTCTTCATTTGTCATAGAACCCATCTTCAACTTGTAGAACTCCTTGGCTTTCTCGTCATAGTATCTCTCGGACAAGTAATTCTTCCTTAAAAGTCTTTTAAACTTATGCCAACTCAACTCCTTATTGTGGTCAGCAACAACCCCCCTTCTTATTTAGTGTTATTCCTAATACAAATAAGTGAGGACCCTTAGCAAAAAAAAATAAAAAAAATCAAAGTAGTGCTTAAATTTCCTTTTTCGAATAAACTTACCATCATAAGCTTAGGAAACCCCCTTGCAAAATCTAAAAATCTAAGTATTATGATAAGGTGAGACAAAATCTTTCCTTAGGAATATCGCATCGCAAAAAAGATAATAGAAGAAAACCTTACAAGCCAAATTCCAATATTGCGAGATCGTGATACGCAATAATATCGCATCGCATCCAGCAAATACAACTTACATTGAAACACTTTAAAATTTACCGATATGTGATGACGCCGATCGCAAATTGCATTTTGCAGAAAACAGGTTAACAAAGATTGTCATGTATAACGTTCTTGCGATATGTGATATTGCGATTTCGTGATACAGCGACGATGCGATAATGCGATGACACGAGCAATCAACTCTGCGATGTTGTGATTCAGTGACGTTATCATTTCGCAACATCGCAGAGTTGATCTGGGTTTCCGAAACGGAGGCAGTTTCGTGCATCGCTGAGAAAAATTTCTCAAAAAGGAAAGATGCTAATTGCCCAATCACGTGCAAGCCCTAAAAATTGCAACAAAGAAACAATAGAGGCAGATTGGAAGCGGAAGGCCCAAGAAAAGGCAGAAGCAATCTAAGGGTTAACCAAGTTGAATTTGGATTACCACTGGGCATACTTGGTAAAGCCACATAGCCAATGGATGACTCTTAAGTGTATCATTAATTTGGCCGAAAAGATGACGCCAGCTCTTGTCGATTTTGTTTTCTCAGCTAAGCTAAAATCGGAAGTCGGCCAACCAACTCTTCTCAAACAGATGCTACATGCGTGCAAGTTCAAGGACCAAATACAGAAGTAGTTTTAATTTTAGATTCAATTTTAGTTTTAATTTTGTTTTATTTTCCTGAAATGAGGACGGTCATTTAAACCGCATCCTACATTTTTGTAATAATTTATTTTTAGATTTAGTTAGTAGTATTTAAACCCTTCTCATGCATTTAGAGAAGGGTCCTGAAATTTATCAAAAAACTTATCCTCAGAACATGCACTTCTGTACCCTCTGAGGAGGTTTTGATGAATGAATGGAACAAGATTTATTGATGTTTGCATTTGATATCTGCTACTGATGTTGCACTTTTGTACTCTTAGTGGATGTTAGATCAAGAAGAGATAAATCGTTATCACTTGAAGCTCATGAGTAGGACTAGTTATAAATGGTATTTCTATCTCTTAACTATTTCTGCCTTGTGTTAGAGTGATTTTCATGTTCAATTATTTATATATTGATGTATGAATGCTTGAGTTATCATTTGGCACTTTTGTACGGTGATAGCTATTTATTTATGCTTAGTGTATGAGTAGCTTACTATGCGAATTTCACAACTGTTTCGTCTAACTTTTTATACGAAGTGGTTCATCTTTATTGAATTCTTTTCTCATAACAGTTAAATGATCTTTATTACCAGTTGTTATTTGAAATCATTTCAGATCGCATAAAGGAAAGATTACACCCCGGGTTAGTGCAGATTTAGATATTTATGTTTATTAGAATAATAATTTCCTTATTATTAGATTAGAATTAGAGTAGAAGTATTCCATTTAGAAACTGTTAGATTAGAAATATCAATCTTTCTCACACACACACTTAAATTGGGAAACTGGTCCCATATCCCTAGTCGGACCCGCTATACCAAACGGCAAAGGAGCTGCCAACCAAGGTCTGGACCGGGCGGGTATCCCCCTTGTTGTAGACCCGATTTTTGGGGCTTCAACACTCCTCCATCCCAATGCCTCTGACACACTTCACATCTTTCCCTTGAGACTGAAAATAACTAACTTGGCCTTCATATTTTTTGAATAACCATGCAACCTAAAGAAGTTCTTTATCCCAAGTAGCCACACTTATGCATCTTCTAGTTTCTTCACATCCCCACCAAAAGTAGGAGCCTTTGCTTTTTTGAACTCCTCTGGAAAACACTGCTTCTTACTTCTCATATAAGGATGATGGAGGTAATGATGATGATCTCTCTCTGAACCAGAACTAGAATGGAACCCATAAGCACTACCCTCTTGTCAGGTTTATCCAACCATCTACCACCTCTAACTATATCATCCATTTTCAACCTGTATCCTTATTGAGTCATGTTACCATATGCCCCATTAGTCCTTTCCTCTTGCCCATGGTTGATCCCCAACTGTCCCTATCTCTGCAAATCTGATAGGCTTTAAAGGATGATTGCATTAACTTCCACTTACTTTTCTTGAGCTATGGCAAGCCTTTCCTGCGAGTCAATTAGCTTGTTATTATCTACCTTGCAACTTCTAATTTCTTCCCTCAAACTTCTTAGTGTATCTGCTAAATCAGGAGAATACTCCTCTCATTGTTTCTTAGTTGATCGGTAAGGAGAGTCACATGAATTGTAATTCACCATTATCCTCATCATCTTTGATCTTGTACCTCTTGCAAACAAGTCATGTTAGATCAACCAAATATAGACACAATAAAAATCATACCTTAGTGTGTTTCAGGGGAGGCTATCTCGACTGCACAATCTATCCAGATCAACACCTTAACATCATAACAAACCAACATCATGATGATGACACAACTGCAATAATAACCTTCACAATGCATGTCTAGCCTATTATGCGTGCATAACTGTAACTATCACAACACATACAGAACAAACACATTTACAACTAGCATGCATACATAACAACAACATTTATCCCGTCTAGTCCAAGTGTTTGAACCTGGAAGCTCTGATACCACCTTGTGGTATAAGATATTACCTAAAGAGAATGTAACCCACTCTGATACCACCCTGTAACTGCCCCTCCCACATTTATCCCAATTCATAAGCTCGCTAGGGTAAACATGAGTGTCATTATGATATGACTTTACCTCCAAATTCCAGTTATGGAAGTGTGGCTGACAAACTGAAAACTTATTGATACCCCTCAGGAGCACTAAATCACCCAAAATTCAGTCCACAATCTATGATGACCAGAACTTGAGTTGGAACTGCTTTTTCACAGGCCTAATCCCCAAACAAACCCACAAAAAAACATGCATGTTACTATGAGCCTCCAATCGCATGCATAGGCCTGCTTCCATGTAGTTATGACCCAAAAAATCCAGTTCAGTGCCAGTGTTCTGAGATCTGAGCCACTTTTAATGCTAGACTCCAGACCACTGCCCAAAACTGTCTGTAACTTCCAAGAAACATAAACAAGATGATAACAATGCTAACCATTCATAAATCAAGCAAGAAATTGACCTAGACATGCCTAATCCATGACAGACATTTCATTAAACATATGGTAAATGTGTGAGCTACAGGTCATGAATGCATATATGTTCACAAACTTCTAAATTTCACTTGAGAATTACCAAGAAGGCTCCAAGCCCTCTGTACCTAACTGCAATAACACTTGTTATCCAACACATTCATCAACCATTCAATAGCTTATCAAAACATGTCAAGATCCATAGATAATAAATTGTATAACCAACATATAAACGTAATGGAAACCATGGCAAATAAGCCAATCACCCGACCATAGATTTGGCTGAACCGAATCTCTCTTTAATCCAATAACCCCCCACACCATATTCTAAGCATGAATGTGGGATCTCATGGGTTAAACCAAAACAAAACCAAACCATGGCTTGTAGAGGCGAAACCACGGCGAAACCACCTCAACCCTCAAAAATAATGATCTCACCGATATGGTCCAAAAATCACTAACATCAACCAGATTGATCTTTACCCAAGTTGTCCAGGGCTCTAGGAACTAGTAACTCAACCCACAACTAACTCACAGCTCTACAGTGTTTGTTCTAGCTGTTGGATACCTATAGTAATAGGTTTCATATTTCATGATTGGCAAGAGAAAAGCCAAATATGCTCTGCTCTGGTATCCCAAAGATCCCATATTTCCTAGAAAGCAAGAGCTGGGTAAAGTGTTTCAAGTATTGAGGACCTTATTTCAAATTTTGTGGATGATTCAACAGTTTAATCTGGATCATGCCATGTTTCAATTTTGAGTTGTAGAATAGAGAAGAGGTCTGTCCAAACAGCTTAATCTTGGCAGACAAGTAGTTCAGGTAGAGAAGCAAAGGTTCCCAAAAGTTTAATCTGGGACCTTGGAAGACATAAGGGTAGAAGTAGATAGAGAAAAAAGGAAAAAGCCAAAGAAAAGAAAAGGCAATTGAGGGTTGCAAGTCCAAGTGCCCCTCCAAGAAGAAACAAAAAATGCTAGGAAAATAGTTGGGTAGGCAGTTATGGTTGCAGAAAGAATATGATCACCATTACACAAGTATCAATAGGTCTCTTGCCAAGGCAATTAATCTATCAGCACACAAAGTGGTGAATTCCATGAAATTACAGCAAAGAGCATCACTAACTTCTTCTCTTTCCCTCTCTACTCCATCACTAACACCCCCTTTCTAAATTCCCCTCCTTCATTTACATTAACTCCTAATTCTACTATATAACCTCCCTCATCTTACCCCACCCCTAATATTATTAACACTAAGGTGTATAAAACCCCAAATCTTATGTATATTCCCTCCCCTAGGCATAATAGCCGTGTATCTTTCAAAAGGGACCAAATGGCATCTGGCCACTTTGGTGAACCTATTCCACCCTATTTCCCCTTTGCTGCAAGTCAATTTGCCCTCAAATCACTGCTGCATTGCTAAAACCCCCTTTCCAAACCCATTTTGCCTATAAAACCTTTGCAAAGGTTAATGCCCGCCTCTGGCACGTTTCCCAAACCTACCGCATTGTGGTTGAGCCAAAACATTTGCAAAAACCCATAAAACCCATAAAGTTTGATTTTTCCGCCCGCAGTATTAAAGGCGCATGTTTCCCCTCCGCCAGCCGTCGGATCAAGCCCACCAGATCCGACGGCCCACAGCAATATCGGAGCGCTTCCTGTGGCTGCACGTTAACTTCCGGGAAAGTGACGTTGCGCCTTGTCACGCCTCCTCCACGCGTCAGACGTTGAACCATCTCGGAGCCCGCTCTGACATCCTCAGCGCCGTACCTAAACCGCCCCGAGAAACCGCGGCGGTTAAGGCCTTAACCGTGACCGCTGCCGTTTGACCGCCACCTACCCGCCGCTGACTCGCCGCCACGTCATTGCCTGCTCGTACCTGCATCTCTTATTGGTCCACCTCACTGCTGACTGGGCTGCCACGTCGCCCAATGACGTCATGCTGACGTCAGCAGAAAAAAGCGCCAAATTGGTAAAATAACCCATAATTACCAATTTTACCCGTGTTTTTACCATTTTTACTGTAATCTCTGTTGAACGCTCTGCACGACCGTTTGAACTCAAATTTTCGCCAACCAGTCGATTAGCCCGGGCGACCTCCTCAAAAAGCGACTGTGCACCTTTGCCTCAACCTCTGCTCGTCGAATTACAGGTATTTAGACCATTTCGCCCTCCTTACGACCTTCATTAAGCTTAAATTTGCTCAGAGGGATAACAGAACCATAAAAACTATATTTACACCGTTCATTTCCCTTCACTCATCCACCATTGTCATTGTGAGGGCCAAGAAGTACCTGCAGAGCTCTAGAAACCTGCAATTCCCATTAAACCTCTGTAATTCTGCGTTTTCCCGGCAGAATTGCTAATAGACATAATTCACCCTGTTAGAGAGTTCAGTTACACCACAGAGAGGTTCTACCACTAGACTCCAGTAGTATTTCAATTGCTACTGAGAGAATTCCCCTTGAATACTCAAAACCTCAACTGTTTCCACAGAAGACTGCCTCCAGACTGTGTTTTCACCATTCCACCTGTCTACCTACAATTATTGCAACTTGAAGAGCTATGGAGACCCCTATTGCACTGAATATTAAGCCCATCAATGCACCTCACCAGGAATTAGCATGGAAAGCCCTGGGGGACATGGACTACCAAATGCTGGATTGGTTCCCCATGGGAACCAAGTACAATGTGCTAATGTTGAATGAATTAAGAGCCCAGCACCTCAGTGGAGCAGATATCTTGGGGATTTGGGAGTCAAATTTGCCCATATACAACCTTCCCCAAGTCAATCCAATGCCAGAGCTTATTTATAGCTGTCAGGAATGCTATGACCCCAGCCAAAGGGCAGTCATAAGCCCCACAGGCCTAATTCTGTTCCAGATCACCCCAGAGAGCATAAACCAGATGCTGTGCTTCAATACAGCCAAGAAATTGACCCCTCTGTCCATGCAGAATCTGATTAACACAGGGATCAAGCTGTCCAGTGACCAGATTATCAAAATTAACCAACTGTTTGTCACACCAGGCTCTGAAACAGTCAGAACCCCTCCTATTGGGTACCACTATCTCAATGAGTTGGGCAGAATGTTGGTGGATCTAATTGGCTATGTCCTGGGATTCAGGGGACTGGAAGATGTAGATGAAAGCATAATGGCAATGCTGTCCATATTTGCCCCTGGTAAGCCTCCAGCTGTGCAGTATGATTATGCAACTTACATAGCAGAGAAAATCCATGATCAGTTCATGAATCTGAAAAGGGAGAAACTGTTCAGGTACACATCCTATATATATCATTTATTCCTTTTCTACCAGCCAGCTACCTTCTCTGTTCCTTTGAGGCCACTCAATGCCCAGGGGATCCCAAGATCAGTTGTTTTCTGGACCTCTATTTTTCATTCTACCTCAGTATCACCCTATACATACTGTGAGTTTATTGATTTATTTGTTCATCCAGCCCTAACAGCTCTGCAAGGTACTCCTCCTCCTAGATTAACCGATGAAATGAGGAGGATTCTACATTTGAACAAATCTTACAATATTGGCAACTGGTACTTCTACCAGAACCACACAGTCATTAGGATATATGGCTGTGAATTGAACCCATTTAGGTTGCCAAGATATGTCCCCATGAGGCTTTTTGCCTTAGAGTATTTCAGGCAGTTTGGGAACTCAGATTACCTTCACTTTCAAAGTAGAAACAAGAAGTCACAATTGAAGGTAAGAAGTCAGCTAGGTTCCTTCCTATATAAAAAGAAAGAGGAAGGGTGGAAAGAGGCACACAGCATCCTGGAAGGCCTCAGATTGCAGACCAGTTTTGAATGGATTCCCTATGACCCCAATCATTCTATCTCCCTCAGGAGAATTAGATACAAATTGGGCAACTATGCACATAAAAGACAACCTGAAATTGAAAAGTATGCCAATGCACTAGATTGGGAAGAGGGTACACTAGTAGAACAAGTCACTGAGGTAGAATTACTTGAGAAAGAAGCTAGGAATGTGCAAAAGGAAGCTGACTTGGAAACTTGTGGACAGGTGCCCCTCTCTTACAGAAAGCAAATTGGGACAGCTGCTAGATCTTCAGCAGCACAGCAGCAAACCACTGAGAAGACATCCCAGGCAGCAAGCAAAGACAAAGGTAAACAGGTGGAACAGCCACCTATATTGACAGAGGAACAAGTTGACACCTTGCTGCAGCAGCAAGAAGAAATGGAACAGCAAGAACTGGGGCAGCAACAAGAAAAAGCACAGTCCAGTGAACAGCCCTTGCAGCAGGAAAAGGGGACAGATCAACCTAGTAACACTGAGCAGCAGCCCCAAACAGAGGTGCCTCCCAGGACAGACACCAATGTAGACACCTCAGTCCTCCAAACACCACAGAAGGAGGATGTGACAAGGAAAAGGGAGAGAGAGACCCCCCACACCTCATCATTCATCAGAGGAGAGAAGAGACAAAGACTGAATGACTCCCAAGAGGAGGACATAGCGGTAAGGCAAGCCATGGGCATGGGCCCACCCAGTGGAGAACTTTCGGCCAGCTCATCCCAGCGAGGACATGACATGACTATGGGAGGAGAGGTCAGCTCCTCCGGTCAAACTAGAAAGGGCAGTCAAGTATAAAACAGCAATTCATTGACATCAAAAGGAGGAGTGATCCCATAAAAGTGCAGCTGTATGATCACTTGCTAAACTTAGCTCCTAGCAACCAGCAGAGACTCATGTCTGCTTTCGATGTGAGCGAAGGCAAAATGGTAATGAGCCACTTCATGCCTACAACTTTGCAGCCTCAGTCCACCTCGGACTATCTAAGAACCAACATGGAGGTTCTTGCCAAAGACATACACCCCATGGACAAGATTGAACTACATAAGCAGACTGGTGAAATGGTGTATGCCTCCCTGGCAGATGAAACATTGGAGAATTATAAACTGAAGAGCAGCCTGGATAACACAGCTTCTCAGCTGGAGTTAGAAAGAGCATCATCACAAGCCAAGGACAATAGGATCAAGTCCTTGGAAGAGGTAATTATAGAGATAGGGCATGATCCTAAAGATGTCAAAGGCATCCAAGAGCTCCTGAAGATAAGGGATGCAGACATGGCAGCCCTAAGAAAGAAAATCAAACTCCCGGCCACCATCCATCCACAAACCGATGAAGTTGCCCAGCAAAGGCAAGAAAAGGATGCTACAGATCTGCTGGTATCCCTATACAAAGAGCTGGTTAGGACTCAAGACCAGCTAGGACAAACTGAAGCTGCAAAAGCAGCACTGCAAGAAACCCTGAAGCAAAGAGAAGAGGGCCAACCCTCCCAGCCTCCTCCTGTCATAATAAATCTTGAGGAAACCCCTCCAAAGATTACTCCTCCTCCTCAGCAAACATAAGCTACAGCACCAACTACAGCACCATCCACAGCAGCAACAACTACAACATCAGAACAGGCTGCTAGTTTAGACATGCAAAAGCTGCAAGCTGAGATCCAAGCCATGGAATCTCAAATGAAAGAGCTGGATGAGCTTAAGAAAACCTTGACTAAGGTAAATGAAAGGTTTGACAAGAGCAAACAGAATGAGGCAGCCAAAGACAGAGAGGTAAAAGCTCTTAAGAGGAGAATTGCTGAACTAGAGAAGGAGCTTGCACTAGAAAAGGTGACAGCTGAAATGAAAGCAGTGCTATGGAGCAACATTGGGCGGTCCATTGCCAAACAGTGGCAATATATTGAGACCATGGATGAGCAAATGGTGCTCATCACTAAAGCAAACAGAGAAATACAGAGAGCCAGGGCAAGCCTTGGACACATGCCAGAAGCTGCTACTAGGATAATCAATACTCTGAACTATAAGACTAGCTCTCAATTAGCTGTCATGGGAATCACCAACAGGACAGAAACAATTGCTGTAGCAAAGAGAGTCATTACATTGAGGAACTTGGTTGGAACATTGGAGAGGAGGACCCAGGATATGCAGACTGAAATCAATAGATTCCTGGAAAAATTCGTGACACTACAGAACAGAGGCCTCCCCAGCATCTTAAGCAGTGTAGGAAGACTGCTCACCCTGGACAATTACAATAAGAGGATTGATGCCCATGCAGTGGCAGAGATTGCACAACCACCCAGCACTTCAGCAGAGCCAGGGCCAGCCACCGGGCAGAGTATGTATGACAGGGTGGAGAACCTGTTTTTCCTAATGAATGAAGTTGACCATCTGTTTGATACACCACCTAACTTCTTCAAATTCACAGAAGCAGATGAAACTCTGGGTGCAATCCTAGCACACCAACTGCCCACACAGGATGCCTGGAGAAATTTAACACAAACAGTTCTGTCAGGCCAGAATCAGTAGCGCCATTTCTACAGGTAAATAAGCATACATGCGCAGGCACAGTTTTGAGGAAAGATATATACAGGGAAGAGGCAGAGGCTGAGCCAACTCAGCAGGACCATTGACTCACCACAAGCAACAGTCACAATCACAGGTGACAAGTCCAAGACACAGCGTACAAAGCATTAAAGACAGATTTTCCAGCATTTACTCAGAATATCTCGACCGACTTAGCTGTCTCCAAAGGCTAAAATATCTTCTGACAGAGCATTAAAATGCCTGTACTCTGTAATCAATGCTGCATTAAATTTTGACCATAATATCTTAAGTAGTTGGTAAAAAAGAAAAATCTGAGATAACTCAGGACTCAGATATTTTGTAAATGACCGCAAGTATATATTCACCCTTCACAGCAGAAAGCGGAGTGGTTGCAATTTTCTTTTGAAGAGCTCTAGCTCGTTGTAATATTTTCAGAGAAGTAATACAAAGGAAGAATGGAATTTCCAAGGCTTGGTGTTCTTTGATGTATTGTGGTGAAAGATGAATGTTACAGGATTCCAGGGTGTTGCATAAAACAGCAAGTATTCTCAAATCTCTTTGTTATATGTCTTCGAGTCTTTTGTTCTCTTTTGTTGTTCAAATGTTTTACACTTGATAGCAAGGTGAAAGGATAGTCCCAGGATTTAACCATGTTTACCCTGGACTCAAACTGAGCTATTATACATGTTTTCCTCAGATACAGTGACAGAATTGTAATTCTTAATTGCTGCATTTCAAAACTGTGTCTTTTACTGTGACAGTCATTCTCAGGGATTCAATTTTTGCCCCTAAGACCTCTGTTTTCTCCTCTTAAAGCTGTCTGTTGGGAACATATAGATAACAAGTGAAAATTCTTAAATGCTTTCACTGTTTGTGTTACCTGTTTCCAGTCATTTAATCAAAAATCTGTTCTATTAAACACTCAACTGGCCCTGTAAGTTCCATCTTTCATCTCAAAGTTTCAAACACATATAGCCACAGACTCCATTGCCCAATGGTACTCAACCTCTCTGAAAACTACTTCACTAGAACCTAAAAGGAGTTTCATCAACCAAAACATAAACAAAACCAGTGCATAATAGCTAGCCTAAAACCCTATCATAAACAGTTACAAATCATAAAAGAGAGAGCCCTCTCTGATCACAGTTTGGCTAGAAACAGTGATCCAAAGATTGGTTAGTGGTTACCCCGGCCGTATTCCCTTGGGAGTCATAGGGAACAACCTGGGTGTTAACATAAATGGCGACTCCACTGGGGACTTAAGATTTCTTCAATTACTATCTATTTTCAAGAGCTACCATCAAGCCTGAAACTAGCCAAGAGGCCTTAGGACTGTTTCTGTAGGGACAGCTTTAGGGAAGAGCTAACTAGGGAAACTTCATCTTAGCTTTGACAAATATATAGTCATTCTAGAATTCTTACCTAGTCCTTGTACATACAAAACCTTCTGTATAAAGTTCTAAAAGAATACTTAGAAGCTGGCTCCCAAAAGAAACCCAAGGCACACTAGGGCAAACCCTGACCCTGATCAACCCATCATTGTTGATAATCCAAATATCATACCAAAGAACATAAGGAGACGGCAAAAGCAGGAGAAGCCTGCTGATTCAGATATAAGTTTAGACCAACCTATCCTCATTCCAACTCCTTGTAAAGTCCTTTTCCGTTCCACACCTAATTCCCCTAGTTCATCATCAACACCTCAAAGCCCTCCTCTCCCATCTTCACCATCTGCACATACTCTTTCAACCAGTTTCCCTCTTGTTACCCCTGTTATACCTGTGATCCCAGCTGTCCCATTTGTTCCTATTAACCCTATAAATCCCATAAACATGGCTAACAGATATGCACCTCTGCAGATACCAGCCAATGCTCCAGCTCTACCCCAAGACTACCAAACTAGACTCTCATTTTTTGACTCCCAGGGCCCTTTGACAGCTACTCAGCATGCTAAGAAGATGCAAGATCACTTTGAGACCTTTGAAATAGATGATGACAGTGTCAGGATGAGAATTTTTGTTCAAAGCTTAACTGGGGATGTCAGAACTTGGTTTAGATCCTTAAATGCAAATTCCATTGCAACCCCTGAAGTTCTATACCAGGAATTTACCAACAGATGGGAGAAAAAGAGAGATCCACACCATATACTTGGTGAATATAACACTATTAGAAGAGGTCCCCAAGAAACGGTTTTGGAGTATTGTGCTAGGTTCAACAACATATACAATGCTATTCCCCAGAACTTAAGGCCCCCTCCTGATTTGGCCCTTTATAACTTCCCTGATGGTTTTGATTCTGATATGGCCTATCAGTTGAGAGAAAGAGACCCTCCAACCCTTGCAGAAGCCCAAAGAGTTGCAGTCACTGTAGAGGCCAACCTAATTGCCAAAAGAAACAGGGCAAAGCTGGAAAAGAAGGTTGGTTTCAAAGAAGAGCCCTCAGGCTTTGATCAAAAGTTGGATGCAATACTAAACAGCATGAAAAGACTAGGTGAGAGAGTGGAATCAGTAGAAAGGAAGTCATCATGGGAGGCACCACAAAACAATTCTCCTAGAAACCCAAATTTTAGGAGAACACAGAACCCCAATATAGGAAAAACAGGTGCTGACCAAGATATCAGACCCCCTTTTCAAGAAAATTATGCAGAAACTTCCTCAGCTAATCAGCTCAATGAAGATCCTGAGATCAACTTAATAGGTCTGGATGGTAAAAGCCATGTTTTCCTAACACAAGAAGACCATGATGAGGATGAAAACAAAACATTCCAAACGCAATCAGGAGAATCCTTTGACTTTAAACAAGGGTATGATACTGCTGTCTATGAAGTCCATAAGCAATACAAACTAAGAAGTCGGACTGTAAATGCAAATCAGCCTGAGAAGGTAAAGGAGAAACACAATCTAAAGAAATCTAAAGAAACCTAGTCACTGAACCTAATGACAAAACAAACTTACCTGCAAAGGAAGTAGTGGTTGAGGAGGTCACTGAATTACTGTCCACACCACAACAGCCCACGGCAACCTCATCCTCTCACCCAAATCCGAACATTACCCCTCAAGACATGGGCATGAGGTGCAGGTTCCAAAATCAAGATGAAATCCAACAAGAAGATTCAATGAACAGAGAAAGAACTGCTATCCGTGACTCTAAAATTCAGATGGATAAACCCTTTGACCTAGGAACAGAGATTGGCAAGTTAAAGATAGCAATTCCCCTTTCAGAGCTAGCCAAGCATGACATATATAAGCAACAGATCAAAAAATCCCTTCAGCTCACCAACAACAAAGATGATGTAAATGTGCTAGATGACACTCCAGAATTACTGTTTGGCCCAGAGGTAGATGGAAAAACAGTAGTCACAGGGGTTTTACCTTTTTATGTCAGCTTGCATGTTCATGATAAAATACTGCATAATGCAATGTTTGACTCAGGTGCATCTCACAACCTTATGCCAAAAGCAGTCATGGAAAGATTAAACTTAGACATCACAAGACCATACAAAGACCTGTTTTCTTTTGATTCTAGTCAAGTCAAATGCTTGGGCCTAATAAAGGATTTATGTGTGTCCTTGGTTCAATTTCCCAACAAAACCATTTTAATGGATGTTGTTGTTGCTGATATCCCACCCAAATATGGGATGCTCCTATCAAGATCATGGGGAGCCAAGCTCCAAGGCTCCCTGCAATTAGACATGTCATATGCAACCATCTCTGTCTTTGGACAACCAAAGAGACTTTATAGGGAAACACTCATGAAATATATGGTCAGCAGTGAAGAAAAGCCTCAAAATTTTCCAATATATGCTGTCCATTCGGACATAGACTCCTTCATCCTCTTCAATGACAGCACAAGCTCCTCAAACAATGACATTAAGACCGAAACACCCATACAAGAACAAAACATCGATCAAACAAGTGGCACCTGCCAAATTTTAATCAGCCCAACAGCACCCATTCACCCTCCTTTAGTTGTCAAAAATTGTCAAAAAAATGATGAAATTATCCTAGGAGACAAATGGGAAAAGAAACCTCAACTCATGCTCACATGGCCATCCCATGAAAAGAATTTAAGATCTCCTGACCAGCAAGATAGTCTGTGGGTCCTAGAGTTTGATGGCTCAGTTAACAAGTTAGGGGCAGGAGCTGGAGTATGGATACATAACAAAGAGAAAGCCTGTGCACAAGGCCGGGCTTATAGATTGAACTTTAAATGCACTAACAACATGGCAGAATATGAAGCTCTGCTACTAGGCCTCAAGATTGCAAAATCATTACAAGCACATAGCCTCTCAATCATGGGGGACTCTGATCTAGTAATTCAACAAGTAAAAGGGGATTTTGTCACCAATGACAAAAGATTAAGGTCCTATAGGTCTGCTGTAATTGAAATACTAGAAACTTTCTCCGAGTTTGTTATCACAAAGATTCCAAGGGGCCACAATCTCCATGCTCACAGCTTGGCAACATTTGCCAGCACCTTCAAATTCCCACTACAACCCAACAATTGTTTCACAGCAGAGGTCAAATATAGGCCTTCTATTCCAAACAATGTCAAAGAGTGGCAAGTATTTGAGAATGATAGGCAAATAAACAACTTTTTAACCTTGCAACAAGAGTTTACAGGATTAAATATTGACCTTGAGACAGCAAGTCAATCTCAAATAGTTGATGGAGCAAGTCAATCACAATTACAGTTTCAACAGTCTGCCCACCCAATGTCACCTAGAGCAGCCAAACAATTACTCAGTCCAACCATTTTCAACAAAGAAAACATTCAGCAAATTCACCAAATTGACTGTGAAGAGCTGAGCAACGCTGAAGATGAAATCATACAACTCAAAGACAATCTTCTTCCAGCAGGCCTTACCCCACTAGAGGATATTTTTGACTCAAATGATGTCCCCAGAAAACCAAAGATGCAGCCATTAGATGCAACAATTGAAGAATGTAACATTGGTACCACTGACAAGCCTAAAATAATAAAGCTATCTGCTGCTTTGCCCCCTGACCAAAAACCCAAATATGTTGATCTCTTTAAAGAGTTCCAAGATGTCTTTGCCTGGGGTTATGAAGACTTGAAGTCTTATGATACCTCTGTTATCCAGCACACCATTCCCCTCAAGCCTAATCAAAAACCATTCAAACAGAAATTGAGAAGAATCAATCCTGTGCTTCTTCCTTCCATTGAAAAGGAATTACAAAAAATGTTCAAAGCTGGTATCATAGCACCAATCAGGTTTTCTGAGTGGATTTCAAATTTGGTCCCTACAAGAAAGAAAACTGGTGAGATTAGACTTTGTGTAGACTTAAGGAATTTGAACCTAGTGTCACTCAAAGACAACTACCCCTTACCCAAAATGGACCACATCCTTCAAAGAGTAGTAGGAGCCTCAAGAATATCATTGTTGGATGGCTTCTCAGGTTTCAATCAAATCCTGGTACACCCTGATGATCAAGACAAGACTGCATTTACTACCCCATGGGGTACTTTCAAGTATGTGAAGATGCCCTTTGGATTGAAAAATGCAGGGGCAACATTTCAGAGAGCAATGGACATTGCTTTTGCAAAGGAAATTCATGATTTCTTGGTCATTTACTTAGATGATCTTACACCCTTTTCAAAATCTGACCAAGAACACTTGAAACATCTGAGACAAATCTTCATAACATGCAGGAAATATGGTATTTCCTTAAACCCCAAGAAGTCATTATTTGGCTTGGAAGAAGGGAAACTTTTAGGACACATCATTTCGAAAGATGGCATAAGAATTGATCCAGATAGGATACAAGCTATCCTACAAATGCCTCACCCAAGGAATGTCAAGGAGCTGCAAGGATTCTTAGGAAAAATCAACTTTTTGAGAAGGTTTATCCCAAATTTAGCAGAGTTAATCAGATTACTAAACAATATGCTAAAGAAAGATTCAAAGGTCAAATGGACTGTTGAAGCAAAACAAGCTTTTGAAAGTATAAAATTGGCCTTGACTCAAACCCCAGTGTTAACTAACCCTCAGTTTGACAGAGACTTCATCATTTTCTCCTTTGCTTCCCAACATACTATTGCTGCTGTTTTATTACAGAAAGATGACCAAGGGAATGAAAAGCCCATTGCTTTTTTCAGCAGAGCTCTTAGAGATGCCCCCCTAAAGTACCAAATAATGGAGAAACAAGCCTATGCCTTGATCAAAGCTATCAAAGACTTTAGGATTTACATCCTTTACTCCCATGTTGTGGCTTATGTACCAAGTCCTATTGTCAAAGACATTCTCACACAAGAAAACTTAGAGGGAAGAAGAGGAAAATGGATTGCAAACATACTTGAATTTGACATTGAAATAAAGCCTACAAAGCTGATAAAAGGGCAAGGTTTGGCCAAGTTAATGACAGAAGCAAATTTCCAAGCCTTAGATATCAACCAACTGGACAGTGAAACAGAGCTGGCGACTCCAAAGATCAATGTAGCCTTTGAACAATCTCCATGGTACTCTGATATCTGTTATGTGTTACAAAACCTGTGTGCTCCCCCAGGACTGTCCAGAACTAAGTCTAGGTTCCTAAAAATGAAAACATCTAAATTTTGTGTGATAGATGAGAATCTACTCTGGAAAAACCATGAAGGTATTTTGCTGCACTGTCTTCTTGAGAGTGAAACTGACAATATCATGCAAGAATTCCATGCTGGAGACTGTGGTGGACATTTGTACTGGAAGTCCACTGTGGACAAAATATTAAGGGCTGGTTATTACTGGCCCACTATGTTCTCTGATGTGAAGAAATTCACAACATCATGCCACAAGTGCCAACTGTTTGAAGGCAAAAGACAATTGCTGCCACTTCCTTTGAGGCCCATTGCAACAGAGAGACCTTTTCAACAATGGGGCTTGGATTTCATTGGAGAAATTCACCCCTCATCTTCAGGACAACACAGATGGATCCTGACAGCAACGGACTACTTCACCAAGTGGATTGAAGTTTCCCCATGCAGACAAGCAAATGATTCAGTAATCATTCAATTTTTGGAGAACAATATACTGGCTAGATTTGGCTGCCCAGACAAGATAATAACAGACAATGCTGCTGCCTTCAGATCCAAGAAGATGGTGAACTTCTGCCATAAATTTCACATTACTTTGGGCCATTCTACAGCTTACTATCCTCAAGGAAATGGTCTTGCTGAATCATCAAACAAAAGCCTGATAAACATCATAAAGAAAGTGCTGGAAGAGAACAAAAAGAACTGGCATAAGAAACTAGTAAATGCTTTATGGCCAGACAGATTAACCACCAAAAGATCAATTGGGACCAGCCCATATGAGTTAGTCTATGGATTAGAGGCCAGATTTCCTTCATCACTAGGAGTGCCAGTTATGAAACTCCTACAAGAAAGCCAAGCAGAGCCAAATGACATGCAAAGAAGGATTAACCAGATAATTTGTCTACAGCAGACCAGAGAACAAGTTTTCAGCAGAGTGCAGATACTACAAGAGAAACTGAAAAGGGCCTTTGATAGAAGAACTAAAGCTGAAGATTTCAATGTAGGGGACAAAGTTTTAAAGTGGGATGCAAGAAGAGAAGAGAAAGGAAAACATGGAAAGTTTGATTCTTTATGGAAAGGACCATTTGCTGTCCAAGCAGTACAAGGTAATAACACTTACTTCCTAAAAAGTTTGACTGTAACTGAAATGGATGAAGGTCCTGTCAATGGCAGGATGCTGAAGCACTATTTTGACTGTTCACTATGATAGAAATTCAGAGGTTCATTGTATATATGCAATTGTACATATTCTTTTTTGATTTAAATTGTATAAAGAGGTTTTCCCAAATGCTGCACCTAGCAGCAACAGGCAGATAGAATCAGAGGTTCTCCAAGAAAGAAGCACACTATTTTGGCAGATTATATGCAGCAGATTTTAAAGACAAAGATGGGCAGTCAAGCAACAAGGCAATCTGACCTGCTGTTCTTGGTCTTTCAAAAGAAAAACCATCCCCATGTGGAGCCACTGTTGGATACCTATAGTAATAGGTTTCATATTTCATGATTGGCAAGAGAAAAGCCAAATATGCTCTGCTCTGGTATCCCAAAGATCCCATATTTCCTAGAAAGCAAGAGCTGGGTAAAGTGTTTCAAGTATTGAGGACCTTATTTCAAATTTTGTGGATGATTCAACAGTTTAATCTGGATCATGCCATGTTTCAATTTTGAGTTGTAGAATAGAGAAGAGGTCTGTCCAAACAGCTTAATCTTGGCAGACAAGTAGTTCAGGTAGAGAAGCAAAGGTTCCCAAAAGTTTAATCTGGGACCTTGGAAGACATAAGGGTAGAAGTAGATAGAGAAAAAAGGAAAAAGCCAAAGAAAAGAAAAGGCAATTGAGGGTTGCAAGTCCAAGTGCCCCTCCAAGAAGAAACAAAAAATGCTAGGAAAATAGTTGGGTAGGCAGTTGTGGTTGCAGAAAGAATATGATCACCATTACACAAGTATCAATAGGTCTCTTGCCAAGGCAATTAATCTATCAGCACACAAAGTGGTGAATTCCATGAAATTACAACAAAGAGCATCACTAACTTCTTCTCTTTCCCTCTCTACTCCATCACCAACACCCCCTTTCTAAATTCCCCTCCTTCATTCACATTAACTCCTAATTCTACTATATAACCTCCCTCATCTTACCCCACCCCTAATATTATTAACACTAAGGTGTATAAAACCCAAATCTTATGTATATTCCCTCCCCTAGGCATAATAGCCGTGTATCTTTCAAAAGGGACCAAATGGCATCTGGCCACTTTGGTGAACCTATTCCACCCTATTTGCCCTTTGCTGCAAGTCAATTTGCCCTCAAATCACCGCTGCATTGCTAAAACCCCCTTTCCAAACCCATTTTGCCTATAAAACCTTTGCAAAGGTTAATGCCCGCCTCTGGCACGTTTCCCAATCCTACCGCATTGTGGTTGAGCCAAAACATTTGCAAAAACCCATAAAACCCATAAAGTTTGATTTTTCCGCCCGCAGTATTAAAGGCGCATGTTTCCCCTCCGCCAGCCGTCGGATCAAGCCCATCAGATCCGACGGCCCACAGCAATATCGGAGCGCTTCCTGTGGCTGCACGTTAACTTCCGGGAAAGTGACGTTGCGCCTTGTCACGCCTCCTCCACGCGTCAGACGTTGAACCATCTCGGAGCCCGCTCTGACATCCTCAGCGCCGTACCTAAACCGCCCCGAGAAACCGCGGCGGTTAAGGCCTTAACCGTGACCGCTGCCGTTTGACCGCCACCTACCCGCCGCTGACTCGCCGCCACGTCATTGCCTGCTCGTACCTGCATCTCTTATTGGTCCACCTCACTGCTGACTGGGCTGCCACGTCGCCCAATGACGTCATGCTGACGTCAGCAGAAAAAAGCGCCAAATTGGTAAAATAACCCATAATTACCAATTTTACCCGTGTTTTTACCATTTTTACTGTAATCTCTGTTGAACGCTCTGCACGACCGTTTGAACTCAAATTTTCGCCAACCAGTCGATTAGCCCGGGCGACCTCCTCAAAAAGCGACTGTGCACCTTTGCCTCAACCTCTGCTCGTCGAATTACAGGTATTTAGACCATTTCGCCCTCCTTACGACCTTCATTAAGCTTAAATTTGCTCAGAGGGATAACAGAACCATAAAAACTATATTTACACCGTTCATTTCCCTTCACTCATCCACCATTGTCATTGTGAGGGCCAAGAAGTACCTGCAGAGCTCTAGAAACCTGCAATTCCCATTAAACCTCTGTAATTCTGCGTTTTCCCGGCAGAATTGCTAATAGACATAATTCACCCTGTTAGAGAGTTCAGTTACACCACAGAGAGGTTCTACCACTAGACTCCAGTAGTATTTCAATTGCTACTGAGAGAATTCCCCTTGAATACTCAAAACCTCAACTGTTTCCACAGAAGACTGCCTCCAGACTGTGTTTTCACCATTCCACCTGTCTACCTACAATTATTGCAACTTGAAGAGCTATGGAGACCCCTATTGCACTGAATATTAAGCCCATCAATGCACCTCACCAGGAATTAGCATGGAAAGCCCTGGGGGACATGGACTACCAAATGCTGGATTGGTTCCCCATGGGAACCAAGTACAATGTGCTAATGTTGAATGAATTAAGAGCCCAGCACCTCAGTGGAGCAGATATCTTGGGGATTTGGGAGTCAAATTTGCCCATATACAACCTTCCCCAAGTCAATCCAATGCCAGAGCTTATTTATAGCTGTCAGGAATGCTATGACCCCAGCCAAAGGGCAGTCATAAGCCCCACAGGCCTAATCCTGTTCCAGATCACCCCAGAGAGCATAAACCAGATGCTGTGCTTCAATACAGCCAAGAAATTGACCCCTCTGTCCATGCAGAATCTGATTAACACAGGGATCAAGCTGTCCAGTGACCAGATTATCAAAATTAACCAACTGTTTGTCACACCAGGCTCTGAAACAGTCAGAACCCCTCCTATTGGGTACCACTATCTCAATGAGTTGGGCAGAATGTTGGTGGATCTAATTGGCTATGTCCTGGGATTCAGGGGGCTGGAAGATGTAGATGAAAGCATAATGGCAATGCTGTCCATATTTGCCCCTGGTAAGCCTCCAGCTGTGCAGTATGATTATGCAACTTACATAGCAGAGAAAATCCATGATCAGTTCATGAATCTGAAAAGGGAGAAACTGTTCAGGTACACATCCTATATATATCATTTATTCCTTTTCTACCAGCCAGCTACCTTCTCTGTTCCTTTGAGGCCACTCAATGCCCAAGGGATCCCAAGATCAGTTGTTTTCTGGACCTCTGTTTTTCATTCTACCTCAGTATCACCCTATACATACTGTGAGTTTATTGATTTATTTGTTCATCCAGCCCTAACAGCTCTGCAAGGTACTCCTCCTCCTAGATTAACCGATGAAATGAGGAGGATTCTACATTTGAACAAATCTTACAATATTGGCAACTGGTACTTCTACCAGAACCACACAGTCATTAGGATATATGGCTGTGAATTGAACCCATTTAGGTTGCCAAGATATGTCCCCATGAGGCTTTTTGCCTTAGAGTATTTCAGGCAGTTTGGGAACTCAGATTACCTTCACTTTCAAAGTAGAAACAAGAAGTCACAATTGAAGGTAAGAAGTCAGCTAGGTTCCTTCCTATATAACAAGAAAGAGGAAGGGTGGAAAGAGGCACACAGCATCCTGGAAGGCCTCAGATTGCAGACCAGTTTTGAATGGATTCCCTATGACCCCAATCATTCTATCTCCCTCAGGAGAATTAGATACAAATTGGGCAACTATGCACATAAAAGACAACCTGAAATTGAAAAGTATGCCAATGCACTAGATTGGGAAGAGGGTACACTAGTAGAACAAGTCACTGAGGTAGAATTACTTGAGAAAGAAGCTAGGAATGTGCAAAAGGAAGCTGACTTGGAAACTTGTGGACAGGTGCCCCTCTCTTACAGAAAGCAAATTGGGACAGCTGCTAGATCTTCAGCAGCACAGCAGCAAACCACTGAGAAGACATCCCAGGCAGCAAGCAAAGACAAAGGTAAACAGGTGGAACAGCCACCTATATTGACAGAGGAACAAGTTGACACCTTGCTGCAGCAGCAAGAAGAAATGGAACAGCAAGAACTGGGGCAGCAACAAGAAAAAGCACAGTCCAGTGAACAGCCCTTGCAGCAGGAAAAGGGGACAGATCAACCTAGTAACACTGAGCAGCAGCCCCAAACAGAGGTGCCTCCCAGGACAGACACCAATGTAGACACCTCAGTCCTCCAAACACCACAGAAGGAGGATGTGACAAGGAAAAGGGAGAGAGAGACCCCCCACACCTCATCATTCATCAGAGGAGAGAAGAGACAAAGACTGAATGACTCCCAAGAGGAGGACATAGCGGTAAGGCAAGCCATGGGCATGGGCCCACCCAGTGGAGAACTTTCGGCCAGCTCATCCCAGCGAGGACATGACATGACTATGGGAGGAGAGGTCAGCTCCTCCGGTCAAACTAGAAAGGGGCAGTCAAGTATAAAACAGCAATTCATTGACATCAAAAGGAGGAGTGATCCCATAAAAGTGCAGCTGTATGATCACTTGCTAAACTTAGCTCCTAGCAACCAGCAGAGACTCATGTCTGCTTTCGATGTGAGCGAAGGCAAAATGGTAATGAGCCACTTCATGCCTACAACTTTGCAGCCTCAGTCCACCTCGGACTATCTAAGAACCAACATGGAGGTTCTTGCCAAAGACATACACCCCATGGACAAGATTGAACTACATAAGCAGACTGGTGAAATGGTGTATGCCTCCCTGGCAGATGAAACATTGGAGAATTATAAACTGAAGAGCAGCCTGGATAACACAGCTTCTCAGCTGGAGTTAGAAAGAGCATCATCACAAGCCAAGGACAATAGGATCAAGTCCTTGGAAGAGGTAATTATAGAGATAGGGCATGATCCTAAAGATGTCAAAGGCATCCAAGAGCTCCTGAAGATAAGGGATGCAGACATGGCAGCCCTAAGAAAGAAAATCAAACTCCCGGCCACCATCCATCCACAAACCGATGAAGTTGCCCAGCAAAGGCAAGAAAAGGATGCTACAGATCTGCTGGTATCCCTATACAAAGAGCTGGTTAGGACTCAAGACCAGCTAGGACAAACTGAAGCTGCAAAAGCAGCACTGCAAGAAACCCTGAAGCAAAGAGAAGAGGGCCAACCCGCCCAGCCTCCTCCTGTCATAATAAATCTTGAGGAAACCCCTCCAAAGATTACTCCTCCTCCTCAGCAAACAGAAGCTACAGCACCAACTACAGCACCATCCACAGCAGCAACAACTACAACATCAGAACAGGCTGCTAGTTTAGACATGCAAAAGCTGCAAGCTGAGATCCAAGCCATGGAATCTCAAATGAAAGAGCTGGATGAGCTTAAGAAAACCTTGACTAAGGTAAATGAAAGGTTTGACAAGAGCAAACAGAATGAGGCAGCCAAAGACAGAGAGGTAAAAGCTCTTAAGAGGAGAATTGCTGAACTAGAGAAGGAGCTTGCACTAGAAAAGGTGACAGCTGAAATGAAAGCAGTGCTATGGAGCAACATTGGGCGGTCCATTGCCAAACAGTGGCAATATATTGAGACCATGGATGAGCAAATGGTGCTCATCACTAAAGCAAACAGAGAAATACAGAGAGCCAGGGCAAGCCTTGGACACATGCCAGAAGCTGCTACTAGGATAATCAATACTCTGAGCTATAAGACTAGCTCTCAATTAGCTGTCATGGGAATCACCAACAGGACAGAAACAATTGCTGTAGCAAAGAGAGTCATTACATTGAGGAACTTGGTTGGAACATTGGAGAGGAGGACCCAGGATATGCAGACTGAAATCAATAGATTCCTGGAAAAATTCGTGACACTACAGAACAGAGGCCTCCCCAGCATCTTAAGCAGTGTAGGAAGACTGCTCACCCTGGACAATTACAATAAGAGGATTGATGCCCATGCAGTGGCAGAGATTGCACAACCACCCAGCACTTCAACAGAGCCAGGGCCAGCCACCGGGCAGAGTATGTATGACAGGGTGGAGAACCTGTTTTTCCTAATGAATGAAGTTGACCATCTGTTTGATACACCACCTAACTTCTTCAAATTCACAGAAGCAGATGAAACTCTGGGTGCAATCCTAGCACACCAACTGCCCACACAGGATGCCTGGAGAAATTTAACACAAACAGTTCTGTCAGGCCAGAATCAGTAGCGCCATTTTTACAGGTAGATAAGCATACATGCGCAGGCACAGTTTTGAGGAAAGATATATACAGGGAAGAGGCAGAGGCTGAGCCAACTCAGCAGGACCATTGACTCACCACAAGCAACAGTCACAATCACAGGTGACAAGTCCAAGACACAGCGTACAAAGCATTAAAGACAGATTTTCCAGCATTTACTCAGAATATCTCGACCGACTTAGCTGTCTCCAAAGGCTAAAATATCTTCTGACAGAGCATTAAAATGCCTGTACTCTGTAAATCAAATGCTGCATTAAATTTTGGCCATAATATCTTAAGTAGTTGGTAAAAAAGAAAAATCTGAGAGAACTCAGGACTCAGATATTTTGTAAATGACCGCAAGTATATATTCACCCTTCACAGCAGAAAGCGGTGGGTTAGTTTCTTTTGAAGGGCTCTAGCTCGTTGTAATATTTTTCAGAGAATTAATACAAAGGAAGAACGGAATTTCCAAGGCTTGGTGTTCTTTGATGTATTGTGGTGAAAGATGAATGTTACAGGATTCCAGGGTGTTGCATAAAACAGCAAGTATTCTCAAATCTCTTTGTTATATGTCTTCGAGTCTTTTGTTCTCTTTTGTTGTTCAAATGTTTTACACTTGATAGCAAGGTGAAAGGATAGTCCCAGGATTTAACCATGTTTACCCTGGACTCAAACTGAGCTATTATACATGTTTTCCTCAGATACAGTGACAGAATTGTAATTCTTAATTGCTGCATTTCAAAACTGTGTCTTTTACTGTGACAGTCATTCTCAGGGATTCTATTTTTGCCCCTAAGACCTCTGTTTTCTCCTCTTAAAGCTGTCTGTCGGGAACATATAAGATAACAAGTGAAAATTCTTAAATGCTTTCACTGTTTGTGTTACCTGTTTCCAGTCATTTAATCGAAAATCTGTTCTATTAAACACTCAACTGGCCCTGTAAGTTCCATCTTTCATCTCAAGGTTTCAAACACATATAGCCACAGACTCCATTGCCCAATGGTACTCAACCTCTCTGAAAACTACTTCACTAGAACCTCAAAGGAGTTTCATCAACCAAAACACAAACAAAACCAGTGCTTAATAGCTAGCCTAAAACCCTATCATAAACAGTTACAAATCATAAAAGAGAGAGCCCTCTCTGATCACAGTTTGGCTAGAAACAGTGATCCAAAGATTGGTTAGTGGTTACCCCGGCCGTATTCCCTTGGGAGTCATAGGGAACAACCTGGGTGTTAACACTAGCCGTGGCTCCAGGGACTAGTAACTCAACCCACGAGGCTTCAGAGTGTTTGTCCCAACCTACGGCTCCAGGAACTAGTATCTCAACCTAGTTGTTCCAGGGCTTTGAGAGAGTTTGTTCCAACCCACAACCATAGGGAACCTGAGCACTAATCATAAAAACAAATGGTAAACCCTCAACACATGGCTATCCAGGAAATGGCAAGGCAAGGCTAAAACCACTGTCAATCTATGCAAATATCCATGCCAATGACAACACATAACGAAGGAATCACATGCATATACCATGCATCCAACAATCAACAAGGAAATCACACATGCAACCTATTACATGAAAAGTGTCCCTTTTGTAGCTATTGATCCAACTGTCTCCTTGCACTCCCTTGCTTTCCTTTGGTTTCTTTCTCCAATCCAAGTGAATGCCAAAGTGCTCCAAGAATGCTCTAAGTATGCAAGAGTGTCTGAGAGAGAGAATGAAAGAAGAGAGCCAAAACTCAACTGACCAAAGTTGTAATGACCAAAAGTTGTGAACTGATTCTCTGATGCCCTTTTCATCATTGAGGTCTCATTTTCCTTCATTTTTCCTCTAATTTCCCCTTGCATGCAAATTTGTGTCTCTTCACCTTCCTTTTCTCCTATTTTGCTTTATTTTTCATATTAAATTGCCAATTATTGCCTCTTTGCCTTTGCCAATGCATTTATCAATTTCCATAGCCATTATTAATCACAAGTGATGCCCACTAAAGTTCTTTTCCCAACATTCAACTTGGAATACATATCCTTTGACGTCGGTCTTATTTTATTTACATGGAAAATCAACTAGGGGTTGTTACATTCAATCTCCTACAATATTTGGTTTTCTTCATTTTCTACCTACAAAACATAAACATTATTGAAGTCCATATAAAAAAAGTAACCATCCATCATAATATAGGGTCACAAGCTCTTGTATCCATCAATTTTCTAAGAATTATTTTCTCATGCATTGTTCATCAACCATTCTTCAATCATGATCTTGTACATTCTACTCCCCATGCATCATCGTCAGTCATCATTATGGGTTTCCTTTAGCTAACCTATAGCCATGCTCTTAGTGCATCGACATTAGACTACCAAGGAACAAAAGACTTCTTCACAAGCTCTTGTACATGTGTTCCCTTTTGCCTTAACTATTGTCCTTCAGACTTTTATTTCACATTTTTCTTTACTCCGTCACATTTTTCTTTACTCCATCACATTCTTAATGGTCATTTTTCTCCTACGCAACTCCCTTTTTCATGGCTAACAATCTCCCTTGATGCCTCTGATCAATGTTTCTGCCATATGCGGTCTACCTCAAATCAATGGTTCTACCAACAATTGAGCTTCTTCTCCTGGCTAAGAAATCATTCATTTTATTCAACAAGTTTTCTTTGGTTTGTTGGTTTACCATGAACCTTCATCACATCAAGTGGTTTTTAGAGCACCATGAACTTTTTCAGTGGGGATATATTTTCCTCATCAAGCTTATGTCAACATTGGTTCAAACAAATGCAATTTCAACATTCAATTCACACTAATCTAGCCTTTATACAACATACAACCAAGACCATTACCTTTCTGTCATTAAAAAGAAAACATTATTCAAGGATCATTCCTTCAAAGTGTCATTTTCATGGATTTATTGCACATGATACAAGAATAACTTTTACCTTAACTTTGAATCACTTAATTTTATAAGGGCTTCATTACACAATGAAGATCTTTCAACTCACACTTGGATTTAATCTCAATAAAATCTTGACCTTTGACAAGACTCCAATATTATACATCAATATTCTTCATTTTGACTTTGAATCATAAATTTAAAGCTAGGGTGTCGGTATAACGAAACATGCACCAAAACTTCTCATCATTAATGAAAAGACAATTTCAAAAAAACTTTCTAATAAACCATTAAAAACCAAACTCTTTCGTTGAAAATTTAGGCATATCTCCTTTCTAACTTCAAAATCCTTATTTTAAATCAAAATAATATCAGTAAAAGGTGACTATACCTTTAGAAACCTTTTCGTCACATGCCTAATACCTTGGCACACATACTTCTTAACTTTTTTATGACTTAAAGTACAATGTGACTTTATTATTAGTCCTACCCCACATGGAGGTTCCAATTCAAATAACCTTGACCTTTTCATTAAGATGTCCAATTTTGCAACATATTATAAAGTTTTGTAAATATTTTTTGTTTATAAGTTTTTTAAAATTATGAAAACCTTTTTATCAATTTGAAATTTTGTTTTTGGATTTTCATATTTTTCCACAACATGTTGATTAGATTTAATAGTCCTATTGAAGGCCAATATTATTTACCCTTTTGCCAATATTTAAAATTCATTAAAAAAACTCCCCCATATATGGTGTGCATAAACAGAGCGTCTAGTTGACAATGATGTTCAACCATCACAATAAAAGGTGGAAAGTTGCTATACCTGGCAGCCTGCATGGCCAACTCATTGCCACCTTCTCAATTCCAAGAAAAGTATGGAATTTATGGTTTCATGTATAATCGTGCAAAGGGAGACAGGTAACCTCTGGATCCGTAGATATCACAACATACGAATCAGGCAGATGTTTATGGATTTAGGAGATCGAGGACATTGCGGTATCATTTTAAGTATATGGGGATAGCTTCTTAGATAACTCAAAGAAGTTCTATCCAATTCTCGTTTCCTTTAAATCATGGAGACTGCTCCCATGTTTCAAGAATGCAAAGTCAAAGACTCTTACACGCAAGTGTTATGCAATCCCTAACTTTCACACTTGAATCTTTGTAATCATCCACATCTCTCATCTGCAAAGAGCTCTGTAATTTCTCACCTGCAAAGAGCTCTATCACTTAGGTTCAAAATTCTTATTCACACCTCCTACAATTCATTCCAAGATTGGCTTCTTTTCATGAGATCTCTTCTTCCTCCAGTCTTGAATTTTAGATCCTACTTCTTTGTTCCCTTTCTTGGCTTTGCTTTATTGTAGGATTCCTTACTTCAACTTCCTTACAATTTTAAATCTCTCCCCTTTCTATCAGAATGAGTGGTGTTCTCCCCCTTGGTTTATCTCTATCATCCATTTCCTCTTCCCTCCCACGAATTGCCACTCAATCAATACCTCCCCTACCTCCTTCTTAGCCATGGTTCTTTATCACACTATCAACTCTCCCACGATTCATCGTAGGGGTAGGCCCACTCAACCCCCCACTCTTACCCCATCCCCTCTCTGCAAGCCACATGAGTGTAGGCCTCCACTAGAGCTGTGATGGACCGATATCAACATATTCTTCTGGAAACTATGCAATGACCTATTGCTGACATTGAAGGGCAGGTTCAACATGCAAAAAGATTCATTCTATATCATCTTATTGAGAGAGAAACCCGAGATTGGATTCCTGACATAGGGAATTCCACCAAAGCAAGGGATTTTGCCTACATGTAGACAATCAACCTGTACTAACATGTTAAGAGCCTCATGGATTGGGTCCTTACCGACAAGGTTGACACCCAACAAGAGCTCCTCATATGAATGTTAGAAATCATGGAAATAATGCACAACATGGAGAATAAATTGGATGATATGGATGACAAACTCAATCAACTTTACAAGCAAATTCTAGGTACCACTCCGTCATCATCGGCCATGGGAAATGACTCTCCTTCTCCAACTCAAGTATCAAAGCTAATAACATGACAACTCACTCAGTTCAATTTTTGTTCTATGACTTGTTACAAAATGTATTTTCATCTTTGGTACATGTAGTTTTGTCTATGTTAAGCCATGTCTCTGGTTTAAACTCTTAGACCCATAGGTCAGAAATAATGAAGGCAATTGTTGGGTCCCTATAATACTAGTGATTACCCCATTAATATTGTAGTTGCACTCCCTTATTATATTTTTGCACCCATGTAGTCCCCATATTGTTATTATTGTGCCCCATAGAAGCCCACTATTGTTATTATTATGCCCTTACATTATTATTGTTATGTCGGCTCTGATTATATTATGACCCCTTAGACTCCTATATATAGAAAGGAGGTATTTTCATTTGTATCATCCAAGAATTGTTCATTTATGTAATGTAAAGGAGGTTTCCCCCTCGAAGAGGCTGAATTCTAAGGCGTTGATCTATCTTTTCTATCTTTTCTTGAGCTGGTTTCATAACATTTGGTATCAGAGCTTTGGATTCTAGGGTTTCGCTGCTCCAAACAGGTCATCGTGGCATTTTCGCTATAACTTTTTTTATGCGACGTTTCAAAAGCTAAAAAAAAACTCATTTGAGAAGAAATTGTGCTGAATCTCGGGTCCAAATTTAAGAGCTATTCGTGCAATATTTGCGGAGATATGATCTGAGGAAGTTGGTCTTCTTGCAAACTCCTGAATTTCATTCCAAACAGGTGACCTGGGGAAAATCGTCATAACTTTCTCTCTGAGCATCTTATTGAAATGATGTAAGAAGGTACAGAAAGAGGATAGGCTGTAGTTTCTTGTATATATTTTTCAGATCCAAAGGTCGAAACAGTGACTCGTGGCACGTCGTACAAGTTCGCTCTACTGAACTAGTCTATAATCAGGTCACTGTGGGAGATTTTGCATAACTCTTCCTTGGAGAATCCAATTTGGATCAGATTGGTGGCATTGAAAGATGACACAGAGGGCTACTACAGATCATAATTTTAGAACTGGATGATATGAAAGTACAGAGATACATCAGAGGCAATATCGAGCTCCTACAAAGTGAAAAAAAGTGTGTAGATTCTTTTAAATTTTTGCTTAAGATTGGTTTGAAAATTTATTTTGAAGGAATTCAAAGGGCATAGTAGAGCATTATTATCGGTAATGGATGCCCCGAGGAAAGAAAATGCAAACACCTAGTAAGCAACCTGAAAGCTCTAGCATGACTCATGAAGAAGAGGAAGAAATGCTACATGATATATCAAAATTACAAGAACAAGTGCAACAAATGTCACGCTCACAAAAGCTAACAGAAGCTAAGATAAATGGCATGGAATCTAAGATAAAGGGCATGGAAGCTAAGATGGATGATTTGAAGATAGATTTGAAGAGAGACATGGTAGATTTGAAGACAGACATGGCAGATTTGAAGACAAATTTGACAAATTTTCTACAAGAAATACTTACTAATGGTGAAAAGGTTGTAAAGGAAACTCATGATGCGAACAAAAGAAATGTTAATCATGATTTCATAGACTCTAATGTGGGATCGAAGACCCACCATATTCCAAAAATCGATAAGGAAGTTTGATGGCAAGGATCCCGCAACATGGATATTACAGATGGAGCAATTTTTCGATCTCAATAATGTGCAAAACACACAAAAGGTACGTATTGCAACTTTATATTTGGAACCAAATCAGTTTGTATGGTATCAATGGCTTTGCTCTCATAAACAATTTATCACTTGGGAAATTTTTACGGAAGAATTGACAGCACATTATGAGGATACAAAAAGCAACACTTTTTTTAGCCAATTGATAAGTCTCAAACAAAAGGGTTCAATAATGGAGCACATTGAGGAGTTCCAAAAATTGAACATAAGGGTAAAAAATATTCCAGAGGAGCATAGGATTGATGTGTTCATAGGGTCTTTAAAGGATAATATCCAACATGATGTTCGCCTTTGGGAACCTGATTCATTAGAGAAGGCATTCAGGTTAGCAAGAAAAATGGAAAGCAAAATTATGGCAACCAGGAAGCATACCACTCACAACTATAAAGATGGAAGTGTTGTTGCCCCTAGTCTTCCACAACTTATAAGGTTGACACCACAACAATTGGAAGAAAAAAGAGAAAAAGGGCTTTGTTACAGTTGTGATAGCAAATACACTAAAGGTCATAAGTGTGCTGAGAAGAAATTATTCTACATAGATTGTGAAGAGGAAGAAGAAAAGGAGCAAGAAAGGTCAAAAGAAGAGGATATACTCCAGGAACAAAGCCTAGATAAAGAAGAAATGAATCCGACCATATCTTGTAATGCATTGGCTGGAATTACCACTCCTCAAACCATCAAGATAGAAGGACAAATCAAGAAGAAAAAGGTAATAGTGTTGATTGATTCAGGAAGTACCCACAATTTTATTCATTGTAAGGTAGCAAAAGAATTGAATTGCTTCTTATATCCAGCACCAGAGTGTCAAGTGATGGTTGCAAATGGAGGAACAATAAATTTCTCTGGAAAGTGCCATAATATCAAGCTATTGATGGGAGAATATGTATTGACTAGCCCAATGCTTTCCATTCCAATGGGAGGTGCTGATGTTGTACTAGGAGTCCAATGGCTACAATCCTTGGGTACAATAGCTTTTAATTTTCAAGAACTTTTCATGAAATTTTCTGTGGAAGGAAAGGAAGTTGAATTAAGGGGTATTGCAAGGAAACCAGGAAAGATAATCAACTCTAGCGGTAGACAAAGCTTCTAAAAAAGGAACAAAGGGGTGTAATTGCACAATTATGTTCGCTATATGTTTCCACATTGGAATCATCTATTTCTCCAGATCTCCAAAAAGTCTTGAACAATCATTCCAAGGTATTTGAGACTCCCAAAGGTCTCCCACCTATCGTGATCATGATCATGCTATTCATCTGATTCCAGGAAGTGTTCCTCCAAACATCAGGCCATACAGATATCCCTATGCCCAAAAGAGTGAAATTGAACGTATGGTTGCAGAAATTCTAGAGGCTGGTATAATTCAACCGAGTCAAAGTTCTTTCTCTGCTCCAGTAGTATTAGTGCATAAGAAGGATGGATCATGGCGCATGTGTCTGGATTATAGGGAGCTCAACAAGCTCACTATTAAAGATAAGTTTCCCATTCCTGTCATTGATGAATTACTGGATGAATTGCATGGATCAATTTACTTCACCAAGTTGGATCTTCGTTCAGGATATCATCAAATCAGAATGAAGACTGAAGACATTCCAAAAACAACGTTTAGAACTCATGAGGGTCATTATGAATTTTTGGTCATGCCTTTTGGCCTTACAAATGCACCTTCAACATTTCAAGGTTTGATGAATTCCATTTTCAAACCATTCCTTAGAAAATTTGTGTTAGTATTTTTTGATGATATAATAATCTACAGCAAGTCTTGGAAGGATCATGTTGAACATGTTGACAGGGTGCTACAACTATTGGAGGAGAAACAATTATATGCAAAAAGATCCAAATGTTTCTTTGGAGTACAAGAGGTGGAATATCTGGGTCATATTGTATCTCATGAAGGAGTTAAGGTAGACCCTAGCAAAATTAAAGCCATTAAGGAATGGAAAATCCCCACATCCATAAAGCATCTACGAGGATTTCTCGGGTTGACAGGGTATTATCGCAAGTGTTGTGGGGAAAAATGCCTATGCAGGTCGATCCTATCCACCTAAGGTGTGACAGTGCCTTAGCAACAAACAGAAACAGCTATTCTAGTATTCTTCCTTTATGAATTAAGAATGAAGAGAGATGGATAGACTAACCGGTGTCTTCCGTTTGTCCCTCGATCCGGTTTCTCTTCTCTTTGAGAGTTCCCAGCTACTTGCCTTCTCGCTCGCCCAGCTTCAACAGGTCTCTGCAAGATCACAAGAAGAGAACACTACACAAAGACATAGATTCATATTCATAACTAGTTCAGGATTAGAAATAAACTAAACATACTAATGCAATCATACATCAAAGATACATCAGTATATAGGAGAAACCAAGATAGCTTTATTGATGAATAACAAGGTTCAGGAAGAGATACAACCCAGAGGGCTCCAATCCAGCATCTCCTTCCCAGCAAATGAAATTCCTATCTTCACCTTCCTTCAAAGCATTAAGCACCCAATGATTCCAATCTCAAACCAACAACAATTCTTTGCAATAACAAAATTCCAGCCTCTAGATCTCATGGAGGAGAGATCCATATATAGATGTTTGGAGAGAGGATGAGTCAGCTTGAGATCTGACTAGTGTCCTCTCCCTCTGTCAGTTCTTGCTTCCACTTGGAGACTAATAGCCTCTTACTCATCACTAGTCGAATTCCTTGAGGCAAGTGTCATTGGAGAAGATTCTGGAAGCTTCCAGGGTATTTCCACCTCGTTGAATGAACTTGCCATTTGTCACTTCCCGCTCAGCGCACCCTGGTAGTGCTTCTACCTACGTTGCAGTGCACCTAGCCAGTGCAATCTCTGCATTTCAGCGCAGACAGCTAGTGGAGCCTCTGAATTGATCCTGAATTGACTTGTTTTTGAGCAGTTTCTGGTGGAGAACTTCTGTGAATTGCTGTGGTTTGTTAGCCTTGTTCCTTTAGGGGTAGGAACAACATGTTTAGGGACTTTGGATCCCTTGGATTATGGACATTTCATGCTCAATGCTGTAAGGCACAAAAATGTCTATAACAGTTGCCCCCTAAAGTATGAGGCCGTTTATCGGGTGAAATGCTTTATCAGGAGGATCCGAAGTTCATTCATTGCTGGGAGGAGACCTGTAATACAATACAATACAATACATTATTTTTCATACTGCTTTCATGATCTAGCTGAGGCGGGCATTCCCATGCTCAGCTTTATAAATTCATTTTTCTGTTTTCGATAGTTTTAACGAGCCGAACAAAACAAGCGCTCAATCTTTTTGTGCAATAATCCTTCAGGTCCAAAAAGATTAAAATCTAGAGGAGGGATAGCTCTTCCGGTCACTTTATCGAGCTGGAAGGCCAAAACTCGGCAATCTTTTCATATTTTACGAGTCAGATGAAAAGAGCTTAAAGAAGACTCGTCTTTTGAGGAACGAGTGATAAAACGGGTTAGCAGCTGATTCCAGGTACGGGTTGGAATTTTCCAATCACGGCAGTGTCACAAGGATGGCTAGTGAAATCACTCTTCGCAGCTGTTCCTCAAAATGGGTAAACAATCATATGGAGGTGAACGATCGGCCAATGAAAAGTGGAGGTGACGGTGCAAACACAACCAAGGCTTTAATGGCTGATGATATTTCATTCACGGTGGTTATTTACCGGAATAGTTCATTTTTTAACGAGCTTAAACGCGGGTGGAAACATTTGCTCGATCTTATGTTTATTTTTTAACGAGCATGAACTATGTGCTAAAACTGCTCGGATCTTGCGTTTATTTTTTAACGAGCATGAACTGTGTGCTAAAACTGCTCGATTAATCCAGTCATATGATAAGAATGTCTCATTAAGATTCTATTTTTTATGGAGCTTCATCTTACAAATCTTTGCTCCGGATCCTTTCTTTATGCAAGTTCGGAAAAGACTAATCCTACGAGTTTAAAGGGTTAGACCTACAGGTTTAAAGGGAGGACCTAAAAATTTAAAAAATAAATAGCCGCCCCTTGCTTGCACTCCAAAAGGTTTGCATGCCCCCAGGCATAAAGTACGATTTCAAGGTTACCCCTTCTTAGTCCAATAAAACATTTGTTTTACCGGGAGAGGCCTACCTCTTTCAGGTTACCCAAAGATTGTCTCGTTAATCTTTCAAACAAAACACTTCTTCGGCGATATCTACCGAAATAGACAAAGGTGAGAGACTCCGTCTATAAACTCACATAACTTTGACAAAAGAATCTTATTCTAGAATAACCCTCTTCCAGCATGGGCGGGGTACAGACTAGTCATATTCTTCCGCGGAAACCTACTTTATACCCAAAGTTTTCCTGCCGAAGTAGACCAGGACGCATGCCCCCTGGGTTCCAGTCATATCCTTCCGAATCACTCGCACTCATCGGGAGGACGGACCGTGGGTTGAGACATTTCTCGCGTGAAGAGACCATTTAGGGATGGTATATGACTATTTGCGATGCGTGATCCGGGAAATGAAAGCTGGTCCATGAGCTTGACCACTCTTCCTTCGTGCGGAAAACACATTACTCTAAAGAGTGAGGAGATGATGGCTCCCATGCAATATATATAGTCTCGTCCAAGGAGTAGGTTATAATCCAAGGGTCCTTGAACGACCATCACGTTCATTTGAACGATCTTCCCTTTCAATGTGATAGGCACATTGGGGAGGATCCCTAAAGGTCGATTGGTTCCTTTATCAAAGCCTGTCAGATTTCTCATTTCAGGCAAAAGCGCTGGCGAACCAAGCGCTTTCCAAGCAATAGAGGAAAGGATACTCACAGATGCCCCCTCATCAATGATGGTGCCAACCATTACCATTCTGTATATTTGAACGATAATTCTGAATGGTATGCTTGCAGGCAAACAGGGTCTGCCTAGTTGGTTCCAGTCGAACGAGACAACTAGGTTGCTTGGTGGTGGGACCGAATAGACGGCCGGGTATGACTCTGACGAAGTTCCTTCCTGCGATAAAGGAATGGGCAAATTTCCCCCTTGTTCGTCGGAGTCTGTGTTGATGAAGAGAATTTGGACGGTGTCGTCTTTATTCTCCTCTGTGATGGTATCATTCGAAGATAGGGCCTCTGAAGGCAAAATCGGGTCAACTGCCACCTCAACCTTTTGACTTTCTTCAGGTATGGATTCAGATGGTTCATCCTCAATGATAGGTGCTTCGGCTGACCATCTGAGCGGGCCAGCCGGGTTCTCAACTGGTGAAGGACTTGGCAGGAGTTTTTGATATCCAGGAGGAAGTTGCACTGGTAAAACCGGGCGGTCTTCCAAAACTCTTTTAGCCTCGTCTAAGAAGGGACAACGGTGGATGGCATGGTCGCCTTCACACAGTTTGCAGGGAAATCTAGCTTTCCCTCTCTGTCCTGTGGCTTCACTTTCACTAGTTGACGGTGTGCTGTCAACATGGCTATCAGAGGTTGACGCCACCGAATTGTGCAATCGGGGAGACCAGTCCCTTAGTATCCGAGGGATGCAGGGACAATCTCTGTGGAGGTGGTCTCCCTTGCATATGACACATGGCGATTTAGGCCTAGTCAGTGCTGTGTGTGGATTTTTGTCAGACGACACTTGTTTGCCCCCAGTCGCTTTTGGCTCTTTCTTCTTCTTCTCCTTCTTCTCCTTAGGAACTTGGCTTTTGGCTTTACCAGTTCCGTCAAGCGAAGAGGAAGGAGGAGAGGAAGAATTAGATGAAGTAGAAGGCTGGTGGGTAACTCTGGTCTGGTCTAATTGTTGATTCGACTGTTCAGGAATAGTGGTGTTCTGAACGACATTGGTTGAGAAGAGCCAGACCGGCAAGCCAATTGTCAGTCCTGGAATCGACAATGTGGCCATATGGGGCACGCCAACATCTCCCCAAGAGGAGAAGGGACTAGGATTTCCACCAAGGGGAATTCCTTGGTTGGTGTGCTCCATTTTCTCAACCTAAAGATCAACGCAGGAAGAAGGGGTGATTGTTCCGTTTAAAATAAATTTTAACGACGCTTTAGACACAACTTGCTTTTTCAATTTTAAAGAGTCGAGAAAAAGCTAAAGATGACTCTAGTCTCCTTCGATGTTTTAACGAGCCCGAAGTGACAAATGCTCGGATGGACTTTTTCCGTTATAGAGTCTGAAAAAGGCCAAAAAGGAACTGCTCTGGAGTTCTAGGTAGAGGGTGTGCCAAACTTTTCGCAAAACCGCAGAATACTTTTTAAGGTACGGGCGGTCGATCTTCCTGAATGCTGTGTTCAGTGCATTGCGATCAGTAGGGCGGCCGACATGGCTTCCTAAGGATAAAGGTTTTATGCCTATAGGGGTCTCCCAATATATACTCGACGGTACGTGGGAGCACAATCCGTACTGGCGCTATCGTCCCTCAGGAGGAATCACCCACCATCAGCGAGATCGACAGTCACCAGGCTTTACGACGTCGGAACACGTCTCTAGCCTAGACCTCTATGTTGTGCGTTAAGTTACAAAGCGTTGTTAAGTTCATTCAATTTATTTTAGGTTGATCTTTTTAGAAGTTTGCCTTTTGAGGTTCACCACGAGATGTATGATACAATTCCTAAATGCAGTCTAAAGATGATAAGCAAGCTTTTCTATCTTTTCAACAATGAAAATCCTAGCTACAAAGGGAAAAGAAAGACACCATCTTTTCTCAAAGAGCAATCAGCACACTCTAATGCACTTTTCCTAAATCAAGCATGCAAACTATCAAGATGCAAATGCACAATGCAGGTGTTTGTTTTCCGCTTTCTTAATATTGATGCCTAAAAAGAAAGCTTTTTGTACAACTTTGAATTTGCTTTTAAATGAAAAATACAAACAAGTTTACTTTTTCGAAATCAGAAAGGGTAGAAGAGATTACAACACTTAACGATTTTCGAAATGAATACTTGTTTTGACACTCAAAAGAGACAAACTCAAACCAAAAGCAAAAGTAAACGTATAATCAACTGTAAACAGCCAATGAACTCTCTCCTAAGATCACAATCAACAGATCTGAATCAAGGGCTACAAGATGACTATTTCACTCTTGCAAAGGAAAACTGTAAATGACGCCACAAACACATAAAAACACTCACAGTCTTTTTGTACAAAAGAAGGTGGAATTTAAGCAGAGAAAAGGAGTTATCAGACAGGTACCTATGCTGGTTACAGGCTGCAAAAAATCAGAGATCAAAACAAGGCAAAACAGAGCAGAGAACCCCAGCTGCACAAGGCCTAAACTGGATCAGCGCACCCCTAACACAGAGGTTTTGACATTCAGCACAGGTAGCCTTCACGGGACCTGCGTTGAAATGCAGAACCTCTTCACAGAGTCTGTGCTGAAGGAGAAACGAGAGTTTCTCACTGGGTTCTGGGTCACAGTTTGCTATTTAATCTACAGTTTCAGGCCAAATCAAAGCAACAAGCAAGGTACAATCAAAGGGATGCTTTGAGGGAGGACTAAGATCTATCACAAAGGATCATCAAATCATTTGTGAGTCCATTGTTCAGATCATAGACAAATCCAGTGATTGGATCAAAGCAGCAGCTGTCTACTTTGCATCTGAGAATAGCAGATGCAGTTCGATTGTTGCTGTTGAGTCTATGAAACAAACAATGATAGAGACACAAATAAAATGACTAAACAGATTTCCCCAGTGGAGTCGCCAATTTGTTGTGGGGAAAAATGCCTATGCAGGACGATCCTATCCACCTAAGGTGTGACAGTGCCTTAGCAACAAACAGAAACAACTATTCTAGTATTCTTCCTTTATGAATTAAGAATGAAGAGAGATGGATAGACTAACCGGTGTCTTCCGTTTGTCCCTCGATCCGGTTTCTCTTCTCTTTGAGAGTTCCCAGCTACTTGCCTTCTCGCTCGCCCAGCTTCAACAGGTCTCTGCAAGATCACAAGAAGAGAACACTACACAAAGACATAGATTCATATTCATAACTAGTTCAGGATTAGAAATAAACTAAACATACTAATGCAATCATACATCAAAGATACATCAGTATATAGGAGAAACCAAGATAGCTTTATTGATGAATAACAAGGTTCAGGGAGAGATACAACCCAGAGGGCTCCAATCCAGCATCTCCTTCCCAGCAAATGAAATTCCTATCTTCACCTTCCTTCAAAGCATTAAGCACCCAATGATTCCAATCTCAAACCAACAGTAATTCTTTGCAATAACAAAATTCCAGCCTCTAGATCTCATGGAGGAGAGATCCATATATAGATGTTTGGAGAGAGGATGAGTCAGCTTGAGATCTGACTAGTGTCCTCTCCCTCTGTCAGTTCTTGCTTCCACTTGGCGACTAATAGCCTCTTACTCATCACTAGTCGAATTCCTTGAGGCAAGTGTCATTGGAGAAGATTCTGGAAGCTTCCAGGGTCTTTCCACCTCGTTGAATGAACTTTCCATTTGTCACTTCCCGCTCAGCGCACCCTGGTAGTGCTTCTACCTGCGTTGCAGTGCACCTAGCCAGTGCAATCTCTGCATTTCAGCGCAGACAGCTAGTGGAGCCTCTGAATTGATCCTGAATTGACTTGTTTTTGAGCAGTTTCTGGTGGAGAACTTCTGTGAATTGCTGTGGTTTGTTAGCCTTGTTCCTCTAGGGGTAGGAACAACATGTTTAGGGACTTTGGATCCCTTGGATTATGGACATTTCATGCTCAATGCTGTAAGGCACAAAAATGTCTATAACAGCAAGTTTGTTAAGAATTATGGGAGAATAGCAGCACCTCTAACAACATTATTAAAGAAATATGCATTTTCATGGACTCCAGAAGCAACAAAGGCCTTCGAACATCTTAAAGAGGCAATGTGCCAAGCACCGGTCTTAGCTACACCAGACTTCACAAAAACCTTTATTGTGGAATGTGATGCTTCAGGAAATGGAATTGGTGCTGTTTTAATGCAAGATGAAAGACCCATTGCTTTTGAAAGTCGTCTAATCAAGGGAAATTTTTTACACAAATCTATTTATGAGAAGGAAATGTTGGCAATACTCCATGCACTTAAGAAATGACAGCCCTACCTAATGGGAAGACACTTCAAGGTAAAAACAGATCATGATAGCCTTAAATACTTTTTAGAACAAAGATTATCCTCTGAAGAGCAACAAAAGTGGGTCACAAAGATGTTGGGTTATGAATTTGAAATCATCTACAAAAAAGGGAAGCAAAATGTGGTGGCAGATGCACTCTCAAGAAAGGATGAGGACGTGGAAGCATTGGTTTGCGCCATTTCTATTATCCAACCATATTGGATAAATGAAGCAAGGGAGGAATGGAAGAATGACGAAGAAGTGTGGGAACTTATTCGAAAGTTACAACAAGATTCCAGTACGTCTGATACATTTAGCTGGAAAAATGATTCTTTATGGTACAAAGATCGCTTATACATCTGTAAGAATTCCCAACTAAAACAAAGATTCTTATGGAATTGCACACTTCTCCCTTAGGAGGGCACTAAGGATTTTTAAAAACTTACCACAGGGTTAAGCAAGAATTTTTTTGGGATGGCCTTAAATCGGATATTCAAAAGTTTGTGGCGGAATGTTTGGTTTGCCAACAAAATAAAGTTGAAACAATTAAGACCCCAGGTCTATTACAACCTTTATCCATTCCAAGCCAACATTGGGAGGAGGTTTCAATGGATTTTATCACAGGTTTACCCAAGTCTGAGGGAAATAGTGTCATCATGGTGGTAGTTTACATACTTACCAGGTATGCACACTTTTGTGCATTATCACATCCATTTAAAGCCAGTACAATATCTACTGCATTTATGGAAACAATTCAAAAGCTACATGGAAACCCAAAGATTATTGTAAGTGACAGAGATCCCATTTTCACTGGAAATTTTTGGACATAATTATTTTCTTGTCTTGGTACTCAGTTAGCTCATAGCTCAACTTATCATCCTCAATCTGATGGGCAAACTGAGATAGTAAACAAATGTTTGGAAGTATATCTTCATTGCTTTGTATCTGATAAACGGACACAATGGGTCAAATGGTTTCCTTTGGCTGAATGGTGGTATAACACTTCCTTCCATACAGCAACAAAAATGACCCCATTTATGGCACTTTATGGATATCAGCCACCATCCATCACATCATATTTAAGAGAAAATTCTAAGGTTCAAGCAGTGGAACATCACATCGAACATCAACAACAAGTCCTCCAACTCTTAAAGGATAACCTCGTGTTGGCACAGAATAGAATGAAACAACAGGCATATCAACATCGCAGCGAAAGAAGTTTTGATGTAGGTGATTGGGTATTCCTACGACTACAACCATATAAGAAAATGTCCCTCAAGCAAGCTAAGAAGGATAATAAATTATCACCAAGATATTATGGTCCGTACAAGGTGTTGCAAAAGATTGGTACTATGGCATACAAATTGGAGCTTCCTGCAGCGTCTTGATTGCACCCAGTTTTCCATGTTTCATGTTTAAAGAAGGTTATAGGCGATAAGCTCCCAGTTCAAACAATATTGCCAGAACTTGACGAGGAAGGAAAAATTATATTGGAACCAGAAGCAATCACAGAAACAAGAACTCGACAACTACGAAATCGATCAATTTCAGAGTATCTTATCAAGTGGAAGAACTCATCTGCTGAAGATTCCACGTGGGAGGATGAGAATTTTATACAGAAGCATCCAGAACTACTCAAGCGTTGAGGACAACACTTTTTTGAAGGAGAGGGGCATGTTGGGTCCCTATAATACTAGTGATTACCCCATTTATATTGTAGTTGCACTCCCTTATTATATTGTTGTACCCATGTAGTCCCCATATTGTTATTATTGTGCCCCATAGAAGCCCACTATTGTTATTATTATGCCCTTACATTATTATTGTTATGTCGGCTCTGATTATATTATGACCCCTTAGACTCCTATATATAGAAAGGAGGTATTTTCATTTGTATCATCCAAGAATTGTTCATTTATGTAATGTAAAGGAGATTTCCCCCTCGAAGAGGTTGAATTCTAAGGCGTTGATCTATCTTTTCTATCTTTTCTTGAGCTGGTTTCATAACAACAATTTGAAAATTTTGTTTCTTTGTTACTAGTCTGGTTTCCCTAGTGGCAAACTAGACACGACCATCAATGTTGTAAGCATGTTTTTTCATGTAGTAATATAAAATAGCTCCTTTGATCTTATAAGAAAAAACCATTTGAAAATAATTTAAATTAAATTATACGAGTGGTCAAATAGATGTTGTCATAATCGTCTAAGACAATGCCACCATAGTAGATACCTAAAATGATTCTTTATAAGGATCAATATATCACTATAGCAAACATATTTACTAAAGGTAGTCCATTCATGGTTATGTTGTTATCAACATGGAACGCTACATGAACCATTGCCTAAATTACCAAGCTATCAATCCAATACTTATTACAAACATTTTTCGGTGAGAATTCAACCCTGGCCTATTAATGAATCTTTCCTAGCTCGTCCATTTATCCTAGCCATAAATAGTTCTCTACCATGTTCTCCAATACACTTAACTTTTCTAATGCAATTAAGCCACAATCTTCTTCGTGGATATAATGTTTTAGTGAAACATCTTTGAGGAACATACCTAGGGAACAAAGCCTGCATCTTTTTACACTAATGGACTTGAGCATACAAGCGAAAAAGGTATCAGTCTACACCAAAAAACCTGAACATACAAGTGAAATGAAGAATACAAATGATAATGCTAGTCTTTGTATGTGTAAGTACAATCATTACTTTTCTAAAAGCATGTTCAATGAAAAACCACCATAATGAAACATAGGAAGTCCTTGCAAGTCTTACAAGTAACCTAAGGATCCATGAGAAATAAAAGCTCCCATTTTCGAAAGACATTGTCAAACAACAACACACTAACTACATATTTTGTTTTTAATTGGCAGTTGTGTTTGAGATTAACCATTTACATAAGTATAAGCCTACTTCATTGGCTTCACAACACTTCATATTGCAACTAATATGATGCATCAATGAATACACTATAGAGTCTGCAGTTTTTTTTAGAGAAACAAGAAAAATAACAATGCATTTGTGTACGATCCATGATTATAAATTTATGGGTTTACAGGGAAATTCTTAAGGGCGATGCACTAAGCCAATCATTGGCTTAGTGTATAGCATTTTTATTCATACATGGTCATGCATACATTATAAACATGTGCCATATATAATCTTCAATGTGAGGTAACTCCATGAGCTTCATTATCATCTACATTTGGTGGGAGTTGATCCTACCAAGTTATCTCCTTATTAATTACCTGCCACGCCAAGGTTGATGTGACAATGGTTTAGGAGATGCATTGTACAATTAGAGTTAAAGCTCAATTTGAATTTGAATATGGGGCTATACAGTTTGAATTTGAATATGGGGCTATGCAATTTGAATTTGAAATTAAAATTTAGTGGGGATTTCTAATACTATTTTATTAAATTTAAATTTTGAATTAAAGTGGGAGTGAGTTTGGATGATTTTTGAAAACATATGCCCATTCATATCTGGGTGAACACAACCATTCTCATTATGTATTTGAAAACATAGGCCCAATATTGGATTTGTGAAGACCCACATACATGGGTGTGACTATTTGTTTAACATAACCTTGCAAGTGTTTCAGCATCCAGATCTCTGCAGAGCTAGCTGTTTTACATAGTTGTCGTCATAGACAACCTCCTCGAACTTCAATCCATCGAGATGGATGAATCCAGAGCTTTTGAATGATTTTTATTTTTATTTTTTATTTATCTTTTGCATTGTATCATTAGTTGTTTAAAGCCAAACAACACCCTAGGCTAAATTTATGATGACCTAAGAATATTAGCTTCATTATATCATGTTATGACTATTTACTTGTTTACGGTGGTCAAATTTATTACAACAGGCTACAAAAGCCCTTGCTTGCAGTTTATTTTTGTCTTCTAAGTGATTTTGCATGTGATTGGATCAGTGGATAATTGTGATTTTTTTAAAAACTTAACCCTTCTTTGTTTGTAGAACAAGAGGTTGACGCACTTACAACTATTCTCAATTTCATTTATATAAAATAGAATGGGTTTGATATCGACCAATTTGAAGTTTGGGATAAATAGAGTGTGAGCATTCAAAATTCAGACATGTTGTAAAGAATTGAAGTCATGCTCATTCTAGTCAAAATTGTAAAACCTTGTTATGTCATAAGCGAGTTTTTGCTCGTTGGTTCTAGATTTAGGTGTATTATTAAAACTCAATCATATTTTCTAAAGTTTAGTAGGAAGTTATAGGAAGTTGAAATTTACAACATATCTAAAACCTTTAATTTCAAGTTCTGCGAGCGATTTGAAAAATATATTAGATTTTTCCTTACTAAAAATATGGGAAAATGTGAAATAAAATCAAAATAAAATTAAAAATCTATTTATATGTCAAAGATTCTCAAAACCTTGAGACGTTCTTCATTTTATATCATATTATCGACATTTTTTATCCATGAATTCTTCTTTGACTTTTTGTTTCTCTCTTATCAACTATGTTTTATATCTCTAGTCTAAAGTCTCAAATTGATAAAGTATCAAGACACTAAGAATACATGGTATTTAACAGAGAAAATTGCTTTTGTGTTCAAGGGAACATCTTTCCTTTCTTGTGTGGCTAGGATAATAGGGTTATACAATTTTTAGGACTCCTTTCCCATCACCATGTTGCGTAGTGGTAATTTTGTATACTTTCAAAAATAGATCATGAAGTTTGATTAGTTGTTTGAGTGATAGGTTCCATTATAAGACTAAGTTATGCATTGGTGAAGGGATCTCAACAAAAGCTTATACAACAAATATTTTTCATGTTAGAGTCTCGTTTTACTATGTGTCATATTTCTATATTATTAGAATATTATGACAGAGAAAATAAAATATAAAGAAGCCTATAACAACAATTTTGGAGGAACAAATGACATGCCATGAATCAAATGTAGCATATAATTTAATAATGTTTAGGTGACAAAAAGATGATATATATATATATATATATATATATATATCATTTAAAATATATATATATATATATATAATTTCCAATTATTTTAATGAAGATAAAAATAAATATGAATTGAATTAATGTTATAAGAAAGTCTGGTTTAAGGACAAATTTTGGAGCAGTTAAATATGGTATCCAAAATCCATAAATACACTCGAGAATGGCTAACATAATGGCTTGTCCAAGGAGACTAACAATCATGTGTGGAATGTCAAAAGAGGGAGCATAACCTAGTGAGTGTTGAACCAAAATGGACTTTACATTAACATTTTCCATTTAAACATGGAGTGTAGGTTTTATCAATGATTTTTTCTATGATAATGGAGATTAGTCAAGAGGAGTGGATGAAACAACTAGAGCAAAGAAATACTAAGAAAAATATTTTGGAAATTTACAAAGTGGAGCAAAAGCTCAAATGCATGCATGGATAGTTCTTTGAGTGTAGAGTAGAAGAGGGGTTGAGGAGTGAAGTGAGCTTCTTCAAATGGAGGAATAAATGAGTTGGTTCTATGAAGTTATAATAGATTAATGCAAGAACAATCATGGAGGTTGTCCATCATAATGTCAATAATATCACCTTGTACAATAGATAGATTTGTTAATTTCCTCGACTTCCCACATCATGTTTAACATCACCATATGTTGGGAATTGGGTAGGCATTGGTAGCCAAAAGTTGCATTGAGAGTAAACCAAATTAAAGGAAGGTTGATTATTGTTGTTGGGGAGAGTGTGACACAACACTCTAACCAACATCAATATGCAAAGGGAATGCAATATGGTAGTGCTTATATTGTGAAGGTAGATATAATGGTGCAAGGTGTCATAACAATAAGGTATTAACTCACGCTCACGTGTGACTAGAAACTCCTATAGAAAGGATGACATGTGATGGATGAAAAAGGGCCTAACACATCCTAAAATATATCTTCTTTAAACAAAAACTATAAATAATATTTATTTATTTTTAATTTATATATATATATATATATATTAATAATTTAATAGTTTCTTTAAATAAAAACTATAACATTTTTATTAATAATTTTATTTTTCTTTAAATAAATCATTGCATATTTTATTGACAATTTTGTTTTTCTTTAAAAAAAATTATAAAATGTCTTTTAATCAATAAAGTTGTTTTTATTTATTTACAATAGCTGGGATATTTATTTTATCATTTTTTTTTGTAAATTTGGAAATTCTATTAATAGCACAAAGATTTACATCATTCTAAAGATGTTGGTTGCCTATGGCTTCCCACAATGGAAACCAAACAAGAGACAACATATATTATGAGTTATTGTCCAAAAAAAGACCATGTTTAGCCATACCCAATATACATATAAATTGAGAGGAAGTATTATCAGAATAAAGGGGAAACCAACAATAAAAACCATAACAAAAGACAACATAGATTCTGAGTTATTGTCCAAAAATGACTATGTTTGACCATGCCCAATATACATAGAAATTGAGAGGAAGTATTATCAAAATAAAGGGGAAACCAACAATAAAAACCATACAAAAAAACAAACTTTTAGGGTAGCTAGTCTAGTCCAAGCAGTAAAAACAACCAAAAGTAAAACTAAATAATCCATGTATAGGAGCTATTATCCCTGAAAAAGCTAGTATACAAAGGATAAAAGACAACTGATGTTAGAAATTAATTAACAAAGCAATGAAATGCATAAAATATTGCGAAAAAATCAAACACAAAAACATAAAACAAGAGACACTGATATATGTGGTTCACCCAATTTGGGCTATGTCCATGGAGAAATAGTTAGTATTTTATATTATCCAGCAAAATGAAGAGATTGCAACCTACAACAAATCCGTTGTAATTTCCTCTCTGCTCTCACACAATATCTCCTCTTTTCTTCGTGCACAGAATAATACACAGCCGCAATACAATTCCCTCATATAAATCGATGGTTGCCTTCTAGGGGAAAAAACCCTAAAATAACCTAACTTCTATCATCAGATCATCATCCTAATGAACGACCTAGATCAACTACAACATTACAATATTTTACAAGGAAAATTTTTCATCTAATTTTTTCTTAGGGGGCACTGCTCCCCGAACCCCTACCACTCCCCTCCCCCCAATGGAAGTAGAGGGGTGGCAAGCCCCCCACACCCCTCGTCAAGGAGTAGGATCCAAACACAGTTAAAACAAAACAATTGAATGAGGAACATGACTCCCATATATGCGCAACACAAATATACAAAAGCCATCTTCCATATATACACGCACATACAAAAGCCATGTTCTGTGTATATACCCATATATGTGCATATGTTGCGCATATATGCACGTACATGCTTATATGCACAACTTCCATATATGAACATATGTTGCACATATATGCATGTACATGGTTATATGCACAACTTCAGTATATGAACATACATGCACATATATGGGCATATATACAAAACATGACTTTTGTATGTGCGCATATATATGGAACATCACTTTCATATATGTGTGGTGTGCATATATGGGAGCCATCCTTTGTATATGCACATATATACAAAAGTTGCACATACACATAAATCATCTTTTGTATATGTGCATATATAGGGAAGTTGGGTATATATTGAAATTCTCTCTCTCTCTCTCTCTCTCTCTCTATATATATATATATATATAAGTTATTTTCCATATATATAAGTTGCGCATATACAAAAGCCATCTTCCATATATGCACATATATATGGAAGATGGTTTTCGAATATGCACATGTATGAAAGTTGCACCTACATGGAAGACGACTTCCCCATATATGTGTTGCACATATACAAAATCAATGTTTGGTATATTCACACATATACATAAGTCATCATCTATATATACAAATATATGTTACAAATATATGTGCAAATTTCGTATATATATATATATAGATATACAAAAGTGGTTCATATATCTGCATATATACGGAAGTTGTACATATAAAGAAGATGGCTTATGTTTATGCAGATATACAGAACAACATATATGCACACACACACACACATATGGAAGTTGCACATATATGTGCATATTTATAGAAGTTTCACATATACGAAAACCATCTTCCATATATGGACATATATACGAAAGTTACACATATACGAAAATCATATTCCGAATATGCACAAATATATGAAAGCCATCTTTTGAATATATAGCCATTATACACATATATGTGGAAGTTGTTCATATATGTGTGCATATACTAAAGATGACTTTCATATATACATGCATATTGGAAGATGAATTTTGTATATGGGTAACTTTCGTGTATATGTGCATATATGAAAGATGGCTTCCGTATATGCACAATATATATACGAAAGACATCTTTCATATATACACACCATATATGTGCATATACATAAGATGACTTATGTATATGCACAACTTCCGTATATATGCACATATATGAACCACTTATATATATATGCACATATATGTGCATATACGGAAGTTGCACATATATGTGCAACATATATTTGCATATATAGAAGATGGTTTTTTTATATGTGCATATATGAAAGATTAGTTTCGTGTATGTGTAATACACATATGCAGAAACCATCTCACATATATATGCATATACGAAACCAATCTTGTATATATATGAACATATATGGAAAATGACTTCCATATGTATGTGCATATACAAAATATGACTTTCGTATATGTGCAACACATATATACGAAAGATGACTTCCACATATCTGTGACTATGTGTTCCCCTATGATTCCTAAGTGAGCGTGTGGTGTTTGAGTGTGGATGCAAATACAAGAATACAAATGATTTTATTTTTAATCACATATACAACAAAGAAGGAAAAATGGTTAATTTTAATTTTGCGAATGCATTTTTGCTTGTCTGACTTCTGTATATGCACACTTCCACATCTATGCCCATATATGGAAGATGGCTTCCATATATGTGCAACTTTTCTATATGTGCATATATGGAAGATGACTTATCTATATGCTTAACTTCCGCATATATCATCCGTATATGCGAAACTTTTGTATATATGCACATATATGGAAGATGGTTTTCGTATATGTGTAACTTTTGTATATGTGTGCATATACAAAAGATGGCTTCCGTATATGAGCAACACACATATATGAAATCCATATTCCATATATATATATACACATATACAAAAGCCATCTTCCATATATATGCACATATATGCGCAACTTTTAGATATATGCGAATATATAGAAGTCATCTTCTGTATGTGTGAATATATATGGAAGATGGATTCTATATATACACAAACATATGGATTATGAATTTTGTATATTCATAACCCATATGTTTTGTATTGGATTTTGTATGTGCAAAAATTCCGTATATATGCACATATATGTGTATGTATATGCATATATGGAAGTTTCACATATATGCACAACATATATGTGTATATACGGAAGATGGATTCCATATATCCGCTACATATATGTGCACATAAATATGGAAGTGTGCATATATGAAAGTCACACATATGCGAAAATGCATTCATAGGATTAAAAGACACCATTTTTTCTTCTTTGTTTTATATGTGATTAAAAACAAACCCATTCCTATTCTTGCATTTTCATCCGTAGTCAAACACTACACACTCACTTGGGTATCACAAGGGAACACATAGTCATGCATATGTGAAAGTCATCCTTCATATATTCACTTATATTTCCACATATCTATGACTTCTGTATATGCACACTTCCATATATATGTGCATATACAGAAGATGTGCATATACAAAAGATGGTTTTTGTATATGCACAACTTCTGCATCTGCACATAGATATGGAAGTGTGCATATACGGATGTCACACATATGCAAAAATGCAAGTGCATATAAAAAAGGAGTTTAGGGAAGCTTGGTAGGGAGATTCTTGGAGTTAGAAGTGGTTATAGTGGATCCAAGAAGGTGATGGGAACATGGTGGTTTGGACACATTACTAGAAATGGTTTTGGGCTTTGGCATGGAGGGCTAGGGAGCCACTAAAAAGTTGTTGTACTAGTGATTAAAAGTCATAACCCTTTGCAAAAGAAAAAAACTAGCTTTACTAGGGATGCCATGCTTTAAAATAACCCCAACCACTACAGAAATCCCGAATCACAAATATGAGTAAGGCCAAATGCCAAGACACAAAAGGGTAGTCATTCATCAAAGAAGAAGTCTGAACCATTTAATATTTATAAATATCCAAAATCAAGCTATTTATTACCAAATTGAAGGGCTAGATTGATTTCATGAGAGAGAAATATAGCTATATATATATATATATATATATATATATATATATAATCCAACGAAATTCAAATGGGAGGATATCGCTTCAAAGATGAAAGCTAGACTAGTCAATATTCCATTCAAAAGACTTCCTTTATAAGATAGGAAGACACTTATCAAGATGGTCTAGCAAGCGATGCCATTCTACATGTTTCCAACCATGATACCCCAAAAGTTGTTTTTAAAGGAATTATAACATATCCAAAGACAAAATTTATACAAACCAAGATAGAAAGTGATCTCTTGTGGTGTGTAAAAGAATATCAAAACTAAAATCTTTAAGAGATTTGAGTAAAAAATGGAAGTATTCTAGTATAGCTCTGGAAAATTTTATAAACTATTTAGAGATCCTACAATAATAAAGGGGAATATTGGGCACAAGAATTTGATGGAATAAATTCTCATTAGAATACTAGTTATTCAAGTCTACTTAGAAGTCATATGAAATCCTTCACGTCAGAATACTAGATATTTAAGTCTACCTTGAAATTCCATTTTTTGCTCATGATATTAGTGATGGAATGTGTAAAATCCCATGCACGGTTATCCTTGTATTCTACAAAGGGTCACATAAATCCCATGATGCAACGGGTAAATGTTTTAATCTATAGAAATGTTCTTGCAACCTTCCTTAACACAGATTTCGATCACTGCCACTTGAATCCCAAGTCTATTAATGAGATCAGATTTGAGAGCTTTCTTGACGACCTTCCACTTAACCATGGTTGCAACAGACTATCCAAAAATATAGGGTTCCGAGGGTTGCCTTCTGGACGCCGAGTGCTTACAGTTTCTCTGCATATTTCTATATGCATTTTCTCATGGATAAAGTTGCATTCCCATCGAAGGTATGCTTGGAGAAATGGGTACTTCACTGTTAATTGTTTAAAGGTATTTCAACTTTTCATTTTGGAGTATCCTACTACTATGTTATGTTTTCTTAGGGAAATTGGAAATTTAGTAGTCCATCCATGACACTATTATAAATGTCGACAAACTAGAAATAATTAAAGACATGTATACAGTTACAAAAACATTGCGAGTAATAATGTTTGTCGTATGCTGGCTCCATTAAGTGTCGAGTACTAGACCAAGTTGAATGTTGAAATAGGCAACGACATGTCGAAAGAGGTGAGGAAGAGAAGATCCAAGGGAGTACAAAATTGGAAGGTCCAGTTTCATTTGAAAGTCTAATCACATTTGGCTGTGACAAGGTGGTGGCATTAATGTTTACATGTTTTATAGTTTATAGGAAATGAGAGAATCTAAATTACGTTTGGTTGTGACAAGGTGATGGCATTAATATTTGCTTGTCTTTCAATTTATAGGAAATGAGAGACAATCTAATTCATAATAATGGAGCGAACGTTTGAAACGAAAATGGAATAGACGTAGGCGACAAAGAGGTGAGAGTGCAAGATTTAAGTTTCAAAAGGACAAAGAAAAATGAAAGTAAAAAATATCTAATAAATAAACTACTCCATATTGTATTACTATTTTGACAATTTTTATTTAATTAAAATTAAATTAAAATATTTAATTTAATGTAAATTTTAATTTTAATATTTTAATATTTTAATATTTTAATATTAATTTAATTTTAAAATTTTAATTTGATCAAAATATTGAAATTTACAATTTAAATAATTCAAAATACTATCTCAACCACTTAGCCTTTGATTCATTTTTGTTAACAACTCTATCATGTCTTCTTCTTATTTGTCTTTCACTATCTCTGTGGTCTGCGGATGCATAGTAACTGGCAATTTTAACTGCTTCTTGAGGGTAGCTATGTCATCCTCCTTTTTCTTTATTAGTGCTTTTATTGCCTTAGGATCCTTGGGATTATGTCCCAGCTCAATGATGATTTCTTCCAAGGACTTTATCATGTTGTCCTTGGCCAGAGAGGATGCCTTTTCCAACTCTAATTGGGCAGATGTATTGTTTAGTGAATTCTGTAATTGTTGAGCTTGTATGGCTTTGTCTGCCAAAGTGGAATAGACCATTTCACCGGTTTTCTTGTGCAACTCAACCTGGTCCAAAGGGTGAATGTCTTTGGCAAGAGCCTCCAGATTTGTTCTAATATAATCGACAGCTGACTATGGCTACTGCACTTTGGGCTTGAAATGACTCAAGATCATTTTTCCTTGATATAATATAAAGACATCAATATCTGCTGTTTGGCAGGAGTCATTTTGAGGAACTGATCGTAAAGCTGCATTCTTATTGGCTCATTTTGTGCTTTGATGTCCATGAATGGCCTCTTAATATCAGAACTTTGTTTGCTTTGTGGTCGTGTTGATGAAATTTCCATACTAGGCTGTTTTCCCAACTGCTGTCCATGAGAACTGGTAGGTGATTCTATCACTGGGGAAGTTAGTGGGCTGGCTGCCCTTTCACTTCTCGGACTTTCAATGATCTCCTCTATAACTTCCTCTTTAGGTAGAGGATCCACTCTCTGTCTCTTTGCTTCTGGCTACTCTGTTGGCCCACTTATGGGTGTGGCCTCTTCCCGGTCCCTTTTTCTACCCTTCTCCTCATTGAGAGGAGTCTGCAATGCTAGTATCTCTGGTGCATTGGTCTAGGCAGGAGGAATTTTCCCTTGGCCTTGCTGTTGTGATGATGTTGGCTGATCTGTCATTTCTTGTTGCTCTGAATGCAGCACTTCTTTGCCTTTGGATGTCCCTGCAGGTGGAGTATTTTCTTGGGCAGGTTGTTGTGAAGTTGTAGCAGATGATGTGCCCGCTCCAATGTGTTGAGGCAATTTGAAAGAGACCTGTCCAAAAGAGTCCAGGTCAAGAGTTTTTTCAAGGTTTTTCATTGCCTGCTCCATTTTCTCTTCCTCAGTAATCTGTTCTACCAATGTGCCCTCTACCCATTCATCTTGATTAGCATACTATTCTATATCAGGGATTCTACAATGATCATAGCCTGATAGCCTATTTTTTGTCTTTCTATCATGGATAAATCCATTTGGGTCATAGGGTACCCACCAAAAACTCCTTTTTAGTTTGAGTTTCTCACCTAATATCTTTTCAACATCTTTCCACCCTTCCTTTTTGTTAATAATGAGGGGGCCTAATTGGTTTCTTAGCTTCAGCTGAGCCTTTTTCTTGGCAGCATAAAAATGAGTCAAATCTGAGCTAATAAATTGCCTAAAGTATTCAAGGGCAAACAGTCTCATAGGTACATACTTTGGCAGCTTGTAGGGGCACAATTCACAACCATAAATCCTGATCTCTGTGTGATTTTGGTAAAAGTACCAGTCACCTATTTTATAGCTTTTGGACAGCTGCAAGATTTTCTGCATTTCAGCTGAGAGTCTGGGAGGGGGACTTCTCATCAGCAGAGATGAGACTGGATATATGAATAGATCAATGAACTCACAATAAGTATAAGGAGAATTATGGACTATATGGAAGACTGAGGTCCAAAATATGACATATCTCCTTTCTCCTTTTACATCCAATTTCCTGACAGGGAACTGAAAACTATCTGCTTGATAGTATAAGAACAGATGATATATATATGCTGTATACTTGAAGACTCCTTCTCTGTTTAGGCTCATGAATTGTTCATGGATTTTGTTGCTAATGAAGGTAGCAAAGTCAAACTTGATGGCAGGAGGGTGTCCTGGAATAAATATGAACATCAGAGCTAAAATAGTCTCATCCACATACTCACTTGTTCTAAAACCCAGAATATAGGATATCATATCAATAACAGTTCTCCCAACTTCATTGAAATAGACCTGGTGAAAAGGAGGTGAGTCTCTGGGCTGGGAGTCTGGGCTCATGAATAACTTGGAAATTCGGCCTATTTCTGCAGAGGATAGTTTGGAGCCTTGGTCTAGCAAATATTTCATAGACAGAGGAGCCAGAGGCTGATTAGGCTTGAAATGCAACATCTCATTGATTGAGTCAGGAGTGATATAGAATAGGACAGTGCCATTTGGGGACATGACTGCTCTTTGAGTAGGCTCATAGTTAGCACAACACAAGCAGATTATATCTGGAAATACATTAACTGATGGAAGATAATATATGGGTAGATTGGACTCCCATATGCCATAGAGATCAGTCTTGTTTAGGTAGCTGTTTCTAATTTCACAAAATGTTTGCAGATGGTCTTTGATACCCATTAAGTCTTGTATTTGGAAGTCCCTATCAGCTAAGGGCAACCATTCTAGCTCCTTGTGTGGTGCATTCAAGGGGGCAACATTGAGGGCCACTGGAGCCTCCATTTTTCAATCCTCTGTGATTATTTAATTTGAAATTTTGGGTTTTCACAGCAACAATAGGTAAAATATCAGTTTCTAGGGCTTTCTGCGGGAATTGCAGGCCGAAATGAGCTTGAACTTTAGCTAAATGGGTGAATTTGCAGAGGGAGACAAATTCTGAGGAATTTCTCGGAGAAGATGGGCAGAACAGTGGTTAAAATGTGCAGTTCTTAGAGGCAGCACGGTTTTTTAATTGAAATTTGAGTTCACTGGGCAATTTTTTGCAGAGAAATTAAAGAAAACGGGGTTCGGGAATGAAATGTAGGTAAATACCTGCTATATCCGGCGGATTGTGCGATTTGCAGGTGGCGGGCCGAGCTTGGAGACTGGTTTGCAGGTTGGAATTAGCTGGGTGGTGGACTGTGCAGTAAAACAACTATTTTGGTTGAAAATCGCATGAATATGTCGCATAGAACAAACAAACAGAAATGGACAAAAACGACCTTTTTACACCAATTTGACAAAAAATTTGGTTTTGGCGGGTTTTGGCGCACTTTGGTTGGGTGACGTCAGCATGACGCAATGATTTTGTCGTATAGCGGGGGTACGGAGGCCGACTTGGCAGTGACGTGGCGGACAAGGCGGATGATACAGAGGCGGGGTGGCGGATGACATGTCTGATGACGTGAGGGTGACGAGAGGGTAACGTCAGCGGGGCGGGGGCATAGGCGGTAAGTGGTTTGGCCCCCGCACCGCTTTTGGGCCATAGTGGTATTGGAGGGGGGGCCAGCGATCACCCCGGGCGCCTGCCGCGTGTCCTCTGTACGGCGGAAATACCGCCCATCCCCCAGACGCTATCGTTCGGCAAGCGGGGGGGGTCGCGATATGGCTGCGGACCGTCCGATCTAGGGGATCGGATCCAACGGTTGACACATGTCGGAGCTGCGGGGGAGTATGGCGTGGGTCTTATGTTAAATTAACCGCTTTTTCAAAGGTTTGGGGGGTTGCTTTATTGTTTATGCGGGCGGCCTTTGGTTATTTGTTTAACCAAATGTTAAACAAATCCCGATGGAGTGCGTGGAGGATTCTTATAGGCCCAGGGTGAACTTATAATTTCTGACAGACTATACGTTGATATTACAACCGGGGCGGGATATTAGAGTATTTTTTGGGGTTTTTTATATATTTGATGTAATATGGGAATGGGGGAAAATGTAAGGGTTTATATAATAAAGTCAATGTGTTAATATGAAAAATATGTTTATACAAAGCACTAAGTTTGAAGAGTGAGTTAGGCTTAAGGAAAATAAGAAAGGAATCCAAGTCATGAATTTATAGAGACTTAGCATAGAGGAAGAAAAAAGTTTTTACACAAGAAATGTGGCTCTTTTCTCTTAAGTAAAACCAGAATTTCACTTGGTCTTTGCTATAAAATGAAGTGAACTAGGTGCACTGAGCGGATCTCAGTGTCCTTGTGGGGAGGTTAGTAAATGGTTTTTGGGAAATGAGAAGGGAAATTAGTCATGCTCCACCTGAACTGTAACCAAACAACTGCCATTGCACTTATGATATTCATGAGAGATGAATTACCTCCTATAGACAACACTGCTAACCAACCTGCTTCTGCAACTTCAAAACTGCCTACCCAGCCTAACACACCTAACATTTTTTCTTCCTTTTTGATTGGGTGCATTTGAACTAGCAAACCCTTTTCTCTTGTTTTCTTTTAACTGTCCTCCTATCTAAGTCTGCCCTTATCTCTTCCAGGGGCTCAGATTTAGCTGTTGAGCACCCTTGCTTCTCTACCTAACTACTGATCTGCCAAGCTTAAACTGTTTGAACATACCTTATTCTCTAATGCTAAAACAATAAATTTAAACATGGACTGACCAATATTGAGCTGTTTGGCCATCCATCAAGTGTGACAGAAGTCACTGATTGCATAATTTGAAATTCTTTGCAAAAATAGGATAACAGTGGCATTTTGACTAGCACACTTTCTTGGTCTTTTCTTTGGGGTTCATTTTCTTTCTTTCTTGACCAATTCATTCTTTTGCCCTTTGATTTTTCTTTTAGGGCATACCCTCTTTACGTTTTTTAAATTTTTTGGTTTTTTGAAAATATGGAATCTTTGCAGCATGGAAAGGATGATCATATTTGGCATTTCCACAATCAACCATGAAATATGACACATATTGGTATAGGAACCTAACAGAGCCTGATTATCTTCCTCATTCAAAGGTTTTGTTTCAGCTGTGTTTGGATCCCAGTTTCTCATAGGAGGGTGTGTGGGGCTTTCCCCCACTACTGCTGTTGGGGCGGTTCGGGGGCAGTACCCCCTAAGAAAAAATTAAATGAAAAAATGACCTTGTAAAATATTGTAATTTTGTAGTCAATCTGGGTCGTTCATTAGGTGGATGATATGATAGTAGAAGGTATGTTAGTATAGGGTTATTTTCCCTATAAGGTGACCCCTAGTTTATATGAGGGAATTGTATTGCGCCTGTGTATTATTCTGTGCGTGAAGAAAAGAGGAGAGACTGTGTGAGAGAGAAGATGAAATTACAACATATTTTTTGTAGGTTGTATCTCTTCATTTTGTTGGATAATATAAAAGGAAAGACTTACTATTTCTCCATGGACATAGCCCAAATTAGGTAAACCACATATATCAATGTCTCTTATTTTATGATTTTTTGTGTTTGATTTTTTGCAATATTTTATGAGTTACATTTCTTTGTCAATTAATTTCTAACATTAGTTGTCTTTTATCCTTTGCATACTAGCTTTTTCAGGGATAATAGCTCCTATACATGAATTATCTAGTTTTACTTTTGGTTGTTTTTATTGTTTGGACTAGACTAGCTACCCTAAAAGTTTGTTTTTTTGTTATGGTCTTCGTTGTTGTTTTCCCTTTTATTTTGATAACACTTCCTCTTAATTTCTATGCATAGTGGGCCTGGTCAAACATATAATTTTTTTGGACAATAGCTCATAATCTATGTCGTCTCAAGTTTGATTTCCATTACGGGAAGCTAAAGGTAACCAACATCTTTAGAATGATGTAAAACTCTGTGTTATCAATATAATTTCCAAATTTACAAAAAAAGAAAGAATGTTAAAGTAAACATCACAACTCTAGTAAATTAATAAAAACAACTTTATTAATTAAAAAGACATTTTACATAGTTTTTTAAAAAGAAAAATAAAACTATTAATAAAAAATACAATGTTCTATTTAAAGAAAATAAAATTATTAATAGAAATGATATTTATAGTTTTTGTTTAAATAAAATTATATTTTAGGATGTGTTGGACCCTTTTACACCCATCACATGTCATCCTTTCAATAAGAGTTTCCAGTCACACATGAGCGTGAGTTAATGCCTTATTGTTATGACACCTTGGACCATTATATCTACCTTTACAATATAAGCAACACCATATTGCGTTCCCTTTGCATATTGTTGTTGGTTAGAGTGTTGTGTCACACTCTCCCCAACAAAAATAATCAACATTCCTTTTGGTTTACTCTCCATGCAACTTTTAGCTACAGATGCCTACCAAATTCCCAACACATGGTGATGTTAAACATGTTGTGGAAGTCGAGGAACTTAACAAGTCTATCTCTTGTACAAGGTGATATTATTGACATCTAAGATGGACAATCTCCCTGATTGTTCTTGCATTAATCTATTATAACTTTGTAGAACCAACTCATTTATTCCTCCATTTGAAGAAGCTCACTTCACTCCTCCACCCCTCTTCTACTCTACACTCAAAGAACTATCCATGCATGCATTTGAGCTTTTGCTCCACTTTGTAAATTTCCAAAATATTTTTTGTAGTATTTTTTGCTCTATTTGTTTCATCCACTCCTCTTGAGTAATCTCCATTATCATATAAAAATTCATGGATAAATCCTACACTCCATGTTTAAATGGAAAATCTTAATGCAAATTCTGTTTTTGTTCAAGACTCAGTAGGTTATGCTCCCTCTTTTGACATTCCACACATAATTGTTAATCTCTGTGGATAGACCAAACATTTAGCCATTCTTGAGTGTCTTTGGAATTTTGGATACCATATTTAACTATTCCAAAATTTGTCCTTAAACCAGACTTTCTTATAACATTAATTCAATTCATATTTATTTTTATCTTCATCAAAATAATTGGAAATTATAATTAAAAAAAGGTTAAAAAACATATATATTATTTTCAAGTAAAATATATACCAATATATATATATATATATCATCTTTTTGCCATCAAAACATTATTAGATTCTTCCTCCAAAATTGTTGTTTTTTTTTTCTCAATCTGTCTACTTCTATTATTATACAAAAAGGAGCAAAAAGTTACAGCAAGGCCTTGGCCTTGAAAATCTTGCCAAGAAGTTGGAAATTTGCACAGATGTTCATATTCTCAGTTCTTAGTGGACCGCTATCTGAGATTTGGCCTCTTATAAGACTCGAAACCTTGCTGAACCTAGACAATATAGCACTCGAAACATTGCTGAACATAGACAAAGTAACACGATGCACAAACGACACAAAGACATGCAGAGACCTGACACTCGCATAATTCAAGACACAAAACAGAGTAGTGTTCCTACTTCTGAAGCTGTCGAGAGCAGAAAACCGGACAAGGTCAATCATCGTCAGTGGTATAGGGTTCCTCAACGACCCTGCAGCCAAACTGTAATGAGTCATCCGAGTCGGAGTGAAGAATCACGGAGCCTGTTGGTTCTCTCTGAGCTGGCTCGCTTGGACCTGCAGAGACAGCTTGATTCGCCATAGAGGAGCTTCCTGTTACTGGACGCTGACTGTCAATTGGAGGCACCCTCCTCTGATCAACCGGAACTTCAGGAAGTGCTTCTCCTTGGCCTCTGAGATCTTCGCATTTTTCAATCGTAACGGAGACGATAAAGGTGGAATTAGCAAGAGTACAGGGGATGCGATAGCGAACCGTGGGGTGGGCCGCGTGCTCGCAATCATCCCTCCTACCACGCCCGCGTCCTCTGCCTCGACCAGATCTGGTAGCAGGGGGACTGCTGCGCCCTGGTTCCAACACTTCCGTGAAAGAGTGTGTCGGAGGGGTTGACCGCTGAGAGATGGCACATCCTCTGGAGCCTCCTCGCCTGCTTAACATCCTGAGCCGTTCTTGTGGCATTACAACCGAACTCCAACTCAGTCGCAGGCCCTTGGAACCCAAATCAGATTGAGACCGAACTCCCCCTAAGTCGCAGGCCCCTGGAACCCGAGCTCGGCGTTTGAATAACGCGCTTGAACCTGGAGAGGGGTCGGGCTCAGACACGCTAGTGGAGCAGCTAAGAATGACACAGACCACTGTGATCCATGAAGCAGCAGAAATGAGCGATGGAGCCGCGGGAATATGGCGTATATGGTGCGCCATTGCACAGTTCACCATGAGGCGGGTGGAGGAGTTAAGAGCCCGCATTAATAACCTTGTGCGAGGCCAGCTCGCTTGTCCTGCGCTGAACCCGGTGGCATGCTTGGGCGGACACCTGCCCATGTGACACACCACCTGCCAGCCTTCAATGCCTTCAAACACCCGCATCCGGGACCTCCAAAATTGTTGTTATAGCCTTCCTTACATTTTATTTTCTCTCTCACAATGTTCTAATAATATAAAAATATGATGCATAATAAAACGATCCTTTAACATGAAAACTATTTGTTGTATAAGCTTTTGTTGAGAACCCTTCACCAATGCATAACTTAGTCTTACAGTGGAACCTATCACCCAAACAACTAATCAAACTTCATGATTTATTTTTGAAAGTATACAAAATTACCGCTACCCAACATGGTCATGGGAAAGGAGTCCTAAAAATTCTACCACGTTCCAAAGAATTTTGGAGAACCTTATTATCCTAACCACACAAAAGGAAAGATTTTCCCTTGAACACAAAAAGCAATTTTATCTGTTAAATATCATGTCTTCTTAGTGTCTTGTTACTCTATCAATTTGAGACTTTAGCCCAAAAATATAAAACAGAGTTAGATAAGAGAGAAAGAAAAAGTCAAAGAAGAATTCATGGATAACAGAGATTGATAATATGATATAACATGGAGAACATCTCAAGGTTTTGAGAACCTTTCACATATAAATAGATTTTTAATTTTATTTCACATTTTCCCTTATTTTCAGTAAGGACAATTCTAATATCTTTTTCAAATCACTTGCAAAACTTGAAATTAAAGGTTTTAGATATGTTGTAAATTTCAACTTCCTACAACCTCTTACTAAACTTTAGAAAATATGATTGAGTTTTAATAATACACCTAAATTTAGAACGAACGGGCAAAAACTCGCTTATGACATAACATAGTTTTACAATCTTGAATAGCATGAGCATGACTTCAATTCTTTACAACATGTCTGAATTTTGAATGCTCGCACTTTATTTATCCAAAACTTTAAATTGGTTGACATCGAACCCATTATATTTTATAAAAATGAAAACGAGAACAACTGTAAGTTCGTCGACCTCTTGTTCTGCAAACAAAGAAGGATTAAGTTTTAAAAAATCACACAATGATCCATTGATTTGATCATATGGAAAATCACTTGGAAGACAAAAAAAATTCAAGCAAGGGCTTTTGCGGCCCGTTGTAATAAATTTGACCACCACAAATAGATAAATAGTCATAGCATGATATAACGAAGTTAATATTCTTCGGTCATCGTGAAGTTAGTCTAGGTTATGTTGAACAAATAGTCACACTCGTGTATGTGGGTCTTCACGAATTCAGTACTGGGCGTGTGTTTTCAGATACATAATGAGAATGGTCGTGTTCACCCAGATAGGAATGGGCCCGTGTTTTAAAAAATCATCCAAACTCTCCCACTTCAATTCAAAATTTAAATTTAATAAAATAGTATTAAAAATTTCCACGCAATTTCAATTTCAAATTCAAATTGTATAGCCCCATATTCAAATTCAAATTGAGCTTTAACTCTAATTGTACGATGCATCGCCTAAACCGCTGTCACCTCAACCTTGGCGTGGCAGAAAATTAATAAGGAGATGACTTGTTAGGACTGACTCCCACCAAGCGCAGATGATAACAGAGCTCACAGAATTACCTCATGTTGAAGATGATATGGGACACATGTTTATAGTGTATGCATTACCATATATGAATAACAATGCTATGTACTAAGTCAATCAACTTGAATGACCATTAAGAATTTTCGATTTATAGTGGAACGATAATTCTAGGAAGATGTTCTATAATTTTTTAGTAAATGTTCAGTGGGAAAAACATTGTTAATAGAAGCGACTAACGATCTTTTTCGCCCGTTCCGTATCTGCAAACTCTTGTTGTGGGGAATAATCAAATTCTTGAGTGTTATTCTCAGTTGTACATTTATGGTCTTTTTCTATCAATACGTTAGAAATAGGAGGGGAACCAGGTATGGAAATTTCAGAATTTAATGTTTGACAAGCCTCAAGTGCACCTCTGTACATGTTGATCTCGCTAAAATCATAGAGCGTGGATGAAGTCAAATAACTGGGTAACACAATTTACATTGGTACACACTGGATCAACACCAATGAAGGAACGCAATAATGAAATATAATTTATCAATATTCACACATCCCTAACAAGAAAACAACTACCAGTTGCAACAATAATAATTTTCATGGCATATGGAATCTTATTGAAACCTAAAAATACTATCTTTGTTGTGGTGACCTAGTGCACGTGCTCCTACTGCCACCGTCGCCTGCAACCTGTTTGAAGATCCTAGCGCGCGCGATCCTGCTCCCTTCGACGCCTGCAACCTGCTTTGTATCGACCCTCGGCTGCTCGGATGGCCCCTCCGGAGGCTCCACCGGAGGAGGCAGCACAATAGCAAGCATTTTGGCATTGATAAACTCCTTACCTCCTCAGCGTGCTCGCCCTTCGATTTCCAAGTTTGTTAAAAAAATCGAGGGGTTACAGGAAGTCTCTCTCCCTCCTACTTTGCCCAGAATGGCTGCTCTTGCTCTGGTGGAAAAAGGACTTATAGGGCAATTTACAGGTCTCTGGCCCTCACCAAAAACTGTTCAGAGGTGGGTGGAAAGGAATTGGACAGACAAAATTCAAGGGAAAATTTCTATCAGATTTTGTGGGAAGGGTTACTTCACCTTTCATTTTGAGACAAAGGAAGACAAGGATTTGATATTCCGCAATGGACCTTACTTCATGGATTCCAGAGGTTTGTACTTAAACAAATGGACACCGGACTTCGACCCAGAGCTAGATATCCCTAATGCGGTCCCTGTTTGGGTTCGTCTCCCTCACCTCCCATTGCATTGCTGGGGAGACGAGTCAGTGCGTGCCATTGGAAATGTGGTCGGGAAATACATTGATCGGAGCGAGCCAAGAGATAATATGCAGGCATGTGCCTGTATTTGCGTTGAAGTTGATCTGGGTGAAGGTCTTCCAGAAGCCATCAAGCTTAAAGTTGATGACTGGTCGCACATTCAGCAACTCGACTATGAGTAGATCCCTTTAAAGTGTAAGGTATGTCACGAGTATGGTCATTTTGCTAATCATTGTACTAAGCTCTCTAATGTTGATAATAATCCGCAAGAAGAGCAATGGGAAATGGCCAAAAATAAAAAAACAGCCCCTAGCCACAAACTACCCAATGAAGCTGGACCTTCCACTCAACACCCTCCCATCTCACATAATCCTCCCCCCCTCCCTCGTCCCCTCTTCCTTCTTCCCCTCAACCGCCTCAATCTTCTGGCCGCCAGCTGAATCCTCTTCCTTCTTCTCCCTCCTCCAACCCCTTTCACGTCCTTTCCCTTCCTGAAGATTCCCCTGCTCCCTTGAATCAATCTGAGCCTCCCTCTTCCCCCCATTCCATGATCATTCCCTCCTACCTCCCATCAGATCCACTCCCTCCTAGAATCACTCGAAGCAACTCCAAGGATCAGGGGCCCTCTCTAGATGGTCAAAAGAAGCCGGGAAGAAAGTCTTCCAAACAACACAGGGATGAGAACGCGCAAAAAGACATAGCTCTAGGACTCCAGAATCCTATAGAGTCTTACATACAAGGATCAATAGATAAAGAAATAGCAAGCAAAGATAAGGGAGGGAGAGCAACTCCTCGAATCACAGTTTTGAAATGATTAAAATTCTTTCATGGAACAGCAGGGGACTTGGGCACCCCTCCAAAACCAACGCCCTAAAGGATCTTATAAATCAAGAGCAACCATCCATTATCTTATTGCAGGAAACAAAACAGAGAAAGTCAGAAATTAACAAGATCATTGACCATCATAAGCGCTATAAAGGATGTACATGTGAAGCCAGAGGGGCCTCAGGCGGGATTACTACTATTTGGAGCCAGGAAGAGTGGAACAGTGAAGCTGAAATAATAGAACAACATTGGATAAAGACAGTGTTGAGGAACAACATGAGCAAACAACAGATTGTGATTTTCAATGTTTACGCCCCTAACCATTACAGGGACAAAGAAGTTTGCTGGGATTCTCTCAGCAAGAACATAATAGAAGAAGACAGCAACAACATCATCTTAGGGGGCGATTTAAATTTAATATTACATGCCAATGAAAAACGTGGGGGCAGCTTTACGCCAGACCCATTTAGAAATCAACTGGAAACCATAATGCAAAACGGTGATCTGATCGACATCATTCCAAAAAACCGAAAATACACCTGGAGTAATCGCAGATTGGGTAGCAACAATATAATGGAGAGACTGGATCGGTTTCTGGTTAATATCTCCTTTCTTTCCACTTATTCAGCTGTCAACACCACCATTCTGCCCTTTGCTGTCTCAGATCACTATCCAATTACTTTAGCTATGGATTCGCACTGCCCTCTAGATGAGAATCGACGTGATGCTGCATTAGCGATCGAAACTCATGCAAAACGTATTAAAGCTCAGTATGATCGAAATGTGACCCCTCGAAATTTTTCGGAAGGAGACCTAGTCTTATTGTACGATCAAGAAAATGATAAATCAGGCGTTGGAAAATTCGTACCTATGTAGCATGGTCCCTATGTTGTCAAGAGGAAGCTAGCAAAAGGGGCCTATGAATTGGTAGACTTTGACGGGGTCTCTTTAGGTAAACCCAGAAATGGTCTTTACCTGAAGAGGTATTATGCTTAAAAATGGGTGTGGAGATTTTTAGTTAGGGTAGTTTTCTTTCTAGTTGGTGTGTTTTAGTTTAAAAGTGTGCTTAGCTTAGAGAGTGTTTTTCGTCATTATTCCTACTTATCTTGGTTTTACTCTTGATATTGCAGATGTCGACACCTCTCCAAACAAACATTGGTTTTGCTGATGGTGCTTGTCGTAATACACGGAACATTTCTTCCGCAGCTTGGGTTATCTATTCGCCCTCTGACGAGTTGGTATCTATGCATGGGGTAAGCTTCAGTCAAGCAACGAACAACATTGCAGAGTATAGTGCAGTGATTGAGTTATTATCTGAATCTATTTCATTTGGGATTCAGAGTTTGATAGTGAGGTTAGATTCTGAACTCGTTGTATTACGGCTTAATAGAGTATATGCCATTAGAAATCCAGTGTTATTGAGATTATTTTTGAGAGTGCGTCTCTTGGCACGTGAATTTGATTATATTGAAAATCAACATATTCCAAGATCTTTAAATACATTAGCAGATGCAATTGCTTCTCGAATGTTAAGTAGACATTTTCAATAATCATACAAATAAATTTAAAAAGATTCCATAACATGTTTTACAAGATAAGCCGGTAATAGTGATATAGTATAATATAGGAGTGTGTCAAAATATACATCGTCCTCGATCATAGGTTGAAAAACACCTTATGATCGGCAAAAATGATAGTACAAAAAGCAAAAATGTCATATGTGTCTACAATAGGCGATCATCCTATCACTAGTGATGATCTCGATAAGAAACCACTGTACGGGCCACCTTACAAAGGAACCTCCTGAAAGGTCCTGGGACCCTAACCACATAGCGTTGTAGTCGACGAGGAATGTCATCTATGCTGGTCTCCGAAATGTCTCCTATCAAACGCTCTAGATGGCTCTCCAATTCGGCCAAGGTCTCTGTTGATTCGTCCTGTGGGGCTGGTGCCACTGCAGCTGGTTGTTTCCTCTCGTAAGGCCGGAGAGCGGCTGGTCGTTGTGGACCCACATCTGCATTTGAAACTTTTACTATCAATTTTGGGACAAGATAAAAACAAAAAATAAATAAATTAGGAAAATGTTGAAAATGATTTTACCTGAGTCATCCCATTGCTCTCCTGGTGGAAGAGCCATGTCTGGGTCACCGCGAAAATCTACCCCAGCGTAAGGAAAGTCCTAAATAGCAAAAACCTGGTTTTCCAACCAATGGAAATACTCAGGTGTGAATCGAATCCCCTCCTCAGGATGACGGGCCATAACTGCAACCCATCGCATCAGTTTGGGCTCTCGAGGAAGTCTAGCTCCAAAAGTGAGGTGTTGTGGGACCAACATTGGGACCCTCTCCAAACCAAATCTCACGACTAAAGCACCATATCCAAAGGTCTTCAGTTTTCCGTTCTTGGCTCTAGTCAGTTGGCTTTTTACATTAGCCAACACAACATCGCACCAGTTGAAGATGGTGCCTCGAAAGCAGTCAACTGCCATTCGCATTTGGGATTCAGTGGCTATATGTAGTGCTGCGCTCCTGCAAAGCCTAGTAACAGTAAACGCGATTACCATGAGTTCAGGAAGGGATATGGTTTTGATGTCTATCCCTTTGTCTCTAGTCTTGTTGTTAGAGAACTCTAGTCGGAGGCTATCGATAAACTGGCCACCTGGCCTAGTCCCGAATAGAGTCAAATGTTCACCTCTCTTAGGCAAACCAGTCAAAAAGTATATGTCTGCCGGCTCCATTTCAAGCTGGTGGCCACCAATGAAGAAGCACTGGTCCTGTATGCTCCACCTGTCTACCAGCCACTGCAAGAAGTCCACCTGGGCCCTCATGCCAGGTATGGCCCAGAATTTGTACAAGCCGCATGCCTTCAATGCATCGGTCGAAGGTTGATGATTTATTGTAGCAAGATCTACATCCTCATGCTCCCGTTCTTGCCAATCAAGCACGATGTATACTCTACATCCAACAAAAAGGCGAATTAGAATATAAAAAATGGAAATTTTTGGGTGAATTTTGAGAAATTTAGGGTTAAAACCCTTGCTGTGAGGACCGCACCCTCTCTGTTAGAGACAGTGCGTGGGTCCGCACCTTGCCTTCACGACAGGTGTGGACCCCTGACTTTTTCCCCATTGCGAAAAAGTCGGGGTCCGCAGGCTACCTGTGTTGTGCCTGCGGGCCCCCGCGCGCGGGTTTCTAGCCTAAAAATCCTCTAAAAAATGAAATTAAAACCTAAAAACAAATTTGAAACGGATGAATTTGAAGAGTAGGATGATGTGGATTACTTGGAGGAGACGGCGCTCGATTCCAACGGACGGATTTTCCGCAATCTTCACGGGAAGTTTCTGACCAAAAGCTCTATTTTCTCACCCAAAACTCAAACGGTAAAAATGAATTGACGAAAGCCCTTTTTATAAGTTTTTTGAATAAATGAGTTGTTAATTTGTTTATGTTTCACTTTAGAAAGGTAACTTTTGCAGCATTTTTATCCATTTTAAACAGGTATGAGTAATGTTTGAGTTTTTGTTCAGGATAATGGATTTTTCAGGCGAAATCGGTCATTTTCGACGAAAAAAAACATTAGAGTCACCTTTAAGCTCTTTTCTGACTCCTAAAACATGAAAAGATCGCCGAGTTTTTCTTTTTAAACTCGTTAAAACAGAACTAAAAAGACGGTCCACTTACAACTCTTTTCTTGACCGTAAAAACATGAAAAGATTGCCAGATTTTTGTCGTTTCAAATTCGATATTGGTTATAAAACGACGTGTCATTGATCACTTTTTTACTTTTTCGGATCAGAGGCACTAATTACGAAAAGTACTCCTTGGTCGTAATGATCAAGCGGTTCTCTCAGGTATTATTTTATACTTTTTCGGGCTTGGGAGACACAAATTTACGAAAAAGGACAACCATGAAGTTTTCTTAAGTTTTTTCAGACTCTTTAAAATTGAAAAATGTCGAGTTTATCCTATACTGGACTCGTTAAAATTTAACAATAAAGGACCTGTTCGATTACAAACAGGAACGAACCACTCCTTCTTAAGGTTCGAATTTAAACTAAGTTGGACTCATTCGAAGGATGAGCTTATAATCAAGCAAATGTTATCCTCCTCAAGCTTGTCAAAAATAAAGAGGTACTTGCCAGAAATGGTGGGGGAAAAGAGAGAAAAATGAGCTTGTTTGTCATACTTTGTAACCACTCTTGAACACGACACTTTTATTCACCTGGGTTGGGAAATCCTTTGCCTAATAGTTGATCAAACCACATTGAAAGTCTTCAACTGGTTTCTGGGTATTAACTTTGGGTCAATTGTCACCAAACCATCTGTCGTGTCGTTATGTGTTCAAGAGGTCAGTGCAAATAAGCCATTCATTTGCAAAATATCTGTCATCCATCTTGACCATCCCTGAGTCAGTCCTTGCAACTAAATTTCTTCAAACTTGATCTATGATTTCGTGTTGTGGGCTTGCCTACGACGGATCACTTTCTATCGACTTCAGCTCATTATCTAGAAAGATGATCTAGAAATCGTCAGTACCTTGGGATCTGCATGCCTCAATGGTAGGTTTCTCACCTTCGACGATAGGTTGAATCATTGACCTTCGATCAAAGGATTTTGTGGCATGTTCGACATCAACACATCTATCCATATCTCATGGATTGTACTGAGTACTTTGAGAGCCATTGACATTACTGGTGGTTTCTCTCACACTTGTTAACAATTTACATCATTGACTGGTAATCAAGTGGTTTCTACCATGTTTGACTTCAACACATTCATTCACATGGATAGAATTGTACTGTTTCGAGAAGTAGAAATGAAGACCCTGGATGTAGTTTCCGCCATCCAGGCTGCGAGGAATTTTATATTCATTATACTGTGGACTATTCATAAACAGATGGCTACGTCCATACTGTGTCTACATGTGTCTATACTTGTGATGTATTACAAGATCATTCCTATATCAGAGCAGTAGTTAGTTTTCTAGTCAGTTTTGATCTGAGTATGGGAATGCCTACCTCAGCGATGATATGATATCATATATATATTTTGCATTGAATGTTTTTACAGGTTCCAACCAGGCTCTCCACAAGATGATCCTCGAAATGATAAAGTACTTCACTCTTCCTAGATGATAAATGAAGTCCTCATCTATTACAGACTTCGCACTTTAGGGGGCAATCTGTTACACAAAATATTGTCACCATGACTATTTGCAGTCAGTATGGGTCCATCATCACTTATACTGTCCTCCTAAGCAAGTCTCAGACCTCAGCTCTTCATGTCAAGCTTTGAAAATGAGAGAAAGACATTAAAAATCAACAAAGCTCTGGTTCCACACTTTCTCTCACTGTTGCCTGCGGTCCCGCACCCCCTGTTCACATTACCTGCGGACCTGCCCGCTTTGTCTCTAAAGGAGTGGGTGCAGACCCCTTTGAAAGTCAAAAAGGCGCAAGTTTATTCTAAAAAACTCACTTTGGGTTAATTCTAGATGATTCTAGAAGGAACTTTGACGTGGATTGTTCGCTCTTAGGTGGTTCATGCATCCCAAAAGAGAAGGAGCTAATCCCTTGATGAGAGGAGCTATCCCTTTGAAGGAGGGCTTTATCCCTTTGAAGGAGGACCTAGTAACTTCCCTCCATTGCACTATAAATTAAGGCATTGGGCTGGTTGCTAGGGAGGTTAGAAGCTGAACATTTTTGAGGGTAAATGCTGGTGGAATTGAGACTTCCTAGTTAAGCTTGAGAGGAGAGATCAGATACCTTTTTGGCTTCATTTGGAAGAGAGTGAAACTTGTCAAAGTAGAGGAGACTTCTTGCTAGACCCTGGGAGGAGATTGTACAACATCAAGGCACAGGTTGTAAAGTTCTTCTTTGATTTGAATTAATACAATCAGATTCATTTTTCTCAACAAATCGTCTTATGTCATTTGTTTCATGAATTCCTTGATCATCATGATAAGTATGCTTTATGATATTGGCTTTTCAGGTGCTATTTAATTTGTTTGCTTGTTTGTGTTTGCAGATTCGCTACAAGGGAGCTCATTTGGATCAAAGGAGCGAGGCTTCCACAAACTTGCATTGGACCCAAGGTAGGCCTAAAACACTTGTTTGCCTTTGTTTATAAACTGCATATTTAGAGAAAGATAGTTTTTGATTTGCTTGCTTGTCACTAGATATCATTAGATACTAGGGAGGTCGATCTTGTCCGCAAGAACCACTCATTCCGTGTGACAGGTACTACCTGTTGTCACTGCTCATCTAGCAAGAGACCCCAGGGGTTCCAAGCCAAACTTTTATAGGGTCAGAAGAAGCTTGATTTTGATGGAAGGGAAGCAGATCTATTCTACAGGAGAGCTACTCTACTGCATCAATGAAGAAAATAACATGCAAGCCTAACTCACACCAAACCTTAGCTAACCAATTAAACAACTATGCTGAGAAGAATCATAAATTAACACTAACCTATTGCTGTTATCTAAGTTGCAGAAAAAAAAAATAAAAAAATATAAAAAAAATATAAAAATAAATAATAATAATATTAATAATAATAATAAAATAAATAAATAAATAATATATATATATATATATATATATATACATGTATATATATATATATATATATAATAAAAAAAATAATAAAAAATAAAAAATATAAAAATAAAATAAAATATAAAAATATAAAAATAAAAATAAAATAAAAAATACAATAAATAAATAAATAAATAAATAAAAATAAAATAAAATTATAAAATAAATAAAATAAAATAAAATAAATTAATAAAAATAAAAATAAAAATAAATGAATAAATAAAAATAACAATAAATAAATAAATAAAAAATAAATAAAAAAATAAAAAATAAAATAAAATAAATAAATAAACATCAAAACTAGGCTAAGGGGTAAACAATGAAACTAGGCTAAGTCTGTGTCTAAGCGGAAAAAGCAATCGGAGGTCAAAATGGCAAAAAGAGGACGTGGGGGAGCAAAAACGCACAAGGGTCGTTGGATCAGGCGGGTGGAAGGCAAACAGATGGCTAAGATCAGGTCGCAGGAGAGTACATAGGCAGATGGGTGGACATGGTGGACTAACAGGATGCACGGCTGGGATTATATCGCAAAGGCGATCTGCAAATGGATGGCGGAGAACATGGGCAGAAGAAAACATGCAAAAATGGTATCAGGTGAAGTGATAGCCGTCAGATCTGGCAGGGCAGATCGATGGTGGAGGTTGGAGCGTGAAAAGAAACGTGCAGGAATGACGAGCGGGTTTGGCGGGTGGTAAGCGGGATATCACGCATCCTCAAAGCTGTAAATGGTTTTGGGGAATTTCACGTGATTAGCCTCCCTGACCGACACGTAGCATGGGGAAACCGCCCATATCATGTGCCCTCAACCCGATAACAATCGGAAGGAAATCCACGTGATATGGCGCGAGGGCCGTCAGATCTGGCAAGGTAGATCTACGGCAGAGATGTGACCGAGCAAGTTGGTGAGCGGGTGTGTGACAACCGTTAGATATGATAAGGAAGATTGACGGTGGGGATTTAAAAGGAAAAAAGTCAAATGCGAAAAGTGGATTTGGCAGCCATTAGGCAGTTTAGCTTGTAAAAAGCGTTCGACGGTTAAAAATCGTTTGAATGTGGATGAACAACTTCTACTGAGCTTTTCATGCTGCAAGAGAATGAACGGGGAATGAGAGTGAGGGTGAATAACAGGGATAGAGAGTGAACAAGTTGATGACCATTAAAGGGGCAGAGTGACAATGGACTCAGTGGCTGTGTTTAAATGACAAACTCCATGAAAATAAAAACCCTGTGTTTTGGGGTTGTTGCGGGGTTTCTTCCTCACACCATAGTCCCAGAGGGAGGAGGTGAGGCCGAGACACCTATGAGAAACCTTGTGGATCTTTTTTTTTGCCAACCTACTGATTTGATGAAAGCATGAACGGAACAAACTGAAACACAGCTGCTCTACGCTGCACTACTGTAACGAAACTGCAACTACTCAGCAAATGAACAAAAAACAGGAAGCCACTTCAGTAAATGAACAAGAAAGCCATGAATCTATGCTGAACCACTAGAATGAACATGCATCTACTTAACCAAATGAACAATCAAACATGCATCTATGCTACTGCTGTAATGGAGATGAACTGCTTAAGTAAATGAACAGAAAACATGAATCTATATTGTTGTTGTAATGAGAATGCATCTGATTAAGAAAATGAATAGAAAGCAGGAAGCTAAGCTACTTAACAATACAAGAAAGAGGAGCTTTGGCTGCTAGGGTCGGGCCCTAACCCAAGAGCTTCAGCCCTCTGAGTTAACTCAGTGTTGGCTCAAATCAAAACTCATCTTCATTATCAAAGAACATTGTATTACATCAAATTGTTACAAGTCAAAAGGTCTGAATACTTCTAACTGACTGACTGCCTAGCTGACTAACTTATGACTGGCTAAAAAAATTGAGGTCCTAAGCCTCTTTATTTATACATTTGAAGTCTCAACGACTTCCCTCAAAATTAGGGAGGTACAACTCCCAACTTAATGGTAACTTGTCCTTTCACTTTCACTAGCTCAGTTGCCTTCTAGTAGGGAGGTTGCTTGTACTTCCACTTGCTTGGTTGTCTTTTAGTACTCCTGATTTGGTTGTTTGTACTTTCAGCTGATGGAGGGATATTTGAATGGATGGGCAGTAAATGAGGAGGATTTACCTCCTATAATTCCTCTTTCTTGTCCCATTCGAGTTTTTACCAAGGTATTTTACCATAGTTCCTTGCTTTTACCTTTTATCCCTGCATTTCCTTTGCTTTTATCCTTTATTCCTGCATTACATGCACATTAGACCACAAAGAAAAATATCCAACTCTAACTCAACCCATAAGCAAAATATAATCAAAAGTATGCAATAAGTTGTGAGTATAGTTGGTTTTACTAAGCTAGGAGGTGAATTAAGGCCAATTAAGGCCCATATAATTACTCAATGATGAGACTCATCACCCCTGAGCTGTAAGAGCTCACAAATAATACCAAAATATAGCAGTAGAGAGACATCCAAGGCAAGCTAAGGAAGATGAGTTTCACTTCCTCCCAACACCACTCATGGTCAACTCCACCATGTAGATCTACATAGTAATTTAGATTAGGAATTTCAAAATCATTTTGAAATCAATTGGCTACTCTCCAAGTCTCTCACTCTCATAATATCTTTCAAATCTCTCCAACTCTTGGTATCACAATGCATCTCCCTCCCCCTAAGTGAGAATACATGAGACACATATATAGGAGGAGCAACATATTCTTGTCATAAAGGAGGAGTAATATGCATGCATTGTATTCCATTTAGAGGAGTGCAACTCATGCCATTAAGGAGAGGTATGCATGCCTTAGTTAATGATAGTGTAACTTATGCATTAAAGAGAGCATAAGAGGAATATTTTATGACATGTCTTTAATAAGTTGAAGAGGAATATGCCATTATTTGATGAATGCATAAAATAGTGTAATGTATTATTAAAAGAGAGAGATTTACATAGATCCATGAGAGACATCAAGGAGAGAGGTGTGAAATGATTGAGGAGATGAAGGTGACTTGTAATTCTCTTTTAAAAATAATATCATAGTCTCATAAAAGATAATAATAATATTAATAGTATTAATAATATTGAGGATTAATTCGAGATTGAACGATTAGGAGATATTAATGATAAGTTAAGTGATTTTCCTTCAACTATACTTGATTGCCAATTTATGTAAGGTGATTTACTATTTTTGGAAAGTCATGCTTGAGATGCTAGACATGACTTTCTATTTTTAAAAAGTCACTCTAGGATTGTTAGAAAAGAGGTTTTATTAAGGAAATTCATCCCTGAGCTTCCCATGAGTGGTATTTTTCTTCCGAAGAATAGGGATTCCGTACCCCTATTGCATGCATCTTCGTGCCTTAGTAGATTGAGGACTTTGCGCCCTAATCTACTCTAAAGATCCAAGATTCCACACCTTGATCTTTTTAAATATTCAGGACTCCACACCCTAAACATTTTATTATAGATACAAGACTCCACGTCTTTATCTTTCATGGATTTAGGACTTTGCGCCCTAATTTCCATGGCTTCTCATCTACTCTGCTTTGAAACTCCACACTTCACCTTAAGGTACTGATTGTGAGCTCATACCCATTTGATGGTTCATTGGTAAGGCCTTGTTCCAAGACCTGCAAACATCACAATCTCATATATGAAAGCAATCAATGAATTTCATAATTAACTTATTCACATTTTACCAAAGATTGTGCAGGGCTTCCGCAACCATTTTGGTTCTAGAGAAATGAATTCCATAACCATTTAAAATTTGAACATCCTTGTTTGAAAATAACCACGTTCCATATCACATCCTGCTCAATACAAGATTAAGCATATAAAATCATAAAAATCATGTATCATGGCTTCCAAAGTCATTTATAATTTGAGCATCCTTATTTGCCAATAACTATGTACTTGCCACATCTTTCTCATTACAAGATTAAACATATATAATAATATAAATCGTGTATCATCCATAAATCATAATTAGCCATATGTTCCACGTAACCATGATCATCCATGGATCTATGTGTCTCAATCCTGAATCAACATCCATGTCATACACATATTGCCAAACTAATATACCAAAAGAGAAAACATCGATAATATGTTCTTAAACAAAATCAATTCTTATACACACAACCATAGATATTATCCTAAGAACATAACAACTAGGTGACCCAAACCAGGTCTATAGCATATAAGCATGTACATGAGTTTCTCACGCATAATATTATATCATTATGTCAAAATGACCCTCTCTAAGTGTCATCAAAGCTATCTCACCAAGATGGGACACTACAATAGGGATAAGACCAAGAGGCCAAGTTGGGAGAATTCCACCTCATCTATGCAAAACAACCTCCAACTCGCTGCTCTGGAAGCTTCTAGATCACGAAGCTTCTCATCTTCTTTGGAAAGATTGCCTTTTTGGGGATCATCTCGGGTATAAAAGGGAACAAAGTGATGCCATCGCGGGTCAAGCATGATGCAACAAGCGACCATCGCGGTTTTTAACCTCATAAGAGCGATGAGTCTCAAAACTAGGGTTTTAGAGCTATTTCTTTAGGGGAAAGCTCATGGCATTTTCCAACCAATGTTCTAGGGAGGATATAAGTTGCATATTTGAATAAGTACACTGCATGATGGTCATGTTTCAGGCACTTCAAGGTATGTCACAAGGAAGTGCAGGAGGTGTGACAAAATACTGTGTAATAGATGCCCCTAAAGCATGAAGGCAGAATGAGGAGTGATGACTGAGATGCTTTATGAGCTTTTGCAAGGACGAGGACACACACTATCAGGAGACCTGCAAATCAAGGACGCATATACATATACATATCTGAGAGCAAGACATGAATCTACGGCATGGGTGCAACCATCCAAATGAGAAGGATCATCTATAAATCTAAGATCCAAGGTATGGACGCAACCATATGATATAGAAGGATCATCATCATAAATATAAAGTCCCACGGTATGGTCACAACCATCCGTATAAAAGAAACATGTGTACAATCATGAATAACATATAACTCCACACAGCCTGAGTCATATCAGACAGGACTCAGGGTCTTGCGCTCCATCACGACTCGATCAAAGTACGAATTCTAACATGCAAATGAACGTGTCACAGTCGAACATGCTAGAAAACCACCTGATTACTGGCCATTGATGTAGACCATTAACAGGCACGAGAGGAACCACCCATAATTACAATGGCTCTCAAGGTATGACAATACAATCCGTGAATGTGATAACGAAGCTAAAGTCGAACACTCGTGGAATCATCCGATCGAAGGCCAATAACGAAAACCTATCATTAGATGCGAAGAACTTGCCATTAAGGCATGCAAGCTCTAAGGTACTGAAAGGGAGTTTCTAAGTCATCTTCCTGGATAATGAGCTGAAGTTGACAGGAAGTGACCCGTCGAAGGAGGGTCATAATGATTCCCCCATCATCGACATGAAATGAGGAACAAAGTGGAATAAGTTTCAAGACTGTAACAATGACTCAAATGGTGTATAGGTAAATAACTGCAGATTGGACTTCTCTTGAACATATTGGCGACACAACTCCAGAGTGTGGCAACATTAGACTCAACATAGGACCAAGGGTCATAATGACGAGGTGGAATAGTCAAATGAGAGGAAAAATGGATCACCCAAACCCGAAAGGACAAGTGACTAAGTGAGGATGTCCCAAACCTGACATGAGAAACAGATGAGTGTCATGTTCAAGAGCAACATGCTGCCTATACAAAGGATGTTTCATCTTCATTTCCCCCCCACTATTTCTAGCGAGTACCTCTTTATTTTTACCCGAGCTTGAAGAGGATACCGTATGCTTGTCATGTAAGTTCATTCTTCAGATGAATCACTCAAAACAAGGAACTCTCCTCCAAATCCCTTTGATCATAGACCATAAGAGGCCACAACTTCCAAGAGGTTCTCATCAGATGGGAGAATAACAATCTATAAGGGATACATGTCCAAAGATCCAAATGAAAAATTGGGCTCCAATGCCCATAGTACATGGTGTACTATATCACCTACTAGATCATCAATAGATGTGGGCATGGAACAGGTGGCCATGTAATTAACCTGTGTCGAGGGTGATACTGCTTTCACATAAGAACCATTTAGGGATGATGGTTGAGTGGGAGTTGATTCAGGACCAATGAATGTAAGCTGATCAATGATCACAATGTTTCCTTCATACAGGAAACGCATCACTCAAAATAGGGAAGAGATAAGAGCTCCCATGACATAAACATAGTCACGACCAAGGAGTAGATTAAAATCCAACAGGCCTTGGAAAACCATAAAGTATATATAGACAATCTTTCCTCCCAAAGTAATAGGAAACTTAGGAAGGATCCCTAACAGTTGACTGGTTCCTCTGTTAAAAGCTAACAGATTCTGGGTGACGAAGACAAATTGAGGAGAACCTAAAGATTTCCAAGAAGTTGAGGACATAATACTAACAGATGCGCCCTCGTATCTGACTGTGCTAGGTACAACCATATGGTAAGCCTGTACTGTAATCTGAAAAGGCACATAAGATAGAAGGCAATATCCTGCCATTCGACTCCAATCAAAAGAAGTGACTAAACTACTCAGAGGGGGTGTCGTAGGAACATGAGATCTGCCCATTGCTCCATGGGAATAGGAGAACTACTCTCATGCATCTCATGAACGGGGGGATTTCCCTCCAGTTCATTTGAAACTAAAGAAACTAGAAGAACTTGAGCAGTATGAGGTTCACTCTCTACCGTAAAGGTACAATTAATTGAAGGCGAAGCCAAGTCTACCGGTTTCTCAACCAATGGTTAGTCGAGAACAGACTCATGAGACTCACTTTCAAAGAGAGTGGGCTTGACCAAATATGACTTTTGATCGATCATTCGATCAACTAGTGAAGGATCACGAGAAAGATTTTGATAACCAGCCGGAAGGTGAGGCTAGGAAACTGTAAGGTTTTCCAACTCTTTGGAAGTTTCATCCATAAGAGGACAAAGGTGAATGGGATGATTACCTTCACACAACTTATAGGGAAATTTGAATTTTCCCTTTTTCCCATAGGCTTTATTGTTACTAATTGAGGGTTTATCACCAGCATGATCGCCAGAGGTTGATTACAAAGGTTGATGTGAACATATGGACCACACTTCTAAGACCTTGGGAATACCAGGACAATTCTGAAGAAGGTGGTCACCCTTACATAACATGCAAGGGAATTTTACTTTCTGGGGATGTTTAGAAGATTTTTATACATCAGTTGCTTCCATAATAATAATTTTTTGGCTGCCCCCTTGCTTATTTTGCTTCTTCTTCATCATCCTCTTCTTCTTCTTCTTAGCTTCCTAGTTACTAGAATCTAGACTTTCACCAGGCGAAGAGGAAGAACAAGGTGAAGAAATGGGCGAAGAAGGCAAGGGGTCAACTTTAGGATCAATATGAGGATGATGTTGTTTAGGTGGAGGAGAACTTGGTTGAAACACAGCTTGAACACTCGGAACCACCGAAGTCGAAAACAACCAAACTGGCAGACCAATGGTCAATCCAAGAAGGGACAACATTGCCATATAAGGAGCACCAACATTTCCAAAAGAAGGAAAAGGACTAGGATTCCCAATAGAGGGGTTTCCTTGATTGGTAGACTCTGGAAATGTTGCTATTAGTATCAACCTAAGATCTACTAAGGAGTAATTCGATAGGAAGGATGTTGTTCCGCAGTCAATTAATTTTAGAATTTGAAACAAAGACTTTGCCTCTTCATGTTTTAAGAGTCGAGAAAACGACGAAAATGTGACTCTAGTCGCTTTCATTGGTTTAACGTGCTTGAAAGGACAAGTGCTCGATGATCTTTTCAAATTTAAAAAGTCAGAAAAGATCTCAATGACCACTCAGGTAACTCTATGCAAACAGAGTACCAAGTAACCGTGAACTACAATATACACCTTAGCAAAAAAATTTACCAAGGACTTGATGTACGTGCAGGCAATCTCCCCGAATGTTGTGTTCGGTGTATCACATTTATAGGGTGGCATTCGACTTCCTATGGATAAAGGATTGCAACCTATGAGGGTCTCCCTTTATATACTCGACGGTACGGGGAGCACAAGTCCGTGCTAGCACTGTCTAATGCAAGAGTGAACGACAACTGCTAAGTTTTAAAGACACCAGAACACGTCTCTAACCTAGACCACTAAGTGTGAATGTTAATGTTTCAAATGATCCTTAGATTAATTGATATATTTTAAAGTTGATCTTGAAATTATGTTTCGATTCTGAGGCTCAAAATGATGTCACCTGAACACCTATGATGCAACTATATGAGAAAAGGAAAACTTTTGTTTCTACGAAAGTTAGACTAAATGAAACTAATAATGCATCAAACAAAATGCATCATGCAAAATTCCTTCCACTAACTTTAAATTTCATCTTCCAAACGCAATGCCAAAAGTAAAAAATATTTTCACTTTTCACTATCCTAAATGCAATTTTTCGAAAGCAAAATGATTTTGACTTTACAAAGATGCACTTATATGAATTATGCTTTTATTTTCATTTTGAATGATTTGATGCACCTAATACAATTTTTAGCTTTCAATCATCGAAAAATGTGATCTATTCTCAATGATGAATCTCAAAAAATAACTTCTCAATGCAACTAATCTAATGCATTTTCACAAAAAGTAAATTTCAAAATACAAGCTAAAACAGATGCAAAATGATGTTTTCAATGATTTCTATAGAAAACAACACTCAATCAATCAGCAAAAAAAACATCTCAATGACACCAAGCAGCATAAAACATTGACCAATTGACCAGAAACCCTAGAACTTAGTCAGATTTCACTTTGAAACCAATAAGACAAATTTTGCAAATTAATTAAGGAAATCAATAAAAAAAACTGACAAATCCAAGCATAGAGGATGGGAAAAGACCTTAGGGTCCAAGACATACTGGATTCATAGGAAGAAACCTAAAAAATTCTCACATTCAAGGATCATCGCTACTTTATACACCCAAACCCTCGATTATCGCTACTTTTCATAGGAAAAACTGCGATGGCATTACTAATTTGTATAGAAAAAATAGTGATGATTTCAAAACGACCAAATACTGAAGAAAAAAAATTCATCACGACTGTAAAGGTAAAAATTGCGTTGCCATTGTGTCTGTTAAGGCTAAATCCACGATGGGAAAGGAATATGGGAAAAAACTAAAAAGATTCCAAGAAAAAATCTAGACTTAGCACTCTAAGGTAGTAATCAATGATGGTATAAACCCAGACTGATGCAGGCAAGCCGAAAAATCTATGGTTGGTCAAACTAGTCAAAAGAGCAGGGTGAAGGATTAGATGGAAAGGATCATAGGCTCCCCAGTAGAGTCACCATTTTTTTGACAACGTTAATCCTCTATGCGGACAAAAATGATCCCTCTAGCCCAATGAGTGGGTCTAGCAACTGAAGTGACAATCAACTAGACATCTTCATAGGTTATAATTGAAAAGAAGAATGAAGGAGATGGCCTACCTAGTTCTGATGCTATTTTGATTTCCTTTGTTGAGGGCCTCGAACCGCTTGTGTCACAGACTTGTTCCTACTTCTCTTAGCGTATATGTACTTGCACAAGTGATCAAGAAACAATAAAGCATGCCAAAACAAATATCAAATCCAATAATCACCTACTTAACTGATCAAGGAATGTCAAGCTAAATAATACATGAACTTATATATTTTGGGAAGATGAACCAGAAGTTGTATATTATTAGGAAATAAAGGGAAGATTACAACCAAAGCCTTGATTTTTATAGGCTCTCCTTGAGTGGTAATCCAAGTCCAAGCCAAGAACTCTCCAAGCACTCCTTCTCCAGGTCAAATGAATAGCCTCTAGGCACAATCTTAGCATAAGGGTGCAAATAGACATAGACCAACCCAACTCTAACTTGACCAACCATTTGTGAATAGGAAAAGAAGAATATATAGGCTGGGAAAGGGAGTTAGGATCTCTCCAAAGATAGGAGTAGGTCCTCATCTCAAGGAGGTAGTTCATAGGGATAATACCAAGAGGCCAAGTTGGGAGAATTCAACGTCATCTATGCGGAACAACCTCGAGCTCGCCACTCTGGAAGCTTCTAGATCACGAAGCTTCTCATCTTGTTTTGGAAAATTACCTTTTTGGGGATCATCATGAGTATAAAAGGGAATAGAGCAATGCCATCATGGGTCAAGCGTGATGCAAGAAGCGACCATCACGATTTTTAACCTCATAAGAGCGAGGAGTCTCAAAATTAGGGTTTTAGAGCTATTTCTTCAGGGGAAATCTCAAGGAATTTTCCAATCAATGTTCTAGGGAGGATATAAGATGCATATTTGAATAAGTACACTACATGATGTTCATGTTTTGGGCACTTCAGGGTATGTCACGAGGAAGTGTTGGAGGTGTGACAAAATATTATGTAATAGTGCTTCACCTACTTCTCCTCCTGAAGGCTTCTTGTTAGACTTCTTGTGCAAACACTTTGTTGCATAGTGCCCATATTTGTGGTAGTGAAAACATTTTATCTTGCTTAGGTCCTTCTTCTTGCCATTTTTCTGGCTGGACTCTGACTTTCTTTGAGAATTATTTCCCTTCCCAACCAAGGAAAAATTATCTTCCTCCTCAACTTTGGATGTTACTCCATCTTTGGTGTTCCTTTAGATTTCTTCCTACACCAAATTGAACCAAATTCTCTCCCAATTTGGCAATTTGTCCCTTTTATTTGTAGAGTCTTGGTAGTTGTGCCAGGATTTTTGAAGTCCTAAGAGAGCTAGGCTCACAAGTTTTGAAGAGGAAACATTTTCTCGCACTCCTTAAAGTTAATCTCAACACTAGGTGAATCTAGAGAGGTAATGTGGAATGGTTTCATTTTTCTACAAGTTAATGTTTCTGAGCTTGTCCCTCAATGCCAATTTCCTGACATCACTGTTATTTTTGAATAAATTAGTGAGGGTCTTCCACATATCAAATTAAGTCTCTTTGCCGTGTAAATTTGAGACTATGTGGTCTCCCACACCCTCCAAGATGATCCTCCTTGCTTTTGCAGTATCCTTCTTCCACTGGGATAATTGTTGTGCATTCGATACTATTGGTTTTGGAATGTCAGTTTTTGTATACTCTATAACTCCATTATTATCAAGTACAACTTCCATCATATCCTTACAAGCTATGAAATTCAAGGTTCCATCTAGGACATACTCCAATCTCAACTAGTTGAAAGACATTTTCTCGTACGGAAGAAAATTGCTTCATTGAATCTACAAATGGAAATATCTGAAGGAGAAGATCTATTGATTGGTTTATATGGTTATTTTTTCTTTGATACCATGTAGAAATTAATAGAATTTTTTTACTACTGATGAAATCGAACTGAAATCAAGATATTACAAATTTCCTCCACAATATTGTGGAATGGAAATCACAGTTTAGAAACACATGCAATGACATGAAACCATTAAAACCACAAGAACACAATAATTTTATAGGGGAACCCAACTGGGAAAACCCCCTCCGTTGCTTTTCCTTAATGAGATGAGAATGATAAATTATTACAATGTCTTGCTTCGATCTTGAAGCACACCTTGCACTATAAACTTGTTTTCCTCCTGACTATCTTTCTCTGGCCAACACTTAGCCAATTCAAGGCCCCAACTTCCTCCTATTTCCTTGCACAACCCTAAATAAATTCAACTCCTAAAGAATAAGGGAATTCCCTATTTTCTTGCACAATTACCAAGGAATAGATCACCTGCATCAATGCCAAGTCTGTACACTCAACTAGTATACAATTGACAGTTGCAATGTGCCTTTTTCCTCCAATCCATCTAGGAAATTTGAATTCCATGCATGCCTGGGATATTTTTAGTTAATTGACTACTTTAATTGATAGATCATTGAGTTAGCAACAATTCTATTGCTCAACTGACCTTCAACTGGATCAATTAATTACTTGATCTCAGTTAGCTGAGTTCAACTGAAAATAAATGAACTAGATTGCTAAATTTTAGCAATCACTACATGCATGACTCTACTTGTAGCCTATAACTTCAATTTACCGAGATAACTAGTAGATAAGGCCATGTCACATAAATTAACTGCAATCCAAGTCATCTTGTTGATGTGGAAAATATAATTACTAAAATTGACTAAGGCACAAGTCAAATTTAGTATTTCCTGCTACAATTTCTAACACACAAGCCAATCCAACAAGAAGGATTTTTGGAAGCACTAGTTAATTGGTCTCTAATTCATTAAAACTATTGTAGGTCATAGAGTCAGGTAGCTAAGGTCACCAATTCAGAGGTCGCAGAGCTCTTTCCCAAGAAATAGGATTTTAATTTTTGTAATTACTAATCCAACTTATTTTTTTATATTTGATTTTTATGGTTCGATATTGTCACAACACTAGGGGATCCAATGGCTGCAAGGCACCTTGGTGGGCGCACCACGACCCCTTGAACATGCAACACCAAAATGTTTCGTAAATTCCTACCGTAGTGCACAATTACTTCACCCAAACTACACCTCACAATAAGCTTGCTTATATAATCTCCATATTATTGGTTACTTAATAGAAAGTTATAACCCTCTAATATAGTGCAAGTAAACCTTATTTTCACTTCTACTTCAAACCATATTGTCACTTCTAATTTAGTTTTATGTTCAACCATCAATTATTCAATAGAAAATATAAATACATCACATCATCGTCATCCATACAAATTACACATGCACAATTTTATATGAAATGACCACCCAACCTTTAGGTTTTATAGAGATCACAAGGTTACATAAAATTTGAGACAACGGTTCGGTCTCAAAAAAGTACAATGCCAAAACCCTTTTACAACCTAAGGAAAAACAATTTTACCTGAAATCACCCTACATGGGTCACCCTGCTACCCACCTTGGTTAATTCGATTTGAACCTTCTTGCTTTTCTTGGGGTCTACATGACCATAGCCCCATCAAGCTTCTTTGCCTCCTTTTGTTATTGTCCTACTCCTCACAACTTAACCTGCAACCTTAGCCTTCTCCTTTGTCTTAGGACCTCCTTCGTTCACTCATTTTAAAAATTTTGTGATTGGATTGATCTTGTCTTCTCCTCATGCTCTTTACTCTTATATATATGGCACTCAAATCACCATTTTCTTTTTCTTCCTCACGTCCCTTTACGTATGTTTGGTCAGATCCATCATTTGGTTGCGGTGCCTTTAGGTTGGGCCGACCCTCATCATCCTAGTTTTTTACATTGATTCATTGGTCACTCACCCGTTGGTTGGACCTACAACATAGCCTTGGGTTGGTCCTCTACTCAGATCACTTCACCACATGCTCACCCATCATTTGGTCCATCACACCCTTTTTCCCTTTTTTCGGGGCAGGTTTGACACAAGCGTTTGGTTTTTCACCATTTCAGTCAAATCATGTCAGTGTGCATGTCTTGGTCATGCCATCCCCATGTGGTTTTCTTACCATCAAGACTACATGAAAGAAACCCCAACTTCACTTTTACGACACCCATGTTGGTGTGCCATATTTCGTCACATTTATTGTGATATTTAAATCATACGATGGGGATGTGACCCATGGAATGTGCCTTAGTTAAATTCATGCTCAACTCCAGGGCATAACATCCTCTCCCACTCAAAACTATTTCCATTCCAATAATATCCCAACCATAACCCTCAATAATCATTTCCCACGGAATATAATCATGATGTGTAGCTTATTTAGACGATGTTTTTGATTGCATCTCTGGAAATCACTTCTACGTATCACCATGTAATGGATCCTCTCATGTTAATCAACTAATCAGGTAGTTAACCTGGTCATCACACCAAACTCCATAAGAACTTATTCCTCACAGTGTAATGTCCTCGACCTTAGATCATCCAAGCTCACCAGTGTCCCTACTATAGAAGTATCACCCTATGCACTCCCACAATCTTGACTTGGCATCCATTTGCAACAACGATCCATCTACTAAATGATCAATATTATGCAAAGGAGTGGTGGTCATGGTGACCCCCACCTGCATCCCTCATCTCCTTTCTTGGAAGCTGATCCAGGCAAATATTAGTGGCCACCCGCTAATTCCACTTGGACCCCCACCATTGTTTCTTTCAGTTTTTCAGTTTCCTTAATTGTAGCACAATTTACTATTTGTAGCAGTTTTTTGGGTCCTAAACAATGTTTCTTTGGCAATCTACCACCATCGATTTTTTGTTTAAAATCATCTTTTCCATCGTAGTCCTCGGTGAGATCTTTCCAACAGGGTATCATGTGGGTCAAATGAAGATAGTATGACCAAGTCATGACTCGGAGAAGTTGGTTGTCCAACTAACCCCAACGGGGCCCATAAACTCTTGGTGTTACATCTCCTCGGGTTACGGTTTTGGTTGTTTAGGGTTTTCTCTTATTGTTCAATAATAAAAAGGCCCTTGAACCTCATTATAACACAGTTCAGAGGCATGTAGCCACCACATCTCTTCTAAGAGATAAGCTACCATCGCTCGAGCTAGTCTTATTTCCATTTTGTTTGTAAGCATATTTCAGTATTTGATATTAATGAAATGAAGTGTTATTTCTACTGCATCTTTGTATTTATGGTTATACTTGTAATTTGTTGCGTTCTTGTTTAAATTCGGATCATTGGTATCAGAGAGGTCTGCTATTTCTGTGTTTTTCTTTGCATGTCCTCGACGAGGTTGGGATATAACTAGAGTTAGCGCTTGAACTGGTCAAACCTTTGCAAGACCAGCCTCGCAAATCTCGATGGCCTTCCATGGCAGATGAAAAGAAAGACGAGGGGGCAGGAGATCATATCAAAATCTTGCTTGAAGAATCCCTTGAGCGACAGAGGAACATGATGATGGACAACTTTTCTCAGATCCTTCAGCGACTACCCAAGGGCGACGGATCTACTTCCGACAGCTACTCTGGAAGTGCCACACCCTTTAAGGTACAAGTTAACTTTGACATTCCCATATTTGAGGGTCAGATAGATCCAAACATTGTAGATAAATGGTTAAATCTGCTAGAAGGATATTTTTCTGTTCATGATTTTTCCAGCCGGGAATAGATCACTTTTTCACTTCTCAAGGCAGTCCCCCACGTCAAGGACTGGCAGGAAACCTACTGTGAGTAGAAGGATGAAAGTACAAACTCACTATTTTTAGCCACACCCACTTGGATCTCATTTCGAGATGCCATCAAGGAGAAGTACTACCCTGTCGGGAGCTATGAGGATAAATACATAAAGTGGAAAACACTGCGACAGGGAAGGGACCAAGATGTGCCGGAGTTTACCAATGTTTTTCATACCCTTCGCACGAAGTTGGGTATCAAGGATTTTGAGAAGCATTTGGTTCTCAAGTACCACAGCTACCTGCACAGGTACATCCAAGATGAGATGGAATTCTTGGACATCTCCTCGCTCGGCATAGCATACCGATATGCCGTCAAGATCGAGCAAAAGTTTAAACAAAAGAAGCGAGACTTTGTATCCGCGAATCTGAAGCAAGGCAAAGGTACCCCCAAACCGAAAAACAAAGGACAAAGCCAAGGGGGGGTGGCCCAGGACAACCCGCCAAAGCCGCAAGTAAATAATAATACCGCGAAGCCGAAGAAGGACACGGGAAAGTGGTGTGAGTTCCATAAGAGCTCCACTCACAACACAAGTGAGTGTCGAGCCAAGCAGTCACTGGTGGTTGAAATAAAGGCTTCGAAATCAGATGCATGTTCCGACTCTGAGTCAAAACCCGACAAGGGGAATGAAAAAGGGAAGCAGATTATCGATGCGGACCCTGACGCAACCGTTGCCACCACGAAGATCCAAAAGGAGGAACTCGAAGATACAGAGGAGGAGGAGCGCCTCTTCCACTCCTATATGTGGGTAAAGGGTTCCCCGCTATAGTTCATTGTTGAGAGCGGGAGCCAAAAGAACCTCATTCCGACAGAGGTCGTGAAGCGGTTGGGCTTACCAACTACAACACATCCAAAACCATACACCATCGGGTGGCTTCACCAAGGATGTGATCTTCGCGTGAGCCAGCAGTGTCGTCTTCCATACAACATCAAGCCCTTCACGGATGAGGTATTATGTGATGTTGCTCCCCTTGACGTTTGTGATGTATTATTAGGCCAACCATACTTATGGAAGCGACATGTTGTGTATGAGTCAAGGCCTTGTGCTATTATTGTTATTTTGGGAAATAAGTTGTACAGGATACCAGAGGTAGCACAACCTACCACCATCCCTTTGGTTATTGCAAAACAATGCAGTAAGCTCATTTCCAAAACTAGGAAATTTTTTTCCTGATGATACGCCCTCAGGGAAAGAAGAATATGGTGGCCATGACCTCTAGACAGGGCTCCTCCACACTACAACAACAGATGGGCAAGGTTGTGGAGGAGTATGAGGACATCTTCACCTCCCTCGCAGGGGTGCCTCTTCACTGTCAAGTCAAGCACTCCATCGTTCTGACCCCAAGTGCGTTGCTACCCAATGGACCAATATATCATCGCTCTGTTCTAGAGAACAACAAAATCAAGAGGCAAATTCAAGAGCTATTGTAGAAAGGTCACATCCGTCTGAGTTCATCACCCTGTGGGATCCTGGTCGTGTTGGTACAGAAGAAGGATGGGACTTGGAGACTCTGTATCTACTATCGGGCGCTGAACAAGATCAGTGTCTAGAATAGGTACCTGATCCCACAGATTGATGACCTTCTAGACCAACTAAAGGGGGAAAAATATTTCAAAAATATCGACTTGAAATCAAGATATCACCAGGTACCAATCAAATCATCTGATGTGTGGAAGACTGCCTTCAAAGCCAAGGAGGGCCTTTTCAAATGGTTGGTTATGCCTTTCGGGTTGACAAATACTCTTGCAAACTTCATGAGGCTGATGCATGACATCTTGTGGCCATTCACCAAATCATTTGTAGTGGTATACTTGGATGACATCCTGATCTTCAACCGGAGTTGGGAAGAGCACCTCCACCACATCCGACAAGTTCTCCAAACACTGCGACAACACAAGCTATGTGCCAATTTGGAGAAATGCACTTTTGGCATGACCCAAGTTCAGTATCTGGGATACATTATTGATGAACATGGGGTGCATGTGGATCCAGCCAAGATCCAAGTCATTCAGGATTGGCCAATTCCAACCACTCTAACAGAGCTCTGCAGCTTTCTGGGTTCTGCCAATTTCTACCGCAGGTTCGTGTTAGAATTCTCTTATATCACTTGGCCCTTGAGTCAAGCCACCAAGGGAGGAGCGAAAGCAAAATTATTTTGGTCTGAATCTCAACAGAAGGCATTCATAGAGTTGAAACATCACCTCTACTCTACACCAGTGCTCACATTACCAGACTTGCAACGTCCATTTGAGATCGAGACAGATGCCTCTGACTATGCTATTGGGGCAATCCTTACTCAATGGGGGCATCCAGTGGCATATCACAATGAGACACTTTCAAACACAGTCCAGAAGTATCCAACTTATGACAAAGAGATGTATTCCATTGTGCAGGCCTGCCATCAATGGAAGCATTACATTTTGGGGAAGGAAACAATCATCCACATAGACCACTGGCCCCTGCAGTTCATATAGATGCAAGGGAAGTTGTAGAATGATCGTCGTCAGAAGTGGTCCACATACCTACAATAATTCCATTTGAATATCAAGTATAAGAAGGGCAGCACCAATAATGTTGCAGATTGCCTCAGTCGGCCACCGATCATGGCGTTCACCACCATGCTCAACTCTTGTGGGCATGAGACTTTTGATTAGCCACTTCTCTACAAAAACGACCCAAAATTCAGCCACACATACTAGACACTCTTGGAGGGTTAGCAAGTTCCATATTTTCACCTCCAGGATGCCCTATTATGCCACCTAGGACACCTTTGTGTTCCTTCAAGTGAGCGTGCCAAGATGATTTGGGAAGCACACTACAGTCAGGCTGCTCGGCATTTCGGGGTCGAGAAAATAGTGGCAGTACTACAGAAGTATTTCTATTGGCCGAATCTTCAACAGGATGTTGGGAAGTACATCAGATCCTGCACTGCCTATGCCATTGCCAAACCGACCATCAAGAAGCAAGGCCTCTATACTCCGCTACTTACCCCTAGTCAAGCTTGGGAATCCATCTCCATGGATTACATGTCGGGCCTTCCTTCTACTAAGCATGGCAATGACTGTGTTTTTGTGGTCGTTGACAGATTCTCGAAGATGGCCATTATGGCTGCTGTAAGAAGAATATCACGGCGGAAGCCACTGCTAAAATCTTCTTTGAATGAGTGTGGGTACACTTTGGGATCCCATAGTCTATCATCTCAGATTGGGACAACAAGTTCCTCAGTGCATTTTGGTCCAGTCTCTAGTCGATGTTGGACACTAAGCTCACTAAGTCCACAACTTTCCATCCCTAAACTAATGGCCAAATAGAGGTCGTCAATAGGATGATCGTACACATTCTGCACATGTACAACTTAAAGAATCCAGGTACATGGGATGAGAGCCTCCCTTATGCCCATCACAGCTATAACCGGGCTCTCCATAGCTTGACTGGCCACAACCCTTTTCAAGTGGCATTGGGATTCCAACCATTATGTCCCATTGATGTAGCCATGCCATTTGCAGCTACTTAGGCAGATTTGGCTCATGTCCAGTCTGAAACCGATAAGGCAAACAACTTTATTGAGCACATCCAACATATCCGCAAGTAGGTCCACAACATTTTGGAGAAATCAAATGCCAAGTACAAGCAACGACATGATCAACATCGGGTGCCACACATGTTTAAGGTGGGTGACAAAGTCTAGTTGCATTTACAAAAGGAACGCCTTTCCAGATCCTCTCATAAACTTATACCACTCTGATATGGTACTTACACCATTACCAAGGCTGTGGGAGAAAATGCATTTGAGCTCAGCATTCCCCCATTCCTTGGCCCGCACCTAATGTTCAATGTGGACCACCTTCGACCATACTTCCCACCATTGCTAGACACGTCAGACATTGCAGAACAACTCACACCTACGGAGTTAAATCCAGATTGCATGGAACAAGACACAACTGACCGAATCATGGACACACATTTCAAGCACACTTGCTAGCAGAATATCCAACTGTATCGAGTTTTCAAAGCAGGCCAACTCCTTCACCAAGGCAAGTGACTCACCAAGGACCAAGTTCAGCAGAAGTTTCCTCATCTCATGGAGGAACTCCACGCAATGGGGAACATTGCTTCCTAAGGGGGGAGGAATGATCCAGGCAAATATTGGTGGCCACCCGCCAATTCCACTTGGACCCCCAACATTTTTTCTTTCAGTTTTTCAATTTCCTTAATTGTAGCACATTTTACTATTTTTAGCAGTTTTTCGGGTCCTAAACTTCCGGAGCCGTTTTGAGGCCCTAAACGACGTTTTTTTGGAAATCTACCACCAATTAATTTTTGTCTAAAATCCTTTTTTCGTCATATTCCTCGGAGAGATCTTTCCAACGAGGTATCATGCATGTTAAACATAGATAATATGACCAAGTCACGACCCTGGGAAGTTGGTTTTCCACCTTGTTATAGACATATTTGGGCACTGCAACCCTAATCAAATATGTCAATAAAGCAAGGGCTATCAAACCCTAAAAGTTTTGTTTCATACACTAAAGGATCAAGGTCAACTGATTACATCATTTCCCATAAGTTCTCCCTGAAAAACTGCTCAGAACTGGTCAAAACTAGACCATACAGACTGCTCCCTGCTAAGGGTGCGATGCATACTGAAAAGCCCTTCTGTAGGGTGCGATGAGAAAGAGAGGACAAATGGTAGAGGCAGTTTGCTAGGTGGAAACTCAGAGAATATTCTAGAAACTGCTCATATGACACTTGCCTCTCTAAATTCGCTAAGGGATGAGTAAGAGATCATGAAATATCCAAGTGGAACCAAGGACTATCAATGAAATGACACTAATCAAAATCCTAGAAGCTGACTGTCTCCCCTGCAGATATCTATATATGGATCCCTCATCTTAGAGATCCAGAGGTTGGAATTTTGTGATTTGTAAGGAAGTGTTGTTGGTTTCTCTTTAAGACATTGTATTGTTGGGTGATCTAGCTTTTCATGAGGTGAAGAGGGCTTTCATGCTGGGAGGATGATGCTGGATCAAACAGCTAGGTTGTAATCCTCTCTTCTACTACTTCTATCAATAAAGCTATTTGAGTCTTCCTCCATATACTTGTATATTTCTAAATCTTGTATTTGTGTATGCATTTGTATGATTAATGTACATCTGATTCTACATTGTTTATGGTTATAGATCTCTATGCTTTGATGGTATTTTGTTGCTTTGACTCTACAGGTGTTCTTTGAAGCGGGACAAGTGAGAAAGGAGTGGCGTAACTCTATCAAAGGATAGAGGAAACAAGCAAGGAGCCAAGCGAAAGACTGAGGTTGGTAGTCTCTGCTTCTCTCTCATCTATCTCTCATAAAGGAAAAAATAAGTTACTTTGAATTGTTTGTTTCTAAGATAGCTACCCATCTTAGTGGGACTAGCAGCTCTGATTGGACACTAGTTTACCCAGAAACAAAATGGAAACTCCACTAGGGATCAAGTAGTTTGTTTGTTTGTTACTGTTGTTTGCTTTATAAACTACAGATAGAGCTTGAAGTTAACCCAGCAAGCCTTCGAACTGCTTTTGCTATGCAACCGCAAAGTAGATCAACGCTGCTTCAATCAATCTTCGGGTTGGTTTATGAACTGAACATATGACTTGAAAACATCCTAAATTCCCTAGTGGTATCTCAATAACCTCATTAGATCAGCCCCTATACTTTGTGTTTACTGTCTATCATAAGCTCAACCTAAATCCTTGAACTTAGCTGCAAACTATGGGTGAAAACGAAGCTCAGTCTCGTCCCTGGATCATCGCACTATCTCTCATTGACAGTCTAGATGCATCGCACCTCCCGTGTGCTGCAAGTGACATGCATCCCTATTTTCCTTAAGGAAAGGTGTGATGATTGAATGAGACTGTTTCTGCCTCCAGATTTTGTTTTTTTCTTCATTGTTTTCAGCTCTATTCAGTGGTTTTGATGTCTATGATCAGTATATCACTATTGAAACCTTCTTCCTTCACATTATTCAGCCTCCATTGATAAGGAATTGTGAATGTTTTTTTATGTATTTTTCATCATTTACAGTCCTCCTTTGCAAACAATAGCTTAATCGAATTGCCATCTTTTGATTCGAAAGTGTCGCAATTGTCATTTTCAGTCAAGAAAAAGAGTGTCATAAAGTATTCCTCTTTTAGATAGTTGATTACACTTTTGCATTATATTTGATTTGAATTATCAATTCTTTGAAGTGTTGAAAACAGTTTTCCATTCGAAAGAGAAAGTGTCATCTTAGTCTTCCTTTCGTTTTTTGAAAAGAAATTGTTAAAGTGTCGTTTCGAAGAAAAGTAGTTTAGATTTGTATTTAGTTTTCTTTTTGTCATTCTCACATTAAGGGAACTGAAAAACAAATCATGCATGTGCATTTGCATTTAGACTGCATGCGGAAATTGATTTAGGAAAAGTGCATTTAGTGTGTCCTCTCTGCTCTATGTTGAAAGAATCATATTTTTCTTTCCTTAGTAGCTAGGATTTTCATTGCTAAAAGAAAATAAACGACTGTTTATCATTTTAGATTGCATATTTAGGAGTTGTACATTTACATCATGTGGTGAACCTTGAAAGGAAAACTTCATAAGAAAGATCAACTATAAAATAAACCTCAATGAACATAAAAACGCTTTGGAACCTAATGCACAACATCTAGAAGTCTAGGCTAGAGACATATTCCAGCGTCATAAAGCCTGGTAACTATCGTTTTCATCGTAGGTTTGGTGATTCCTCCTCTTTGATACAACAAGTGCCAGTACGAACTTGTGCTCCCACTTTGATACGACAAGTGCCAGTACGGACTTGTGCTCCCACGTACCGTTGAGTATATATTGGGAGACCACAATAGGCTGATATCCTTTATCCTTAGGAAGCTGTGTCTACCACCCTATCAATTGCAATGCATTAAGATTGACTACTGTACGTAAAGTCCTCGCTAATTTCTCTATAATTTACCACCGAGGTGTATATTGCAGTTTTGCGATTGGTTTGGTAATCCCTATGTCTAGATTTCCAGAGTAGTCACTTTCGTTCCTTTTCAGACTCCTTAAAATAAAAGGTCCATCTGAGCACTTTTCACTTCAGGCTCATTAAAAATCGAAGGCGACTAGAGTCATCTTTAGCTTTTTCTCGACTCTTAAAAATTGAAAAAGCAAGTTGTGTCAAAGCATCATAAAATTTATTTATTCGGAATAACATCACAGTTCCCTCGTTGATCTTAGGTTGAGAAAGTGGAGTCCACCAATAAAGGATTTCTCCTTGGGGGAATCCTAGTCCTTTCTCCTCTTGGGGAGATGTTGGTGCTCCACACATGGCTACATTGTCCCTTCCAGGACTCACAATTGGCCTGCCAGTATGGATTTTCTCAACCTCTGTTGTTCAAAACACCATAATTCCTCAGTAACCAGATGATACTAAAGTTTCTCCCCCACCTTCCACTTCATTTATTTCTCCCTCTCCTTCTTTTTCTTCACTTGGTGAAACTAGTAACACTAAAAACCAAGTAACCGAGAAGAAGAAGAAAGGGAAGGAGAAGAAGAATAAGAAGCCAATGGCGAAAGGGGGCAACCATGCGTCGTCTGGCGAAAATCCACACACTGCACCATCCAAACCCAAATCTCCATGTGTCATTTGAAAAGGAGACCACTATCATCGAGATTGTCCCTACATCCCGTGGATCTTGAGAGATTGGTCTCCCTGCTTGCAAAATCCGGTGTCTTCAACCTCTGTCGATCATGTTGAGAGTACATCGTCAACTAGTGAAAATGAAGTCAATGGGAAAAAAGGAAGATCTAAGTTTCCTTGTAGGTTGTGTGAAGGCAATCATGCCCTCCGCTATCGCTCTTTCCTGGACAAAGCTAAAAGAGTCTTGGATAACCGTCCTGCTTCATCGCAGTGACTTCCTCCTGGATACAAGAAACTCTTGCCAAGCCCATCACTAGTTGAAAATCCGACTGACACACCTCTATTGTCGGTCGAAACACCTATCATTTAAGATAAACTTTTTGAGTCCACACCGGACCAAGGTCAACATGTCGAGACAACAGTCGACCCAGTTTTGTCTTCAGAGAGACAACCTTCAGATGATACAGTCTCCAAAGAGAATGAGAACGACACCATTTAGATTCTTTTTGTTAACACAGAATCCGATGAACATGATCTGAAAATGGAATGTACTTGTTTAAGGGTGCAAGGTATCCATTTCCCATAATTTCAAATGTGAGCTATACACTCCAAGTGACCTCTGAAAATGTGAAAACTTCTTATTTCTTATATAGAGATAGACTGTAGGGGCATTCACAGGACATGTCACCTCTAAAGAGAGGATGAGTTCCAGAGGCTACCTGGCCCTCTACAGGCTCTGCCTAAAGAAATAATGAAGTAAACACTTAGAAGTCTTTGACATACACATACTTGAAGTTTGATGTCTTGCGGAATAAGACAAATAACTTTCTGCCGCTGAATAGGTGATTATGTGTGTATGCAAGTTATGTATATTTGTTGTTTAACACTTTATATCAGTTTTGTTTAGCATATCATCTTCAGCAAATAAAGACATCAAAATGATGAAGCAGTTCACCCCTTCTAGGCTACATCTGCTGGACCAAGCCTCTCAAACTGGGCTTGTCCTCTTGTATTAAAAATGCTACAAAAGCTAATACAAGAATATAAATGTCTCAAAAGACAGATCTGACTGTAAATACAAAATCAGAAGATAGGAATTAGCTAAACATGCTCTTTCCCAAGCACTAAACAGTGAAATTGTACCTTATACAGTACTTTCCCCAATTGGCCCCAGTGGCCCTTTAAACTTGCATGGAGAATTTCAAGGTTAAGATGACCTAAATTAGTTCTAAAACCTCTACCATTAGACTCAGAAGGTCGAAAATAGCAGACATAGGCTTTTGAATCACCAAAACTGGATGAACACAGCCCCCAAACAGCTCAAGCACTGAAATGGCCCTAGTGGCCTTGAGAGCTTCCTTGAAGCTAAACAATGAGAAGAATGCCTCAGCAGGAAAAACAAGCTGTAGAAATGGATTTAGAATACTGAAAACCTTTAGGAATGACCTTCGTTCCACATTCACTGGCTGCACAATTCTCAATGCAGCACCCAAACTGATTTGGCCCTGGTGGCTCTTGGAACTTCCCCGAAGAAAAACCACTTGCAAATGACCTCAGATGACTGTGAAACTTGTGCCAATGGCTTCAGAAGGTTGAAGAGACCCAAAATAAAAATAAAAATAAAAAAATTTGTCCAAAAAGGACTTTCCTAGCCAAAGTTATGGCTCATTAAAGTTTCTCCAGTCTGCCCTAGAAAAACTCCAAATAAAACTGGCTAACTGCCAGATAACCCTGACAAATAGGCAATTCCGCCATTTTTGGAGCGCTCCGCCAAAAATCCGCCAACTTGACTGTCAGTTAACGGCCAGTAAATCCCGCATGTGACCAGAAATCTCGGGCTGGTGGTTTGCATTGGAGTTCGTGCCAGCGGTTAAGGGTTTAGAGCCCATGGTTCAATGGCGGAGGTCACATGTATGGGGGGGCTGGCCACCTTCGGGCCCCACCCAACACAACCGGAAAATATAACTTGTTCCACCAACCAACAAGAACTTCCATTTGGCTTAATGGTAAGGCGATTGTTTATTGACCCGGAGGTCACGGGATCAAATTTCACCGTTGCCACAATATTTTAAACCAATGCCCATACATATGCTGACGTCATCCAGGCCACGTTGCTGCCTCCAGGCTTGCCACGTGGCAGCTTGCCATTCGCTGCCCAAAAAGAATATTCTCTGGAATATTTCGGGAATATTCTATTTTAAATTCTTTTGAAAAAATTCAAAATTTCAATGTTATTGGGCAATTTTTCTTTTTGGCATAACTTCCTCATACGAAGACCGTTTTTTGAACCGTTCACAGTGCCAGAATCAGGAAGACGAGCTCTATCCAGTCGTTCAATTTCAAACCAGTTCTGAGCACTTTCATTTTTGACCATTTTACGACACTTGGTCTTGAGCTCCTGATCAGAACATGGGGGCAATTTACCCGTTCCTCTACCACAGGAGGGGAGTTCCTCAGTTCAAGAGATTCATCTGGCTGTTTATTCGGTCCCTCCTCCAAGCAATCTAGTCGTTTCCTTTGATTGGAATCTACTAGCGAGACCCTGCCTACCATCTAATGTACCATTCCAAATCATAGTACAAGCTTACAAAATGATCATGGCTGGTACTATCATAGATGAAGGGGATTCTATGAGTATCCTTTCCTCAACTACTTGGAAAGCGCTTGGTTTGCCATCGCTTTTGCCTGAGATTCGAAATCTGTCAGGCTTCAATAAAGGAACCAGTCAACCGTTAGGGATCCTTCCAAATTTGCCTATAACTTTGAGAAGGAAAACCATTCATCTGAACGTGATGGTAGTCCAAGGGCCTCTAGATTACAATCTACTCCTTGGGCGTGACTACATTTACAGCATGGGAGCTATTGTTTCCTCACTCTTTCGGGTGATGTGTTTCCCGTATGAAGGCAGAATGGTCCAGCTCATTGACCAGCTTTCATTCCCCGGTTCAAACACGGCTACTAGTCAAATGCCATCCCTAAATGGTCTTTTTGCACAAGGAATGTCTCATCAACCTCCAGTCCATCCACCTGATGATCGCGAGTGATTTGGTGAATGTGACTAAACCCAGGGGGCATGCGCCCTGGTCTGCTTCAGCAGGAAAACCCCAGATATAAGGTAGGTTTCCTCGTAGGATATATGACCAATTTGATAGACCCGTCCATTTAGGAAAATGGGATCGGTCTGGAATAAGATTTCCTCATTGAAGGTTATGTGATTGGAAGCTCCCACCATTCACCTTTGTCTAGTTCGATGGACAAAGCCAAGGAAGTGTTTTGGCTGCTACGTGGACAAAACAACCTTGCTTTAATGCAAGAACTTCCATATGGTAACCTGGAAACTCTACTTCTCTTTATACCTGGGGGCATGCAAACCTTTTTTACGCAAGTGAAAAGCGACCAGTGTAACTCTAACCCTCGTAGTTTTACTAACTTCAACTGCTTAAGTTAGGTGATTGGTCTGATCCACCATTCACCTTTGCTGGGACTGGCGACGACGACAAAGTAAAGGAAATGTTTCCTGTCGAGAAACTATCCTACCTAACCTCAGTAGTTCTTTAACCCTTAGGACAGTAGTTGGTCATTCCTAGCTTGCTTACAAAAGGATCGGAGCAAAGTTTTGCATGGGGCAAGCTCCCTAAAACATGAACCTACTAATGAGAGACATCCTTATTATACGACTGGCATGAGCACGTTTTTGCGAAGTTCAAGCTCGTTAAAAAATAAACCTAGCAATGAGCATATGTTCCACCAGAGTTCAAGCTCATTAAAAAATGAACCCACCTTCGGTAAATAACCTTTGCGATCACATTGCTATCAGCTTTTGAGCTTTGGTCATGTTCTTACCATCACCTCCACTTTTTATCCGATCATACGCCTCCACTTGATTGTTTACCTTTTTGAGGAACAGCTGCGACGAGTGATTCTATTAGCCACCTTCTTTACACTGCCATGATTGAAAAGTTCCAAACTTACTTGGAACCAGTTGCTATCTGAAAACATCACTCGTTCCTCAAAAACGAGTCTCCTTTAAGCTCTTTTTAGACTCGTAAAATATGAAAATATTGCCAAGCAATTGGCCTCTCTAGCTCGTTAAAGTGATTGGAAGTGCCATCCCTCCTCTATATTTTAATATTTTTGGACCTAAGGGATCATTACACAAAAAGATCGAGCGCTTGTGTTTTTCGGCTCGCTAAAGTGATCGAAAAAGTCATCCCTTTCGTATCTTTTATACTTTTTTGGACTTAAAGGATTATACTATGAAAAAGGACTACTGGAGTTTCCTTTTCGTCTCTTTTCAGACTCTCTAAAACTGAAAAGGAGCGAGTTATCTTTGTCGTTAAACTTGTTAAAACAATAGCGACAAACTTGTCTATACGGACAAGAGCGAGTTTCACTGTCGCTAGGCTCGCTAAAACATAGCAATAGGTTTGCCCGAAGGGCAAATTATAGAACAAGCATATGTTATCCTCCTCAAGCTTGACAAAAATAAAGAGGTACCGGTCAGCAATGAATGGGGAAAAAGGGAAGAAAACTTGAATAACTTCATTGGTAGCAGGTCGCTCTTGAACATGACACTTTCACTCCATCACCATGATTGAGTTGGGTTGGGTTATTCCGTTCACCGGTCATATTACCATTGGTCCTCCGTACCATCCATTTTTGGGGGTTAACGCTACCAATCCATTTCAGTGTTGCCGATATGTTCAAGAGAAGTTGCTCAGAGAATTCACCAACCCAGCTAACGCCTCATCCGTTGCAATACCTTCGCACTCCATTTTTCGTGACTGCCACCTAGAACCTTGTATCATTAGATCGTTTTCACCTCCACAAAATCATTTGCTTCGTTCCGTGTCGTAGATGTGGGATTCATTAAGGCCCTCCTATGACAGGTCACTTCTTGTTGACATCAACTCATTATCCAAGAAGTTGACTTAGGAACAACCCTTTCAGTACTTTGAAGCTTGCATGCCTCAATGGCAAGTTTCTCACTTCCGGCGACAGGTTTACATCAATGGCCTTCGACCAAAAGATTTTGCATGGTGTTCGACATCGACTCATGTATTCACACCACGTGAATTGTACTGCAGTACCTTGAGGGTCATTATCATTATCGGTGATTCCTCTCGCGCCTGTTAACAACTTACATCATTGGCTGGTAATCAGGTGATGTCTTTCCATGTTCGACATCATAACATCTTTTCACATGGATCAACTTGTACTTCGGGCGAAGATTGAATGAGTTTGAAGACCCCAGATCTAGTTTCATCCATCCGGGCTGTGATATATTCAGGAAAATAAAGACATCAAATGTACATCATAGCTGCACAGATAATCATCCAAGCTAAAGGATGATGGCTCTACCAGAATCATCAGTTTGCCACAAATACGATTATCTGTCCTATGTACATGAAAATGAATTTATAAAGCTGAGCATGGGAATTCTCGCCTCAACTAGATCATGAAAATATTATGAAGATAATGTATTATATTGTATCCTATTACAGGTCACCTTCCAGTTCGAAAAACCTCGGATCCTCGTGATAAAGCATTTCACTCGACATCAGAAGATTTACGACCTCATGCTTTAGGTGGCAACTGTTATAGGCATATTTGGGCACTGCAAACCCAATTACATATGTCAATAAACAAAGGGCTCTCAAACCCCTAAAAGTGTTTTTTCATACCCTAAAGGATCAAGGTCAACTGATTACATCATTTCCCAGAAGTTCTCCCTGAAAAACTGCTCAGAACTGGTCAAAACTGGACCATATAGACTGCTCCATGCTGAGGGTGCGATGCATCTCACCTGCTACACACAAAGGGTGCGATGCATACTGAAAAGCCCTTCTGTAGGGTGCGATGAGCGAGAGCAGACAAATGGCAGAGGCAGTTTGCTAGGTGGAAACTCAGAGAATCTTCTAGAAACTGCTCATATGACACTTGCCTCTCTGAATTCACCCAGGGATGAGTAAGAGATCATGAAATCTCCAAGTGGAACCAAGGACTATCAGTGAAATGACACTAATCAAAATCCCAGAAGCTGACTCACTCCCCTGCAGATATCTATATATGGATCCCTCATCCTAGAGATCTAGAGGTTGGAATTTTGTAATTTGTAAGGAAGTGTTGTTGGTTTTTCTTTGAGACATTGTATTGTTGGGTGATCTAGATTTTCATGAGGTGAAGAGGGCTTTCACGCTATGAGGATGATGCTGGATCAGATAGCTGGGTTGTAATCCTCTTTTCTACTACTTCCATCAATAAAGCTATTTGAGTCTTCCTCCATATACTTGTATATTTCTGAATCTTGTATTTATGTATGCATTTGTATGGTTAATGTACATCTGATTCTACATTGTTTATGGTTATAGATCTCTATGCTTTGATGGTATTTTTTTGCTTTGACTCTACAGGTGTTCTTTGAAGTGGGACAAGTGAGAAAGGAGTGGTGAAACTCTATAAAAGGAGAGAGGAAATAAGCAAGGAGCCAAGTGAAAGACTGAGGTTGGTACTCTCTGCTTCTCTGTCATCTATCTCTCATAAAGGAAAACACAAGTTACTTTGAATTGTTTGTTTCTAAGGTAGCTACTCGTCTTAGTGGGACTAGCAACTTTGAATGGACACTAGTTTTCCCGGAAACACACCTAACCCCAACGGGGCCCATAAACTCTTGGTGTTACATCTCCTCATGTTAGGGTTTTGGTTGTTTAGGGTTTTCTCTTATTGTTCAATAATAAAAAGGCCCTTGAGCCTCATTGTAACACAGTTCAGAGGCATGTAGCCACCACATGTCTTCTCAGAGATAAGCTACCATCACCCGAGCTAATCTTATTTCCATTCTGTTTGTAAGCATATTTCAATATTTGATATTAATGATATGAAGTGTTATTTCTACTGCATATTTGTATTTATGGTTATATCTGTAATTTGTAGCGTTCTTGTTTAAATCCGAATCAGAAGAATTCCTCCATACTTCCTCACCACATAGGTTAGCAAAGGCAGATACAACCCTATCTTACCCTCCACCTCTCATAGTCAACTTCCTAAGCTTAATGTCTATGTACCAACTCTCTCCTTGGCCTCGACATACCAAGGCACACTTTCTTGGCCACTCCTCTGAACCGTTGTTTCCATCATAGTCTCCCCTTTCTATTAGAAGCTATCCATATTCTCCTCTAACTTATTTAAATTTTTTGTCAAAGTGGACATAATATCCAATGTCATGAGAGAATAAACTCTACATCATTGCTACTCATAGCTCCACAAAATTTTTTCTTATATGCAAAGATGGTGGTCATCTTCATTGTTTCATTCAGTATCCCCTTTTATTTTGTGAGGATCCTAATACCTGCACCATCCTAACGTTTTCTACTTCTTGCTACTCTAAATAAGCCACCTTCTTCTTAATGGGTTGATTCTTTGCCGAGTTATCTTCTCCACATATCCAACATGTTATGGGCCTCTTCACTTTGGTTGCACCTATTGGTTTTCCTTCTTTGGAAGCCTTCCCCTTCCCTCATCCTTCTTTTTCTTACTCTTATCACTCTACACCTCCTCCTTATCCTTACCATATTTTTGGTAGTTTAGGAGCTTCTCTGTTGCATTCATAATTGTTGCAAGAGTCTAGACACCTTGCTTCATTAATTCCTTCTTTTCCCATGGCTGGAGATTATTGATAAAGCTATACATTTTGTCCTTATCATGCATTTCTCCGATTTACAATATAATATCTAAGAATTCCTTGATGTAAGTTTTGACATTCCCGGTATGCTTCAACTCCCTCAAACAGTCCCTTTCCATCCACACTTGATTCCTTGGTCCAAACTATTCATAGAAATGTTCTTTTAGCTTTGTCCAAGTCATAGTCTTGCACATGATGCAATCATATGCTAAATATTCCACTCAGGTTCTCCATAAAAGCTTCACTATTTCTATGATATACATGGATGTTGCATTGACGGTTGCATTTTTAGACCATCCTTTCATCTATTGCAACATTTGTTCCATGTCCCAAAAAAAGTTCCCAAGCGCTTTAACACTTCTAGTTCCATCATACATCTCTTATTCTTTCAATTCCACCCTCATAGATGAACTATTTGAACTTTTCCCTATGGTCTACTTCAATGCTGCTATGGTGTCTACTTGATCCTTTGTGAGTTCCACAAGTGACCTCACCTAATCCTCTAATTCCTTCATATGATCCTCGTTATCCTGGGCTTATCTCAATGCATAATCAATAGAATAGGAACCTGCTTCAAGGGCTACCCTAATCTCTTGGATCTCTACTTGGAGCTCTTCAAATTCCTTTCCATGGATTTTTATAATGCCTACCATCCTCATCAAGCTTCTCTCAACATCTTGGACTTTCTCTGACAATTCCACCTCATCTTGGTCCACTATGTTAGACCTAGTGTTCACCATCATGAATTGCTTCTTTTAGAATTTGGATATGACCTTGTTAATTCTCCCTTTAAATTTCCCAAATTATACCTTTACCAAGAACTAATAGCCAAAAACCCCTTAACCAACCGGGAAACGATTACAAAAGCCCCTTTAAAAACTTGCAAGATAGAAAGGAAACTATCTCCATAATCTTCTTTTGGATTTGCCTCTTCTCTTGAGGTAACTATAATCTCCTTCACACCAATTTAGATCCCTACATCGATCTCTTATCATGCTTCTTTTGATACCACCTTCATATGGTAAGGTTTTGGTGAAGATCAATATTGATGTCTCTTCAAATTCCACCTGCATGCTGAGTGGTACCACATATCATGACTCCAAGCGCTCCTACTGTTACAAGGTGCCTTGGTTGGTGCACCACAACCCATCAAGTGTGTGGTGCCGACATTTTTCACAACTGCCTAATTTAGTGCAAAGTTACTCCACTCAAATTATGCCTCATAATAACCTTACTTATATAATCTCTATATTGTTGGTTACTTGGCATAATATCACAACCCTTCAATATAGTGCAGGTAAACCTTATTTTCACTTGTACTTCAGTTTAGTGTTCAATCATCAACCATTCATGATCAAAATGTAAGGACATCACATCATCATCATCCATACAAATTACACTTGCACAATTGTATCTAAAATGGACCTCTGACCTTTTTCTTTTATAAATATCATAAGGTTACATAAAACCCAAGAAAATGGCCTAGTATCAACAATGTACAATTCCAAAATACTTTTTGAAACCCAAATAGAAACCCTCTCACCCAAAATCACCCTACACAGGTCACCTTGCTACCCGACTCAGCTCGTTCAGTTTAGACCTTTTGCTTTGGGTCTACATGACCACAACTCCACTGAGCTACTTTGCCACCTTTGGTTCTTGGCCTACTCCTCGCACCTTTCCCTGTGACCTTAACCTTCTCCTTCATATTACAACCTCTTTCATCCACTCATCTTATGACTTGTGTGATCAATTTGATCATGTCTTAGACTCCTTGTGCACTTTACTCTTATATATATGACACTGAGCTCACCATTCAATTCCTCCTCATTTCCCTTCACATATGTCGAGTCCACTCCATCGTTTGGTTGTGATACCTTCCTGTCGAGCTGATCCTCGTCATCCCACCTTCACCCATTCATTCATTGGTTTCTAACCCACTGGTTTGATCCACAACATAGCCTCATCTCAATATGACCTCTCTTCATCCCACCCAATCTCCTCTCATGCATCCATCACTCAAATCACTTCACAACATGCTTGCCCATTATTCGATACGTCGCGCCTTGTCGCCCACTGCTTGGACCCATGGTGTCTCAGGTTGACTCAAGCATTTGATCTTTTTCCACATTGGTTAACTCATCTCGAGGTGCATGTCTTGGTTGTGTTGCGCTCATGTGGCATTAATGCCACCAAGCCTACATGCAAGAAACCCCAACTTTGATTCTTCGACACTAATGTTGGTGCGCATTCGCCCAACCTTCACTTTCACCACTTTATGCGACAGGGATGTCGCCCATGGCATGTACCTTCGTTAAAGGCATGCCCAAGTTTAGGGCTTAACAAATATTAATATTTGTTTTCATTTTAAATAATTGCTTCAAAATCTGTGATGAATGTTCCGCTTTTCAAGTTTTGGTTATTCTCTTCCCTATAAATCTCTAAGATATTTTGATATTTGATGAAAGTTTCAATTCTTTGAAAATGGATTTACCTATTTCTCCAAATTGACTATTAGTAAAGATCATATTCTTAGAAATATCGACTTCTAAAATTCCAACATTACAAAACTTGCCACTTCTTTATCAACGATCTTTTCTTATGATTATTTTCTATTTTTTAAGCTTGTAATTAATTTATCCTTCTTGCATTGATCTTAGGATCCATAATGTGTGGGACTCTCCCATAGATTTAAACTTTTCGAGTGGGCTAAGCATATATAAAGTTCAAATTACACAAAATTATATGATACCAACGTATAATTAGTTTAGGTAAACAGGGTATTCCATACAAGATGAACACCTTTAGTAACTACTCACACAACCAGATGAGAGATCACAAGGCCAATATTGTTACATGCTTAAAACCATCTTATTAATGCAAAAGGAATTTTTTTATATAAGAGGTTTCTCACAATCAATCATCAACCATGACCCTTCATGTTTTTAAAATAAAAATCATGGACCAATTAGGAGTTAAGCCACAAATAAATAACCATTAGTATCGAGGAGAGTACATTGGATCATTGTATGTTTAGATCATATCGTGACCATCAAAATACAATGCAACTAATGCATGCCAAAGAAACACACTTTTACCTAATAGTCATATTAAGTGAAGTTCAACTTAAACTAACTCCAAAGTGTCTAAATATCATAACATCCCCCTAAAGAATAACTTGGGATAGGATTAAAGGATTTACAAAGGTGACATAGTCAGAGAAGGAAGGAGACATTAGAGCCTATCCCCCCTTAATGACAACTTCTTGAACTCCTAACATAGATCAAAGTTTAGACTTCGCTTATGTAAGAGACTTTGTGAAAATGTTGACAACTTGATCATATGTAGGGGAAAGAAATTCAATAAATCAACCATGAATAAGCTTTAAGATGAAGTACATTTGTAGCTCAATGTGTTTGTTGCACTGATTCTGATTGGGTTGGTGACCCTAATGAGCAGAAGTGTATTGCAGGTTATGTTTTCGGTCCTGGTTCTAGACTTGTCACTTTGGCTTGTAGAAAGTAGCACGCTCTAATATCATGTTCGATAAACAAGGTATTGCGCACAAGACGAACACCTTTAGTAATCACTCACACAAGTAGATCAAAGATCATAATGTCAATTTTTTATGTGATTAAAACACCAACCAACGTGGTCACTTGAGGAAATTTTATTAATTCTAAAAGGAATTTTTTTACATAAGAGAGTTCTCACAATTGATCATCAGCCATGACCCTCCATGCTATATAAATAGAGATCATGGACCAATTAGGTGTTAAGCCACGAATCAATAGTCATCAGTATCAAGGAGAATATGGGTTGTGAGATCACTCTATGTCTAGAAAATAACATTATTGTTAGATTACAATGCAACTAATGCATATGAAAGAAACAGACTAAGAAACACCATATTACAATGCAACTGATGTGTACTAAAGGAACACACTAAGAAACACAACTTTACCTAATAAACACATTAGACCAAGTTGAACTTAACTAACTGGAGGTATGGTAAAAAAAAAGGTAGGGTAAATAAATAAAAATATAAATAAACTGGAGGTATGGTAAATAAATAAAACCTCTTTTATACTTACTCGAGAGGTATGTTAAATAAATACAAAATAAATAAACTAGAGGTATGGTAAATAAACAAAACCTCATTTTGTATTTGCTCCATAAACCTCTTTATATTTACGAAAACTCAAAAAAAATGTTTTTTTAGGTGAAGCCTATGGGCCAAATACCATTTTAATACCATGGGCCAAATACCATATTTATAAATAAGTATGGTAAATAAATAAATATAAAAGAGGTATAAAGAGGTATGGTAAATAAATAAAAATATGTCAAATAGGATTAGAAATCAACATCTAAAATCTCCTAGATCCATCCTAGATCAAAAATACCATGGGCCAAATACCATGGTAAATAAAAGAGGTATGTTAAATAGATAAAAATATAAATAAACTAGAGGTATGGTAAATAAATAAAACATTTTTTTTATATTTACTCCATAATCCACTTTATATTTATGAACACTCAAAAAAGAGGTTTTATTTAGGTGAAGCCCATGGGACAAATACCATGGGCCAATTTTTTATTTTTTTTCCTAAATATGTCTAAAATCTATTACTGTAACAAAATGATACATGGAGGCACTGGCCTCTATAGTTCTTAGCCAAAGTTCATGGCATATTGCAACCAAAACAAAATGAAGACTGCCCAAAAGAGGGAAACCAGTGCAGTCCAAAATAGATTTGCTGCCCTCGCAGGGGAAACCAGCATGTGAACATAGTGTGATATTCTTTTGAAAACAACTTCAAAACTAACTATTTTGCTCAAAAATGCAGAAATAAACCCATAGGACTGGGTGCCGAGAACCTGAAACTTGAAGAAACGTGTTGGTTTAGTTGTCATTTGGTGTCGATGGGTGTTCTTCAAGAATTAGGCACCTGTAGACATCGATTTCATCCTCTTCTTTTTGCAATTCACCTGCGTATTCCTTCTCACTCTTGTCAACCGTGGGGTGGTCTAGATTTTTTCGATTATGCTCTGCTGCTATCAGAATTGAGAGCAAAAGGCATGCCCTGAGCAGTTTCGTTCTTCTCCATTGCGTTAGTGGGACATCCTTCAGCGATGGAAGGCTCCTCCTGAAACGTAACTGTTTTGGTGGCCCTGATAACAGGTCGATCCAGAGAGCATTGGTATGTGAAGTGAGTTGTATAACTAGAATGTTGAGAGCTAGAAGGGAGAGCAGTAGCTGATGGACAGGTTTGTGAAGGATGGGAGCTAACAACGCGAGTGAGACCCGTGCCACTGCATGTATTAGGATAACGAGTTGAGAAATGATTTGACGAGGGGGAGCAGGAGTCAGAGACATTTGAGGGCGAAGAATGGAGCATTCTGCCTCTACTACTGCCCCTCTCGCAACGCATTTGCTGATGCAGCAGAGGCATAATTTCATAGGGAGAAAGGGACTGATTGTGAGGAGTAGGCACAGAGTAGAAATGGTCACTTAGGGTGGCGTTATCAGAAGCGGAAAGCTCAGAAGCGAGGGTCAAGTTACATAACAGGCTCTGCGAATAGTGGTTGCCCTTCCCAAACTCTATACAACAGAGAATTTGGCATCTCCTGCATATTGTCATGCGAGTGCTTGGCTCCACGACAACTAGGGGGCACTTACATTTCAGAGGCAAAGGAGCATAAACAGACGAGGATGCAAGCCGAAGAGCGCCTAAGGTCTCCATAATGAAGAGCCGAGGAGGGATGGCGGTGGTAAATTAGTGTGAGTGCAGCATTGAAGCGCATTTATGAAGGGCTGTAAGACATTTTATGGCGTGGTGTGTGAAATTATGGGTGGCCATGTGGCTACGCCACTTGCTAGCCTGTATCTCCACCATCGCATCAACCATTGAAAACACCTGCATCCAATATTTTTGCTTCTTTGTGCACCAGGGTAGTGCATTCCTGTAATTGAGTGCTATCATTGAGGATGGTGAGGGATCCTGATCTAAGTACTTGGTCGTTGTCTACCCCTGTATTTGCCAAAAGATCAGCAACCTTGTTGCCTTCCCTCTTGACATGATTGAAGGTGATAGCTCTTCTGTTTTTTAACCATTGCTCAATGAGTTCTAAACGAGCGCCAGTCTCCAGCTAGTAGCCACTTTAGAAGCTGGGGTCCCCAGTTGAATTTGATTGGCCATGTTGATGAGGATTTGGGAATCCCCTTCGATCACAACAGGGTGAAAATTGTATTGATGAGCCAAACAAATTCCCTGCCATAGACCTTCCAGTTCTGCTGAGTTATTCGTATCCCAGCCAATTGATCCAAAATAAATTAGAAGAGGGGTGCCTTCATGATTCCTGAATATACCTCCATATCCTGCCTTGCCCGGGTTGCCTTTTGAGGCACCATCAAAGTTTAACTTGATCATACCTGTTGGAGGGGGATTCCATTGAGTGGAAGGGCTAGAAGTGGTGGGAGAGATGTTGAGATCATCCTGAATAGGCAGAATCAGGATATGCCAATTCTCCCAAATATTCCGTTCCTGTGCTTGAGTAGGAAGATCATCTGCCTGCCATTTCTGGAGAGCCAAGGTTTCTTGAATATTCTGGCATAAATTGCTCCAAATGATGTCCAGGGGAGTGCATTGATTCTTAAAGATTCGCTTATTTCTTTCCTTCCAAATTGTCCAAAGAAGCAGACCCGGAAGGATTTGCCATAGAGAATTTAGTAGCTTGTTGTTGTAGGGAGCGGAGACCCAGTTACGGATGGTGCTGATAATATCCCCTGAAATTCTGCAAGTTCTTTGACACCTGAAGCTGAGTTTTTCCCATAATTTGTTGGCCAAGTTGCACGAATCCATGAGGTGCTGAATGGTTTCATTTTGCTGATTGCAATTGGGGCAGTATGAGGGTCCGTGGAAACCTCTTTTAATGAGATTATCCCATGTGAGAATTCTTCTATGACAGAGCAACCATATGAAAGTAGATACTTTGGGCCATATTCCAGGGGTCCACATACGTTCCCAGACTGGGTCCATGGGTTCCTGAGTTTGAATCATCAAACCATATGCCTCCTTAGTTGAAAAAATTCCCCGCAGGGTGTATCCCCATCTTAAAATGTCCTTTTTATCTGAATATCTGATTTTCCTATTGTTGAGCTCTGTGTCCATTGCTTTGTAGAAGTCCTCCGTTTCTTGATGAATGATCTATTCTGCCTTTTTCCATTGCCTGTATCCCTAGTTGATATGTTGAGTCCAGTGTTGAGAGACTTTGTCATCCTGATGAATAGCATGTTCCTCAGGATTTTGGGGATGGATGGCTTCTAATAAATTGGGTTGTTATTGCCATGATTCAACCCAAAATCTAGCAGTGCCACCATCTCTAATCTCCCAAAAACTATGTTGTTGTATCAGTGCCCTGTGTTGTTTTGCTGCATTCCAAATTAGAGAGCCTGCATCATTATTTGTGAGTCTGATAAGCTCTTCCGGCGATCGATTATTTACATATTTTGTTGTCCATAATTTGGCCCATGATGTGTGTTGGGTTGATAACCATTGCCACCATAGTCTTTCCCCCATCACTGCGTTACTATGCTAAGGATCCCGCAGTCCAAGGAATCCCTACTTTTTTGGTGTGCAAATTGTCGACCATTTCACTAAGACCCATTTGCGATTTTTCCCTGAGGATCCCCAGAGAAAGTTGTGTTATATGTCCTTGATCTTTTTGAGCACCCACTTCGGCGTTGCGAGAAAAGAGAAAAGTTATAGAGGCATGGTTTGTAGTACCACTTTGACAAGAAAGAGCTGACTTGCCATATTGAGGGCTCTATAAGTCTATAAAGAGAGGTGGCCTTAAAGTTTTTCTAGGATTAGATGCCAGGATATGTGCTTTATAACAGAGTCGATCAATGGTGCGCCCAAGTATTTGGAGGGAAGATTGGCAACAGTAAAACCCATAAGTCTAGCTATATTTCTTTGTGTTACTGAGGGGGTATGAAAGAAGAATATCTAAGACTTAACAGTGTTAATGGTAGTTCCTGAAGCCTCAGAGAAAGTATCTAACAGGGATTTGAGTGTATAAGCTTCTTGGACTAAAGGGTACCAGAACAACATATTATCATCCAAGAATTGTTGATGAGTGATGGTAGAGGATTCGTGGATAGAAATGCCTCTAAGGTTTTGAAAATGAAGAGCATGCTTTATGAGACGACCTAAGCCTTCTGCCATGAGGACAAAAAGAAAAGGGGAGAGGGGATCGCCTTGACGTATGCCTCTAGAGGGGGAGAAGGGGCAAGAGGGGATGCCATTTACCAAGATAGAGAAAAAGGTGGATGAAATGAGATTCATAACCTATCTGACCCAGGTTGGGCTGAAGCCAAAGGTTGTAAGCATTTGTTTTATATATGTCCAGCTTAATTTGTCAAATGCTTTAGATAAGTCAATTTTGAGAAGCATACCTGCCTGTTTGTTGTGCTTTAGGGAGTGAATGATCTCATTCGTCAGAATTATGCCATCTAGGATTTGACGTCCCTCCACATATCCTGATTGTTCCTGTGAGATGAGCATAGGGAGTAGCGGCTTGAGTCTGTTGGCAATGACTTTCGAGATGATTTTGTAGATAACATTGCAGAGCGCTATGGGCCTGAACTTATCCAGAGTATTTGGTTGATCTTCTTTGGGAATGAGAGCTATGAAGGTTGCATTTAGAGATGGAAGAAGCCAGTGCATAGTCCGAGATTCTTCCACAACTTTCCAAACCTCCAGTTTGATGAGATCCCAGAAGTGATGGAAAAAGTTGGAGGTAAATCCGTCAGGTCCAGGGGCTTTCCCATATTTCAATTGAGCTATTGCTGATTCGACTTCCAGAAGAGTAACTGGTCGAAGTAGTAGCTGATTGTGCTCTTCTATTATAATTTTAGGCACATGCTGAAGAATTTTGTTTATGGTCGGTTGCCTATTTACTTGAGGCTCTTGATGTACAGATTTAAAATGGGTGAGGAGTTCTCTCTCAATGTCATCATGTTCCTCCATTCTTTCTCCCTGCTGATTCTGAAGTTGTGCAATGTTATTATGCATTCGTCTCTGTATGGTGGTGCGATGAAAGAATTTGGTATTCCTTTCCCCCTCTTTTAACCATCTGATTCTTGATTTTTGCTTCCAAAGTACCTCCTCTTGCTTCCTTCTATCTTCTAGCTGAGTAAGAAGATCTTGTTCTTGATTTGCTAGAGTTTCGGTTCTCCCTTCCTCGATAATTCTCTGCTGGAGCTCAATCATGCTTTGCTCAAGTGTTTTTTGAGCTTGAAAAATATTTCCAAAGGTGGAATGATTCCATTGCTTGATTTTCCGTTTGAGATTCTTTAGTCGTTGTTGGAATTGATACATGGTTGATCCTTCAGGAGGAGTGAAGTTTTCCCAAGCTGTTTTGACCATATTTTTGAAGTCTGGATGAGAGAGCCAGAAAGCTTCAAATCGGAAAGGCCTTCTGGTAGAGTCTCCCGGTCTTTGCCACTGAAGTGAAATGGGCCAATGGTCCGAGCCTGACAGAGGCAAGATTGAGGCTGTGATGTCTCCGCCCAGGTGAATGGCATTGTCTGAAATGAGAAATCAATCCAGCCAAGATGCAATTTGTTGGGATCCTGATCTTCTGTTATTCCAAGTATAGATTCCATTATTGAATGGTAAATCTATCAGCCAGTTGTTTTGTATGTAGTCTCTGAAGTGGCTGCTTTCATTGTCCAGTTTGACTCTGCCGCCTTTTTTCTCTTCCAGTTTAGTAATCATGTTGAAATCCCCACCTGTGATCCATAGTGGGTGTGTTCTGGTGGAATTGAGAGCTTCCAATGTGTTTAGCAGCGCAATCTTTTGCAATGAGTCCTGAGGAAAATATACATTTGACAGATGACCATGTATATTGGTTCCTATGATGTGGAAAGTGGCCTGTATGAGATGATGGGAGGCATGAAAGTCTGTGAGTAAGATAGCCTGCGTATTCCATGCGATGGCGAGTCCTCCCAAGGCGCCAGAAGCATCCACTGCAACTGAATGACATCCTGGCCAAGCTCTAGATAGAATGGAACCCAATGTATTACTGTTGCATTTTGTTTCTTGCATAAAGAAGATTTGTGGTCTTTCATGTTGTATCATGTTTTTTATCATTCTGTATTTCCCAGGGCTATTGAGCCCTCTTAAATTCCATGAGATGAGCTTCATGGCTGACCAGTGGGTAACGGCCTATAGTACTTAGTTAACTTGGAATATCTTCCTGACTCCACCAACATTTCCCCAATGATGATGGTTCTTTGCAGATCTGTCTTTCTTCCCCTTTTCTTGCTATCTTTGTGGATATTTTTCCCGTCCCAGCTGCTACCTGGTTGTATGCCTAAGGTTCTCTGCTGATGCGCTCTTGAAAGGACTACTTCCAAATTTTCGAGCTACCTATCCGGAATTTTGTCAAACTCTTTCTTTCGGCAAGCTTGTTCAAGACTAAAGATGTCTAGGTCTCCGAGGTCAAAGCTCTCTGGTTCCTCGTCCATGTGGCTAGGTTGGCTACTCTTAGGCATTGAGTCAGTTGTCTTGGAAGGATCTAATAAAAAGCTGTCGATGTCCATTCCTTTTGCTTGCCATATAACTATATCTGTCTCCTAGTTGGGGATGGAGGGAGAGGCTGCTATCTTTTGATCTATTTTCAGATCATGCAAAGGTATACTAGAATCAGTAGCTTGAGTTGAGGTAGATGGTGTGGTGGATGGTTCAACAGGTTTGGACAGATCTGCTTCAGGCATGGAATGTTGTGACAAAATATCAAAGCTATTACTAGTGGAGGGTGCAGAGGAAGTGGGCATGGGGTTTTTGGGGGCAGATGGGGGCTTTTTGGCATGCTTCTTTCGATTGGTAACCTTGGTGAATCCTTCAGAATCAGACTTCTCCAAGTTATCATTGGTTTTGGGGGAAGCATTTAATGGACAGTCTCGGAATAGATGGCCATGAGCATGGCATTTTCTACATCTGAAGGGCACATGTTCATAATCTATGGGCTGAATCCATTCAAAATCATCATGAAATAGGCTTACCGAATCCGTGAGGGCTTTGCCTAGCCGCATGTAAATGCAGATGCGAGCATACGAGGTATACCTTCGGAGCTTTGTTTCCTCTGCAATCTTTATGAATTCTCCTAGGCCATTGCTAATGTCTTTTAGTGATTCTTCATCCTAGTATTCCAGAGGCAAAGAGTACATTCGAATCCAAACCAACACCCAACTGAAGTCCTCTTTATCTGGATTAAATATTTCAATCCAATTGTAAGGGCCTAATTCCAATTATTAGAGCTTCAATCTATTACACATTAACATATCTATTTTTTTTTTGCTGATTAAAGTAATAAAAGGAGTTTGCTGACCTTTTCACATAGCTTTAAACATTTAACATCTTATCATTTTATCATAAGCAACATAAATTAAGGTGAGCATTCCATCCATATCAACTTAACAAGAGTAGTCCATGGCAAAATACCTGTTCCGGTGGTTGATGATGATACCTTTGTCTTATAGCTCTAGCTAAACGCTCCTTCTCGCCGACCCAACCGGATTTACCTCCCAACCAACTAGGAAATAAATTCCTAGCCCAGGAAACCTCCACAGGTTCCCTAGCCCTCCGTGCCCAAGTCCAACCAGATATAGTGTGTCCTCAAGAAGAATGTGCAAAACCAGATAACAATACTTTCCTCCTCTCAAACCCAAGAAACCTCCATAGATTTCCAAGGTCTCCCAAAAATCATGACAAGTCCAAACAATCACAACCAACCCCCACAATCATAAGCAAGACCCCCAACCCCCTTTCTTCCTTCCCCCTTCCCTTTTTATACCCTCCTTCCCTTCTCCATCTCAACCACCTCTCATTAATGTCATTAACTTCTCATCCATCCTTACAATTGACTTCTCTTCTCCCAAGTAAGCTAGGGGTACATTTGGAAATGTGACATGAATATAAAATTGAGAATTTAATGGGAAAGGATCATGTCTTCTCCCAAGTAAATCTGAAAAGTACATTTGGGAATGTGAGGTGAATATATATATATTGATAATTAAATGGAGAGGACTATGTCTTCTCCCAAGTAAATGTGAGGGTACATTGGGGAATGTGAAATGAATATATATATTGATAATAAGATGGAGAGGACTATGTCTTCTCCCAAGTAAATGTGAGGGTACATTGGGGAATGTGAGATGTAATTACATGGAGAGGACCATGTCTTCTCCTTAGTAAATGTGAGGGTACATTGGGTAATGTGAAATGAATACATATATTTTGAAATAATGGAAGGAGACCATATCCTACCTAATATTCAATTTGAGAAGGTAAGTGGGGAATTTGAATAATGGAAATCATGAATTTTATATTAGACCAATATTTCTCAATATTTTTAGATAATGTAAACATTAACAAAATCTGTAGGATAAGATTTAAGTGGGGCATTACATACACCTCTCCTTCAGAGAACTTCGTCCCGAAGTTAGAATGAATGATGCAAGGAGTTTGAAAGCATAGCAACCAGAGAGAGTTATAGCAATACAATCGGATAAGTACGACAATGGCATTTCTTCCCATCAAGAGTCTCCAACTGATCTATATCCTCCTATCCACCTTGGCCTACTTCCATTCCCACCCTATCCATCCTCTGTTGCTTTATCAGTGGCAACGGCCATACTAACCACTAATAAAACCGACATGGTGGAAGCATTGAATACATCAACCTAACTTCCCCAGCAGGCAACTGGCAATCGTCATCACACGTCTAGGGGAGCGTGTCCACCACTGCCCTCCCATGATTCCAGGTTTTGGAGGATACACGATGGGAAATGCCTCCACCCCTCCTGCAGAACTAGGGTCAATACCCTAATACAGACCACACTACAGAGCTGGTTGGACTTGTCATCGAATAATCCAGTCAGGTCGTCTTGCCACCTTCCTCATGAGATGTCTCATCCTTCCCTCTTGGCTATCACATAGTTCTTTTCCCCTGCGGGTTAGCTCTCATTCATGCATTTGTATAACAACAAGACATATAATCATCACATTAATAAGTCTAGTATCCATGTGTCAATCTAGGAATTCTCGCTAAGTCATTCATTTAAATAAATCATATCCACTTCAGCTATATATGAACCAAAATAATTCTGATAAGTTACGCACTAGATAGTCCATCACTAAGTGAGTCATACATGTAGTCCATACATCAACCATTTCTATCATTAATATCAAATCTATCAACTGATTCATATAAGTAGTTTTATGTGTCAACCAAATGCATCAATATTACATAATGTTCATAAATAAATAACATGGAAATATGATCTTAACATAGGTAGCTATCTAAGTCAAAATAGGCATCACAGATGCTCAAAAAAGTGAGGGGTAGTCACGATGCATAGTCTCTGCATCCTCCCAGGTAGCAGATCCTGGGCTATACTTGTCCCACTGGACCTTAACTTGGTCCACCGTGCGACGTCTGAGCTGTCGAACCCTACGGTCCAATATGCGTAATGGTTCTACCATTACGATTCCCATGTCCGAGACCTGCAAGTCCTGCCAATCCAGTTTGTGAGATTCATCAGAAACATAATGTCGTAAAACAGATACATGAAAAACATCATGAGTTTTATGCAAATGGGGCGGAAGTACAAGATGATAGGCAACTGGTCCAATCTTCTCTTTGATCCTAAAAGGTCCTACGAACCGAGGTGACAATTTCGTGCCCTTCCCAAATCGGATGGTGCTTTTGTTGGGCCAGATACGAATAAAAACTTGGTCCCCTACTTCATAACTGCGATCAATCCTATGTGAATCAGCATAACTCTTCTGTCTATCCTGTGCTTCCTTTAACCTTTGCCGAACCTGCTTTACCTGCTCCTCCATTTCTTGAACTAATTCCGGGCCAACTATCACTCGGTCCTCCAACTTTTCCCAACTCAATGGCGTCCTGCAAGGTCTTCCATATAGAGCTTGATAAGGAGGCATCCCGATTGAACTGTGATAACTGTTATTATAGGCAAACTCTACCAATGGTAAGTACCTTTCCCACTGAGTCTGATTATCCATGACATACATCCTAAGCATGTCCTCCAGAACCTGATTTACTCTTTCAGTCTGCCCATCTGTTTTTGGATGATATGCAGTGCTTAGGTTTAACTGAGTTCCCAGTGCTGACTGCAAACTTGTCCAAAACCTAGATGTAAATCAGGAGTCTCTATCAGAAATGATCTTTGTGGGCAATCCGTGCAGTCGGATAACTTCATTGACAAACACTCACGCCACATCTGTAACATTGTAAGTGTCCCTTACTGGGATGAAATGGGCACTTTTGGTCAATTTATCAACTATAACCAATATAGCATTGTGCCTCTGGGAAGTGAGTGGCAAACCCACCACAAAATCCATGGAAATTACTTCCCATTTAGATGTAGGGATGTCATGAGGTTGTAGGAGTCCTACTGGATGGCGATGATCAGCCTTCACTCGCTGACATTCAAGGCATTTGGCGACAAACTGGAATATGTCATGCTTCATGCCTGCCCAAAAGAAGAGTTTCCTTCCGTCTGTGTACATCTTCTTTACCCCAGGATGTGCACAATAGAGTGCTCTATGAGACTCTCCGAGGATGGTTTCTCTTATACCCCCTTCCTTAGGTACGTACATTCTCCCTTGGAATCTCAATAGCCCATCTGGTTCAAGGACATATCCTTCAAACTTTGGTTCTATCTGTTTCCCATTTTGGATAGCTGAGATGACTTTTAAATACCAACTATCTTCAAAGAGTTTCTCCAATATCCGCTCCCTTAAATTTACCTTTAAGGCTACTAGGGAGAAAGTTCGTGGCCTCCTGCTTAGTGCATCTGCCACTACATTCTCCTTTCCCTTGATGTATGAGATTTCAAAATCATACTCACTCATGAATTCGCTCCATCGCCTTTGTCTGGCGTTCAAATCCCTTTGAGTGAAGAGATGCTTTAGGCTTTGATGATCTGTTCTTAACTCAAATCTTCTCCCAATGAGGTAGTGTCTCCATAGCTTCAAGGCTAACATCACTGCTGCCAATTCTAAGTCGTGGGTAGCATATAACTCTTCATGCTTCTTCAATTTTCTAGAAGCGTAAGCTATTACTCCGCCTTCTTGCATCAATACTGCACCCAATCCCTGCGTCGAAGCATCGGTGCAGACAGTGAAGTCTTTTCTCATGTCTGGTACTTGAAGGATTAGTGCACTAGTTAGTAACCTCTTTAGCTCTGTGAATGCAGTGCCACATTCATTTGTCCATTCATACCTAACCCCTTTTTGTTGTAATGTGGTGATGCGTTTTGCAATCCTTGAAAACCCTTCCACAAACCTGCGATAATACTCAGCTAGCCCCATAAAACTACCTACCTCATGGGCATTTTTTGGTAATAGCCAATCCATTATGGCCTTCACCTTTTCCGGGTCAACTGAAATCCCTTCTCCTGAAATGATGTGCCCAAGGTAATGGAATTTGTTCTGAAAGAAGGAACACTTTGACAATTTCCCATACAATTGATTTTCCCTTAAACAAGTCAATACTACCCTTAGGTGCTTTTCATGCTCCTTTTCATTCTTGGAATATATAAGAATGTCATCAAGGAAGACTTGCACGAATTGGTCCAAATACTTCCTGAACACACCATTCATGAGGCTCATGAATACTACTGGTGCATTGGTTAAACCGAATGGAACAACTACGAACTCATAGTGCCCAAATCGAGTTCGAATTGCAGTTTTTGAGATGTCTCCTCCTTTATCCTCAATTGGTGGTACCCAGATCGTAGATCAATTTTTGAGAAGACCGCTGCCCCCTTCATTTGATCAAATAAGTCATCTATTCGAGGTATTGGGTACCTATTCTTTATCGTGGCTCTGTTTATGTCTCTATAATATATGCATAGGTGCAAGGAACCATCCTTCTTCTTGACAAAAATTACTGGTGCACCCCAAGGGGAAATACTAGGTATGATCAATCCCAAGTTTAAGAGCTCCTTTAACTACATCTACAACTCACAAAGCTCTGGAGTTGTCATCATATAGGGTGTCTTAGATATTGGTTTTGCACCTGGTTTCAGATCAATGGTGAAATCAATCTCTCTTACAGGAGGTAATCCAGGCAATTCCTCTGGAAAAACATCCTTGAATTCAGCCAAAACTGGATGTTGATCCAGGGAAGGTCCTTTCTGGTCACTTATAGTCTTGACCAAATATAGTTTGCAACCTTGTCTCAGACAACGTTTTACCTTCATCATGGATATGAATCGTAGGGACACTCCACTCTTGATTCCACAAATCTCAATTGGCCTACCTTCATCATCTAAACATATCACCTTCTTCTTGAAGCAGTCTACCAAAGCTCGATGAGCTTCTAGCCAGTCCATTCCAACAATTACATCATACGTTCCCAATTCTGTGACGTATGCCTTCAACTTAGTTATACACACCCCGAGGTTTACTTGACATTGGTCAACACTAGGCCCTACTGCTTGTTTTATTCCAGAAGCCATCTCAACTTGTTTAAAGTCATCGTGCTCATAGGTTGCCAACCCACATTTTTCTAATGCAACTGGTGAAATGAAACTATCTGTAGCACCAGAGTCAAACAAAATTTTAACTTTTACTTTGTTTATCATACCTGAGGTTTCTACCATGGCAGACTGGTGTTCAACTTGCTGATTGTCAACTGCGGCATAGATTCGGTGGTGGCTACCTGCTCCCCCCATTGGTTCTTTTCCCTCTCTTCTGTTGTTACTGGTTCGAAACTCTGGGTAGTCCCGCTGGTAATGAGGTCCTCCGCATCCCCAACAAGTGATGTGTGGTGGACCTTGAACCGAATGTTGTGGAGTTCTTTGGAAAGAGTTTCTTCCCCTAGAACCCCTACCCCCACTTGTTGTTCCTCGCCTATGACTTTGATTTGTACACGCCCTTGAAACTGTGGGTGAAGCTGCACTAGAAACCACTGAAATTCCTACTGTTGGTGTTCTAGGTATAACCCTGTTTCCATATGGTGGTGGCCTCTGATTGCCCCCCCTTGGGAAGGTACGAGGGGCCTTCACCATAAACCCTGTTTGACGTGGAAAGATGGCTCTGCCTTCAACCTTTAAATCTAGGTGTTCTTCGACATAACGAGCCTGTTCTACAGCTTCTGCAACTGAGGATGGTTTCCACATCCGTACCATTTCCCTAATCTTAGGTCTCAATCCATACATAAAACGATCCGCTTGGTGTTGGTCAGTATCCATGTAGGAAACGTACTTGACCAATTCCATAAATCGAATTTCATATTCTTCTACAGTACGACCTCCTTGTATCAGGGCATGGAAGGCTCCTACCTGTTGTTCTTCATAATATACTGGTAGGTACTTCTTCCTGAACCTCTCCTCAAACAATTCCCAAGTAACTGTGTCTGGAGTGAGGTGTAGTTGACACTCCAAGTTACCCCACCAATTCAGAGCACTATCTCTAAGTTGGAATATTGCTATTTTGGCTTTGGAATTGGAATTGTAATCCCTTAGTGCGAAACACCTTCCCATCCCCTCTAATCAGGCTTCTGCACGCTCACTGGCACGACCTCCTGCAAATTCTGGGAGTTTAATCTTCTGGAGCTCTCTAGTAATGTCCTCAACTAGAGGTCTTCTATCATAATCTCTAAATCCCTCGGGGTTCCCTAAACCTGATGAAGGGTGTTCCCCTTCCATATCATTTGTTTGGCGCCCTCTTAAGGTTTCATTAATTGCTTCCAGGGAACGCAGGTTTAGAGTCAATTCTGGTGAAGGTAATAGGTTATTTGAAGGAGGTCCTTGTGAAGACTCTCCAGGCCCTTGGTTCCTTCGTGTCCTCACCATTTTGATTTGTTCAAATCTGCACGATATCTAAGACTTATTAGCACTATTCCTAGCATTTTCTTCCACACTCTAAATAGTCCATAGAGAACCCTAAGCAATAGATCAATTCAAGTTATGCCACTATGTAAGTGATCACTGTATCTCACCTTTGACTCACTATTCACCTATGACTCACTATTTTCGTGCCAAATCTTTTGATAAGAACAATGAACCATTTATACCGCAATGTGACTTGTTGCCATGTATAACCTTGTTTTCCATATTTCAGAAATCCAGCTAGCCAATGCTTACTGTGAGATTTTATATGAAGCATACAAAGCCAAAAAAAATAAAAATTCAATCACATTATCAAAATTCAAGAAGAGTATGTTTCTTCCAAACAACAGAAACCTCTTTTAGGTAATTGGTAGAATATCCTTAACAATATAAAACTATCAGCTGAGGAAGTTTGACACATAACTGAAACATTTTACAGATTTGATGTCCTCATATAATTTGTGTAAAAACATGGCCATTTTTTTTGTTAGCCATTCAAGCTTCACTTCAGCTCATCGGATTGTCTTTATAAAAGATTATAAAAACCTAAATGTAAAAGCTAGATTCCTTGTACTTGCTTTAATTGCATGCACACTCTATAACAGGATGACCACTGTATCCTTTTAAGAAATAAAAGTTTCAGGTTTCTTTAAGAAACATCAAAACATTACAGCAAATTGACAAATATCAGCCACTAAATCTTTTCCTAAAGCCATTCCCTGTTAAGCTATTGAGTTACGCAGCTCAAAATGCAGTTGGTGAACCCGAAATATCATCATTCATTCATGCAATATATGAACCAGAAAATATTAAATGTCAATGCCATAAAAATACTCAAAATAGAAATATATAAAAAGCTTTAGCTCATCCAATTATGCTTGCGCCAGGAGCAACAAATCGTACAACCATCATGGACTAGAAACACACGTGAATATGTAGAATAAAATAGAGAGTAACACTTGTGGTTTTCATTATGAAAGATAATTTGATTCACCAGTTTGAATTTTTCCCAAATAACCTTTGTGTACTGTCAATAAATATCATTCCTGAACCCTTATCACACTGTTGATCTCTTGATGAAGAGGAAGATGGCTTGGATCATCCAAGGAATAATTGAATGGTAGTAGAAGTGTATTATGTCTTAGGTTATTGAATTAATCTAAGAGGAATGTAATTTAATTCACTTCTAAAAAGACTATTGAGGAGCAGCTTTTAAAAAAGAAATAAATGATCATGAGAAGAGCAGAAGAGACATTATGTAAACCAAGCATCAAACCTTCAAAATAGTGTCACTATCTCAAAGTATACACAGTAGGAAAATTAAGTTTCAATCGCATTCGAAGTCAATAGCTTAGATGCTCTGTCTATGTTATAAGAAATGCATATGGGTGGGTCATACCCTGTACATTTCCCATATTGAAATGTGGAAAGTTGGAAACATGTGTGGTATAGTTCGGAAATGCATTTCAATCCATATGCACACATCCCATGTTTGGGAAACACATTTTAAATGGCTTGAAACACATTTCCCAACTGTACCACTGTCCATATAGCACATTTCCAGAACAGTTTAGGTGATCTTTTGCTCTCTCTTTTTTTTCTTTTTCTTTTTTTATACAGTGATGGCAGGAATCGATTTTGGATACCACTGGATCAAACACAGAATGCTGAAATTGCTAGAAAAGAAGCAAGGTTTGAAAATAGAAAGGGAAAACCTAGAAAAGAGAAAAGTGTTCGTATGGGTACTGTATCAAGTCAAGATAATCAGGATGGTGCCATAAGACGGGCAAATTAGCACTTAAAAACATGGAGGTGAAATACATCAAATTGAATGGTCATAGAAATCAACTATCAACATAGCAGAAAATAATAAAAATCAGTTCTGCATGAGTTGCTGTGTGCGGGTGTGCTTTTGATGAAATGACCTAGTTTGTTGCAATAGCTTAGCAAATCTAACTTTCCAAACTTAAGGAGAAGATGACTACGTTGATCTTGTAATAGAGTCATACTTGGGATTACATTGTGGTAGCAGGCCTTGTAGTCCAGTGCCTTAAATGAAGGCCCTCTCCAACTGTGAAACTTAGACCATTGTCAATTATTTGTACCTTGTTTTCCTATGAGATCAATACTGCGATGAAAAAAAAAAAAAAACCTTTACCTATGGTTGTCTTTTAAATATTTTCTGAGAGTTTGGATCTCCAGTTGGTTCACTTGCTCCTAATGACCTCTAGGATTCAAAAAAAAAAAAACCATAATTTTGTTATCAAGGACAATAGAGTCATTTTTAAGATATACTATTCAATTTGTTTCAGTTCAATGGTGCATTGAGGGAGTTTGCTTCATTTCTTCACTAATTCTCGTTCAAGCATAAAATCCGTGTTTAAATTGCTTGGTTTTTTAAGCAAATCAACAAGGGATCTCTCCTTTGCAACAAAACTGTTTGATGCATCCTTAATGTACACATCTGTATATTCCTGTGGCTGACTCCTATTGCTCACAATGTTGCTGAGAATAGAAAGACAACCTTTTCAAATATTGGTGCCACTTACAATTGCACAATTGATCATTTTGCAAAGAAGCCATAGCTCAGATATTAATGCAAGGTCCCCACAAATTTTCACTTGCACTCCTATGTTCTTCCAAAGGTTTTATCCCGTGAGACTAACCCAGATTCTAAAAGATGCTAGAGATATGGTGTAACCCTATTTTCTTATAAATGTTATTGTTTGAACATCTTTTGCTAAACTGGTTTGATGTTAAGTATTTCCATTGTATAAAGGTACTGGCAATTTATTAGTTCTATAAGACGGGAAATAAGTTTGGCAGAATTGAATTTTTTTATTTTGTATTGTGCATGTTATAGATAAATGTTATATTTGTGAATTGAAATGTCATTTCCTGAAGTGGTTTTCTGCATGAATTTCTACCAAGATGACAAGATGCAGTCATTATATTCCTATCTAGTACCTGCCAATTCTATGAAGTATTTATCTTCATCTCTATTTTGGAAAGAGTAAGGCCAGTATCCCATGCTATTTCTAAACTAGGCTGGAGGTCATTGGCAACTTCTGCTGCAAAGTCTGTCACAGAATTATCTGTGGAAAATGCAACTGTATCAGATATGCTTATTGATTCATTTGGAAGGATGCATACCTACCTGAGAATTTCCCTGACTGAGCGATGCAACCTAAGGTGTCAATATTGCATGCCTGATGAAGGTGTGGAGCTTACTCCCAAACCAGAGCTTTTGTCTCAAAATGAAATTATCCGCTTGGCAAACCCTTTTGTGTCTTCAGGTGTGGATAAGATCAGGTTGATTGGTGGGGAACCAACTATTCGACCAGACATCGAAGATATATGTGTTCGCTTGTCCGGAATAAAAGGACTCAAAACTCTGGCAATGACTACAAATGGTCTTACCCTAGCAAAGAAGCTTCCAAATTTCAAAGAAGCTTGATTGAATTCATTAAATATTAGTTTAGATACATTGGTTCCTGCAAAATTTGAGTTTTTGACTAGACGCAAAGGGCATGCAAAAGTTCTGGAATCAATAGAAACTACTATCAGTCTTGGTTACAATCCTGTGAAGGTAAATTGTGTTGCGATGCACGGGCTAAATGATGATGAGATTTGTGACTTTGTAGAAATGACAAGGGAAAAGCCGATTATTGTGCGATTCATCGAGTTCATGCCTTATGATGGCAATGTGTGGAATGTCGAGAAGCTTGTTCCTTATGCTGAGATGCTTGACACAATTGTAAAACACTACAATGGTCTCCAATGGCTTCAAGATCATTCATCTGACACAGCAAAGAACTTTAAGATAGATGGATTTGTGGGAACTGTTTCTTTCATTACATCAATGACACAACATTTTTGTGGTGGATGCAACAGATTGTGTCTTTTGGCAGATACAAACTGAAAACGTGGAGGGGTGTTACTAATCCAATCTAGCAAAGCATAGACAAATTGATGATACTGGGATAGACCATACCAGGCCTATCTGTTATCAGAAGAAATAAAATCAATTATGTTGAACTCTCTTATCTGACACAACTAAAATCTGCTCAAAATTTGAATAGACTGACCATATAAGAGACTATGCATCGTGCGATGCTAACACAACCTAATATAGCAGTAGAAAACAAGGCAGAGCTCATCCAAAATAAGAGATGCCTTAAACTGATTCAAAGCCAGCTAGAGTTCAAGCTCAACAAGGCAAATTTGCTTCAGGGATACACAAAGGTGAACCTTCTATATCCCTAGTGGCCAAGGAAGACCTACCAAACCAGGCCAGATCACATAACATAATCCAGCAAAAGCCTACCATTAACTTTTAAAGATGACAAGTACCCTAGTTTCCATCTTCCCAAAAGAATATATTCATCAAATGTATCTGAGCCTGTGTTTGTGTAAAACATAAAACGACTAAATGGGAATGGAGAGGTGACAGGGAGAAAACTACGCAGCCAGCACAGAGAGCAAGTTGTTCTTTTTTTTGGTTGGAAGAGCATTGAGAAATAGGCTCCAAGGGGATTCATGACTTCGAGCAAACTTCCTTCAGCTTAAGCAAGAGGTTTGAGGGGCTACTCTGTCAAACATGCACAAAAGGTTTTCAACTTGTACCGCCGCACCGCACACCTGGAAGGAAGGATGAAACAAACCAAGACTCAACGAGGAAATGAGCGTTACTCATCCAATCTGATGAATTGTGGAGAAATTGAACATTCTGGGATGGTACATATTAGACCCTCCATTTTTATTCTAATGGACGAATGAAGATCAACAGGTTAAAGTCTCTTTTCTACAACAAGATATATTTTTGTTTTGGCTGACACTTGGCTAGATTTACTGAATGGGAGACATTGCATCATGCGATGCCAACAACAGATAGCGAAACGGAGCTCACGGGCAACAAGCTCACTTAGATGGGTTTTGAGCCAACCAGGGTTCATGCTCAACGAGGGTAATTGCATCAATAACACACAAGAGGGACAAATCACATAATGCAATCCTGGCAAAACCTGCAGTTGCCTGCCAAAGAGAACCCGTACCCAGTTTTCCTCTTACCAAGCAACTTCATTTATGTTTTAACTCTTTCTGGCTGTGAGTTACGAGTTCAAACTCTTTTGTTGGTGGTAGTCTTTTGCCGATATTGCCAATAGGCTTAGCAGCTATGCAGGGAAATATAGACAATAATAGAAAACTGAGCACCTCAAGCGTGAAAAACGATGCCCACAGTCACGGAGATAAAATCTATTAGAACAAAGAGAGACTGAGATCTCCCACCAATGCTATCTTTATTAAATGCTCTCTCAACATTTATATGCCTCCCGATAAAATCTGTTAGAACAGAGAGAGACTGAGATCTCCCACTAATGCTATCTTTATTAAATGCTCTCTCAACATTTCTATGCCTCCCACAACAGGTTTCAAGGTCCAGATTTTGAACCAAAGCTTTGATACCATGTGTAAGGGCCTAATTCCAATTATTAGAGCTTCAATCTATTACACATTAACAAATCTATTTTTTTTTTTGCTGATTAAAGTAATAAAAGGAGTTTGCTGACCTTTTCACATAGCTTTAAACATTTAACATCTTATCATTTTATCATAAGCAACATAAATTAAGGTGAGCATTCCATCCATATCAACTTAACAAGAGTAGTCCATGGAAAAATACCTGTTCCGGTGGTTGATGATGATACCTTTGTCTTATAGCTCTATCTAAACGCTCCTTCTCGCCGACCCAACTGGATTTACCTCCCAGCCAACTAGGAAATAAATTCCTAGCCCAGGAAACCTCCACAGGTTCCCTAGCCCTCCGTGCCCAAGTCCAACCAGATATAGTGTGTCCTTAAGAAGAATGTGAAAAACCAGATAACAATACTTTCCTCCTCTCAAACCCAAGAAACCTCCATAGATTTCCAAGGTCTCCCAAAAATCATGACAAGTCCAAACAATCACAACCAACCCCCACAATCATAAGCAAGACCCCCAACCCCCTTTCTTCCTTCCCCCTTCCCTTTTTATACCCTCCTTCCCTTCTCCATCTCAACCAACTCTCATTAATGTCATTAACTTCTCATCCATCCTTACAATTGACTTCTCTTCTCCCAAGTAAGCTAGGGGTACATTTGGAAATGTGACATGAATATAAAATTGAGAATTTAATGGGAAAGGATCATGTCTTCTCCCAAGTAAATCTGAAAAGTACATTTGGGAATGTGAGGTGAATATATATATATATATATTGATAATTAAATGGAGAGGACTATGTCTTCTCCCAAGTAAATGTGAGGGTGCATTGGGGAATGTGAAATGAATATATATATTGATAATAAGATGGAGAGGACTATGTCTTCTCCCAAGTAAATGTGAGGGTACATTGGGGAATGTGAGATGTAATTACATGGAGAGGACCATGTCTTCTCCTTAGTAAATGTGAGGGTACATTGGGTAATGTGAAATGAATACATATATTTTGAAATAATGGAAGGAGACCATATCCTACCTAATATTCAATTTGAGAAGGTAAGTGGGGAATTTGAATAATGGAAATCATGAATTTTATATTAGACCAATATTTCTCAATATTTTTAGATAATGTAAACATTAACAAAATTTGTAGGATAAGATTTAAGTGGGGCATTACACCAATCCCTTAAATACAGACCCACTGCATTGAAGAAATAAGGGTGTCTAAGATTCTATTCATGTCTTCGATGCAGTTGAATATAGCATTGAAGAAACCTTTTGGCCCTAGCTGTAGGGTAACATGTCCTTTTGGTTTCCATTTTGAAGCAATCCATCCCTGCAAGGCTTTCTCTGTTGGCCAGAAACCAATGAATTTACCTATAAGCACATGATCCTTCATAAACTGTATTTGGGCATTGATTTGATGGCTTGGTAAGTCGATCTTGGGGCGCTCTGCTGCTATGGGCTTGCATGTGGACAATGTCGCCTTCACAGGTTCTACATTTTCCGTGGAGTCCTTCTCCTTCCCTTTGTTCGAAGCTTTCACCTCCTGCTGCTGGGCGGATTGATTCGGCGGCTGTGCCGCTATTCCAGACGATGGCTTTTCATTTTCATTGGTATTCAAGTTGGGATTTCGGCTGTCGTTGTTACCTATGGGGGGAGGCCCCGTGGCCTCCCCCATCTGAGTATTCATTACGTAGACTCTGTCAATGCGTCTGAACCAGCGCTCGAGAGACTACGTCGCTGCAATGGAGGCCTGTCGCACCTATACTCCTGCCGTGGTAGGGTTTGTCAGAAACCCTAGACTACCATGGTTCACGAGCTCTACTAAGTATCAGCTTATAGTGATTAGGCCAAATTATTATTAATACCATGCAAAAAAAACATTATTAACCATAATACTAATATTAATAAAAATAAAGATGGCCCATGGTATTGAGAACCAATGGTATTGACCCATGGTATTCACCTAACATGTAGCCTATTTAAAGTGCCAAATTAAACCAACATAGATTCATCTTTACTCTGGATCTACTAAGCCCCTAGAGGGATCAAATATCTTGATATGCAAACTAGCATAGAGTGAAAAAAGATTTGATTCCTCTCCACACTTGGTAGATCTAGAGTAAAAATAGATCTATGTTGGTGGTTAAAAAGAGGTTTTGTAAACGATCCTTGGTGTAGATAGAATTGAAAGCGTTAATTAAGGTGTAGGTTTTATGTTTTCAAAATGCCTTAAAATTTGGTTGTTCAAAGCATTCAAAACATTATAGTTTTATACACAGATGTTAAATATGTGTAGTGAAGATGAATATGTTAAAAAAAATTGTGTAGAATATACATTTTCATTTGAGAGGAGATAATTTATAGAAAACAACATTGATTTATTGATAAATAATCATAATTTTAAAGTTTCTATATTATCATTTTTTTAAATATTGTTTATTTATTTAAAAATATTGATATAATTTTAAATTTTCTTTTAATTAGTATTTTTTTTTTTTAACTTTGTTAATTAAAGCATTTTTGTTATTGACAGGTTACCGATTCAATTTTTTTGAAGTTAAGTTACTTGGTTGAGCTGTCAAGAAGTAATCCCTTGGGATGGATTTGCTTCGTACAAATATTCCTTGGATGGTAAATATCAACAACTATTTTTATCTATTCATTCATAATTATTTATGAGGACATTTTTTTAATTAATATTATATGTATAATAGCTATGCACATATGAGGTATAGATTAGTTGGTTTGTATAAAATTTACATTGTCATGTGAGAGAAAACAATTCATAAGGAAAAATATTGATTTATTAATAAATAAAAATAATTTTAAATTTTCTTCTAATATAATTATTGTTATTGATTTTTTAAAATATCATAAACTTTATTATTTTTATTTTTTACAATTATAAATATCATTAAATTTGTTTATTCATTCATTGATAATCTATATATTTTTGAAGATTTTTTAAAATATCATAAACTTTATTATTTTTATTTTTTTCAATTATAAATATCATTAAATTTGTTTATTCATTCATTGATAATCTATATATTTGAAAACATGGATAATTGATAACCATATGCAAAAATAATTTTTTTATTAATAGAGTGTATATAATAATTATACATAACTATGAGATATAATGTAAATTAATTGATTTATATAAAGTTTCATTCTATCAAATTTTGAGTTGAAACCTTATATGAAAGAATTGAAGAAAAATTATAGGAAAAAGTTGAAGATAAAAATAAATTGTAAGAAATAAATATTTCCCAAAAAACATCACACAGAGATAGACCCGCCAAATCATTATACTTTTTAAGCTCAAAAATGTGTCGCTGGGTAACAGGGATGGAATTTGATAGGCAAATTGCTCATCATGGGTGATTTGCCCATATACAGGTAAGAAAATTAAGAAACTGTCAGGTTATTTTTGTTGAAATTGTGAATATTAGTGAGGTAAGAAAACCATTAAATAATTTAAAGAATATATCTATTTTAAAATTCCAACCATGCTAGGTAACCTCCCAATCTCAAATTCTGAAATCCACCCACCATTGAATCGAATCATATAAATTTAAAGTCTTCCAAATATATCTGTCTCATCTCTCCTTCATTCCTCCACACTCTTTAACTACCTGCTTCGCTTCTTCACATATAGTGCAGTGCAGGCAGGGCACACAAGTATTGTTATTATTTGGCATATCATTATCTCAAACGCAAATGCAGATGGACTTCCAACAACATATTTCGCGCCCTCAACTTGCAGCCACTGATTCTTCTCTGAGAGAAGAAGAATATAACAACAAGGAGAACATTCCTCCGTTCTCCTCTCATTCTTCCGGTTCCGGCTCTGTTTTGCGATTACCCCATCGGAGGAAGCCTCTCCATGACATCACTCGCCTCATCGCATCTGCCACTCACCATGTAAGTATTCACAGCATTTTCATTTTTCTTAATGTCTTTTGCCCAACACATACGTGAGCTGAATTAAATATGTGACTATTTCTCTGTTCTGTTTTTCAGGCAACATCTTCACCATCTGTAGGAGAAGCGAGGGCACATGCAAGATTGGGCGTACGCTCTTCCAGCAAAAAGTGCAGTAAAAAGAAGGGGGCTGCACATATGTCGAGTGTGGGTGTAGTTTCGACTCAGAAGAGCCGCCAAAGACATAAGATGAGTACTCTGAGAAAGAGCTTCAGATAGGCCATCCGAAGGTGTTGACTAATTTAAGTAAAATTGTGTTAGGGTTTCCATCCAAGCCGAGCAGGGAGGAGCGGAAGTGAGGACAAAGAGAATAGGTTAATCTATGTATGAATATCATCGACCAAGAGAATTGGCATGATGATATCGTCATGTGCAGAACACTATTTACAGCAGCGGAAACGATCCTCTCATTTTGTCACCATAATTTTTTTTCAATAAAGTTGTCCTTTCCCACCATCATTCACTCATTAGAATATTAAAATATTCGTTACACCTGTCTCTACACATCATAGTTCTCAATATGGCCTTTGGTTTTCAAGTTTTTCCCTTCCTTGAACATGCAACATGCCTATTACATTTAAAAATAAACCGTAGTTCTCAAAAGTGCTTGTGGAGTGCATGCCAATCAATAGGCTATTAGACTTAAAAGGAAACGAGAGTTTTCAAAAGTATTTGGGGGTGCATTCCAATAAAATTTCTGATAGCGAATCTCAATTATATATATATATGTCTTTTTCATAGGTGAGAAAATTTATTATAATTTAATTGTCAAACCAGCACTGAGGACAATAATTTCTAGTTATTACATTTTTAGTTATTATCAGTAAATGTAGACTTACTCATCGCCATTATTCAAGGAAAACCACGCCACCTGGAATAGCTTGCTAGTGGTCCGTAAAGAGGCGGACTTTCACTCCTACCACATGCCTCTAGGTCTTGGGCCTTTAACTTGTTTCCTTACATTCGAGGAAGACTAGCTTTCAGCCAAGAAGAAACAGTTTAAGTCATACTCCAAGCCCTTCTTTTATATATATATATATGTATATGTTATAATTATTTTTTTTTAAATTAAATTAAGATATATCAAAATTATATCTAAAATGAACTATCATCATTATCATGTTTATAAAGGTGTTTTTATAACAAATATATTTTTATTTAATAAAGTATATCAAAATTATATTTGAAAGTATCATTATCATTATCTTAGGGTCATATAAGAATAATGTTTAAAGTTATTATAATTATTGTATTTATTTAAATTGAATCTTAGGATGTTTTTGGAGGAAAGCTATAATTTGTAAAGTTAAAGAGAATAATTTGATTTCCTTAAATAATTGGAAATCATTTCAAAAATCCTTATGAATCTCCTAATAACATGGATGCCATTTTTGATATAGTTGTTATAAAGGATGAGAGCTTCTCTTTAGAAGACATTGAGTTTTGGGTCTAAGCAACTTGCAATTGGGAAAGTTAAGGATATTGAAGGTTTCTAAACTAAATTGTTTAAAATAGGAGGGTCTATCTTCATCTCTCACATATATAAGCTCTTCAATTGGGCAATGAAACAAAACTTTACTAAGCCTTAGATGTAGAGCTTCATTCTACCTATCTTTAAAAGTGGGGATAAAAGCATTCACTTTAATTATGGGGCCGATATGCTTAGATACATTTTAGCCAAGTTTTATAGAATTGTTTTGGGGAAGAAGATTAGCATATGGCTAGAAAGCCATGATAAAAGAGCTAAAGGCCAAGCTAGATTTAGGAGACATCATTAAACTATGGACCATCTTCTTACTCGTAGGATCATTGTGGAGTGTTGCAATAATAAAACTAATCTCTATTGTTGTTTTGTTGATTTTAGAAAAGCTTCTGACACCATTTCTTGGACAAACTTATGGAAGAGGCTAGAAAAGATAACGGCTCATCTTGAGTTAAGGATTGTTGTGACAAGGTTGTATGAGAATGTTATTGCCAAATTTAGGACCATTGAAGGTTGGTCAGAAGAAATTAACTACATTATTGGAGTCTAGCAAGATTGTTCCATGTCCCCTGCATGGCATATACATTGATAAGTTAGAAGAGAGTTTGGAAGATGTAGGTTGTGTTAGCACTGTGCTTATTGTTATAGTCACAAATCTTGTCCTTTATGTTGATGATATTGTTCTTTTGGTAAGGAGTCATTACTATCTTGGCAAACAACTAAGAATCCTCTAATTTTTTTGCTCCAAGATGGATACGGTTGTTTATATCGACAAAAGTCATGACAATTAAAACCAAAAAGATCACATATGCTTTCATATAAGACAACAAAAACTTGGAGGAAGTTTCTCCATACAAATGTCTTAGAATCAATATCATCACAACTTCAACTAGAATTATAGCATTGAGAAAAGGATAAATGGTAGATGGAAATCTTATTATCGGCTTCAAATTAATTATAAATTGGTAGATATTTGCATAGAAGATAAAAAAAAAACTCCTATTTGATACTCTCATGACTCCTATTATTATATATGGATGCAAGGTTTTGGATTTCAGTATCTCTACAGAATAGTGGAACAAGATAGAACATATCTAAGAAAATCTCAAGATTAAAGGAAATACACCCTATCCTATCCTCCTGATCAAAACAAGTATTTCCCCCATTAAAAGCATGACTATGACTGGGTATTTTATGTATAAGAAGAAATTAAACAACATGGAAGACAAATGGTTTCCTAAAAAAACCAACACTTTCAACTCAAGTGGGGATGGCATAATATTGCCTAGCCTTGGCTAAACCATTGGGGGATAAAAGAGGAGATCGTTTTGCAAAAAAATGATAATATTAAAAATATTATTACTGTTGGAAATGTTTTTTCCAGTGATTTCAAAGACGGGGAGACTACAAATTTCCAAGATAAAGATTGTTCGAAATATTATTTGGATACCTAGATTTTTTTATGTCGAATTTGGATAACATATTTTTGAAGGCCCTTGTATTCTAAATACCTAGCTTAAATGGGAATGTTTGAAAATATTATTCTGTTACCTTTCAAATGGTATATGGCTCGTCCTATAACTCTATATATATGGAATATTTTATGAGGTTAGCCTAGACGGTTTTATGAGACACCCCATAAGTGAATGCGAAAACACTATAATAAAAGATAAATGAGTACATTTGAAGATCATCCAAGCAAGAAGATATTTGAGGTGGGCAAGAGAAGTTGAGGAATATTCTTGGGGTTTCAAAGGTGGAGAAAAGATGTGGTTTGTGGAGTGAACAAGTCATATTGGAATTTTCGCTATAACTTATCTTTTGGGATGATCTAGACCATTAAATTTTGAAAAGATAGATGCAATATCTTTGTGTACATATGATAAAAAATTTAGGCATTGGTTCACTATACTTTTTGAGATATGCCCTAAGGAAGTCAAGGTTAGTGATTGATCCTCAAATCTATTTTAAATGAGTCATTTTGAATTTTTTGTTATAATTTTAATTCTAGGATGTTATTGACTATTGAATTTTGAGGAAACAAAGGGGATATCTCTAGATGCTTCCGACCAAAATTATGAATTTTGGTTTGCTATAATTTTCGATGTATTTCCTATGGAAGTTAGGGTTTTTCAATAATCCTAAAATATGTTTCAAACATGTCAGTTTAGCATTTTCACTTTTTATCGGATGTTTTAGACTATGACATTTCCATACAAATGTGGAGACATATAGTGGTACTTCATGTACAAATTTCAAACAATGGTTTGTTATACTTTTAGATATTTTCCTTATGGAAGTTAGGTTTTTTGGATGATATTGAAATTAGTTTCAAATGGGTTAGCTTGGGATTTTTTTTTGTAACTTATTTTTTGGGACTTTTTAGAGATCTAAGTAGACAAATAAATGTGCTTCAAGTAAAAAAATCAAAATCAGATTTGAAAAATTGGATATGTGGCATGTTGTACAAGTCTTTTTTGGGAAGAGACCAAAAACAATGTGTTTTGGTAGAAGACTTGGTGAAGGCAAAAGCAATACACAAACCTAGTAAAGACATAAGTGGCTAGCAAATATAGTGAAAGAAGTAGCAATCAAACTTAGTGAAGTAGGTTGGTGCCTATAAATATTTATAGTAGTGGAGATTTGTGTCTCCAGTAGATTGGTACCTACAAATACTTGCAACGTTGGGGATTGGTGTCTCCAATAGGTTAGTGCCTACAAATATTTGCAACGTTGGGGATTGGTGTCTGCAATAGGTTAGTGCCTACAAATATTTGCAACGTTGGGAATTGGTGTCTCCAATAGGTCGATTCCTATGAATATTTTCAATAGTGAGGATTGGTGTATCCAGTAGGTTGGTGCCTACAAATTTTTGTAGCAATAGGTTGGTTCCTACAAAGAATTATAAAGAAAAATTTTGTGTTTTTCTCTCAAAATGGTTTCCCCATAATCTTGTGTTATGTGTTCTACAACTAATAGATCTCACATGTGATTTTGTTTCTTATGATTCATTAATGATTAAATAGGTAAAGATTGTCTTATGTTAATCCCCCCACCTTTCCTTGCCCACTCTACCCCGCAAGTATAAGTGTGTGCTCAATAGTTACATCAAAATTTATGGAGAAAATTGTGGGGGGATAAAGAAACTTCATTATGAAACTGGGTGTTGGTGGTTGGCTCTGGAAAGGTTGAGGTTGACCTATTTGACCTAAGTAATATTCCCCCTATACAGGTTGAGCATGTAAAGGTTGACCTTAAAGAAATTGTCTTTGAATAGGTTGAATGTGGATAAATTGACCTTGAAAAGGTTATTTTTGGAAAGTTTGACCTTAGAAAGGTGGACTTTGAAAAACTTGTGCTTGAAAAGGTGGAACCTGCTAAGCTTGACCTTGCAAAGGTGGCTCTGGAAAGCTTGGCCTTGAAAAGGTGTTTTCATTATCCCTATACCAGGTTGTCCGATAGGAATCTATGGTGTAGACTGGATGGTAAGACCATTTTGATAAGCAGAAGTTGAAGGGTTTTTTTGAGTAGTTTGAGGATGTAACACCCTCCTCCCACATATACCCAAGTAACCAACCAACCGGGGTAAACATGTGATGATAGGCTACTATGATATGATTCAACCTCCTAGGTGACATTAAGGAAGTGGAATCGACAAAAACACACCATACAAACCTTCAACATCAGCAATAGGACTCCTAAGAACCATCCCAACCTTTTTGCTAACCAACCCTTGAGTCCTATTGATTTTTCAAATGATTAAACCTCTAGATACTCCCATGTTATGGGCATGCCAGTGTCTATAGGGCTCTAGATGCTCCCACAAATCTCCATGTCCGCGTCTAGTGACTATTTCTAGCAGACCTGTGCCAGAGTCTGGGGATTTAAGGCACTTTTCAAGCCCAGAATTCTGGCCATTGCCCAGAACTTGCTGTAACTTCCAGAATCCATTAAATACATGATGACAAGACAAATAAACCAAAAAATAACTTTAGGACTAGGCTTGACCATCCTCAAGTGAGCCTGGCATTAAGTCAAACTCTTGGCATCAATGCAATCTACAAGTGTAAATGAAAAAATCTAAGCATAGGGGTCTTATACTTATCTGAGATTCGTTATGAGGCATTGTTTCCTTATCATTTTAGCTGCAGTTTCATCCATTAGGCCATAGATACATTATTAATTCATATACAAGTAAAAACATGATGGAAGTCATACATATCCACTATCATAATACATATTCATAACCAGCATAATAACAACAAAAATACCAAGGAAACAACCATATAATCCACATATAATCCAGTATAATACTCATGATATAACAAGGAGAAATAAACTCATATTAATGACGCAAAAGCCAACCCGGTATGGGACTACCACGTTCCACCCGACCAAATAATGGTTGAGCCAAATCTCTCTTCAACCATTCACCCTCGTGCCATATTCCAAGCATGAGTGTGGGATCTCATAAACACATCAATCCAAAACCATCCAGGGCTTCCAGAGGCCAGCCACCTCAACCCATAAAATAGTGATTCCACCTCACAGTTGGACATCACAAAACCATCATCAGATTGGTCTCTACCCAAGCCTTCCAGGGCTTTAGAGTGTTTGTTCCAACCCGACTTCCAAGACTAGTAACTCAACCCACGACTACTATCGGGCTCTAGATCATTTTTCCAACCAAGGCTCTAGGACTAGTAACTCAACCCACAGTTGTTACCTGGCTCTAGAGTGTTTGTCCAACCAAGGCTCCAGGACTAGTAACTCAACCCACAACTGTTGTCGGGCTCCAGAGCATTTGTCCAACCAAGGCTCTAGGACTAGTAACTCAACCCACTAAGGGCTCAAGAGAGTTTGTCCAATCAAGGCTCCAGGGCTAGTAACTCAACCCAAGCTGTTACAGGGCTTCCATATCCTTTGTCCGATCAAGGCTCTAGGAATAATAACTCAACCCAAGATAAAGGAAACATGAGAACCAACTAGAAAACAAAGAAAATGAACCCACAACACCATGGTTATCCAGGAAATGGCAAGGATAGGCAAATCCACTATCAATCCAGAGAATCCTCCATGCCAATGACAAATCATGACCAAGGAACCACATGCATGTGCCATGCATGCCAAAACTAGTGAGGAAAACACACATGCAACTCAGTACCTGCAAGAAAAACCCATTGTTAATGTTGATCCCAATGTCCTCTTGTGCTTTCTTGCTCCAAGACTCCAAGTATGCCACATTCTCCAAGAGTGCTCTAAGAAAACTCTAAGTGTCCAAGAATGAGAGAGAGAGAGCTTCAAAACTGAACTGACCAAGCTTACCCTAACCAAGCCTTCCCACTGATCCTCAAAATCCTTTTTATTAATGAGGCATCTATTTTCTTCATTTTCCATTATTTTCCTTCATTTTCCTCCTCACATGAAACCTATGACCTTTCAATTTCCTTCCTCCTCACATGCAACCCGTGACCTTTCACCTTCCTTTTCCTCCTCACATGCAACATGTGACCTTTCACCTTCCTTTTCTCCTAATTTCCATTATTTTCATAAATAAAATTCCAAATAATGCTTCATTCCTTTCCAAATCCTTTTCCATTGCCTTTGCCAATTTCCTTTAGCCATAATAACCGAAATGAACACCCACTAGGATGTTTTTTCCAAACATTCAACTTGGATGACCGCGGTCATATATATTTTACATGAAATTTTAACCAGGGTTGTTACAGAGGAATGGGTATTTGAGGGGTAACTTGAACAGTCGTTTACGATGCTTCTGGGATAGGTGTCTAAGGTGAACTTAGAACCGGCTACGAAACAGGTGTTTGAGGTTCACTTTGAATAGGTTGTTGAATTGGTCGTTGAATTAGTTGTTGAACAAGTGTTTGAGGAATTCCTTGGATAGGTTGTTGGACAGTTATTTGTGGAATTCCATGAATAGGTTGTTGGACAAGTACAACAATACTTGGCATAGGTATTTAAGGAATAGGTTGTCCAGTAAGCTAAACAGGTTGATAAACTAATACTTGTGGAGAAACTGGAGGAAATTGTTGAGCAAAAGTAGGGTTCCAAATAGTGTTCGTCCAAGGGTAAGGAGTACCAAGCAAAGGTTGATCTACATCAGGTTGACTCGTACCAGGCTGAGGTATCTGACCATAAGTTCTAGTAAAATGTTGACCTGCAACCGTAGGATAATATTTGACAATAGGTTGTTATCCAAGTGGAGGATAAGGTGGTTTCTCCCGAGGTGGAGGATAAGGTGGTTGCCCCCAATGTGGAGGATAAGGTGATTGCCCCCCAAGTGGGTAATAAACACAAGTTGGGTTACTTGAGGGTTAACTAAGTTTTTTTTTTTTGACAATAACGGTTAATTTTATTTAGGGCGGCAATCAAGCTGCCGCATGCTCTTACAATACAGCGGAGTCAGAGAAAGAATCTCGAGGAAAGCTGTTTGGATTTGGATTTGTTCGCCTCTCTTTTGGAATATTACCAGTCAGCCAGGTGATCAGAATCAGGGGATTGAACGCTTCGCCTACTTTGACATGAAGTCCCTCAGAGCTGATTGATGTGCTGTAGGACAGGGTGGAGCATCGCACAAGGGCCAGAGGACTTCCCTGGGCAATTCCTGATCGTGCAATACATAAGAGAAGCGGTGCTATTGATTGGTGGAAGATACTGGTTATCCACGTCTACTTTGGAGAGGCTACTACTGTAACGGAGGAGCTCCATCTCAGGGCCCAGTTTTTGCATCGCATAGAGATTGCAACCTTTCGGAGATGAGAAGCTCTGGTAATGTTGAAAACGGCCTTCAGATTTGAGAGCAAAGTAAATGTCAAAACTGGAACTGAGATGTCATCTTGAAGGTCCTTTGTGGGCTCTTGAAAAGCAGGTCATCGACAGGAAACAGAGGCCATTGAAAGGAAGACTAACAGAGAATGAGAACAGGCCTGAGACCACCATTTTAAATAGTTTGAATATACATTGAGGTGAGATCCCGTAGAGCAGGGTATTGAGGAGAAAAGAGATAGCCCTAAGATCAATTAGGATAGGAAGTCCGGCCAACAAAAACATTAAGGAATGGAGCAGGAGGATTCAATCGAGTTGACCACCAGAGATATCTGATTACAGAGGGAGCCAAGATTGGCCTCCATATCAGCTTGAGAGTTGAGATTCCTTAAAATGTGGAAGAAGGAGATTTTACTGAACTTGGGCAATAATAGCCAGATTTTTTTGATAATAGTGGCTAAATGAACCTGATGGGAGGTCTTAGGATAGATCAGCGCCTGGATGATAAGTCTATAATCTCCAAAGATAGAGAGAGAGAGGATATTTCTATTAATCGCCAGATTCAGCCCCTGCCACAGTGCAAGAGCCTCCGCTCTGTTGTTGGTTTCGATTCCCAGACCCCAATGGAACCGCAATTCCGGAGAACCTCCAGGACGCAGTAGAACCCCACCACTACCAGCAACCCCAGGGTTTCCTTTAGAGGCCCCGTCGAAGAATAAACAGTGATCATCCAGGGCCGATCTCCACTTAATAAACTCCAGTTCCTCCAGCCTAATCTCCCAGTTGGCATGGGCGAATGCAGGAGGAATGGACCTTTCCTTCAGATTTGGAACTAGATCTTTAAGCCATTGCTCCTCCTCTTTGACCAGACTCATTTCATTCCTTGGGGAAGTATTGGCTTCCAAAGCCTTGCCCAGCAAAGCTTTGATTTTAGAAATAACTCTTATAGAAGTGCAGCTTTCTCCTCGGAAAATTCTATTATTCCTTTCCAACCACAGCTTCCAGCAGATGAATTTACGGATCCACATCCAACTTGTTTTAAGAAGACTTTTTTTTGTAAGGCAGAAGGGAGATAAATTGGCCCAAGCTCGGAGCAGAGAAGGAATGTTATCTCGGAGATCAAGTTTAGTTGGACCTAACATCAGTACTCCCCTCCAGACTACTTGAGCAAAGGGACAAAGCAGTAGCAGGTGATTGACAGTTTCTTCATCAGACAAGCAAAGGGGACATCTGGAAGACCCTTCCATCCGTCGTCTACGCAAATTATCTCTGGTAAGAATGCTTTGGTGTGCAACAGTCCAACAGAAGAAGTTAATTTTGGGGAGAGAGGGGAAATCCCATATAAATTTCCATTGAGCTAGGTTAGGAGGAGCATATGGGACAGCCATAATTCTTTTATAACCTTCAGAAGCAGTGTAAGAGCCGAAGAGGGAGCCCCAGCCTCTTTTGTCTTTAGTAGTGGCCTTTGATGGATATTTGCCTTGAAGCAGATCTAACAGTAAAGAAGCTTCCCCCTGCAGCATAAGGGGGACCTCCCCCAGATTCCAACAATCCCAGGTTCTATCAGGAGCATCCTTCCAGTTCGATATATCCCACCGAGTGTGCAAATTGCAGGACTGAAGCCAATATTTGATGTTTGCAAGACCTTCCACTTGGTTCAATGGTTGATCACCCAGAATCGAGTCTTCTCAGATTTTGATTTTTCTCCCATTACCAGGGATCCAGTAAAGATAATGGCTGAATTTCTCCCTAGCAGAACTGCAAAGATTGAAGATCGAGGATCCTTTTAAAGATCTTGGGGGCTTATCCAAGCATCTCAAGCGTTGCCCTTGGAAGTATTTCTTTCAAATGACTCTTTTACTCCAGCTAGAGTTTCCAGAGACTAAATTCCACAGGATCTTGGATCCCAAAGCAAGGTTTTGAGTAGCCAAGTTACGCAGGTGGAGGCCTCCTTCCAGAAATGGTCTCTTGAGAGTTTCCCAATTCACTAAATGGATCCTTCTATCGTTGTTATTCCCACCTTCCCACAGGAATCTTCTCAACAAACTGTCCATTTTACTGAGAAAGGTTTTGGGGGCAAGGAGAACAGAGTTTTGATATAGAGGCATACTTATAAGGACCGATTTCATAAGGATGACTTTTCCTGCATTATTCAGCCAAGAGGCACCCCAAGCTTGGATTCTATTCTTTATCTTATCGAGCAGTGGCAGCCAATGAGCAACTTTAGGCTTATATTTGAAGATTGGGATCCCGAGGTATTTAAATGACTCCCAATTTCGAATTCCATCCATTTCTAAAAGCCTTGCAATATCTGACAACTCCTTGATCGAGCAGTTCCAGCCATAGATAGAGCATTTTCGATAGTTAATTTTGCTGCCCGAGAACAACCTGTAAATGTCCAGCTCCTTCTTGAAGGATCTGGCAGAGATTATGCTGGCTCCTCCAAGCAACAAGGTGTCATCGGCGAACTGGGCATGGTTAATGTCTTTCACCTTGTGAGTAGTTCTGAGGCCAGGCAGGGTTTGATTCTGCTGATTATGATCGAGTTGGAAACTAAGCACCGAGGCCTGAACAGCATAGAGGAGTGGAGACAAAGGACATCCTTGTCTAAGGCCCCTAGAGGCTTGGAAGAAGTCAGTAGAACGGCCATTGACCAGTGGCGCGATCCATGGTGAGGCAATACAGGCTTTCACCCAGTTTATGAAGTCTGTTGAAAAGCCTAACTTCTTCATCACAATGAACAAAAATTCATGTCTCACCCTATCAAGTGTATTAGCTAGATCGAGCTTAATCACCATACCTTTCTCGTTTCTTTGGCAGCTAGAGTGAACTGCTTCTTGCACCAGCACAATGTTGTCCAATATCTTTCTTCCTTTTATGAATCCGCCTTGATTTTCAGGGATGATGTCTGGCAGTATGTTTTTAAGCCTGTTGGAAATTATTTTGGAGACCAACTTATAACTGGAATTGCACAGGGATATGAGCCTAAATCTGCTGAAGTCTGAGGTGCCTTTCTCTTTTGGGATCAAGGCGAGAAAGGTCGAGTTGATGCCACCGCCCAGCTTTGCATAGTTATGGGACTTTCTGACCATTCTCAATAGATCTTTTTTTATTGTTGACCAGCAAGTCAATAGAAACCTGACAGAGAACCCATCTGGGTCTGGGGCTTTATCAGGCTCCATGTTGTCCAGAACTTTTTTAAGCTCATCCATACTGATCGGAGCTGTCAACATGGCATTATCCGATTCCTGAACGCACTTGGGAATTAATTCAATCGGGTAGGCATGAGGATCAATAGCTGGTTCTTCAGGAGCCGAATAAAGATCTTGGAAGAAGGAGTAAGCAGCTCTCTTAATGCCATCGAAATCATTAACCACAATGTTTTGGTAATGTATCTCAGAAACTGATTTGAAATTCTTTCGGGCTTCAGCTTGCTTATGAAAGAAGCTGGTGTTTTTATCTCCGGACTGCAACCATAGATTCCTAGACTTCTGTCGCCAAAATTCTTCCTCCTCCCTGCTAGATCTATGAACCTCTTTTTGAAGCTCGACTTCTTTTTGGAGAAGACTTTGAGATACAGGACTATGCTCCATATCTAATTAGTGAGCAGCAAGACTGTTTAGAGTTTCTTTTCTTTTGGCAGTAGGGGTTTTCAATCTTTTAGCCCACTCTTTAAGGTTTCTTTTTAGGCCCCTGATTTTCTCTTCCCACACAAAGAATGGAGAACCGTGGACAGGCCTATTCCAGGATTCAGAAACCACCTCTTGGAATCCTTCTTGCTAAATCCACAGAGGGCTGAAACGAAAAGGAATGGGACCTAGATTACCATCCAGGGAAAGCTCGAGGAGGATGGGCTTATGATCAGAAGTGAGATTTGGAAAAATTTTAGAGGTGGCCATAAGACCACATGTCAGGAAAGTAGAGTGGACAAGGAATCTATCCAAACGGGCAGCAATGTGATTGGGGGCTAATCTTTTGTTGGACCAGGTGTATTTACCTGAAGATGGTTTAATATCCTCCAGATCCCAGCCCAGCATTATATCTTCAACCCATTCTCTGGCAGGGTCCCTGACAATGGAGCCTCCCTTTTTCTCATCAAGAGAAAGGGTGACATTCAGGTCACCTGCAATAATGATATTTCCAGGATTTTGCTCTGAAATAAATGAATGAAGCGAGTTCCAACAAATTTTTTTCTCGCCTGGCAATACAGGAGCATAAACATTAAACATACTTACTTGTTGACCAGAATCTTTGTGGAGGAGCTGAGTGAAAAGCCAGTGAGGGCTACTTTTTTCTTGAATAAGATCATATATGGCACTATTCCAAAAGGTGGCTATTCCACCAGAAGCGCCTCTTGCACTAACCGCTCTTCCATGGCCTTTTTGCCAAAAAGCTTTACTAGATTGGAGGAGAAGAAGATCCTCGAGCTTTGTCTCCTGGATGAGGAGAATTTCAGGCGAGTATATTCTCACTATATCTTTCAAGCCTTCCTCTTTCAACCTGCTACCTAAACCTCTGCAGTTCCAGGAGACGTATTTTATTATTTACTGACTTGGGGGGTTGAGGCTCCTATTGGAGCCCTGTTACTCTTGCGCCCAGATCTGGTGTTCATCATTCCTTTGAGGGTTTTTTGGGAACCTTGGAGGACATCTATATAAGTTTTTTCCTCTCTCTGTTTCTTCTTGGATTTCCGCCCCCTAGTCGTCTTGATAGGAGTGACTAGCAAGTTGTCAGTTTCGGAATCTCTCTCTTTTGATTCTCCCTCAAAGTCTGAGGCTAGACTGATGTGCTCTTCATAGCCTTCATTTCCCCTCTGACAATCATCAACTGGTGGAACAGTTGATTCGACTCCATTTTCTTTCGCTTGCTTCACCTTATTTTCTATTTCCTCTTGGGTCTCCATGACATCCACCTTTTCTCCTGAGGAGGAGCCATCTTTAGAAGCAGCAGCGACTTTTGAATTAATTTGAGGCTTCCCCAATGGAACGGAATTGTTCTGCCCCGGGGGCTTTGGAACAACCTTTCCCTTTTTGATATCTTTCCATCCTTCTTCTTCAACCGTGTTCCCTGTTGGAGCTTTTGGGCAGTTTCGTTGGAAGTGTCCATGCTCATGACAGGTTCGGCATTTGAAAGGCAATTGCTCGTAGTCCAGCTTCTGGTAATGCTGCCATTCTCCAACTGTAAGTTTGACCGCTTCTGGCAGACCGGCTTCCAGATCGACTTCCACGCAGATTCTAGCGCATGTATATTGGCCCTTGTGATCAGCTTTGTCAATGAAACGACCCAGCCCATTACCAATCTTCTGCAGGGATTGATAGCTCCAGCAGTGTATCGGGAGATTAGGTAGTCGTACCCAGACCGGCGCCTCCTTAGGGACATCGACAGAGGGATCGAAGTCAGGGCTCCATTTGTTAAGATACAGTCCCTGATTTCCCATAAAATACGGCCCGTTTCTGAACACCAGATCACGATCTTCTTTGGTGGTAAATTCAAAAATGAAATAGCCTCGTCCCACAGCATAACAAATCACGTTGTTTTTCAGCTGAGGTCTCCAGTTTCGCTGAATCTAATCGTCCATGGTTTTAGTGGAAGGCCAGCGGCCTATAAACTGCCCTACCAGGCCTCTGTCAGTCAGAGCAAGAGTGATTTTAATCGGTTGTTCCTCTGGGAGTGCAATCTCTGGTATTTCTTCGAGCTTTTTTATGAATTTCGGCACATCAGAAGTCTGACATTTCTTCCCTTTCTGCGTTAAGAGTCTACGGAATGCTTCTTCAGAGGATGATGGAGGGGTGGGAGCGGACTCCCCACCCCCAGGCCCGCTCATGGTAGCGTCCAAGCTTGACGGCGTCTGCAGACCTAATCCCAACTCCGCAGTTCAGAGCAGAGCGCGCGCGATTGACTTGAGGGTTAACTAAGTTACCGAATACCATGTGAACATATTGTTCTGATGTCATAGGTGCTTTAGGCATGGATGTCATGCTCTAAACAATAGATAGAGATAAACCAGATGACCAAGTATAAGGTTGAGGAGAAGAAGCTCTTGAAAAAGTCCCAGTAAGTGACTGGTATCCAGGAGGAACTGACGGACCACCATACAACAATGATTCCAGGGAGATGGTAAACATAAATGAATCAATAGGTTGGCTCCCACTAGGGATTTATGACATGGTTCTTCTCAGTGAATAAAAATGAATGCGTTGAGGTGGAAAACTAAGACCTAAAAAGCTCAAAGGTGTAGAATACCAAGGATTAGGTTGGAAAGGATCGAAAGGAACTCTTGGATCCAAAGGTTCACCAATGGTAACTAGAGTACGAGGTGAATCTTCCTCCTCGTTCCCAATAATATCTTCAATGCTAATCAACCCAGGAGTTAATCTAGTTGTAATTATCAGCTTCCTTCAAGGTGAAGGTGGAGTAGGAGTAGGAGCTATAACAACCAAAGGTGATTCAGGTTAAGAAATATGAAACTCGGGTCCTTCTACTTATGGTTCAGTTAGTTTAGTGTCTGAAACTTCACTAGTATCAGATTCAATTTGAACTACTTCGGTAATCTCTTTGGGCTAGAATGAACTAGGCTTGATTCTACTTCTTTCATTGTATTCACTTTGGTTTCTACTATCTCAAATTGTAAAACTATGGATGCTTCAGGTTGTTCTACGGTTACGAATCTTGTTGATTTTGACCTTTCAATTTTTATCTTTTCCAATTGACTAGGTGTATATTCAGGGGGTTTACTTTGCATTCTATGTGACTACCTTGGTGAATCAGCTAGGATGATTTTTTTTTTTTTATCACAAAATCAAACAATATTCACAATCCAACCCTAAGGTCTCTAAAAAGTAAAAACAAACAATTAACACACACTAAAAAATCTAAGGATTCAAACCATGCAAATAAAATTTTCATAGCGAAATCACTAGTTGGTGATGAATCCCAATGTCGCAGAAATCAAAGTGAAAGGTGGCTATCGATAGAGTGGGTGGAACCAGTTACACTAACAACCTGCTTAATGTACACGATCTGGTGAAAGTAAACTTCATTTATGCCATCTTGAATGAAGAATACCCTCCAAAAATTTCCAAGTGAGTCTATCCAACGTCTGTTTCAGGTACAAAAGAGACTTCTGTTTCAGGTACAAAAGAGACTTCCCCTCCACTATCACCTTGGGTAAAAGACCTCATATTATAGTCTCTAAGGTTACCACTAAAAATAATTTAACCTGGGGGGACAGTCGCGAATCGGACATACATGCAAGGGTAGGGTAACAAAGCTCAATCCCCTTGAAAGTTCCTCAACAAGGTTAATTTTAGGTTTACTTCCAAGTGACTCCCAAGTACCTTTCAACACCATTTTTAGTACATGTAAATCACTCTATCGTAGCCAATGAAGTGGGGTTGATCACTTCGTTGGGTCCGATACGATCTCGTGCTTGACTCCTTTGTAAGGGGAGCTTCCCAAAGAAAAAATGCAATAAATGGATTGTTCTCCCTATCACAAGATGCTAATGTTTGTTTGCAGCTTTGGAAAGTTAAATCAATTCCCTATTCCAAAGCTATACAACCTGATCTACTGTAGGTGGAAAAGAGCCCTAACAATAAAAAAAACTCTAGATTGTTTTTATTAGTGTTGATTTTAAGAGTTGTTATTTACGCAAAGGTAATAGAAGTGAAAATGATGGAATTATGACTTGATGCAAATCCTAATGCAATCGAAAATGAAATTGTTATCTTTTCGTTTCAATGAATTTCTATCTGAAGTAAGGAAAGAGTCTTTTAATTTTTTCAACGAAAATGTCAAAAAAAAAAAAAAAAAAAAAATCTAAATCCCACTATATCCCTTTTCCTAAAATGCAGATATCCAATTTCGAATTACCCAAATATTGAAATTAACTTCAAAATTTTCACTTTTCCCAATAACACAAGAAATCAAGAAATTTCTCTTTACCATACAATCACTTGGAAATTCGCAAAATGCAAGAAGAAACCAATGAACACTAAAATGAATTTTCTCTAATTGAATGTTATGGATTCACTTGCAATAAAGAGCATAGTTCATAAATACTTCAGCGACAAAAGGAAAATGACTTCTCGTTTCGAAACTAGCATAAGTACTTTTTACAAACAATACCCAATCTTGTAAATCGTTGCTTTTCACAAGCAAAACAACCTTTCAAAAAAGAGAAAATTAAAATCAAGACTTGATCTGATCAAAAGAAGAAAGACAAATAGACAACAAGGCGATACCAACTGATCTCTCTTTTGATAGATTGACCATTCACCAGATGATACTTTACCCTAATTTTCAAAAATAAGATAATCACAAGCAAATCCTTTGATAACACTCATCCAGACTGATAAGGACTCAAAGAAGGTACAAATAAGTGCAACTAAACAGGAAAAACAAAAAAATCTAGACTTGATGAAGATAAAACTAAAATTTAAAAAATTCCAAGTATGTGCATAGCTCATAGAGAAAACCAAAGCGCATATGCACTGTTGCAAAAATAAAAGTGCGCACAAGTGTGCACATTGGGAAATTTTGGAAAAAATAAAAAAACAAGTCAAATAAAACCCAAAATCTAGATTTTTAAGATTTCCAAACACTCAGATAGGGATTTTATAGAAGGTTCAAAAGGTCAAACAAGGAAAATAATGGAGAGTGAGACAATTCCCCAGCGAAGTCTCCAATTTGTTATGTGGACTTCTCCCTCTTGTGTACAAGAGCGATCTCCCTAGACCTAAGATAAATCTAGTAACAAACAACTAGGAATTGTTACCTTTCTCTCTACTATGGTTGACTGAAACAAATATAATGATAGAGGCCACTTACCGTTTAATCGAAATGATTGATGAAGTCCCCTTCAGAGATTTCGACCATCCTCTTCTCCTTGATGCTTTAGATATCTTCCCATCGCTTCCCACAACTTCTCCATGATGTATTGAAGGAGATATGCATAGACAGAAACATACACGAGATCAAAGCATCCAGTATATAGAATAAGAGATAAATGAACTAATTAACTCAATCATATATCAAAATTGATCAATATGCAATCAAAATCTATGTAGGTGATCAAGGAATCCTACAAATTATATCAACAAAGATCTAATTGGGAAAGAACAATTGCCTTTATATTAATAATGGAAAATAGACTTACAACCTTGAAGCCTTGATGTCGCAAGTCCCTTTCCACAATCTCCAACCATCTCCTTGAATGAATAGCCTTCCAACCTTATTACAACATAAGCCTACTTCTAACATCCCTCCTTCATCCTCAGGTCGGGGTTAACTTTATAGGTGTTATCACTGGGTTGGGACAGGTTGGGTTGTATCAACCTTCAACCAAGTGTAACTATTTCAAACCAACTTTAGACTGGAATTTAGTCCTTCCAATCTGAGAGGGCTCTCTCAAAATATTTATAAAATGACTTGTGATAAACTCAAAATTCAAATGACTAACTTTGATCTCTTTTTGTGATTTTGTAGGTGAAGAAAAATGTGATGACTTCCACCATTGGGCATGGAGTCAAATTAAAACAGATTATGATCAACAACAGTGTTTAATGGAAGTTGAGGCATCTATGGCTTTAAAACTGATACAAATGGACACCCACAGTCATACATAGTAAATGAAGGAAATTGGAGTTGTTTGACAGATTTCCAAGTAATCAAGATACTATGTAAAACTTGAAACAACATAATAAAAACTCATAAAAGCCATAACACAAATCCCAAGTACAAAAATAGAGTTGCTGCTAATTTTCTATTAAAAGAACAAAATATTACAAAAGGTCAGTTTTTCACACTCTCCATCAACCCTTCTCAGAGTCAAAAATCTACCTATTTATAGAGAAAAGATCCCTTTACATATCTTTCCACTTGGGCCAAGTTCGATTTATTGTTCTAGAAACTTGTTCCTCCTTCTTTGATCTCCAATTTGCAAAGTACAATAACCTGTTTCAAAAAAACAACAGATAGATGCAAAGACCAGTGATGGAAAACCTTGACTAATAAAACTAAAAATTATTTTTAGTGGTTATCATGGATAACAATAGGCCAAGGAGGGAAAGTTTGGGATCCATTTCCCAAGGGATGAGATCCACTATTGGTGGGATAGGGGTTCCACAAAGAAAGGGAGTAGCTCCATGATGGGAGGGATTAGGGTTGAATAGGCATCCATTTGAAGCTTGTTAGTTGGGATAGATACGAATAACAATGCTTCTAGACTTCGCTTTTTATTTTTACGTTCATTAAGTCATGTGCACAGGTCATAGTGTAAGACAAAGCGCACTTATGTGCATTTTCTGATGGAATTTTCTGCGTATGCACAAAGATTGACTAGGGAACTGCGTAGGAAGCCAAAAACAAGGTTTTTAACATGGGATCCAATAATTTCACTTTCTTTGGGATAGTTTGGATTCTAACTTTGAAGGGTAATGCTTTAGAACACATTTATGGATAGTGAAAGATCCAAACGATGGTCATTTGCCTAATGTGACAAAATGACGTGTAACAATGGAAAATGGATGCTACTCTTGAACTTGTGCTTCTTGATAAGCACTTAGTCACTTGATGAGATGGACATTATTACCAACTTATGTTTGAGATATTCGAATGTCCCTTTGGGAAGGGGTTTTGTGAAAATATCTATAATTTGTTTTTTGGTGACAATATATTCCAACTTGACATTCTATTCCTCCTCCTCCTCCTTCTTCTTCGTAGTTCATCTCTTCTCAATGTTCATGTTTTTATTCTTATTTTTATTTTTCTTCCTCTTTTCTCTCCCTTTTTTGTATTTCATTTTTATTATTATTTTTCCTTCTTTTGCTCTACTTGCATCTGCTTCTTTTTCCAAGATTTTTGTGAATTCTTTCTTTTGTTTGGCAAGGGTATCTTTTTCCTTGTTTTGTCTAGGATATTCTACAATGCCACTTATAGTAAAACATGCTATGTGCCCATAGTTTTTGCACTTATACCATACAACAATAGTCAAATGACAGAACAAATGAATTACGGTTGTTATTTGAGAACCCATCAGTACTTCCTTCTTTGTTCCAGACACAATTATCTCTTGCATGTGCTTTACAATCTATTGCTTTATGACAAAAATGATTGCAAGAAAAATAATAACTAAGGAAAGAGTTTTTGTATCGAGTTGTGTAAAACCATATTGGTGGGAAATATTTTATGAATCTATCCTTGTTATCCTTGGGAGGAATGTTAATTTTTTGTGGAACATCATTTTCTCTCTTCCTATTGTATTCATCACTCAAGAATATTTTGAGTACATCAACATAGCTTTTATATTTCCATTCATTTACTTTCTTCAGTCGCTCTATAGCTTTTGAATATTCTTCAATGGTCACTAACTCTTATCATAGCTAAGACCAATTTTAATGTGTGGTGACCTTTGGGATTTGATGATATCATATAAAATTTTAGTTCTCTTTTCAAACTTCAAGTTTCTATTCAATTGATCAATTGACTTCTCCAATTCCTTTCTTGAGTAAATAATTTCAACTTCCAACTTCTTGCAATTTTATTTCTTTTCCTTGAGCTAGATTCTCACCACTCCTTTTGTCCTTTTGTCCTCTTCTATTTTAATCTTCAGGTTGATAATAATACTCTCTATTTATTCAAGGATTTGTGACATTTTTGCTTTTGAATCATGATCCTCTTCTTCATATTTCTACAACTACTCATTTTGTTTCAAATTCCTTTTTCTAAGCTTCTGTATTTCACTTAAGGAACACATGAGTTCTTCTTCAAGACCCATTTCCCATTTGTTTTGACATTTTCTTCTTATGAATCCATTGTTTCTTTCCCTTTCTCTTCATCAATATTTGTTTCAATTGGCATAAAGGGAGCTTCGTCTCGGTCATTATTGGAACTTTCACTACTTTCTTTAGACAAATCACTACCCCCTTTTGAGTAGAGGCTCTTCTTCTACTTATAATATTTCTAATGCTTTTCATATTTTCCATGTTTGTGGTTATTTTTGTGTTGTTGATGTTTTCTTCCATCCTTTATGTCATGGTCTTATTTATCATCACTACTTTCATTTTTATCAGATGGACACTTGGTAACAATATGTGCTACTTTTCCATAATTATAGCATTAAAAAGTAAACTTACATTTGTATTTTGTAGATCTCTTCTTAAGTATCCTCACAAAATTAGCTTCCTCTCTATTTGATTCATTGCTAGAGCTATTGCCTTATTTGTGCTCTTCGTTCTTCATATTTTTGAAGATTGTTTATCGCTTTGATGACTTCTCCTTCTCAGTCCTGATTTCATATGTCATGGGGATCCCATGGAATTTATCCACTTTTAATGTGTCAAGCTCCTTCATTGTTAAATGGTGGAAACTTTAGCATCAAATCTCATGGAGAAAGATCTTAATATTTTTTGCGCAATCACTAAATATTCAACCTCTTCACCAAGTCCTTTGATGGCGTTGCAATTTCACCCACATATAGGACATATGATGCAACATTCTCTTGAACTTTTGTTTTTAGACTCTTGAATTGCCTTATATGAATTTGGAACTTTTCCTTCTTAACCATGTCATCACCTTCATAAATATTAATTAAGTTTGTCCCAAATTTATTTTTCTGATTCATAATGCATCACTTTGACAAACTCAGATTCCAATATACCACATAAGATAACATTCATGGCTTTTGCATTTTGTTCACTAGCCTTCTTTCCATCCTAATTTGTTGGTGGAGACTCTAGAGCTTTATAACTAGTCAAGGATGATTTACAAATATCAAAACCAAGAGCCATTAGATATGTTTACATCCTTATGCTCAAGAATCCATAGTTTGTTTCATTGAACAATGGATCTCTGTTCGTGGAGAGATCTTCCTGATCGACCATGTATGCTTTCAAGATTTACTTTGTAGCAATTAGACTATTTATGAAGAAACCCACTTTGATACCAATTGTTGAGCACACACTTATAATTGGGGAGAGGGTGGGAATGAATCAATATAAGGCAATTTTTTTACTTATTCAAACATTCATCAACCATAAGAAAACATGGAAACCCTTTCGAGAGAAAACCACAAAACTTCTTTTTATAATTCTTTGTAGGAAACAACCTATTGTCACAAATATTTGTAGTCACAAACCTACTAGAGACATTAATCTGCATTGGTATGTGTTGTATTTTTTGCATTATTATCCCCATGAGTTGTATGTTGTGCCAAGAAAGGGTGGGGGGGAATAATCCCCCTTTATGTGATGTTTTTGGTAGTTTTCAATACAAATTTTTCACCTTTATTGGTTTTGTGGTGTATGGTTGTTTTTCCATGGTTTTGTAGTTTATGTTAAGGAGCTATATTATATTCTAATCCATGGTAAATGGATTGGTGGTTTATGGATGTGTTGACAGTGTTGGACACTGCCAACATATAGGGGGTCTCCTCAATGTGAAGTCCCAATTAGATCTCACAATGTTTGGATTAGAATCCCCATCGGTAGTATTAGCCCGACCACCATAACTATAAGGTTTGCCTTGGCTGCAAAGGGTAACATAAGAGATTAACGCATAACCTTTGAAATAAAAAAGTAAGTCGACATTGTGAAACACCAATTGAAATGTGTAATAGGAGGCCTTCATGAGAGGGAGACAAGAGTGAGTCTCCAGAAGGAAAGTAATAGTACTATCCTAAGAGAGGCGCACGAGAGCAAGAAAATATTCGTTGATTTGTTGATTCGTCACAAGATACCAATGGTTCATGAAAGAAAATACAACACACATTCAAGAATATAAGAACCAAAACCACTAAAATAGTTCAATTTCGTTAGTACATAAGAATGCAACATATATTGCAAACATCTAAAGAACAATCTCAAAACATTCACAATACATGCATGAACGTGTGTTGGTTCAATGAGATTCAATTATTAGTTGAAAGATCCAAGTGCACAGTTACAATAGTGAGGCACTAGTTCCAGTAGTGGAACATTAAGTCACTTCTTTATTCTCTAAGGAATGATTTTCTCTCCTATATCAAGCAGAAGAAGCCAAGGCTATCTTTCCAAATTCTATGACTCCAAAAAGCCATTTGCTTGAGTTATGAGGTTTCTTTTTATAATAAGAAGAATGACATTTCATATCCCCATTACTCTTGAACCACTATCATGGCTCTTGGACTCCCAATGCGACCTTTTGACTTCCATAAGATTTTTGGACTCCTAAATGACCTTTGAACTTCTATAAGACTCTTTTGTCCACATGTGACTTTTCATATTCCACACGTGACTCTTGGACATCCACACATTTACATTTTGTCATTTTCTTAAAAATACATCATTGCATTCCATATCATGATGTGGAAAGACACATGGAGAAATATGAGATTGTGATGACACTTGTACAAGCCATAACTTGGAAATGATGACATGGACTTCATGATGATGTGGCAATGCCAAACTGCTCTCTTGCTATTGTATCTTGCATTCTTCATAATAGATTTGATCAGTACTCCACCTTCATGAAGATTTAATTTGTTCTTCACCTTCACCCTCCAAAGGGTCTTGGATCAACTTTAGAATCTTCCGATTCATCATGAAAAGTTTTCATTCCATCATGGTATGGGTCTGCTTCATGTCTTCACGATAGTTCTTCTTTGTTCTTCTTCTCTGCAAGTGCTTCTTTGCTTCTTCTCCTTAACATATTTCTCAAGCATCACCTTTTCATGTTGATATGGTACACTTGCTAATGAAGGTCACTCATGATAAGGCAAAATCAGTCTTAAAATCATCTATCCCGTCTCTACCTTGCTCATGAAAGAAATTGCTCATGACAGGTCTGTGAAAGGACTGAGAAGGAAGGGCTTGATGAGGAGGGAGAAGTTGAGCCCAAAAGTGGCTTAGGAAAGCATCACTTTTCTCTAAAACTACACCATGCCCTATGAGGAGGAGTTCTTCAGGGTCTAGCGCAGTGGGAAAGCACAAGGAACAAGGTTTATGAGCTTATTGATTAAGACTGCGCCATGTGCTAGGAAGGAAAGAGAGGAAGACAATGAGAGTGCAGTTTAACTCAACAGTGACTGAGAGGAGGCCTCACTGAGCTCTAAGACTATGCCATGTGCTGAGAGAGAGAGGCTTGAGCAAGTGTTCAATGCAGAGGGGAAGCTTAGTGAACAAGGGTTTAAGGCTTATTGCTTGACACTGCGTTGTGTGCTCTCGAAGGGACAAAGGATCTTTGCTTTTCTAAAGTGTGCTGAAAAATTCCTTGTTTTCCTGAAGTGTGCTCTAAGGGTCCTTTTTTTCACAAAGTGTGCTCTAAAATGGTTATCCTTCTACTAGGTGCATTTTTCTTCAACAATAGCTCATTGTTTACTAGAGATGCACTCTGCGACCAGGAGGGCTCACTAGAAGAGGAAATTGTGTAGTTGGCTAAGGAAAGCAACAAAAGGAAATCCACTTTTTCCCGGGAGAGGCCTATTGCACTGTGAGAGGGAAGAGACCTTGTATGGCGCAATTTAATTTTGTAGAGGGCCACTATAAATGCTTCATGCGCTATACAAGGTAGAATTGCTCAAAACCCAATGCAGTGAATTAGTGCAAGCAAGAAGGGTTAGGTGACTATGATTTGAAGGTTTTGAATGTGGAACCATAAGCGATGACCTTAGGAAATAATCAGTTCACAAGTCTAGGAGGGAGATATTTCATCAATAAGGTTCATGAATAGGCATTTCTCATCACTTGGTGAAAGATTTAAGGTATCATAACTTTCACTGGGAAGGAGGACCAAGAAGAGCTCAAAAAGGGCTAAGTGTGGGACAATCAGAGTAAGAGTGGTAAAAGCATCCGAACAAGGCTCAAACATGGATCACACACATGAAATCCATCAATACAAGCCAGGGGAATGCATAGGACTCATGAACATCAATCACACCTTGAAACGACAACAAAGCGAAACTTATTTCTAACTCCAACAGTTAAGACAACACATTACGACACTTAGAACACAAGTTGCGACACAAGTGTCGACTGTGACCAGAAAGTGTGCTAAGTTGTAGGAATGTGTCTAACACATATTCTTATGATATGTAGGACCATATAATGCATAAGAGTGAGCTAGAACTGACTCTAGTGATGTGAAAATGTGCGACACATACAAGAGTGAAACTGATTAGAAGCGACATTTGTGTCTGTAAGAAAACATGAAAATGACACTTGCAAAAGTTAAAGAAATTGACTGATATGGATCTTGGGGGGAGGCCCAAAAGATCTAAAAAAAGTGAAATTCCAGAAGAAAAGAGAAGAACACACAACAAAAGAAAAAAAAAACCACAATGAAACTTTTTATTAAGATAGAGAATAATTGTAAAAGCTACATTGTGGTGGACCATCTATCCTTTTACAAAATGCGACTTGTTACTTATAGTCTTTTTTAATTACAATACCATGGATAAATTCCATGGGTGTGTAAATATCATGGGTGAATGAATACCATGGGCAGGTTCCACTTACAATACCATGGGTGGATGAATATCATGGGTGGATGAATATCATGGGTGGATGAATATCATGGGTGGATCAATACCATGGGTGCAGGGATACCATGGATGGATGAATACCATGGGTGGATAGATACCATGGATGGATGAATATGATGGGTGGATGCCACTTACAATACCATGGGTAGATTCCATGGGTGGATGGATACCATGGGTGTATGCCACTTACAATACCATGGGTAGATTCCATGGGTGTATAAATACCTGGGTAAGTGAATACCATGGGAAGATGCCACTTTTCATTTAGATCACTGGAAACGACACATGCTAGAGCAAAGATAACATGAAAATGAAACTTGTTAAAGTGAATGAAAAAAAAAGCGACAATCACGAATGTGAAAGTGATACTTGTGGAAAAAAGGTGCAAAAAGGAGACAATTGGAAAAATTCATCGGAATATAAGTACAATGCAACCAGAGTGAGGGAGACTGTTAATGGAGAGTGTGCACTGACGGTCAACTGTCTAGGCCTGAATAAGGAAGGTGTGTTTATGCATTTATCAAGGATTGTGCATGTGTGAGCAAGTGACATTAACAGTTAGAAACTGGGAAGAAGACTTAAACACATACGCAACATTAATCAACAAAGTGTCCATAGAACAACAGATCTTAAGATCCCCAGTAGGCTCCAAAATTAAAGTATATGAGAAATTTTGGAGGGTGTTGATCACAACGTCAACAATATGTCATAGGATATATATATAAAGAAGAATATATTGAAAAATGTTTATAGTTTTCCTAATTTTGGGCTTTTAAGCTAAAATATTTGTGTTAATGTGTGTGTTTTCCATTGTATCTTTTCTATTTGATTAAGAATCGGTTTGCATCAACTAATTGTATAGGCTTAAAACCTACAAAACCTTAGGAGGCATTAACTTACTCTTACAAATCCTTGTAGACATCAATCCCCATCACTACAAATATTCGTAGGCACTAACCTACGAGAGACAAATCCCCACCGCTAAGTATCAAGTTAGCAAAGACACACCAATCCCTTTTTTCGATCAATAACCCTTAATTACAACTCTTCTTTAGTGCACATAACTTCTTAAAAAGGTGATAACATTCACATTACCTTCATTAAGTTTGCTTGCTTCTTCTACCTTCACCAGGTCTACTTGTTGGTTTTTCCTTCACTAGGTCTACTTAGTACTTTTTCTTCACTAAGTTTGACCAAAATTTGAATCTCCAAATGAAATTTATGGTAACTCCCCCAAAGCTTGTCATTTTGGTCTTCCCAAGAATGAACTTGTACAACATTCCATATATCCAATTTTTCAAATATGATTTTGAAATTTTTACCTAAGGTACTTTTGTATGTCTCCTCAAATCTCTAAAAATTTTACAGTTTGAGAATTATTAGAATAAGTTATAGAAAAAATGACAAGATGACCTCTTTAAAACTAATTTCGGGACCATTAGAAAACTATGACTTCCATAGGGCATATCTTCAAAGGTATAGTGAACCTAAGTCTAATTTTTTTACATGAGGTATTTCTATATGTCTCCTTAGATATCTAAAAATGTCATAGTTTGAAATGTCCCAGAAACAAAGTTATAGAAAAAAATGCCAGACTGGCTTGTTTGAAACTAATTGCAGGATCTTTCAGAAATCCTAACTTCCACAGAGCATATCTCCAAAATTACAATGAAACAATGTTTGGAATTTTGATCACATGTATCTAGAGACCTCTCCTTAATCTCCTAAAAATTTGACACTCTGAAACATAAAAAACAATAAGTTATAATGAAAATTCCAAACTGACCTATTTGAAACTAATTTGAGGAGCATTCAAGAACCCTAGCTTACATAGGGCATATCTCATAAAGTATAACAAATCAAATTTTGAACACATGTACCCAGAGATGAGTTCTTTGTCTCCTTAAAATTTCATAGTTTGAAACATCCTAGAAAATAAGTTATAATGAAACTGCCAAACTAACCTGTTTGAAACTGATTTCAGGAGCATTCAAGAACCATAACTTTTGCAGGGCATATATCATAAATATAACAAAACAATGTCTAATTTTCTTACCACATGTACCTAGAGATCTTGCCTCTGTCTCCTCAAAACTTCATTGTCTAAAACATCCTAGAAAATAACTTATAGTGAAAATGCCAAATTGACCTAAAACTGATTTTTGCATTCCCCTTTAAATTTGGAATAATATTTAATTCATCAATTTTCAAAAGAATACTACAATTTCACCCACACACTTTCTTTTGATAAATTCTTTTTTTATACTTTATCATAGTTACCCTTCCTGAAGGGACATGTTTTTTCAAAAAGACATGACATGACACCCATTAATTGAATAATTAATTTCCTTTTTGTTTCACTTTTCCACATACCATGAGTAAATACCATGGGTTTCCAAGCCTAATACCATGGGATTCCAAACCATGGATTTGAAACCCCCATTTTGGCATTTTATTTTTCATGTGTACCTGTTATTTTTATTATACTTGTAATGCCTTATGACATTAATCCTTTGACATTAATGCCAACAATTCCAAATATTAACCTTTGCATTCACTTTAAATAAGTGCTTAAAAAACAAGTGATTGGAGTTCACTTTCTCAAGTATTACTTATTTTCTTCCCTTAACTCCATAAGATCTTATGATGTTTCATGAAAGTTTAGGTGTTTCTAAAAGGGCTTGATCTTTTTCTCTAACCACACTATTAGAAATATTGACTTCTTGAAATTCCAACATTGCTACCACTTCTTTATCAACGAGTCTTTATCTATGCTTATTTTCCATATTTAAAACTTTTTACCTCTTTACCCTTCCTCTATTGATGTATGAACTTAAAATTCCAACATTACTGCTCCTTCTTTAACAATGAGCCTTTACTTATTTTCCATATTTATAACTCGTTACCACTTTACTCTTGTATTTATCTAATGATCCATAAAGAATATCACTTATTTAAATTTAATTTCGCAAACCATATAAATAACAAAAATAAGATTTATAATATCAACATTATTTATGAATTTCCTTTAATATTTTTAAAATTATTTTATTAAAAAAATATTTAAATATTAAATATTAAAATATACTTTACTATTTATATCACTGAACTATTAAAAAATAAAAATAAAATATACCATATAATTTTTTAAATATTTTTTTTTTGTAAGCTGCGGTGGTACTCTTTCTATTACTGTATAGAAATTAAAACATTACATAGTATCAAAAACATAGTAAACTCGCCCACATGGGGAAACCGAGTATATAAGCCATCTATAGTTTTTAATGGCCCACCAAAAATAAAAGGCCCAAAGTCTAATAAATCTAGCCAGATAAACAAGGCAGTCTTGAGATCTTCTAATTCTACTAGTCTGCAAGAGATATACTTCTCTATCTAGAACATGCAAAAAATGGAAATTGGTAAGACTATGAGCTTTCCTGAACATATCTTTTGTCAACCCTCGTCCATTGCTGGTTGCTGATTTGCTCCTTTCTCTGCGTCTTGGTGGTGTCCCTTCAGCAGCTGTTGAATTTCGTCCAATTTCTCCTCTTGCCTCTCCAGAGCAATGCGGATGAAACTCAATTCTCTGCGCATATCAGGGCCACCCTGCGCAATCTCGACCATCTCCGTAGCAACTTGCTCAAGAGCCTTTGCCAGCAGCCTCTTCATCACCCAGTAAATGTGCAGAGATTGTTTGAACAGGGACATTCTTCCCCTGGTGTGGCCTGGATCATGCAGCAGGAACTCCCAATCCTCCATTTCTTCATCAGATTGGCCTTGGAGCGACTCCTCCTCCAGGTGTTGCATGATTCTTCTAACTTCAGGGTTGGTGTTCTGATGATAGGCCCTTTCTGCCCGACGAACTCTCTGATTCACCGTTCTTCTTGTCTTTTTAGCAGGTCCCGCGTCCTGCCTGGATTTCTAACCTTCCGCATGCGTCTCCCTGCTCTGTCCCCTACCCCTTTTCCTGCCCGAATCCACACCGCTGCCAGGAACCCTGTCTCGTCTTCTCATGCCGTAACGCCTAACCTTCGCCTCCTGCGAAGCAGGGTGGTCCTCCTTCATCTGCTGATACTCCTCGCCTGCTAATCCGTCCTGAGAATAAGACCTCTCGATCCCCTCGCCTCTGGGCATCTCCTCCTCGGACTCGTCCTCAATCTCCCAAATCTCAGTTGGTTGATCTTCATACATAATTTCCTTTCCTTTCCGACTCTTATTCCTGACAGTTGCATTATGCTGCTCCTCTGTCATCCTGGTTCTCAGCCGGGTTTCCATGTTACCAACTGTTCTGTCGCAGGGAATACTCGGGTGCCAGTTAAACTCTATCATATAATGCTGTCTCTCAGCGGTGTTGTCTGCTTCTCGCCAAATTGGGAAACATCTAAATGACTGCTCGTCCTTCCCCGTTTGGATATATACCGGATCTCTATCCTCATTGTACGCCTTTGAATCGAATTTATCTTGCCGCCGATTGATTTCTGGAGTGACGTCTTCTTTAGCCATCATTCTTTGGTTAATATCAGTTGTCGGGAGATCTGAAATACCGCTCCACCCTCCTCTCCGATCGCGATCATTTATTGCTTCACATTGGGGGTGATCCTGTGTCGTTCTCCACGCACGCCGCCAATGTACTGCCCTGTACCCTGTGATCATGATGCTTCTCTGTCCAGACTTACCTGTATTCATTACTCGGGACCTCCACGCCCTCTCATTTATCCAGCTCATTGATCCTCGCATTCTCACTCGTAACTTGATCATGGTCTTCATTAATGATTTTTGCTAGGTCCTCCCACTCCCTGCCTCCGCACACCGCTTTCCATTGATTGTCTGCCGTGCTGCCACGACCTTTACATCCCCAATTCGCCATGAAATCGGCCGCGCGATTCCCCTTCCTTCTGACGTGGTTTATTATTTTGTATTCAATTCTTTTTAAAAGTTCCACGATTTCCTGGACAATTCCAGCCGTTCGCAAGCTGTTTGTGACCTTCTCCCAGTCTCGTCCATTGCTGAGTTTCTTCAGAATTTCAACCGCAATCTGGGAGTCCCCAACGATTTCTAAATTGGTATATCCATTTCTTACAGCAATTCGCAATCCCTGGTGAATTGCCCAAAACTCAGCCTCATTGTTCGTCATTTCTCCACCCCAATCTGCGTAAATCCATCTTACCTGTTTGTGACTGTCCCGGAAGATGCCTCCAAAACCAGCTTCGCCCGGGTTCCCTTTCGAGGCTCCGTCGAAGTTTAATTTGATGAAGTTGTCTCTGGGATAACTAAATTTATCGGGACTTTGGATCCGCGCATTATGTCGGGAGTTCTGCTTGTGATGGACCATCTCAAACTTTAGATTTAAATTGTTCAGGATTCCCTCCTCAAACTGGTTTGCCTTCCAATCCTCCCCATCCCATTTCTCAACCAGGATTGTTTCCCTCATTAATTTGACTGCTCGTCCCCAAATTATTTTCGGCTCCTTTAATTTGTTCTGGAACACTCTGCGGTTCCTCTCTTTCCATATCATCCATAGCACGAACCCTGAGATGAGATTCCACGCTCTGCTGACAACTTTACATTGAAATTTCTCTTTATTCCACTGGAAAACAATTTCATTGAAATCTCTGGGGGCAATCTCAGATTTGCCGAATATTCTTTTAGTATTCATCCAAAGTTTCTTTGCGAACAAGCAATTAATCAGTAAGTGATTTCTGGTTTCCACTTCAGTGTTACAGAGACAGCATCTCGACGGACCACTGAAGCCTTTTTTTTGAATTTTGTCCCAGGTTAAAATCTTATTCTTAGTTGCAAGCCATATGAATATGGATACTTTCAGCCACCAGTTGCTTCCCCATATAATTTTCCAGTCTAAATTCTCCTCATCTATGGTTTGCGGATCTGATAAGTAGTAAGCCTCTTTGGTGGTGAAAGAACCTTTCATGGAATTCCCCCACCTAAGGAGATCCTTTCCAGTACGGGCTTTAATTTTCCTGGACTCTACCTCTTTCATGTAAGCTTTTTGTTGGTCTTGGCTAAGCTCCCTGTCCCACTCGATCGGATCAGTCCATTTTCGCCAGATTCCATCCAGGTCATTGGCTTTCCAATAGTCTCTGACACATTTTCGGTCTCCTTCTATTCTATCCTGAATCTGTTGAAGCCTATGAATTCTGCTCAATCTTTCTTTCTGCTGCCACTTATCATCCCAGAAATTGGCTTCCTCTCCACCTCGAATCTCCCAGAAAGTATGATTCTCAACCAAATCTCTGTTTTGACGAGCTAGGTCCCAAATTGCTGACCCTTTGGGGGTTTCTCTCTGTCTTAAAATCTCAACTGTTGAGTCAGGCATATTGTATTTGGTTTTCCATATGGCTTTCCACAGATCGTTGCCCTCCCTTAGCCAGCGCCACCAGAGCTTTGCTCCTAACACTTTGTTGAGTTTTTCCGGGTCCCTTAAACCCAATCCTCCTTTTTCTTTTCTCTCTGTTAAATGATTCCAAGAAACTAGGGCCCATTTTTTCTGCTGGTCTGTCCCTCCCCAGATAAACTTTCTTATGATCTCTCTAATCTTTGCACAGACTCCTAAAGGGGCCGCCATTATCGACAAGGGGTAAATGGGGATGGCTTGGAGGACTGATTTTGCCAGTACCACACTTCCTGCTATGTTTAATACTCGAAAGGCCCAGTTTGCTACTTTGGTTCTTAGCTTATCTAGGACTCCTTGCCAGTTTTTCATCTTTTTGGAAGTAAAGTCCAATAAATTTCCCAGGTATTTCGTGGGCAACTCTCCTCTCTTAAAGCCCAACAATCTTATAAGGTGAGTTTTGACCTGTTCCACTGTATTAAATATGAAGATACATGACTTTTCTCTATTAATTTCTAGACCAGAAGATTCAGCAAATAACTCCAGTATTCTTTTAAGATGTCTTACTTCCTTAGCAGTTGGTTCCCCAAATAACATGATATCATCAACAAATTGCTGATGAGTTAAGGGCAAATTATTTCCCCAGAGTTGTAAACCTTTGATTCTATTCGCTGCTCGTTCTTTTTTAATAAATCGGCCCAAACCTTCGGCTGCTAGAATGAAAAGAAACGGAGATAATGGATCTCCTTGTCTAATTCCTCTAGACGCATTAAAAGTTTTCGAGGGAGTTCCATTAACCAGAATGGAGAAATTCGGTGAAGAAATCAAGCTATGAATCCACTTAATCCACCTCCTATTAAAGCCAAAACTTTCCAGGACTTCTTCCAAGTAGTTCCAGTTAAGTCTGTCATAAGCCTTCGACAAGTCTAATTTGATCATCATGCCCTTTTGCTTTTTGATTTTTAGAGAGTGAATAACTTCTTGAGTTACCACCAGGCCATCTAAGATTTGTCTACCTTCAACAAAGCCCGTTTGTTCAGCAGATATTAACTTATCCAGGAGGGGTTTTAATCTCTTAGCGATCAAGGATGTTATGATCTTGTAAATAACATTACACAACGCTATGGGTCTAAAACCATTGGCATCTTCTAAATTATCACCCTTAGGAATCAGAGCATAGAAAGTAGAGTTAATGGCAGGCCATACCTTTTGGTTCATCCGAGATTCTTCTATCAGATCAAGGATCTCTTTTCCCAGAAAGTGCCATCCCGCCTGGTAGAAGTCAACTGTGAAGCCATCCGGGCCTGGAGCAGTACCTTTCTTCATTGACTTTACAGTTTCCTCTATCTCTTCTAAGTTAATAGCTCTCATCAACGCCTTATTTTGGTCTTCTGTAACTAAACGAGGAATGGCCGAACATATCTCCTTTATTGCTCCCGTTCTATCAGTTTGAGGTTCTGTTAGGATTCCTTTATGATGATCCACCAGAACTTGCTCAATCTCTGCTTGCTCCACCACTCTATCCCCATTCTTATCTTTGATGGATAGAATCCTATTTCTTTGTCTATGTTTGATCATAGCCTGATGAAAGAATTTTGTATTCCTTTCCCCCTCCCTTAACCACTTTATTCTTGATTTTTGCCGCCAAAGAACTTCTTCCTGCTTTCGTCTTTCTTCTAGTTTTCCAAGAATTACCCCTTCTTCTCTAATGCTCTCCTCTGTTCGACCTTCCATTATTATCCTTTGCTGAAGTGATTCCATTTCCCCCTCATAATTTTTTAAATATTTAATTAAAAGAATATTAAATAAAATAATATTTAATTAAAAGAATATTAAATAAAATAACAAAAACACATCCTGAAACAATATACCTACAATATTACTTTAAAAAACCTTATATGATAAAACCAATGAAATGAAGAAGTGTACCTTTTACATTTTATAATAGTAAAAGAAAATTTATACAATATTATGTTAAAAAACTTTACATGAGAATACCGAACAAAATGAAAAAGTGTACCTTTTACATTTTATAATAATAGTAAATGATTTTTATTTTTTTTAAATTAAAGGAAAAATTGTTTTCGAAGGTAAAAGTAGAACAATCCATTAACGTGAAGTATTTTATACTTCCAAAAATTTTAAAATTTGGTGGTTCAAAGCATCAAATGCTGTATCTAAATATGAAATGTTTGGAAAAAAAAATAAAAATGATCGCATTAAAGAGGCGAGGGTTTTGTACTTCTAAAATCTTAAAAACTTCCCTGGTAAATGTTAAAGTTCTAAAGTGCTTTACATTTAAGATTAAAAATATATCAAAATTATATTGAATTTTGGCTTTAATGTAAACTATATTTTTCAGCACAATTATAAATAAGTAAAAGAATAGTGGAGAATTATTTAAAAATATATATGATTAGAATTGATAACCATAATTTGTTTTTGAGGGAATTAATTTTTTTTAAACTTGAAAGCCAAACTATTTATAAGAAAAAATAATTTTACAATAATATTTTTCACATGTTATTTGTATCAAATTGAACTTGAATAGGGGTGATAACAACTATTTTATCTAACTCGTATCCAACTACTAGAGATAAATTGATAATTATTACACATTATTTTTCATATTAGTTAGTTGAAAATTCTAATCAATATGATTGATATGAAAATAATTAATCTCAATTACTAAAATTATTTTTATAATTAATCTCAATCACTAAAATTATTTTTACAATTAATTTTAATCACTAAAATTATTTTTGATCTAAGTATGATATTTTTTCAATTTATATTTAATATAACATAGTTGAAAGAGTTTGCTCTTATGTTTTTTTTTAATGAATTCATTATAATTACTTTGAGAGGTGCTCTCTAACCTAGTATGGACGAGATGTTGTTTTGTTTTGTTATATTATGTAAATATATATATTTATTTTTTTTAACAAAATCGGGTGCTTGTTATATTCAAAAAAGATGGAGGAGTCTAAGCTCCAGTTTTACAATAGATAGAGTTACAGAAGTAACTTGATTCTGGATTTCATTGTGGCAGTACACATGAATACCTTTACTGCTTGCTTGTAAGGTCCTAGAGCAAGTATAAATTCTTATAAATTGGGACAATAGAAGACTGGTTTTGCTGTACATTTAGACAATTATGATAGATCTGATTAGTCAATCCGCTGAGGCCTCTGGTTGGCTGTAAGAATCACAAGTTCTGCTGAAAAGTACATTTAGATAGGAATTGCTGCAAGAAGGAGGTTTGATCAAACTCCTTGACGTTAGAATCACAGTCATATGGATAGAAAACTCCTTGGAATTTGGCGCTGTCATGTGGATCAAGGGATGAATTGGATCAGGCTCGCTTGATTGCATAAGAGGCTTCCTTTTTCCCGAGAACAGGCATGGCTAGCTCTTTTGTCCGCTTCCTGGTTGCTGGATCGAAGGACATGAAAAAATTGGCACTTTAAATTCTGAGACAACATATTTTTACAGCGGCTTATGATTTGATGGAGGAAGAGATTGGATGCTTGTCTGTTGCTGTTCATTAGGCTGACTATTATGGTCGAGTCGCCAAAGACAAGGGCTTTATTGATCCCTTGTTTCTGAAGCTGCAAGAGGCCTTGAAACAGTCCCAGAGCTTCAGCTCGATTGTTACTCAATCTTCCCAGACCCCATTCAAAAGAGGACACTATTACACCTGAAGGATCCATAATGATGCCCCCTGCACCTGCGGCTCCCGGATTAGATTTGGAAGCTCCGTCAAAAAATAAAGAGTGTGCATTCTTTGAAAGAAGGCATTTACCGAACTCATCTTTTGAAAGGCGGATTTTCCATTCTAGATTGTCAGATTTGCCAATGAGTTTACGCATTTTTGTTGCTGGTATGATGTTGGACCTGTCTATCAAATTCGAAATGAAGTTCCTCTCCTCTGTCCATAAACTATTGGGGTCGATTCTCTGAGTTAGCTTGACAGCGATTGTTTCCGTTGCTAGACTGGTGGCTTTAAGAATTACGTGTCTAGTTGTGGTGGCTTTATCGCGGAAGATCAAGCTGTTCCGGGCGATCCAGATGCGCCACAGAAGAGCGAACGGGATGGCGTTCCACACTCTTCTTGCTGGATTTTGGTTCGCTATGTGCCAGGGATAGCTTCTTCTCCAAATGTTTAAGATGTCGACAATAGAATGATGTGGTTTCCAGATGGAGGGGGCGGTAGGAGCGATATTGTTCCAGCAGTAGGCAGCGAAGGGACAAGATATAAACAAATGCTGTAGGGATTCCTCCGCCGATTGACAGTTGGGACACCTGGAGGGACCGAAAATACCTCTCTTTCTGAGGTTCTCAGCAGTTAAGGTTTTTCCATGGAGAAGAGTCCACATAAAAAATTTGACCTTTGGAATTGCTTCAGCTCTTTTTAGAATCTTCCTCTGAGCCCAGACTGCGGTGGGGAATTCCTTGCTGCTCAGATAGCTGTAACCTGCTTTGATGGAGTAATTTGTTCCTGAAGGGTCCCAGCGAAACTCATCCTTTGCGCCTTTGATGGTGGGAGCTATACTGTGTAAGCTGCTACAGAGAGAGCCAAAACTGTCTTTGAGATGATGGGGTATGGGTGGGAATTCCCATTGAACCCAGGCTTTAGTTGAATCATTCCATTGGGAGATTTGGCTCAGATTGGTTATGCCTTTGCTATGAAGATAACGAAGAATGGGATCGATATCTGGGAGGTTGTTTATGGGAGGATTCCCCATAATTTTGTCCGAGCCTATGTTCACCGTTTCACCTCCTTTTGGCACTTTAGAGACATTTTGCGCCATGAAGACTATGGCTTTTTTGCAGAATTTCCATATCTATGTACAGTGTCGGTTAGGGATTTCAGCATTGAGGATTTGCGATCTTGGCTGGCTGAGATATTTTGATTCTAGGACATTTTTCCACCACGCTGGTTGATTGTCCATAAGTCTCCAGATCAGCTTCCCACCGAATGCTAGATTCATAAGAGATGGGGACTTGATGCCCAGTCCTCCATTCTCAGGACATTGAGTAACCTGTTTCCAATTTACTAAGTTGAACTTTTTCTTTTCATTCTTGCCTCCTTGCCAGAGAAAGAATCTGAGGATACTATCCATTTTTCGATGGAAAGATGCTGGAGCATGGGCAAGAGAGAACTGGTATAAGGGGAGGGAAGAGAGCCCAGATTTTAGGAGAACCTGTCGCCCAGCTGGATTGAGCCACTGGGTTCCCCATCTCTGAAGTTTCCTTTTCATTTTATCCAGTGTTAAATCCCAGACTCCAGTCTTTGCTTTCCCTATGGTTATCGGCATTCCCAAATAGCTGAAGCTGTCCCAATCTAACTTGCAGGGGACACCAAAAGTGTTAGCAATATTATGTAACATTTGGGCCGAGACATTCCAACCATAAATGCAGCTCTTAAGATAATTTAATTTTCCTCCTGAGTATCTCATGAACTTGTCAAGCAGAGACTTAAATCTTCTTGCAATGATGGTGGTCGCCCCCCCTAGCAATAGGGTATCATCTGCAAATTGAGAATGATTTATATTTTTGATGCCATTTTCAAACTTGATGCCCGTAATGAGGCCTGACTGCCTCTTTTGATCAAGAGCACTGCTAAATGATTCTGCCATAAGGATGAAGAGATAAGGGGATAAGGGGCAACCTTGCCTTAATCCTCTTGAGGATTGGAAGGAAGGACCTGGTCTTCCGTTAATGAGGGGGGCGATCCAAGGCCCAGAGATACAGCATCTGATGACATTAATAAAGAGAGATGAGAACCCCATCCTTTGGAGTACTGCAAATAAAAAAGAATGCCTTACCCTGTCAAAGGCATTGGCTAGGTCTAGTTTTAGGATGAAGCCTTTCTCATTCCTTACATGACTTGAATGTATGGCCTCTTGAACTAAAAGAATGGAATCTGAAATTTGTCTGTTTGCTATAAAGCCTCCTTGGTTATCTGAGATCAGCATCGGTAGAAGAGGTTTAAGCCGAGAGGCTATGATTTTAGAGAAGATTTTATATGATGAGTTGCATAAGGATATGGGCCTGAATCGAGAAAAATTGGATGGCCGATTCTCCTTCGGGATAAGGGCCAAATGGGTAGCATTTGTGTATCCACCTATTTTACCTTTTTTTTTAATCCACTTGATGTATTTTATGAGGTCTTTCTTTATCAACTCCCAGTAATCCCTATAAAAGCTAATAGAAAACCCATCTGGACCAGGAGCCTTGTTGGGATGAAGGGTCCAGATTGCTTCAACAATTTCTTCCTCTTTTATTTCAGCTGTCAGCATTTCGTTTAGGTCATCTGTGATTTTAGGATGCAAATGCTGTAATAAGTCTTCATACGTTTCTTCCTCTGGCACCTGAGTTAACAGGTCCTTGAAGTGCTCTGTTGCTGCTTCTTTAATATCTGCTTGCTCCACATGGTTTGTCCCTGCGCTGTCCGAGATAGCAGTGATGGTATTTCTGACTTGTCTAGCAGTGGCTTGCTTGTGGAAGAATGAAGTATTCTTGTCCCCACTTTCCAACCATACTTGTCTTGATTTGGTGCGCCATTTTTCTTCCTCCTGCCTTTTAATTTTGCTCAGTTTGTTGTACAGCTCTTCTTCTTGGAGTTTTTTGCTGTGGAAGTAATCATTTTGCTCAATTGCGCTCTGGAGTTCAGCAATTTGTAACTTTAGCTCATGCTTTACCTGTTCTGGCTCCTTGTAGTACATTTTGGCCCATTGTCTAAGCGCTCTTTGCACGTGTTTCAGTTTGCTCTCCCATATGTATCCTGGGGATCCTTCAACATGCTGCCTCCAGGTGAGCTGAATGATATTTCGGGCTGCTTGTTGATCGCTCCAATTCTGATTAAATTTAAAAGGCAGCGGACCAAGGGCGCAGTGGGTGATCAAATCGAGGGTGATTGGATAGTGGTCTGAGGCAGCGAAAGGCAAAATGGCGGAGTTAACAGATGAAAAGGTAGACAAAAGAGAAATGTTCACCAAGAATCTATCCAATCTCTCCATGATATTGTGACTGCCCAGTCTTCGGTTGTTCCATGTGAACTTGCGGTTTTTTGGAGTTATGTCTATCAGGTCACCAATGTGCATTACATTTTCCATTTGGTTCCTGAATGGGTCTAGCAAAAAATTCCCCCCTCGCTTTTCATTTGCATGGAGGATTAAGTTGAAGTCACCTCCTACGATGGTGTTGTTGCTGTCTCCTTCCAGAATGTGGTTACTTAGAGTTTCCCAGCAATTTCCTTTATCCCTGTAGTGATTGGGGACATATACGTTGAAGATGACAATCTGCTGATGGTTGTTATTGTTCCTCAGGACTGATTTTATCCAATGCTGATCGACTATCTCAGATTCACATTGCCAGTCATTCTGATTCCATATTGTAGTAATGCCTCCCGAAGCTCCTCGCGCTTCACATATGCTTCCTCTGTAGTTTTTATACTTTCCAATGATTTTGCTGATTTCTGTTTCTCTTTGTTTCGTTTCCTGAAGTAAAATGATGGATGGTTTCTCCTACACTATAAGGTCTGTTAGAGCATTGATTTTAGCGGGGTGCCCAAGTCCCCTGCTATTCCATGAGAGAATTTTGATCATTTCAAACCAATATTTCGAGAAGGTGCTCTGCCTCCTTTGTCTTTGCTGGCTACTTCTTGATCTTTTGTGGCCTGAATGTAGGATTCTATTGGATGCTGCAGGCCTAGTGCTATGTCTTTTTGCGCGTTTTCATCCCTGTGATGCTTTATAGTCTTTCTTCCCGGCTTCTTTTGACCATCAAAGGAGGAACCCTGATCCTTAGAGTTGCTATGGGTAATTCTAGGAGGGAGAGGTTCAGATAGGAGAGGGGGGTGGGCACACGAATGTGGGGAGGAGGACTGATCAGGATGGGCAGAGGGATTCGAGGGGAGAGGGATCGAGGGGGAAGGATCATCTTCAAGGAGGGAAAGAACATGGAAAGGGTTAGTGGATGGAGGAGAATGAAGGGGATTTTCAAGAATGGGGGAATGAGATTGATGAGGAGGGGGAGGCGGTGGAGACTGGATGTGGGCAGAGGTATTAAGAGATGAGGGACCAGGTTCATTGGGTGCAGAGGGGCTGGGGGTAGATTTTTTTTTTTTACAACTTCCCATTGCTAGTCTTGAGTATTATTATCCACATTAATAATCTTAGTGCAGCGATTGGCAAAATGACCATACTCATGACATACCTTACATTTGAAGGGGATCTGTTCGTAGTCGAGCTGTTGTATGTGTGACCATTCATCGACTTTGATCTTGATAGCTTCTGGAAGTCCTTTGCCCAGATCAACCTCAACGCAGATACGAGCACAGGCTTGCATATTGTCTCTTGGTTCGCTTCTGTCAATATATTTGCCGACTGCGTTTCCAATGGCTCTTACAGAGTCATCTCCCCAGCAGTGTAATGGGAGATGTGGGAGACGAACCCAAACAGGAACTGCATTAGGAATGTCGAGCTCTGGGTCGAAATCTGGAGTCCACTTGTTTAGGTACAGGCCTCTGGAGTCCATAAAATATGGTCCGTTGCGAAATATCAGATCCTTGTCATTCTTTGTCTCGAAATGAAAGGTAAAGTAGCCTTTCCCGCAGAATCTAATGGCAATTTTTCCTTGTGCTTTGTCCAGCCAGTATCTTTCCACCCACCTCTGAACAGTTTTAGGTGAGGGCCAAAGTCCAGTGAATTGTCCGATCAAACCTTTCTCGGCCAGAGCTAGAGCAGCCAATCTAGGCACAGAAGGAGGAAGGGAGACCTCCTGAAGTCCTTCTAGTTTTTTAACAAATTTGGAGAGAGATGGACGATCACGTTGAGGTGGCAGGGAGCTGACGAGAGCCGAAAAGGCCTGTTGCTGGGCGGCCTCCTCCGGCGGAGTCACCGGAGAAGCCATCGGGGGGTGAGCGCAGACCAGAAGGTCGAAGGCGGCAGGCTGCGCGCGCTAGGGTTCACCGCAGAGCTCTTGTAGAGCCGTCAACTTATGTAAATATTTTATTTGGTTAAATAACTATAAATAAAAAAATAAAAAAAAGTAATAGCTATATTTATTAACAAAGTTTTATGAGAATTCATGGTATTTATGTGGAATATAGCTTATTTAGAGGAGATTAAACTAGGCTAAATCCATGTTAACTCTAGATTAGATTTGATTCCTCTCGATGCTTGGTAGATCTTGGAGTTAAGATGGATCTAAGTTGGTTGGATAGAATAGTCATTTTCATGGTTATCCATTAAATTGTTAATTTAATTTAGACATTTGATATTATGTATAAAATACCATCTTAATAAAACAAAAAAATTATCTAGAGGGATCAACTAATTTGTAAATATAATTTGAACTTTAGTAATACAAGTTTTTATTTTGTTTTGATTCAAATTGATGGTGTGTTATTTGATTAGTGCTTTAACCATTGCTTTGCTTAAAAAAGTAGAGCCTTTTTTTTGGCCAAATATTATTTGTAGCTTTATAATGTAGTGTAGTTTCATTTACAATTTTCTACTTTCAACAATTAATTTGTAATTTTCAGTGTTTCAAATTTGGTATTTAATTGTTACTTACACAGTGTTGCAATTTTCATATTTAATTTTGTTATTCAGAGTGTTGTAATCCTTTTTTGTATACATCGCTACAACTCCTATTCTAATTTGTGACTTGATTATTGTTGCAATTTGCATGAGATCATAGTTGTAACTCATAATTTAAGTTATTATTGCAACTCACATCATTGCAATTGTGTATTTAGTATTACAATGCTTTGCAAGTGGGAAGTTTAGGGAGTGGGTTGAGGTGGCTAAACCTTAGTTGCTTTGACCTTGGTTTATGACTCCATCTCTTTTGTTGCCATGGTTTTCCTTGTAGGCCTTATTTGTTGGTTTTTTGGTTTCCTTGGGATGCACTTGATCATATTTTTGTTAATGAGATTTTTTATGGAGTTAGTTTGATTTGTGTTCTTTGTCGTGTCATCCTCTAGCCACTCTAGAAAATTGAGGGCGTGTGGGTTTTGGTGGTCGTTTGTTGCTTACTCGTTTTGTGCCTTTCTTGCCATGTTTTTGGTTGTCACCATGTGGAGTGAGCTTCTTCTTGGATGGGTTTTGAATTTTTTGAGCAACCTTTTACTTTGCAATAGCTCACAACTTCATTGTTGATGGTTTATTCAGAGATGTTATGCATTTGTTTCTTCTCAAGTCTCTTCCATGGTTGTTGTCTCAGTTTCTTGCAAGGCTTTCTATTGTTGGCTCTCGCTAGGCTTTGTGGCTTAGCTCTTTCTCTTGAGGCTTGGTATTGAGTCTCCATTTTGGTTAACTAGGTGGATTTTTTATGCTTTATGGCATGGGTATTGTGCTCATGTTTTTTCCTTTTTTATGATTTTATGTTTTTGTTTGGCTAAACTTTGTGTCGTTTTTATGCTCCTTATATGGAATGTTCTCAAGCTTGTGAGCCTTGCATATATCTTGCTTCTTATTTAGGTTTTCAATGGGTCTGTGTGCATTGGCTTATATATTAGGTTGGGCTTGCATGCTTGGATTTTTTATGCTATGTGGCTTGGGGATTATTAACCCTAGGGTTTCATTCCTTGCTCCTTCTCTAACAGATATTTGCTTAGCTTTTTATCTTGTTTTTGCTCAAGATCACATACACACATGGTGTGTTCACAAAATGTAATTTTTATTCATTGTTTACATAATGAAAATTATAGTATTTTCTCTGGAAAAAAATGCGAAGCTTTATTTTACAAATTTAGTTAATTTTGTTTTCAAATTTATTTCTATTTATCTTGTCTTTTAGAAATTGCCTTTGTGGCGTAATTCTTTGTAGCATAGCATGATTGAATCTCTCATAGCTTGTGTTTTATTATATATTTGTTAACCATCATTTCATATGCATTTTTGTTACATAATTCAAGATCATGCACATATTTAAATAAGTCAACCTTTAATGCACTAAGTTTACTTTCTTGCCAGAGTGTTTACTTTCCAACAACTGTGCTCTTTACTTTCCTATAAGAGTGGTTTTGATTGAAAGTGTGTGTTTTTTGCTCATGACTTGTAAAAGCATTTTAATATTTTGCCCCGTGAAATTTGTTTAGAATACTAAACTATAATAACACAACAAATTTTACTAACATATACAATGCATGACAATTCACAAGTTCCATATGAACCTTAGGTTGATAATTAAATGTATAACTCTTTACTAGTTTGTTAAATGATTAGGAGGTTATTGGAAGGCCCATCACATATTCTACAAAGACCCAATTGGAATTTACCTCTTCATATTGACAATGATCCCTTAGAAAATACTATAGGTGGAGCACCTAGGCAAAAAATAGATAAGAATCTTTGTGCAATCTATTTTATTAGCCAAAAATGATCTAATGTTGAACTAAATTACACTCATTGAACAATAATTTCTTGTTGTTGTTCATGATTTGAATAAATTTAAACATTATATCACTAGTTACCAATTTTTGGTACAAACTAACCATGCTACCATTAAGTATTTAGTGAAAAATCTGATGTTAATGCTAGAATTATTAGATGGTTGTTGTTGTTGCAACAAACTGACTTGATAATCATTAATAAACTTGGAAAAGACAATGTTGTTGCAAATTTTGTCTAGATTAACTCTTCTTATAGATGAAGGTATGGTAGATGATCACTTCCCTCATGAGCACCTCTTTGCCATATTGGCATACACTCCATGGGTTGCTGACATAGAAAACTTTCTAACTATAGGAAAACTACCCCTCATTTGAATTTATAGGGAAAAATGCAAGATCATCAAGCAAAGTGCCTCTTATACATGAATTAAGGGATGTTTGTTCAAATTGGGACTTGACCAGGTCCTAAGGAGTGTAAGGGAAGATGAAGTATATGACATTCTAAAGGCTTGCCATGATGGGTCTTGTGGAGGGCATTTTGCAGCCAAAAGAATAACCTACAAAATCTTGCAAATAAGATATGTTTGGCTTATCTTTCACAAAGATTCTCATTAATACTCTTCTCAGTGTGATGAATGTCAAAGGACGGGAAAACCTACTAGAAGAAATGGAATTTCTTTACAGCCAAAAATGTTTTTTGAACCATTTGAGAAATGGAGGATGGACTTCATAGGACCTATCAATCCTCCATCATGGATGAAGAGATGCATCATTGTATGTACTGACTATTTGATTAAGTAGGATGAAACAAGAGCAATCAAGGTGCCCATAGAGCAAAAGGTAGCAGATTTTTTAAGAGAAAATATTTTCTATAAGTACGGATTTCTGAGGGAAATAGTCACATTGAAGGGATCCAATTCACTTCCAATCTCATCAAAGGAATTATGGAGTAATATCACATTTATCATAGGAAAGCTACTCTATATCACCCTCAAGCCAATGGACAAGCTGAGGTGACAAACAAAGAATTCAAATCTTAACAGAGAATTAGAAAACATCTTAATAAAATTAATCAACACAAGCAGAAAATATTGAGCTAATACAAATGTTATGAAACCAGTTCACAAAATATAGAAAAGATAGATCAACGCCTTAGAAATAAGCCTCTTCGAGGGGGCAACCTCCTTTACATTACACAAATGAACAGTTCTTAGATGATACAAATGACAAGACCTCCTTTCTATATATAGGAGTCTAAGGGGTCATAATATAATCAGAGCCAACATAACAATAATAATGTAAGGGTACAATAATAACAATAGTGGGCTTCTATGGGGCACAATAATAAAAATATGGGGACTACATGGGCACAACAATATAATAAGGTGGTTGTACTAATAAAAATAAGGGGTTACACTAGTAGTATAGGGACCTAACATGCCCCTCCTTCAAAAAGTGTTGTCCTCAACGCTTGAGTAGTTCTTGATGCTTCCTCGTTGAAGTAACATGGGCCTAAAAAACTACTTGGAAGACTATTAAAGAATTCACCCCATATTAGTTGGTCTTTGGCAATGATGCCATGATGCCTATTTAGTTTGAGTTCGCTACATTAAATATATCTTCGTAGCTAGAAATGGATATGAATAATGTTCAAGAAGGAATAAGACAACATATGAATGCATTACAAGAACAAACAATGGAAGATCTCTTTCACGTCGAGATGGTCCAAATGTAAAAGAAAATATGGCATGAAAAATTTATTAGAACTAAGGATTTTAAGGAAGGTGATTGGGCCTTGCTTTATGATTGAATTTAAATATTTTAAGGGAAAATTTGTGATCATATGGCTAGGACAATACCTAGTGGAGAAATTCCATCACAATGGATCTGTGTAGATCGAGGCTATTGATGAAGAGAAAATCCCTCTGCTAGTCAATGGTTTTAAGCTTAAGGCCTATAAGAGACTTTTGTCAAAAGAGGAATCCATGCACACAATTGGGAAACAAGGTTAAAACCTCATTTAAGGTGCTTAAGACAAACTATGGAATTGAATACCTTTATGAGGCAAATTCTAAATTTGAAAAAAATAAAGCCCCTCTACTAGGAAAACCTTTACAAGCCTAGTAGGATAGGGAAGTGGTGAAAACGATAAATGGAAACATTTTCCTATATGTGAAAAAGGAAAAAAGAAAAAAAAAAGTTTCATATTAATCTTTGTCAACTCTTTGTGTAGATGTCCAAGGCCTACTTATAGGCAAATAAAACACCATATAAAATCATCAAGCAACAAGTGGGAATCAATAGAAATTCTTGTATTCTATACACCTAGACGTATTTTCCCTATTAACAAGATATTTTCTAGTATCCCTTGATGGAATCCTCTTGATCAAAGATTGGGTGAATAACATTGAGTCTCCTAGCACAGTAAGAGTCTACAAACCTTCATATTTTTGGGTATGTGTTATATTATTTTCACGACTAGTTGCAGGTGTTGTTACATTGCATCAGGCACAGTGGAGGCGACATCCCCCTGCACGAGCTTCAAGGCAACACCCAAATTTTTTATGCAGACCCAAAGATGGGGGGTAGACCCAAGGATGGTGGGTGACTTGACTCATGGTTTTGGGCATGATATTTTTTCCCATGGTATTTTGTAGATTCGATCAAGGGAACTACAATTATGTTCTAATCCAAGGTTAATGGATTGGGGTTTTATGAATGTTTCAACATGTATATAATGTATTTTAACATTGAAAGGAATATAATGAAAAATCAATCTAGCTTTCTTGGTTTTGGGTTACAGGAACAAAATCTCTATGTATATTTTTTGTTCTTGCCATTGTATATTTTTTGTTTTTTCTTAAGAATTCGTTTGTAGTTAATTTTTTTATAGCGTTAAAACCTTCATTTGGTATCACAACAGTTTTGGCTTCAAGGTGATACCTTTGTGGCTGAGGGGTTTTGCTCGAGCATGTGGTAGACCTTGTTACAGTGGGATATCTATAGGATCGATTCTTGTGATGAAAAGAGATGATGAACAATGGAAAGATAAAGATTGATAAATTCAATGGATAGAGTTTTGGGTTGTGAAAGCTTAAGATGGAGGATTTGTTGGTGGATAAATATCATTGGATCGTGTTGGATCCAGATACTAAACCAACGACAATGTCGATAGAAGACTAGACCAAGTTGGATCGGAAGGCAAAGAGCACGATACAACTTTGCATCTTAGATTCAGTATTGCTGAATGTTTCATGAAAATCTACAAGAAAGGATTTGTGGGATAATTTAGGGGCTTTATATCAATCTAAGTCCCTGGTGAACAAACTATTTTTGTGGAAAAAGCTATATAACTTAAGGATGAGGGATGGAGGCTCAAGGATAGAGCATCTAAACGCCTTCAATATTATGGTAAGTTAGTTATTTTTTGTTGATATTAAAAATTTCAAATGAAGATAAGTGCATTGGTTTGTTGTGTTCTCTACCAAATTCGTGGGGTAGTCTCGTTGTTTCCATAGGTAGCAATACAACTACCTTGAAGTTTGATAAAATAGGCTCATCCTTGTTGTCAGAGGAGATGAGATGGAAAAACATGCAGATCCAAAATGGAGATGCCTTGTCTGTAAGAGGATACCCCCATAAAAAAATAGAAATAAGTCCTCAAATGGGAGATCTAAATCTCCAGGAAAATTTGTAAAGGTATGCTGGAAATGCGGAAACGAAGGGCATTACAAGAAAGATTGTAAATCTAAAACTCTTGAGAAATGAAATGGATATGGTGATGCTCCTTCTGCAAAGGCAAAAACCACCTCAAATGAAGGTAGAGATGAGTATTTTGATTCTTCTTCAAGTACACATGTAGATCATGAGGCATGGTTGATTGACTTAGGTGCATCCTTTCATATGAATCCCCATAAGGAGTGGTTCTGTGAATACAAGAAATATGATGGTGGTGATGTATTCCTAGGTGATGGAAGGAAAACCATAATCATAGGACGAGGAAAAGTTAAGTTGAAGTTGATAGGTGGAAGGATGAGAACATTTCTTGGTGTTATGCGCGTTCCAAGATTATCCAAAAGTCTAATTTTTGTAAGCGATATGGATGACGCATGTGTAAAGACAATGTTCGAGAATGATACATGCAATATGGTTTGCGGATAAATGGTACTGATGAGGGGAGTTCATATTAGAAATTTATACAAGCTTCTAGGAAACATTGTTATTGATGGGTCCAACAATTCTATTGTTCTTGAAAGTGGAGTAGAAAATCTTGTAGTCTCTGGTGAAAAGACTATGTTGTGGCATCAAAGAATGGGACATATTGAAGAGAAGGGCCTTCAAATACTACATTGTAATGGTATGGTATAAGGTATGTCTAATTTCTCTCTAGATTTTTATTTTTGTGAACATTGTGTTTATGGGAAGCAGAATCAGGTGAGTTTTCCCTCTGGTGCTAAGAGGGCAGAAGGAATATTAGAGCTTGTGTGCAATGATGTGTTTGAACTTGTGTTGGTTCCATCACTAGGTAAATCTGTGTATTATATCTCATTTATAGATGAATTCTCGAGGAATACATTGATATATTTCCTCATGAAGAAATATGAAGTCTTTGATGGGTTTAAAAAATTTAAGGTTCTAGTGGAAAATCAAATAGAGAAGAAGATTAAAGTGTTGAGGACAGATAATAGTGGAGAGTTCTGCAAGAAGGAATTCAAAGAGTTATGTAAGAAGTGTAGTTTAACATGGTAGAAGAATACTCCAAACACATCTTAGCAAAATGGAGTTGCAGAAAGGATGAACATGACACTGATGGAAAAGGCAAGAAGCATGTTTAGTGGCACTAGATTAGGGAAATAATTTTGGCTAGAGGTAGTGGATACTGTATGTTATTTGTTTAATAGATTACCTTCATCAGCGTTGGAGGACAAGAACCCACATGAGGTATGGAATGGTAAGAAACCCTTACTCTCACATCTCAGGGTATTTGGCTGCGATGCATATGTACATGTTCCAAAGGAGAAAAAAACCATGTTGGAGAGTAAATCTGAAAGGTACATATTTATTGGGTATAAATATGGTTTAAAAGTTTACATGCTTTGGAACCCAGAAACAAGGAAAGTTTTTTATAGTCGATGTTGAAATAACAACAAGAAATGATAAAAATAGAATCCATAAATTCCAGCTTAATTTGTCCTTGAATTAAACTAAGAATTAGAATCGAATTTTATTCTCATAGCAACTTGTAAATTAGGAATTTCGAGTTGGAAGTCTTTCTGAAGTCATGTATATGTTCTCCCTATATTATAGGGGTCCAGGGTTAGTTAAGTATGAGTGGTAATTAGTTAAAGTCCAGTTAAATTAGTCCCAAACTATTTGAGGAACTAATAGTGAGTTAATAGTGAGTTGATGCATTAGTGCACTCAACTAGTGTTACTCCAGTTAACCGAAGATTCCCTCATCAAAAACTCATGCATGTCAATTATGAGCAAGACCCAGTTGAGACTAGAGTGCAGGGATAGTGTGCTATTTGTTGTATAATTTTTGAGTTGTACAGATCATGCATGCAATAAAGAACTGAACCTAGAATGGATTGTGCAATTATGGATGAGGAATTTCCCTTTAAATACAGGATAATTCTCTTAGGAATTGTGCAAATAATTAGAAGCTTGGAGGCTTGGAAATTTGGCTAAGTATTGGACAAAGGAAGTCATCAGGCGGAGGATAGGAAATACTTGTGCAGGTTAAGCTGAAGGTTGAGCATAGCATATTGTATTTATCCAAATTCTTTGACCAAGGGCACAAGGAAATAGGAGGCTTGGCGAGCTGAAAAGAGGCCTGGATTTGGCTTGATATTTCTTGTGAGATGGGAGATTGATTTTACTGAATGTTGGGATTGTTCTTGTGAGAAAAAGCATTATATTATCATCTTGTATTTCTTATTAATGCAACACATATAGTTGGATTTTGAGTTGTGGCTTTCCCTGGATATTTATTGTTTTATGTGCCATTGATGTTCTTCCTCTTGTCGATTATTGTTTTGCTCGATCTTTATGGGTTTCCGCTGTAGAGAGTAGAAGTAGATTCTTGTCTCTTCTTTTAGTAGATTACATGAGCTTGTGAATCTACAGGATTTTCTACATGGTATTGGAGATGAGAACAATATACTAGAGGAGATTTCGAATTTTTGAGTTTTGGCCGTGAGTTTGCAGAGCAGATCTGAAAATTTTTGTGCAAAATTTTAAGAAACAAATAACATATTTGGATTCTTTGCAAAAAAATACCCAAATAAAATATAAAAAAATCGGCCAAATCGGAGTTTGGATGAGGGAGATATCGTTGATTTAAAATCAACTCTTTTTCCAAAAAATTGTGACTGTTTTGGAGAATTTGGTATCTACGGATAAATACTAATTCCCTAGATAAGTAGTTGTATCTAGAACAACAGTTTAAAGTGTTTTAGACTTTTCCTATAAGCAATAGATAAGATGAGAAGATAGAAGGCCTACCTGTAGTTCTGTTTTCCTCTCACCTCCCTTGTATCGATTATGTCGCTCCTTATAGTACTTAATCCGCTTGAGAAGTACCATGTAAACACAACAGAAGACAAAAATCGATCAAAGCATACAATCTATTGAATATAAGTGAAAGGAATCAGATACAATTCACACACATAAGAATTATGAAACAATACAAACATATGGGAAAAAGGTTCAAACACTTTATTAGATAGAAGAAGGAATTACAACCATTGCTGTCTGATTCAAAGCCATTCCTCCAGCTTGGATCCCATCCACATCACATCAAAAGCATGAAAAACTTGTAACATTACAATACTTGCTTCAAAGCCAAATCTCGTAGCAGCATTATCTCCTTGTAATTCAACATAATCCAGCCCCTGATCACTTAGATGAGTGGTCAATTAATAGGAATATGAAGGAGATTTTGTCATTAATGGTAGCGTTGAATGGCCTTCCATACTTAGAATAAGTTCCATGGAGGAAGGGATGAGAGGATAGGATGCACCTTAACTCATTCCTCATCCATTTTCGAGCTCATAGGAGTTGATAAGTGAGGGAAACTTCTAGATGACTCCAAAAGATAAGAATATTCCCCAAACCCTATATGAATTTCGCTCATTCTCGCCCAGTGCAGGTGAAAGGAAGCCTAAGTGCTCTGCAGAGCACCCTGGAAGTGGACTTAACTGCTCTGTAGCGCACCTTCATAAGGGCTTACCTATGTCGGTCCCTCTAGAGGTTATTTCTGGATGTCTTCAAGTCATGAAATTGTCTGGGAAGGAGGCATTCAAATGGGTGACTTGTTTAGGGCATGAAGCAACTGAAATTAGGTTTTGATGAGCCTTAAAACACCGATCTGGATGTTTGGATTTGATGTGCCCAAATGGATCTGTAACAGTGACAATGAGACAGATGAAACTGATTGGTGTGCTAGCCAAGAACCTGTATGCACTTGAGGTACAAGATGCATGCAAAGCCTTGAGGAGCAAGGCAAAGGTTAGAGACTTGGTGGTTGAGAGCGAGAGTAAATTACATCTCAACATGCCGCTCGAGAAGAAGCCTTAGAAACAGCTTCAGGAAGTTGTAGCAACCACAACTAGAAAAGCTGAGAGGAGACCGAGTGGAGAGATCCACGCCTATGGAATCATGATTAACATTTTTTTTGTTCTCATCATGAGTTTCCTTTACTACCCTTTCACTATTAGTGACCATTTCTTGTAGCAACTTATTCATATTTATCTTCAATTCTTCCATCTTATCATCCATGCCATCAATTTTAGCGTCCATGCCATTCATCTTAGCTTCCATGCCATCCATCTTAGTTTCCATGCCTTTCTTTAAATAATCCATCTTAGCTTCTACACCTTTCTTTAAACCATCCATCTTAGCTTCTACATCTTTCCTTAAACCATCCATCTTAAATTCTATTGCTTTTTGTGCAAGTGACACTTATTGCACTTGGTCTCGTAATTTTGATATGTCATGTTGCATTTCTTCCTCTTCTTCATAAGTCATGCTAGAGCTTTCGAGTTTCTTACTAGGTGTTTGCATTTTCTTTCCTCAGGGCATCAATTACGGATTCAAACTAATTTTTCAAACCAAGCTTATGCAAAAATTTAAAAAAAACTACACACCTTTTTTTCACTTTGTAGAAGCTTGATATTGAATCTGATGTATCTCTGCAATTGCGGATCATCTAGTTCTGAAATTGTGATCTGTAGTAGCCCTCTATGTCCTCTTTCCAATGCCACCAGTCTGATCCAAGTTGGATTCTCCAAGGAAGACTTATGCACAATCTCCCAAGATGACCTGATTATAGACTAGTTCAGTAGAGCGAACTTGTACGACGTGCCACGAGTCACTGTTTCGACCTTTGGATCTGAAAAATATATACAAGAAACTAAAATCCGTCCTCTTTTTGTACCTTCTTACGAAATTTCAATCCGATGCTCAGAGAGAAAGTTATGATGATTTTCCCCAAGTCACATGTTTGGAATGTAATTTAGGAGTCTGCAAAAAGACCAACTTCCTCAGATCATATCTCCGCAAATATAGCGCGAAAAGCTCTGAAATTCAGACCCAAGATTCAACATGACTTCTTCTCAAATGGGTTTTTTTTTAGCTTCTGAAACATCGCACAAAAAAAAGTTATAGAAAAAATTCCACGATGACCTGTTTGGAGCAGTGAAACCCTAGAATCCAAAGCTTTGATACCAAATGTTATGAAACCAGCTCACAAAAAGATAGAAAAGAGAGATCCATGCCTTAGAATTCAGCCTCTTCAAGGGGGAAACCTCCTTTACATTACATAAATGAGCAATTCTTCGATGATTCAAATGACAAAACCTCCTTTCTATATATAGGAGTCTAAGGAGTCACAATATAACCCAGCCGACCTAACAATAATAATATAAAGCCACAAAAATAACAATAGAGGGATTCTATGGGGCACAATAATAAGAATATGGGGATAATAGGGGCACAACAATATTAATAAGGGATACAACTACAATAGTAATGGGGTAATCACTAGTATTATAAAGACCCAACATACCCCTCTCCTTCAAAAATGTGTTGTCCTCAACGCTTCAGTAGTTTTGGATGCTTCTGTATAAAATTCTCATCCTTCCATGTGGAATCTTCAGCGGATAAGTTCTTCCACTTGATAAGATACTCTAAAATTGATCGATTTCATAACTGTCGAGTTCTTGTTTCTGTGACTGCTTCTGGTTCCAATATAATTTTTCCTTCCTCGTCAAGGTCTGGCAATATTGTTTGAACTGGGAGCTTGTCGCCTATAACCTTCTTTAAACATGAAACATGGAAAACTAGGTGCAATCGAGAAGCTGCAGGAAGCTCCAATTTGTATGCCATAGTACCAATTTTTTGAAACACCTTGTACGGACCATAATACTTTGGTGATAATTTATTATCCTTCTTAGTTTGCTTGAGGGACATTTGCTTATATGGTTGTAGCCGTAGGAATACCCAATCACCTACATCAAAACTTCTTTCGCTGCGATGTTGATTTGCCTGTTGTTTCATTCTATTATGTGCCAACACGAGGTTATCCTTTAAGAGTTGGAGGACATGTTGTTGATGTTCGATGTGATGTTCCACTGCTTGAATTTTCTCTTAAATATGATGTGATGGATGGTGGCTTATATCCATAAAGTGCCATAAATGGGGTCATTTTTGTTGCTGTATGGAAGGAAGTGTTATACCACCATTTAGCCAGAGGCAACCATTTGACCCATTGTGTCTGTTTATCAGATACAAAGCAATGAAGATATCCTTCCAAACATTTGTTTACTATCTCAGTTTTCCCATCAGATTGAGGATGATAAGATGAGCTATGAGCAAACTGAGTACCAAGACAAGAAAATAATTTTGTCCAAAAATTTCCAGTGAAAATGGGATCTCTGTCACTTACAATAATCTTTGGGTTTCCGTGTAGCTTTTGAATTGTGTCCATAAATGCAGTAGAAACTGTACTGGCTTTAAATGGATGTGATAATGCACAAAAGTGTGCATACTTGGTAAGTCTGTCAACTACCACCATGATGACACTCTTTCCCTCAGACTTGGGTAAACTTGTGATAAAATCCATTGAAACCTCCTCCCAACGTTGGCTTGGAATGGATAAAGGTTGTAATAGACCAGGTGTCGTAATTGTTTCAACTTTATTTTGTTGGAAAACCAAACATTCCGCCACAAACTTTTGAATATCTGATTTAAGGCCCTCCAAAAAAAATTCCTTCTTAACCCTGTGGTAAGTTTTTAAAAATCCTGAGTGCCCTCCTAAGGGAGAAGTGTGCAATTCCATAAGAATCTTTTGTTTTAGTTGGGAATTCTTACAGAGGTATAAGCGATCTTTGTACCATAACGAATCATTTTTCGAGCTAAATGTATCAGACGTACTGGAGTCTTGTTGTAACTTTCAAATAAGTGCCCACACTTCTTCGTCATTCTTCCATTCCTCCCTTGCTTCGTTTATCCAATCTAGTTGGATAATAGAAATGGCATACAACAATGCTTCCACATCCTCATCCTTTCTTGAGAGTGCATCTGCGACCACATTTTTCTTCCCTTTTTTGTAGATGATTTCAAAGTCATAATCCAACATCTTTGTGACCCAATTTTGTTGCTCTTCAAAGGATAATCTTTGTTCTAAAAAGTATTTAAGGCTATCATGATCCGTTTTTACCTTGAAGTGTCTTCCCATTAGGTAGGGTCGCCATTTCTTAAGTGCATGGAGTATTGCCAACATTTCCTTCTCATAAATAACTTTATGTAAAAACTTCCCCTTGATTGGATGACTTTCGAAAGCAATGGGTTTTTCATCTTGCATTAAAACAACACCAATTCCATTTCCTAAAGCATCACATTCCACAATAAAGGTTTTTGTGAAGTCTGGTGTAGCTAAGACCGATGCTTGGCACATTGCCTCTTTAAGATGCTCGAAGGCATTTGTTGCTTCTGGAGTCCATGAAAATGCATCTTTCTTCAATAATGTTGTTATAGGTGTTGTTATTCTCCCATAATTCTTAACAAACTTGCGATAATACCCTGTCAACCAGAGAAATCCTCGCATATGCTTTATGGATGTGAGGATTTTCCATTCCTTAATGGCTTCAATTTTGCTAGGGTCTACCTTAACTCCTTCATGAGATACAATATGACCCAGATATTCCACCTCTTGTACTCCAAAGAAACATTTGGATCTTTTTGCATATAATTGTTTCTCCTCCAATAGTTGTAGCACCCAGTCAACATGTTCAACATGATCCTTCCAAGACTTGCTGTAGATTAGTATATCATCAAAAAATACTAACACAAATTTTCTAAGGAATGGTTTGAAAATGGAATTCATCAAACCTTGAAATGTTGAAGGTGCATTGGTAAGGCCAAAAGGCACGACCAAAAATTCATAATGACTCTCATGAGTTCTAAATGTTGTTTTCGGAATGTCTTCAGTCTTCATTATGATTTGATGATATCCTGAATGAAGATCCAACTTGGTGAAGTAAATTGATCCATGCAATTCATCCAGTAATTCATCAATGACAGGAATGGGAAACTTATCTTTAATAGTGAGCTTGTTGAGCTCCCTATAATCCGGACACATGCGCCATGATCCATCCTTCTTGTGCACCAATACTACTGGAGCACAGAAAGAACTTTGACTCGGTTGAATTATACCAGCCTCTAGCATTTCTGCAACCATATGTTCAATTTCACTCTTTTGGGCATAGAGATATCTGTACGGCCTGATGTTTGGAGGAACACTTCCTGGAATCAGATGAATAGCATGATCATGATCACGAATAGGTGGGAGACCTTTTGAAGTCTCAAATACCTTGGAATGATTGTCCAAGACTTTTTGGAGATCTGGAGAAATAGATGATTCCAATGTGGAAACATCTAGCGAACATAATTGTGCAATTACACCTCTTTGTTCCTTTTTTAGAAGCTTTTTCGTACCGTTAGAGCTGATTATCTTTCCCTTAATTCAACTTCCTTTCCTTCCACAGAAAATTTCATGAAAAGTTCTTGAAAATTAAAAGCTATTATACCCAAGGATTGTAGCCATTGGACTCCTAGTACAACATCAGCACCTCCCATTGGAATGGAAAGCATTGGGCTAGTCAATACATATTATCCCATGGATAGCTTGATATTATGGCACTTTCCAGAGCAATTTATTGTTCCTCCATTTGCAATTTATTTATATTTAATTCTTCCATCTTATCATCCATGCCATCAATTTTAGCGTCCATGCCATTCATCTTAGCTTTCATGCCATCCATTTTAGCTTCTACGCCTTTCTTTAAACAATCCATCTTAGCTTCTACACCTTTCTTTAAACCATCCATCTTAGCTTCTACAACTTTCCTTAAACCATCCATCTTAGATTCTGTTGCTTTTTGTGCAAGTGACACTTGTTGCACTTAGTCTCATAATTTTGATATATCATGTTGCATTTCTTCCTCTTCTTCATAAGTCATGCTAGAGCTTTTAGGTTTCTTACTAGGTGTTTTCATGTTCTTTCCTCGAGGCATCAATTACCGATTCAAACTAATTTTTCAAACCAAGCTTATGCAAAAATTTTAAAAAAACTACACACCTTTTTTCACTTTGTAGAAGCTTGATATTGAATCTGATGTATCTCTGCAATTTCGGATCATCCAGTTCTAAAATTGTGACCTATAGTAGCCCTCTATGTCCTCTTTCCAATGCCACCAGCATGATCCAAGTTGGATTCTCCAAGGAAGAGTTATGCACAATCTCCCAAGATAACCTAATTATAGACTAGTTCAGTAGAGGAAACTTGTACGACGTGCCACGCGTCACTGTTTCAACCTTTGGATCTGAAAAATATAGAAAAGAAACTAAAATCTGTCCTCTTTCTTTACCTTCTTACTAAATTTCAATCCGATGCTCAGAGAGAAAGTTATGATGATTTTCACTAGGTCACCTGTTTGGAATGTAATTCAAGAGTCTGCAAGAATACCAACTTCCTCAAATCATATCTCTGCAAATATTGTGCAAAAAGCTCTGAAATTCAGAACTAAGGTTTAGCACGATTTCTTCTCAAATGGGTTTTTTTTTTTTAGCTTCTTAAATGTCGCAGAAAAAAAGTTATAGCGAAAATTCCACGATGACCTGTTTGGAGCAGTAAAATCCTAGAATCCAAAGCTCTGATACCAAATGTTATGAAACCAGCTCACAAAAAGATAGAAAAGAGAGATCCATGCCTTAGAATTCAACCTCTTCGAGGGGGAAACCTCATTTATATTACATAAATGAGTAATTCTTCGATGATTCAAATGACAAAACCTCCTTTCTATACATAGGAGTCTAAGGAGTCACAATATAACCCAGCCGACCTAACAATAATAATATAAAGCCACAAAATAACAATAGAGGGATTCTATGGGGCACAGTAATAATAATATGGGGACAATAGGGGCACAACAATATCAATATGGGATACAACTACAATAGTAATGGGGTAATAACTAGTATTATAGGGACCCAACATTGATTTTACTGAGTGATGGGATTGTTCTTGTGAGAACAAGCATTGTATTATCATCTTGGATTTCTTATTAATGCAAAACAGATAGTGGGGTTTTGAGTTGTGGCTTTCCCCCGATATTTATTATGTTATGTGCAATTGATGTTCTTCCTCTTGTCGATTATTTTTTTTCTCGATCTTTATAAGCTTTCGCTGTAAAGAGTAGAAGTAGATTCTTGTCTCTTGTTTTAGTAGATTGCATGAGCTTGTGAATCTATAGGATTTTCTACAATAAATATGTGATATTTAGAGAACTGAAGGATGTTATGACACATGAAGTCCTACCAAAAGAAAAGCGATTAGAGAAGATAGAGTTTGATTGAAGGAGGAAGAATCAAACTCTACATAAGAATAGGAATTAGAAGAGGAAGAACCACACAATATGCTTTTAAGGAGATCAATTCGGAAAAGAATGCAGCCGTAGAGGTATATTCCATTTGATTTATATTCAAATTTTGCTTTATTTATTACTGATGATGATCCTAGAACTGTGAGGGAGGAAATGGATTTAGAGGATGAAAAACTTTGGAAGAAGGCCATGGTTGAAGAATTGGTAACTTTGGACAAATTTAAGGCTTGGGATTTGGTAGAATTGTTGGCTGGGGAAACCCATTTGCAACAAATGGGTGTTTAAGAAGAAGATGAATGCAGTAGGAAAAGTGGAGAAATATAAATCTCAGTTAGTAGTGAAAAGTTATTCCTCGGTACGAGGAATTGATTTTGGTGATACATTTTCTCCCATTTCCAAGTTAGCTTCTATTAGATTACTTTTATTTGTTGCTATTTCTTTTGATTTTGAGATATAACAGATGGATGTGAAGACAACATTCCTCCACGAGGATCTGGAAGAAGATATTTACATGAAGCAGTCATAAGGCTTTGTAGTGAAGGGTGAGAAAGAACTGGTGTGCAGATTAAATAAGTCTATGCATGGGTTAAAGAAATCACCAAGGACGTGGTATCAAAAAATTGATACATATATACAGGGAGGTTGTTGCACAAGGATCCAAGTGGATTAATGCATGCATTATAAATTACTTGGTGATTATGTTATTTATTTAGTCTTGTATGTGGATGATATGTTGTTGATAAAAAATGATAGAGAACTTATCTGAGATGTGAAGACCCAATTGTCCTCTAAATTCGACATAAAGGATCTTGGTGCTGCAAACTTTATTTTGGGCATGGAAATTAAACGAGATTGGGCAAAGAGGAAGAATTTTTAAAACCAAATGAAATATGTTGAGACAATATTGTAGAGGTTTAATATGAAGGATAGTAAACTGGTGAAGGTTCCTATTCCTATATGTGTAAATTTATTTGCAGAACAATGTCCCAAGACATAGGAAGAGGAAGAGGACATGTCTTGTGTTCTATATGCGACTGCAATTGGTAGTTTGATGTATGCAATGGTCTGTACGAGACCATAAATTGCACATGTAGTGGGAGTATTGAGCATGTTTATGTCAAAAATAGGGAATGAGCATTGGACAACAGTAAAGAAAGTTTTCCGGTATCTGTGTGGCACTAATGATTATAGTTTGTGCTACCAAGGAAAACGAGGGTTGGACAGAGTGTTGGACATGCGTGGCTTTATTGATAAAAACTAGGCTAGAGATCTGGATCAGAGAATATCTATAAGTGGATATATGTTTAACCTATTTAGAGGAGCAGTTAGTTGGATGAGCAAGAGACAATCTGTAGTGGCACTTTCAACAATAGAGGCTAAATACATGGAAAACACTTACACAAGCAAGGAATCTGTTTGGTTGTAGAGATTGTGTTCAAGTATGGGGTTGGTACAATGAGCTATAAGGATAAATCGTGATAACCAAAGTGCAATTTTCTTAGCAAATAACCCTTCTTATTATTCAAGAATAAAGCATATTGATGTTCAATATCACTTTGTGAGGGATATGGTTGAAGACAAAATTATGCTATTGGTAAAGGTGGATAATTTGAATAATGTTAAAAATGCATTGACAACGTCTATGAGTTGTAAAAAATTTCTTGGTGTAGAGAAACAATGGGCATTGGGACCCTAGATTTATGACTGTGTACTCTTGCGACTCCCTATCTTTAACCACCCCATCCCATACTTACCCACTTTTACAAGCTATCCAGGGTAAACATGAGCTGAGAGTTATTATGACATGAACCGAACTCCAAGTTCCAAATCTGGAAGTGGGGCCTACTAACCAGAACTCTTACTGCCACCCATCAGGGACACTAGTCACTTAGGAGTCTAACAACCACCCATGATGATAAATCCCTGAGCTAGAACTTATTTTCACAAGATTTACCTCCCAACCACACCCTTGAGACACTATGCATGTTGTTGGAAGGCGCCAACCGCACCCACAAGACTTCATGCCTGTGGTTATGACCGAAATATTCCAGTTTTGTGCATGCAGTGGGGAGATCTATACCACTTTTTTAGGGTTGGCCTACAAGCTGCTGCCCAGAATAACCCAAAAATTTCCAGAACTTTTTCAAGGTTGTACATAGGTCTATACAAACAATACTAAGGCTAGGCCTTGTACAAAACATGTTAATCACACAATATACGTTTCGTCAAACATATGATAAACATAGAAGCTACAGGTCATGAATGCATATATGATCATGATACCTTTAAATTCATTAAAGGAATCATTAATAAGGTTCAATGACCTCTCAAGATACTTGCAACAACACTTGTTATTCCATGCATTCATCAATCATTCAATAACTTATTAAATTATGAGCAAGAGAACATCATATAACCATGCATATAACCAATATAACCAACATATAATCCATGACAAACCAACCATAAGATCAACATAATAACCAATACAAGTGCTCATCAATCACAATAAGAAAATAACTTATATTAACATATGAAAAATCCAACCAAGTCAGGGACTTCCATGTACCACCCGATCATAGATTAGGCTGAACCAAATCTCTCTTTCAGCCAATCACCCTTGTGCCATATTCCAAGCATGAATGTGTGATCATATGGGTTTAACCAAAATAGAAACAACCAGGTTTTCCAGAGGCCAAACCACCTCAACCCTCAACCATAATGATTTCACCTAAACTGGTCCATAAATCACTAACCTCAAAACAATCTCTAGAGGAATTTTCCTATCTCCACCCATCCGTTAAGAGTTTAAGGAGAAATCCCATCCCCAACCTTGACCCTTGGGAATTTTCTCGAGACCACCTCAACCAGGATAAAATTCTATCGACCATCCAAATCTTAATAAAAGAGAGAACCCACTACATCATGGCTATCCAGTTAAAGGAAACGTAAGGATGAAACCACTGTCAATCTAGGAAAATCCCATGCCAATGAAAACAAAATAACCAAAGAACCACATGCATGTACCATGCATACAAATATCAACAAGTAAATCACACATGCAACCTATTACATGCAATGAACTCTAGCTATAGTTGTCGATTCAACCTTCTCTCCACTGCTCACAATTCCTTGCTTGTCCTTTTATTTCTTCTCTCCAAGTCCAAGTGAATGCTAGGATGCTCCAAGAATGGTATAAGTGTGCAAGAGTGTAAGAGTATGGAAGAAGAGAGCCAAAATATAAACTTACAAAAGATGTGAACTTTTTCTCTAATGCCTTTTTATCATTGATGTCTAGTCTCTTCCTTTTTTCTTTTTTCTTTCGTTTTAGCTCAATTTATCTCAAATTTCCCTTGAATGTATATTTATGTATCTTCATCTTCCTTTTCTATTGTTTTCCTTTATTTCCTTAATTAAATGCCATTTATTTCCTCTTTTCCTTTGCTAATTTCCATAACCATTAATAAACCACAAGTGACACCCACTATAATTTTTACCCTCCATTCAACTTGGAATACATGTCTCATGACCTTGGTCTTATTTTATTTACATAGAAAATAAACCACAAGCTATTACAAACCCATCCTTCTTAGGGTAACATCGTCCTTGGTGTTCGATGACACTTAGGACCAACAAAACATATTGTCGATGGAGCTTTATAAAAGAACTCGATGTGGTATTTATAATGACATACATACATATACATATACATATGCACACACACACACACACACACCAAAACTCATTTGCTTCAACCAAAAAATAAAGAAGGATATAAAGCCCAAATTTGATCAACCATATCCCATGTAGCTTGATCGGGGCCAAAGTTCTTCCACTGCACTTTAACCTTCTCTATTGCTTTGTTTCGGAGCATGAGTTATTTCCGTTGCAATATGCATTGTGGCTTTAGATGGAACTCTCCCCCTAGTTCCACCTGCAATATAGACCAATTAATCACATGATCGACATCTTGCACATATCACTTAAGAAATAAAACATAGAAAACATCATGGAATTTCACTCTTGATAATAATGAAAATCTATAGGCCATTGGTCCAATCCTCTCCAAGATCTCAAAATTCCCACAATAATGAGGTGTCATCTTGGCACATGACCCAATCATCAAGGGTCTCCTCTTGGGCTTGATGCACAAATACACATGCTCCCCAACCTAAAATTCCTTGAATACTCTATGTTGATCTACATAACTCTTCTACCTGTCCTGCGCTGCCTTTAAGTTCCTTCTGATAACCTACATCTTCTGCTCCATCTCAACCAACATATCGAATCCAATCAACACCCTGTTCACTAGATCACTCCATCTGATAGGATTATTACAACTCTGCGCATAAAGAGCCTCAATTTGACTCATCTTCAAGGATTCTTGATACCCATTATTATATGCAAACTATACCAGTGGAAGATTCTCCTCCCACCTCCTATGTTGATGCATGACATACATCCTCAATATATCCTAAAGAATCTTGTTAACCCTCTTTGTCTGTCCATCTATCTGCGGATGATAAGTTGTACGGAAGGCTAACTCTGTCCCCAGCCTGCAAATAAATCCTTCCAAAACTTGGTAGTGAACTTGGCATCTCGGTCTCATACAATATTCTTAGGAAATCCATGCAACCTCACTATCTCCTTGATGAATATCTGAGATAATTCACTAGCTAAATTAGCAGACTTCACTGCAATGAAGTGAGCTACCTTGCTCAATCTTTCAACCAGAACCATGATGGAATCATGTTTCCTCAATGTCCTCAATGATATTATAATGAATTCCATGGAAATGACCTCCCATTTCCGTTATGGAATCAAAATAGGCTGGAACAAACCAAATGCATGCTCACACTTTGCTTTCACCTGCTACCAATCTAAACATATTGCAACAAACTTAACCACTTCTTTCTTAAAATTTGTCCAATGATAGAACTTCTTAACAATTGTCAAAGTATTCTGATATCCTGGGTTGCCTGAATATGGCTTAACATGAAACTATCTTAAGATAAGCTTCTTCAACTTACCACTATTAGGCACATAGATATCATTCTTAAATATAAAGAAGGCATATATCATGAGGTGATACTCCTCATCCATATCACCTTCACCGTACTACTGCAACCTCTGCTTCAGTTGTTGATACCTCTCATCATGTTGTCCTACATGCAAGATCTGTTCCTGCAGATCTATCCCATAAGGACTCATAGGTAAAATATGGTTCACCTGCACTCTCCTACCGAGAGCATTTGCAACATTGTTCTCCTTTCCCTTAATGTACCTGAGCTCAAAGTCAAACTCACTAAGGGTACATTAGAGGAAGCCTAAAAGTGCCCATGAAATTTTCACAATTTTTCCATGTCATAATATGTAAACCAATCAAAATCGTTTAAATTTAAAGGAGGTACATGTAAATATTTTGGAGGGAAAATAATAAAAGCTACTCGCTTTTTTAAATTGTATTTTTAGCTTATTTTCTTATAGGTTTACTTAAATTTCAAGTGTAGACACTAATTGGATGCTGAATTAAATTCTACATCCAACGAGTATCCATCATGCATACTTTTGAGAATACCAACATTGATAAAAATCGAAGATACGTTAAGAAAGTGTGTTCAACACATTTTTTAATATATCTTCAATTTTTATCAATGTGGGTCTTCTCAAAAGTATGCATAATGGGTACTCGTTGGATGTGGAATTTAATTTTTCATCCAACGAGTGTCTACACTTGAAATTTGAGTAAACCTATAAGGAGTTAAGCCAAAAAAAAATTAAAAAAAAAAAAGAATAGTTTTCTTCTTTTCCCTCCAAAATTCATAACTCTTATTTTATTATTTTAACTATTATTTAATTATTTTTCCTTAGGAGGCCACTTTTAGATTGAAATTTTCTCTAATCTCTAACCATCTAGCTTTCCTGACATTCAGATTGGGTTGGTCAAACAGAGGCGTCATTCCACTGTGATCACTCATCATAACAAACCTTCTTCCAAGGAGATAATGTATCCACATCTTCAATGCATGAATGATCGCTGCCAACTCAAGATCATGAGTCACATAGTTATTCTCGTGCTCATTCAACTTCCTTGATTCATAGCAAACTACCTGTCCTTCTTGCATCAAGACTCCACCAAGTCTTTCCTTCCAAGCATTTGTACAAACCACAAACTCCTTATCAGAATATGTAATCTTCAAAACCGGAGCATTAGTAACCAAATGCTTCAACTACTCAAAACAAGTTGCAAACTCCTCATTCCATTCAAACTTCTTCCCTTTCATCTACAAGGATGTGATAGGATAACCAATCTTAGAGAAGTTCTTGGTGAATCACTTGTAATAACCTGTTAGTCCCATGAATGATATGACCTCATCCAAATTCCTAGGAGTTGGCCACTCCATGACAACTTTAATCTTTTCCAGACCCATTGCTATCCCTTCTTTGGAAACAACATCTCCCAAGTAATGAATGTCAGTCTGAAAGAAACTGCACTTGCTGAGCTTGGCATACAATTGTTTCTCTCTCAAAAATATCAACACTGTTTCCAGGTGCTCTACATGTTCGTCTTCATTATTTGAATATACCAATATATCATCAACAAATAATATCATAAACTTGTCCAGGTAAGGATTCAACACATTGTTCATCTAACACATGAAGGTGGATGGAGCATTGGTAATACCAAAAGGAACCACCACAAACTCATAGTGCCCATACCTTGTGCAGAATGTAGTCTTATATATGTATTCTTATTTAATTCACACTTGATGATATCTTGAATTTATATTGATCTTTGAAAATACTTCATCTCCCTTCAGTTGATGAAACAAATCATCAATCCACAACAAGTAATACATGTTCTTGATAAACACTTTATTCTACTTCTGGTAATCAATGCAGAATTTGAGAGTGCCATCCTTCTTCCTTAAAAATGACACTGGTGCACCCCAAGGTGACACACTTCACCTAATGTATCCCTTATCAAGCATCTCCTTAAGCTACAACTTCAATTCCATCAACTCTGAAGTACTCATCCCGCACAGTGCCTTATATGTTGTTGTTGTTGTTGGCATTATGACACAGGTTTGGCACTATGACACAGGTGTTGTCCTTGATGGCAACTCACTCAGATGGTAGATCACTGTCAGGCTCTCAGAATGAAATAAAATGAGGTATATGCAAATTTCCTTTGACGAAGTCACGTATACACGCGGTATTGCCGATCAAAAGTCGTGTATGCGTATGCATGCACTTTCATGCATGAAAAAGCGCGTACATGTGGGAAAGCTTATTTTTAGGTCCATGGTATTTGGACCTTGGTATTGCGTCCGAAGTATTGAACCCAGGTATTGGGTCCCTAGTATTGGTTCTCTATGGTTTTGGACCATGGTTTGAGTAAGGCCTAAGACTATAAAAAGGAGGAGATCATTTGGCAAAGGCATTGACTCAAGTATTGAATATCTTATGAAGAGCAAGATCTAGAATACTGGTGATTGGTTTATGGTGCATAGCTGAATCTGAATCAAGGAGGAACCTGAGTGCAAGAAGATGGATAAGTTCTATTGATGGGTCAAAACTCAAGACTTGAATAGTAGTATCTTTGTGTGATTTTGATCTATTATATTTGGCGCATGACATGATCTATAAATTTGATAATCTGGGTATAACTGATGTCTGAATATTTGAAAGAGTGAATTATCTTTTATAGATCTGTACACAGGTTTGACACATCATAGGAGCATATACACATTGGTTCAGTAAGTCAAAACAACGTATACGCTAGTTGGCCTTAACATGAAGCGTATGCACGCAGGTTTCTGCATATTGAAGTAGTGTATGTCTCTTGAAATATGTTTTAGCTACTTCTGTTTATTGTTGCAGTGTTCTGGGTTTAGAATTGGTATCTGGTTACTGTTATTGTTTTCTGGGTACAGCCTTCAAAGAAGTGACTATTTGATTCAGTTTGTTTGGTGCAAATGAGATTGGTTGATGTAGATATACTTGATGTTTGATTGATGTTATTCATGGATCCAGTCTGAAAATTTATGAAACGTTGTCCCTGGAAGAAAAGAGAAGGTTGTAGCCTTCTGTAGGTTAGCACCTACGTACTAGTACCTCAGCTAGTACAAGAGCAAAGGGGGTTGTAGCTCCCTTCCAGGAGAAGCTGGAGAATGAGAGAAGGTTGTAGCCTTCTGCAGCTAGAAGCCCATGTACTGGTATAAGACTGCACCAGTACAGATCCATTGTAAAAAGAAGTTTCTAATTGAAAGAAGATAGAGACTAATTGCAGCAGGTGGTTTTCACCCACATTGGGTTTCCACCTTAAATATTTGTGTCCATGTGTGTGATGATCTGTTCTATGTTACTGCTTCTGTTTACTGTTCTTATGATTAATGAAGTCATGATGCACTGATAAAGATCAACAAATGAATCTTAATCCTTTTGATATACGCTGGTTTCTTTAGACACAGTAGCGTCTATACGCAGTTTCCCATAGTTGAAGTAGTGTATACACATCTGATTGTGAACTGGAAAAATAATTGATTAGATAATATTGATTCACCCCCCTAGTATTATTTCCAACAATTGGTATCAGAGTAGGTCCTTCAGAAGAAGCTTGATCGCTTGAAGGAAGATCTATCATCATGAACAACTACGAAAAGGAAGCATCTATGAGGCCACCAATCTTTGATGGAAGCAACTTCGTCTATTGGAAGGTAAGAATCACAACCTATCTTCAATCTCTTGGTACAGAAGTTTGGGATATTGTGGAAACAAGATACACATTTCCATCAGCAACTCCTACAGATACGGCTGGTAAGAAGCAATATGAAACAAATGCAAAAGCTGTCAATACTCTATTAGGGAGTTTATCTCAATCAAAATTCGTCAAGGTTATGCAGCTCAAAACCACGAAAGAAATATGGGAAAAGATCATTCTGAGCTATGAAGGGGATGATCAGGTAAAACGTGCAAAACTACAAACTCTCAGAATCCAATATGAAAATCTCAGAATGCACAATGATGAAAGTGTTGCTAATTATTTCTTACGTATAGATGAGATTGTTAATTGTATGAAAAAATTGGGTGAAGAGATAAAAGAAGCTACTTTGGTTGAAAAGGTTCTAAGATCTTTGTCTTCTAAGTCTGAATCAAAAGTTTCAGCCATAGAAGAAAAGTAGAATCTTCAAAGCATTACCATGTCACAGCTGCATGGAATCCTAACTTCTTTCGAAATGAGAAAAGGGGGACCATCAGACATGAGAGAATCTACATTCAAAGCCTCAGGAAAAGGAGAATACAATGAGTTAGGACATATGTCAAAAGGAGAGGAAGAATCAAACTTTGTCAAGAACCTTCAACAGGGTTCCGGAAGATTCAGAGGTAAGCTACCTTTTAAATGCTTTGCTTGTGGAAGAGTCGATCACTATGCAGCCAAGTGTCCTCATAAAGATAAGCTTGACAAAGGTAAGGAACTAGTTAGATGGAACAGAAAACAGAATGTAAGTAAGAAGAGCTATTATACTCATGAAGACAGTGATGAATTTTCAAATAGTGATGAAGATGAACAAGGTAATGATTATAGACTTTTGATGGCTTTTGAAGATGATGATTTCTTGGATGCTATAAATGAAGAAGGGCTTTATGAAGAAATTTCTAAACTCAAAATTTGTTTAGAAGAAAAGAATATGATTATAGATACTCTAACATTCCAACTTGCTGAAAGGGAAAAACACAATGAAAAGTTAGAATGTGAAATTGTGGGACTTAGAAAAGATATTGAGAAAACAAAACCTCTTAATCTTAGATTTGGTTAAGGATCTGAAACTTTAGATGAGATTATCAAAGTGCAACGTTCTCCTCTAATCAAGATAGGTCTTGGGTATACTGAAGAAACATCTCAAGCACAGAAACCATCTACCTCCAAAAGTTATCTTGAAGCAGCAAGGAGAAGTGAATAGGTTGACAATCGACAGCAAAGGCACAATGAAGATCACCAAGTAAATCAAGGGCAATATACTTCAAGGATGAACAGAAGCTACAACCAACCACAGGTAAATCATTCTCAATTTGCCTCAAGAATGAATGGCTATGGAAATTACAATCACCTGGACAGAAGGCTTGATAATCGTAGGAATTTCTTCAATGGCCAATGTTTCTCTTGTCATAACTTTGGACACAAAGCAGCTCAATGTGTTGCCTACAAGACCATCATGACCAGAGAAGCACGAAATCAAAGGAGTGTGATTGGAATCATGAAAAGAACCTACAATAACTTTTCTGCTCTTGAAAATGAAATAGAAAGTTCTATTTGTAAGAACTTCGGTCATGAATATTTTCAATGCAGGAGTAGGTTTCGGCAAACAACTCAAAGGAGCAAGCTTCATTGAGTCCCAAAACATGGAGGAAGAAAGAACCGCAACCAGAAAGATGTGGTATAGCCTTATATGTGGAAGGGCAAGAAAATCAGTGCTACATCGACAGTGGATGCTCGAAACATATGACAGGTGATAAAGAAAAACTTCAATCATATAGTGCCTTAGAAAAGGAAAAGAAGGTCTCATTTGGAAAAGACACCCCTGCATTCATAAAAGGTAAAGGTTCTGTTCTTTTGAAAGAAAAGGTCAAAGTTGGAAATTTTATGTATGTTGATGGCTTAAAGCATAATCTATTGAGTGTCAGTCAAATGTGTGATCAAGGAAATGAAGTAATATTTCGATCAAATGGATGTGTTGTTCGTGAGCTTGATACAGGAGAAACAGTGATTAAAGGCATTAGGAAACCAAATAATTTATACATACTCAAGGGAGGACAACAACAATGCTATCTAAGCAAGAATGATGAACACTGGCTATGGCACAGAAGATTGGGGCATCTAAACTTCTCTCAGATAAGGAAAGCATGCAAATATTAGGCGGTTCGTGATCTCCCTGACATCAGAATTCCAGACAATACAATATGAAAATCATGTCAGTTTGGGAAGCAAACCAGAACTAATTTCCCTGAGAAGGAAGGATCAGTTAGTAGGCCACTTGAACTTGTCCATACTGATATATGTGGTCCAACTAGGAAGAGGTCACCTCGAGGAGAAGAATACTTCATATTGTTCATTGACGACTTTTCAAGGATGTGTTGGATTGGACTTTTGAAGCATAAATACGAAGCTTTCGAATAGTTCAGAGCATTCAAAGCCTTGGTTGAAAATGAATTAGATCGCAGAATCAAATGCCTCAGGTCTGTCCGAGGAGGGGAATTTACCTCGGATGAATTTTTTGATTTTTGTGAAGAACATGGAATAAGAAGGGAATTCTCTACTGCAAGGACTCCTCAACAAAATGGAGTAGTGGAAAGGATGAACAGAACGGTTCAACAAATGGCTCGTGCTATGCTTGATGAGTCTGGAACTCTTGCAACCTTCTGGGGTGAAGCTGTATGTGCTGCAGTTACTATTCTCAACAAGACAAACGTCCGAGTGAACAGCACTCAAACTCCTCATGAACTTTGGTATGGTAAGACTCCCATGGTTAAATACTTCAAGATTTTTGGAAGCAAATGTTACATCAAAAGGAATGATGGAAACCTTGGCAAGTTTGAACCTAGAGCAGATGAAGGCATTCTCCTTGGTTATTCTCCCCACAGCAAAGGATACAAGTGTTACAATAAAAGACTTGGAAAAATTGTTGAAAGTATTGATGCAGTGGATGATGAAGAAGGAAACATTCCTAGGCAAGTAAAACCCAAAGATTTCGAAGAGGATGAGGACTATCCTTCAACATCAAATCAAACTTATGATGAAGGTACCCATGAGGCACCAAAAGAACAAATAAGGATAGAAGAAAAGACTCCATCCAGGTGCGTTCAAAAGAATCATTCAGAAACTCAAATTTTGGGGCAGAAAGAGGCGGGTGTACAAACAAGAAGAACTATTTCAGAAGCTTCAAGCTATCTAGCATTGCTCTCCTCCACTGAACCACAAAATGTAAGAGAAGCATGCAAAGATGAATGTTGGGTCAAGGCCATGAATGAAGAACTTGAGCAGATTGAAAAGAATAACACTTGGGAATTGGTTCCTAGACCAAATGATAAGAATGTCATAGGGAAAAAATGGATATTCAAAAACAAGATAAATGAAAATGGAGATGTTATTAGAAACAAGGCCAGACTTGTTTGTAAAGGGTATGCTCAACAAGAAGGTATAGACTTTGAAGAAACTTTTGCACCGGTTGCTAGATTTGAAGCCATAAGAATGTTCCTTGTTCTTTCTAGCTTTCAGAAGTTCAAAGTTTTTCAAATGGATGTGAAATCTGCCTTTTTAAATGGAGACTTGGAAGAAGAAGTGTATATTGAGCAACCAGATGGATTCATCCTTGGAAATGATCCAAAACTTGTATGCAGACTTAAGAAGGCACTCTATGGTCTTAAATAGGCTCCAAGGGCTTGGTATTATCGTCTGGACAAATACCTCCATCAACAAGGTTTTTCAAAAGGATCAGCAGATAGCAATCTATATGTAAAAGTGATAATGATAAATTGCTAATACTTGTTGTGTATGTTGATGATATCATCTTTGGTAGCAATGAAGAAGCCATGAGTCAAAATTTTGCTTTGCTGATGCAGAAAGAGTTTGAAATGTCCTTGCTTGGTGAGCTGACATATTTTCTTGGTTTACAAGTCCAACAAAATAAAGACAATATCTTTTTGTCACAAACCAAGTACCTCAAGGAGATCTTGAAGAAATATGGCATGGAAGATTCAAAACCAGTATGTACCCCTATGGTAACAGGTTGCAGCCTCAGCGCCAATGATGATTCAACAGCAGTACATCAACCAACCTATAGATCCATGATTGGTAGTCTGCTCTATCTGACAGGTACCCGACCACACATCATGCATGCAGAAGTGGGAAATAGTTGGAAGATTCAGGCAAATCC